>JAYESD010000008.1:200225521-200908685 GCA_036927565.1 Tuctoria greenei | reverse complement strand
TGGGACCCGAACTCTCCAGACCGTCGCATGAACTCCCCCGAGAACTCAAGAGAAGACTCAGAAGAAGAAGACCCGGAGATGGAGGTTGAGGAGGACTCCGACGAGTAGGAGTGGACTCGTTTCCCCGCTGGACGACTCAGGACAGTTATCCTTAGTTTGTAGGAGCGTGTAGCTACGCCCTCCCTAGTCTTGAGTTGTGTCGTTTATGTTGTCATGCTAGTAATTTTCTTTATGTTGTGTGTGTTGGGTGCGACATGAGTTGTGGAATGCTTCGGCATCCTGTCCACATCCATGTCTTTAGACTTGTTTATGTGTCGTGTGAGAGGTGGAATGCTTAGGCGTCTTGTCCACCTCCACACTAGTTGATTAATGAACTTGCTTTATATCTATTACCCTTGATGCATAAAGTTGGGACCGTGTTACCCTAGTATATCCTTTCTCATCTTATCTATTGTTCTAAAATTTCAATTCTTCCCTACACAGATGTCTGAAAGAGGTAGAGGTAGAGGTCGTGGAAGGGGTGCTGTGCCCCAAGATGAAGGACTTGGAGGTGTGCCTGGATGGAATGCAAGGGGTGCTCGAGGAGCCCCAGCCTCTCAACAAATGCAACAGATGATGGCTCTTCAGACTCAGTTACTTAACAACCTCACCCAAATTGTCACCAACCTGCAGCAAGCCCCACCACCACCACCCCCTCACTACAACCTTCCGCCACCACCACCTTTCCCGCCTAGGTCCTTCCTAAGGGACTTCCTCAACACTCACCCACCCACTTTTGCCACCGTTACTGAACCGATGGAAGCCGAGGATTGGCTCCGAACTGCTGAAAGCAAACTGAGGCTCATTCACTGCGAAGGAAGAGAGAAGGTATTGTTGGCCTCCCATCAACTCCAAGGGCCAGCAGCTGACTGGTGGACTGCCTTCACCGAAGCCCACCAGGACCCAGAAAATATTACATGGGAAGAATTCTGAGCCAACTTCCGTAATCACTTCGTACTTGAAGGAGAGATACAAGCCAGGCGTGAAGAGTTCCTGATGCTAAAGCAAGGCCGTATGACTGTGAGGGCCTATTTGAATGCATTCACTCAGTTGTCCCGCTATGCTCCAACCGACGTGGACACTGACTCCAAAAAGCAATTCCGCTTCAAGAATGGGTTGGACAAGGAGTTAAAGTTTGCCATGTCTTCCAGCGACTACGGCGACTTCCAGAAGCTGGTTGACAAAGCCTTTGAAGTGGAGAGGACTAAGAAGGAACTAGATGATGAAGAAAGAAAAAGGAAGTTGACTATGGCACATGCCTCTAGCAGCAATGTGCGCCCCCGTCTTAACCCTCCGCCTGCAAACCAAATGACTCGTCCCATGAACTACTCGGGGCAGAGGTTCCCAAACTCCAACTACAGGCCACCCACTTCCTACAACCACCAAATGCGCCAGCAGCAGCAGCAACAGCAGCAGCCACCACGCCAGCCAATGCAACCCCCACGTCAGCAGATGCAGCCGCCCCGCCCTTCAGCTCCAGCTAATCGTCCAGGTGGCCAACCCCCAAGAAACCAATCAGGAGGCAACAAGGGCCCAAATAATGCTGCGGGAGTACAATGCTACAAGTGCGGAGAATGGGGACACTATGCCAGCAGTTGTCCAAAGAAGCAACAGAACCCATCTGGTCGTGTCAACCATGTGACTCTGGAGCAAGCACAGGAAGCGCCTGATGTGGTGATCGGTATGTTTTCTGTTAACTCCCACCCCGCCACCATATTGTTTGATTCGGGTGCTACACATTCATTTATATCCAAGGATTTCATAAAGAAGCATGACATGGTAGTTACATTCTTGAACGGGCCGTTATTGATAAACTCTCCTGGAGGAGAGATGGTGGCAAGGCATCTATGCCGAAAAGTGAGTATAAACATAAGGGGGGTAGTCTTTTGGGCCAACCTAATAGTGTTGGACTCACAAGGATTAGATATCATTCTGGGAATGGACTGGTTGACGAAGAATCAAGGAGTAATTCATTGTGCAACTAGAACAGTCTGCTTAACACACCCAGATGGCACTACAGTGGAATTCAAACCAGATCAAACACAAGAGGCAGTAGTACAACTCAATCACCTTGAGAGTACCAAAGACATCAAGGGTTGTGAAAGAATTTCCGGATGTATTCCCAGATGACTTGCCAGGTATGCCCCCTGATCGAGAGATTGAATTTATCATTGAATTAGTACCGGGAACGGCCCCAATATATAAGAGGTCGTATAGAATGGATGCTAAACAATTAGCTGAACTAAAGGATCATATTGAGGAATTATTGGCAAAAGGATATATTCGTCCTAGCTCATCGCCTTGGGGAGCACCAGTTATATTTGTACCCAAGAAGGATGGAACTCAAAGGTTGTGTGTGGACTACCGTGCTTTAAATGAGGTAACTATCAAGAATAAATACCCACTACCAAGGATCGAAGATTTGTTTGATCAGTTGAGAGGAGCATGTGTGTTTTCCAAGATTGATCTCCGTTCGGGCTACCATCAACTGAAGATTAGACCGTCGGATATTCCCAAGACGGCATTTGTCTCTCGGTATGGATTATATGAGTATACAGTTATGTCGTTTGGATTGACCAATGCTCCGGCATATTTTATGTATCTTATGAACAAGGTATTCATGGAGTACTTGGACAAGTTTGTAGTGGTATTCATCGATGACATACTTATCTATTCCAAGACTGAAGAAGAGCATGAGGAACACCTCAGGATGGCCCTGCAGAAGCTTCGCCAACACCAACTGTATGCCAAACTTAGTAAGTGTGAGTTTTGGCTAAAGGAGGTATCATTTTTGGGACATGTCATATCCGAAGGAGGTATAGCAGTGGATCCAGGCAAGGTGGCCGATGTCCTTAAGTGGGAAACACCTGATAGTGTACATGATATAAGAAGATTCTTAGGTATGGCTGGTTACTACCGTCGATTCATCGAGGGATTCTCAAAGATCTCTCGACCACTAACCAAGCTACTTGAGAAAGGAGTTGCTTTCAAGTGGACCCTCGAATGTGAAGTAAGCTTCGCCGAATTGAAGAAGAGGTTGACCAGTGCACCGGTATTGGTGATGCCTGATATGCAGAAGGAGTTTGTGGTCTATTGTGATGCTTCTGGTCATGGTTTAGGATGTGTCTTAATGCAAGGAGGACATGTTGTGGCCTATGCTTCAAGACAGCTTCGGAAACATGAGAGGAACTATCCCACACATGATTTGGAATTGACAGCTGTTGTCCATGCTTTGAAGATATGGAGACACTACTTGATGGGAAAAAGGACTGAGATATACACAGATCACAAGAGCTTGAAATACATATTCACACAGCCGGATCTTAACCTCAGGCAACGTCGTTGGTTGGAGTTAATAAATGACTTTGATGTGGGAATCAACTATCATCCAGGCAAGGCTAATGTGGTCGCTGACGCTCTAAGCAGGAAGGGACAAAGCAATAACTTGTCAGTACAAGCTCTTCAACCCCAGTTATGTGAAGAGTTTGCAAGGTTAAATCTATGTCTAGTGTCTAGCACTGAAGCAGTTGCTATGGAAGTGGACTCAACACTTGAGCGTGATATACGAGAAGGGCAAAAGAATGATGAGAAGGTCAAGGAGATCAAGCAATTGATGAAGAAAGGGAAAGCTCCGAACTTTAGAGAGGATGAACAAGGAACCTTATGGCTTGGAAAGCGGATTTGTGTTCCAGATGTCAAGGAGATTAAAGAGTTGATATTAAGAGAAGCTCATGACTCGTCATACTCCATTCATCCCGGAAGCACAAAGATGTATCAAGACCTTAAAGATCGATATTGGTGGCATGGAATGAAACGGGATGTAGCCGAATATGTGGCCATATGTGATACATGTCAATTGATTAAGGCGGAACATCAAAGACCAGCAGGGTTATTGCAACCAATCAAAGTGCCAGAATGGAAATGGGAAGAGATTAGTATGGATTTCATTGTGGGACTACCAAGAACACAGTCTGGATATGATTCTATATGGGTTATCGTGGACCGTCTAACTAAAGTGGCTCACTTTATTCCTGTGAAAGAGACCTACAATGGTCCCAAGTTGGCGGAACTGTATATCTCCAGGATTGTGTGCTTGCATGGAGTTCCTAAGAAGATCATTTCAGACAGAGGCACCCAATTCACCTCAAGATTCTGGCAGAAGTTGCATGAATCAATGGATACCCGTCTGAACTTTAGTTCGGCATATCATCCTCAAACTGATGGTCAAACTGAACGCACCAACCAGATATTAGAAGACATGTTGAGAGCATGTGCTTTGAAGAATAGCAAGAGTTGGGACAAGAATATGCCATATGCCGAATTCTCTTACAACAACAGTTATCAAGCCAGTTTGAAAATGTCTCCTTTTGAAGCATTGTATGGGCGAAAATGTAGGACACCGTTGTTTTGGAATCAAACTGGGGAAAGCCAAGTTTTTGGGCCTGACGTGTTACAAGAAGCTGAAAGACAAGTACAAGAAATTCGGAAGAATCTAAAGGCAGCTCAAACAAGACAGAAGAGTTACGCGGATACTCGAAGACGTGATCTCACATTTGAAGTTGGTGATTATGTGTACTTGAAGGTGTCACCTATGAGAGGGTTAAGAAGATTTAAAATAAGAGGCAAGCTGTCACCACGCTATATTGGTCCATTCAAGATACTCGAAAGACGAGGTGAAGTGGCATATCAACTTGAGCTTCCGCCACACTTGTCAGATGTGCACAATGTGTTCCATGTATCACAGCTTAAGAAGTGCTTAAGAGTGCCTGAAGAGCAATTGCCTATGGAAGCCGTGGATGTACAGGAAGACTTATCTTATGTGGAGCAGCCTGTCAAGATACTTGAAACACTGGAAAAGGTCACAAGAAACAAAGTCATTCGCATGTGTAAAGTGCAATGGAAGCATCATTCAGAGGCAGAAGCAACATGGGAAAGAGAAGAAACTCTCAAGGCGTATTTCCCTCATCTATTCTCTTAGAACGTCCAAATCTCGAGGGCGAGATTCCTTTTAAGGGGGGTAGAGTTGTAACACCCATATTTTATGTACAAAATTTGCTCAAACCTTTGATCATTGTAGCCTGCATTTTTGTGTGAATTTTTGGTGTTCAAACGAGTAGCAAGCGTTCAAATTTGAATTTGAATTCAAATCAAAAGAAAAGAAATGGAAAAAGAAAAAGGAAAAGAATTAAACCCTCCCCTGGGCCGAATTTCCCTTCCCTGGCCCATTTCCCCTTCTCTCCCCGCCGGCCCAGCCAATTTCCCCCCCCCCCCCACCTCTCTTTCTCTGCGCCGTGGACCCCGCCTGTCGGCGCCTCTCCTTTTCCCTCCTCTCTCCCGCTGCCACCCGGGCCCACATGTCATCCCCGCCCCCGCGTAACCGTCGCTCGCCTCCCTCCCGCGCGCAACTGCCGAACACCCCGCGCCCACTTCTTCCCCCTCCCTCGAAACCACTCCCCCGCTCCAAAATTCGGCCGAGCGCCACAACCGCACCCCCCCCTCTCCACGCTTAAGAGGAGCCGGCGCCCCATTTTCCCCTCACCCGAGCCTCCCCGGAACCCTAGACCTTCATCGCCGATGAGTCACCTCGGCGCCCGCGTTCCCGTCGCCGCAGCCCCCTTCTCCCCTCCATTCTTGGCCTAACATGGTTGCTGCACCGCCATGAGCGTCTCGGACATCGTAGCTCAGGGAGATCGCCGGTGCACCGCTGCTTCACCGTTCACCGTCGAGCTCCGCCGCCATTCCTCGTCGCCGACCGTCTTCCGATCGATTTCGCGCCCCGAGAACCTCCTAGGTGAGTTCCCCTACTCCCCCTCTCTCGGTTCATGTCCTTGGCGCATAGAATTGGCGTGTGAATCGCCGTTTGGGTGATTTCCGGCGAGGTCACCGCCGGCAGCCGTCGGGCGCCGCCGCGCCGCGCGCGTGCGCCGGTCAGGGGCGACGTGGCCGCTTCCCTGCCGTCGGTTTCGACCGAACGGCCACGATTAGAAGATTGTACCGGTTCGCTTAATAAAATCTCTGGCGTCCATTTTAAAATCGACGGCCCTCGTTGAATTCCCTTTTCCCGCCGCCGGAATTGCACCTGGGCCCCTGGAAACTTAGTTGCTACCCCCGGAGCTTCTCTGTAATTTGAGTCTAGCCCCCAGATTTCGCAGACTAGCCCCTGGATCCCTAAAAATTGGTTTTAATCATTTAATTAAGCATTCTAACCCCTGTAATTTTGTAGAATAATGTATTTAGACCCTGTACAGTGTAGAAAACTATTTATTAGGTCCCTGGACTTTTATTTAATTGCTGATTAGGGTTTTTAATGGTATTTGAGGTGTAGAAATTAGATAAAAATGGTATTTAAGTGTAGGAATGTTATGAAAAATTGTTATAATCTATTTTATGCTGTGAATTAATTGTAGTGTTCAGATAAAATATATTTGGTCCCTGGAATAATTATTATAAAGGTTTTAAAATACATTTTTGCTATAGAAAATTCAATAAAAATGGTTTTAGGCTATAATAAAATCCCAAAATTCTAGGAAAAATATAAAATGCATACTTTGGCCATGTTAAGTGATAAATACCTCGTAGGGACGCATTAGTGTAGGATTTTGTGCTTATGTGTATGTGTGATGTATTGTTTTGCGTGCCTTTACTTATTTAGCTTTATTCTATTCTTGCCATGTTTGGGCATACGTCTAGAGTCGTATTACGATCCAAATCTTAACCTCCAAGACCAAGACTTCGACAACACCCAAGTCTTCAACGAAGGCAAGTGCCCTTGACCATCTTGTACCTATTTTAGGAATTTAGCTAGTTGCATGCTAATTAAATTGATATCCTACTTCATGTTTACATGCCCTGTTCCTTACCATTCCTTGTTACCTGAAATGGGGTGGGAAGTAGATAGGCTTTATTTATGCTTAGCCATGCTTAAATGTTGGGATTGGGATTACATACAAATGTTCTATGCTCAACTTTATGGTTACTTTAATTTGGTGATGAATATACATAATGTTAGTGGATAGGAATCTGGTGGTTGGTTAGTTTTGGTATGGTGCATTTTGCACGAGACCCGGGATTGGGGTTTGTTACCACCGGATTCTAAGGACCGGTTTATGGAGGAAGCCACTAAGCTTTATAGTACCACCACGAGACTGAGATGGGGCAACTTGGTCAATTAATTAGGTTTCTCCCGATGAACTGCTAGTGGTTGGATGGTGCGGGGAATGAGGCGGGTGATCTGCTCTTGGAACCGCAAGGCTCAAGAGGGGGCTCTGGGGCGGAGGGTTACTCCGAGAATCCTCAGTGGTGGAAACCTTAGAGGGCTAGCACTAGTCGGGAGTACCTTTGTAAAGACCATGTTGTGATCTCCTGGCCTCACACCAAAGGAAGTGTGTAATGTGGTTAGCTACCACGGGCATTCAGGGAGGTTCACTTAGTCCACCTGGCAACAGGGGATGAAATCACTGCTTGTGGGGAAAGGGTACACTCTCTGCAGAGATTTGGTAAAACTGTCATGACAGCCGTGCTCACGGACAAGAGCGGCTTGGGGCCAGTTCATAATTAGTCTTTGGTTGGGAAATGATGGTTCATTATGATTCAAGCACTTTCATTATCCTTAATCATGTGTTGATTATAAATTAATTTATGATATTGATAATTGGAAGCTAAGGATAGGTTCTAAGCATAGTGCTAAGCCATATTTGGCCTTTCCCTTGCTTTAGCCATTCATGTCATCTCTTCCCGCACTTGCTGAGTACTCTATGTACTCAAGCGTTTAATTCTCCTTTAGAATATAATGAAGAAGAAGCGGCACCGGAGGATTTCTACGTCAATCCGGAGGACTTGGTCTAGGCTGGCGACCTCACGCGCAACGGCTGCCTGTGGAGATGAAGCTACCCTCACCTACTAGTCTTCTGCTGTAGTTTGGTCTTTGTTAATCTAGTTGTTGATGTAAATATTTGTGGAGTGTATTTGTAGACCTTCGGGTCGTACTGTAAGACTATTTATGTATTCGAACATGGCATTGTAATGATATTTCACTTTCGTCGACGCATGTACGATTCAACTGATCCTGGCGTACATGTGATTAGCGTCTGTTCATCCTTGCGATGACCGGGCGTGACAGAAGCTTAAGTAACGGATCACCTTGAACCCCGTTTTTTGTGGAACTCGATCAACGAGTTAAAGGAGTCAGTTGATTCTTCACGCTAAACCACTCCTTTGCTTCAGTCTTTGAGACGAGAAGCCATAAGTGAGTAGTATGAGCTGGAAATTCTTTAGCAAGAACGTGGATTACTAACCAAGGTCGTGCCTAGCACATTACCTTGTCAACCACTTAGTGCAACCTACGGAAGTAAGGAGAACCTTACTCTTCAAAGGTTACTCTCTTTGCCACTTCTGAAGGCAACCCTACCGTACCTTTTAAGGGGTAGACATAGTACTTTAAGAAAACTATGAGATGAAAAACCTGACCCTTTGTTAAGGAACCACAATTACCTGTAAGTTGTGATTAACAAGCTTTAGGGAACTTCCGATCAACAAGAAGTTCAATCACTTTGTTCCATTTTGTACACTCCGTTGCCTTGAGATGAACCTCACCATTCCTTGCTAATACTTTTACCTTGAAACCATCGAACTTGGTCGAGATATGAAAGTAGCAAGTCTTGTCTAGCGCCTTTCATGACCAAGTTTAATCAATCCTCCTGTATTTGGGATACTTCTGACTGTGTTTGGATTGTCTTACCTATTTTTGCTCAAAGTATAATACTGAATGCACCATACCTTGCATAATTATCCGTGGAGTTGCATTGTGTCTGCATAACATCATCCGGTTTGTGATGCATCATAAAACGTAATTACTAATGAGTTTTGAGCAAGAATATGTGACCCCGTTCAGATACTTAAGTAGTGCCTAACATTTTTGAGTTGTGATCAATTTTATCGTTCGCAATGCCTTCGACTGGTTTCATTATCTTGAGTAGCACAAGGGACACCTTGTGACTAAAACACAGTTGAGTCCTTGTCCTTGACTTGTTGAAACTCAAATCGCCTTGAGTACTTGCAACTAAACAAACACTTGGACTTCCATCCTTGACTTGTTAGGTTCAAGTACCTTGATTGTTGCAACTATACCGTTCGTCATCGAGTAGTCATCAGTTCGATGATCAACCTTGTAAAATCCATGAAATCTCCTTCCTCGCGAGGATACCGTTCGTTTGTCAACCTCGTGAAACTCTTTGGGTCCATCTAAGATCTTATGTTGTTATATGGTAACCTTGCTATACTAATTACCTTGTAGTTACCATATGATTGAGTTCTTTGCTGTGTTGAAACATATGAGGATACTGAATCCTTACATCCTCATGTGCCACCGCAAAAAGGTCTTCATCTTCTGCTTCTATTGTTTGAAGACGTTGATATACCCAGAAACCTTGTAGTCGTCATATCTTCAATATTCCTGCTATTTTGATTACATAAGAGTGTTGAGTGTCTTGCTACTCTTATGCTACGGCTAAGGAATCCTATGGTTGACTAAACATCAAACGAGGTTAATGATTGTTGTTTAACCTCGTAAACCATCTTAACTCATGTCAAGGGAAATACCACATTAAGTTGAAAGGACCTATGCAAAACCAAGCAAGCAACCAAGAATCAATGCAAGAAAAGTTTCAAACTATCAAGGTGACCTAGAGAAGCAAAGAACAAGTGCAAATTCTTCAAATCAAGACTAGGACAGGACAAGATGTCATGTCAGTGCAAGAGTACAACAATAAAGGATCAGTAACAGACATGAAAGTTTTACGATGTGATATTGTCATGTCGAGCATCCTGTCAAGGTTATCAACCTAAAGACTGGAATCTCCTAAAGCAGACTTTAGAATTTCTTAAGATGCCTGAAGATAATCACTATTTCGTAGAACCCAAGTCTTTAAGGGCATTGCCATTTTCCTTAGTCAATGACCCTCTTTTACGGATCGTTCCCTCATCGTCTCTGTTATTCTACTTATTAGAATCTCAGGACGAGATTCCTTTAAGGGGGAAGGATTGTAAAAGCCCGTTTTTCGGAAGAACAAAAACGCAAAAATGCGAACTTAAAAATTTTGAAAATGGACTTGGAAGTCCAAACTCACATGAACCATATGAGTTAACCAATGTTCGCTTAAAATAGGGACTTGTTAAAATTTTACCTATAGAACATGGTTGATATTGTATTTGGAACTTAAGGTGTAAAATCCTTAATTTCCAAGTATTCACATTTTCAATGAAAAATTAAAGGAGAAAATAAAACAAAATAGAGAGAAAGAAAAAGGAATTATTCCAACCCTAAAATGGGACATCCAAAAATATTCAAATCTCATGCCGTAAATTTTTCCATGACCTTCTAATATTTCAAAAAGACTCTCGGTAAAGTTTCAAAATTTTTGAAGCACGTTTTCCATTTATTGGACACGTACTGAGAGTTTAATCAACGTCGACTTCAAATTTAAACTTTGTGCTCAACCTTGTCCAAATCAACTCCAAATTTTTCCTGAGGTCCCTTATGGTTCAAAAAGGTTAACCTCAAAGTTTCAGGATTTTTGAACCTAATCTACTATTTATTTCCTTGAGTCAAGTATCACCACTTGAATTCAAATTCAAACCTGAGTTCAAATTCAACTTGCTCAGTTTTGAAATCTGATTGCACCATAAAATTCTCCACATTTTATTTAGTCACTGGGCCAAAGTTGACTATTTTTGAAGCTTGTTTGCTAGCTCCATTTGAATTTTGAAAAGAGAAGGAAGAAGAGAGTGGGACCCACATGTCATACTTATCCTCAGTACTAGGAAAGGTTGGGCCCCACTGGTAACCAACTCAATGGAGAGAGATATTTTACATCTGGACTGAAGTGGATAAGGGGGGAATTGGAGTGGGCCCCACATGTCATTCTTAGCCACAAAAACCAACTTTGCTTCTCTCTCTCTGTCCTTATCGGCGCCCGACCCCGCTTCTTCTTCCCTCCTCCCACGGCGCCACTCCCGTTAGGCCCGCGCGCCACCTCCCTTCGCCGCCTGCGCCGCCGCCGACGCCGGCGCTCCACTTCCCGGTCCGCGCGCCTCCTCGTCTCCTCCCTGGCGCCGCTTCGCTGCCGGGCCGAGCCGCCCCGAGCGCCGCACCTCCTCCACGCCGGCTCGCGCGCCGCCCTGCCTCTGCTCCGGCGCCCGAGCTGCACCAGCAGCGCCGCGCCGCTTCTTCGCCTCCCCGCCGGCTTGCCCGCGTGTCCCGGCCACCGGCTCCCGCCGCTAGTGCCGCGCCTACTCCAGGCCGAGCGCCCTGCTCGCGCCCGCGCCCCAGCGCTGCCGCGCTGTCCCCGTGCTCCGGCTTGCCGCCCATAGACGCGCCTTGGTCTGCGCTTGCTTCTCTCGCCGTTCTGCTCCTTCGCCGACCGCCCTCCACGCTGCTGCATCGCCTCGCCGACAACCGTGCCCCCTTGCCCTCCTACGGTTGTGTGCCCCTGGCCGCCGACGCTACGCCCATCCCACTGCTGCACGTCGCGTTCCAGCCGCCACTGCAGGCTGCGCCACGCCGACCACCCGTACCATGGCTGTGCCATCCTGCTTGTTCCATGTTCCAATTCCAGCGCGCCATGGTCGCTGTTGCACACGCCGAGCCTGCAACCCATAGCCGCCTTCTGCTGACCATGCCCCTGCCTTGCCGCGCCCCAACCGGTGGTCGACGCCCGACATCGTCGCCCCGTTCCGCGCCATGGTTGCACCCAACCAGCAAAGCGAGGGGTGTATGTGATGTATGAGATCCCAGAACGCGTCGTTGACACAATGGTATCGACCATTGATCCAGGTTAGCTCTGATTGTGCAAGATTGATTAGATTAGTGACTGCAGCCAAGGTGTTCGATGAAATGTTCAAGAGGAAAGAACCCACTTTTGTTGATGTGTAGAACTGGTTTGTGATGCAGGGGTAGGATGATGTCGCAACCGACAAGCCCAAGTGCCAAGATATCCTTGGAATGGTGATGAAGCGACGGAAATCAAATACGCACCCAAGATGTTCGGTGAAATGCCTACAAGGTGAGCCTTACCCTGAAATACCTTGCTTGACGTCACCGACGTCCGTTGATCATGATCGCTAAGGTTACTCATGTGTCGTCAAGTCGTACATCCAGTTTCCGCATTGATATCATTTCTATAGAAGTCCCTAAGTCGACCTCCTTTGTCGTTTGTATCACGTCGGCCTGTCCGTGCGTGCTCGTGATGCTCCACCATGAGCCGCGTCGACGTCGTTGACCATATGACGTCGTCGTGACGCTCCGAGCCGTTATCGTGCCCTGGCATCGAGATGGAGGGTTCTTGTAATGTGTGTGGTGATGGAACACAAGCACGACTCGTCGTACAATGGTCGTTTAGCCAAATTAGGGTTTAGTCGAGGCAAGACTCGTCAAGTCCTAGGTGTAGCTAGGGTGCTCGATGAAATGCCTTCTAGGTCAAACCGAGTGTATTGGTGACCACCGATGACCTAGGGTAGAATACTGCGAGAACGTTGCGACCGACGAGGAGAACTAGTCCAAGTTGAACCTTGGATAAGGATTTCTTAGTTGTGTCGAGGACATTTCCTTTCTGTTCGCAGAATTGCTTACCTAGGTGTACCTCTTCATCGACGGTCGATTCGTCGAGTCTTTTGTCGACGACTAAGTCGAGTCCCTAACTCTCCGACTCATGAGGTGGTGTTCGAGATTCTGCTCACCTTATTGACGAGTCCGGGTCGATGTGGACCTGGCTAATCTGATCTTCCCGTGATGGCAAAGCATGACCGTCACGACAAGTTCTCGCATCATGTTCGAGTTCTAGGAGTTCACCGAGCTCATCTGGACAATCTTGCAAAGGACACTGCAATAGTGTCACGTAAGCACTTGAACGATGCTCGAGAAGCTTGCCGTAGAAACTACTTTACCTAAAGGTCATTTGAACGTTGTCTCAGTACTCTCGTCAGGTTAACAAGGCTCGTTATGATGTCTTAAGTCCAAAGAATGTTGACCTCACTTCACTCCCAAGTGTCGCTAGGGTTTCATCCTGGTTCATCCTTATCAGGACCCTGCGATCACACTTGTCACGTAATTAGGTTTACTCCTTAATGAGTTTGTGTAACTTCACTGGTCGACTTCTAAGTCACAACCTCTTGTTGCACAGTTCACTCATGCCTTAAGCTTTCTATGCTCCATCTTGATCACTTAGTCTTCCTTACATCACACAGTCCAGTAATGCTTCTTCACCATTCTACCTTATCACTCTTTGGGCGGCATAGCTCCAAGTGTCGAGTGCTAAATTGCGATGTGTCATTACATTGCACCTTTCAGTGCTTATCTCGACACTACTATGCCACCTTGACTCTTAGGTCATCCTTACCCTACCAGTCCAACACTTTCACACCATTCAGCTGTATCGTCCTTGAGTGGCATAGCGTCGAGTGTTGAGTGCCAAGTTGCAATGTGTGCTTCCATTGCACCTTTCAATTCACATCTCGATACTACTATGACCACTTGACTTCATCCTTTATTCATTCACACAACAAAGGCATATCTGTCCTTCCTAGTCGAACTCCTCATTCTTAGAGTTTACACAACCCCGTGGAGTCTTTTCTTAAATTACTTAATTACTTAATTACTTATATGCATATCATGTCGATAGGAAACGTGATGGTAGGTGATCGACGAGGAGCTTCGCTTGGAGGAGAAGGCCAAGGTGTTCCCACTGAGGTTCCATGGCAGGTTCTCTGGAGGAAGATCAAGCCCTAACAATTGACATTTGTTCAGTCGCAAACTAAGGCAAGCCCCGGTTTGCATTTAAGTCGTTTATAAACTTTTGCTTTATCACTATGATGAGTAGTATATGAATTGTGCATTACGTTTAGGGTGAATGATACTTCACATGCATGACCAAAAATCCCAGGGTTTATTTGGCACGAGTTACAGTTGACCTGTAGTAACTGCTTCGCAAATGCATAGGAGATACGGTAGAAGTCGAGTAGTTGGAATCTACTCGCGAGAGATGTATCTCACAGGATTGGTTGAAAAGAAAATGGCTTAATATAATGAAATTGAGACCGGGCAGGGAATGGATAGGAAGCGGCGAGAATTGAGTCTCGGTCGCATAGCCCAGCCTGTGTCGATTAAGGCCCGTCCGTATGCAGCCCCTTCGGACAAGCTTGAATTGTACCGGCAATATAATGGACATATGGAATCCAATAAACTGATGTAACTTGATAACTGGGATGTCGAGACCCATTAACTCACCATCGATAGGGGTGGGTTGAGGACAGTAAGGTGTAAATCGGTCGGCGGACCCATGAGGTGTTCCGTGCGGAGACCTTCTGTTTGCGGAGGTGAGACGGGCTTAGCATTCGAGTTTCTTGTGAAAGGTGGCCATATACGCCTAGTACTGAAGTGTTATGTAGGTACAGGTGTGCTCGCTGACACTTCCGAACGACGTATGTGTCGTGTTGTCCGGGTGTGTATTGATTGCAATCACTGCCTCGCAGTAATAGAGTACCACTTGTTCACTGAGCGGTGACGTAGTAAATACTAAAGAAGTCAGAAAAGTCATATGGTATTGAATTATAATTACTTTGCAACCTTGTTTGGTTTAGAGATAGTATAACTAAAGATTTTCAATTTCCCCATACTTTAGTTGTAATGGCATTATGTGCTTTGGGCATGTCAAATCATCGGTAAAGCGTTTCTTGTTTGATTGTGGAGCCCATGATGTGCCGTGCTCAGAGAATGTCATTTGCTACTTAAAACTTGATTATAAGGATCCACTTGTAGGCGAGTCATTTATGCTATTCCTTACCTATGTTTAGTGTCCCCTTGCATCTGTCTAGTGAGACGGTTAAGTCTTGCTGAGCCTTATGCTCACGTTTGCGCTTTAACGATTTTTGCAGGTATTAGTTTTATTTCTGCTGTTCAGGTTGTACATGAGACTCGAGGTATCGAGATAAATCTCATGTGAGCCACGCTGCTGCTGTTTGTTCTTTGTGTTGCTAGTGAGAATCGTCCTAGGGCATGGACGTCTTCTCTCCTGCTTAGTTAGGTGAGATTATGAGTATGTATTTTCCGCTGCGTGTGTACTCCTATTGTACACTCTTTTGTAAACTCTTCTTATTATGAAATGAAAACTTTATATGTTTTGGTATCCTTTTTGTGTGTGCTGTTAGGTGCCGCATCGCACGATACCACCCAATGAGATCCTCAGATGTGTGGACTCCGGTCCCCACACTACGTCCACGTTGAGGAGCCCACAAAAGGACCGGGTCTTCTCCAACCCTTTCCTCGTCGGATCGCCACGAAGGCCAATCCTCTTCCACTAATCACAATGGGTAAATAACCAAGTTGAAGGGGCGTTCTCACACGTTGAGAGCTCCCTTGATTACAACTCACAATGACACCAATAACACACTCGAAAATTACAACTCGAAATGTAAGAGTGTGTTAGAGAATCAAACCAAGAGCTCAATGATGTGTGCCAAGTGTCTCTCCAATGATCTAGAAGTGATCTTCAATGGATTGATTGATTTTGCACTTAATTTCGTGGAGAGAGATGGTTTTTTGAGTCTCTTGGGAGGTGTGACGGCGCTAGGGTTCGAGAGATTATAAAAGTGGGCCGTGCACCTCTATTTATATGGGGTTTCTAAAAGTGACCGTTAGGGTTCAGAAAGATCGGACTAGTCCGTGGTAGTCATCGGACTAGTCCGGTGTGCTGTGTGTAGCAAACCCTAAGTGTCCAGGAATATCGGACTAGTCCGGTTGAAAACGGACTTGTCCGATTTTGCTACTGGAAATCTTCGGACTAGTTCGATTCACATCGGACTTGTCTGGTCATATGAAACCCTAAGTGTTTGGGATGACAAGTCCGCACTTGGAGGACTTGTCCGATTTAGATCAGTGTGTATATCGGACTAGTCCGTGTAGACACCGGACTTGTCCGAAGTGGATCAGAATGAATATCGGACTAGTCCGGGTCACAACGGACTTGTCCGATTTTGTGTGACTTGTGCATTGTGTTGAGGACTAGTCGGCATTGGGGAGGACTAGTCCGAAGTGGATCAGAAAGATATCGGACTAGTCCGGTGGGGACCGGACTTGTCCGATCTAGTGCAGAATGTGATATCGGACTAGTCCAGCTGATATTGGACTAGTCCGGTCCTGTATAACTTTGTGCATTGTATGTGTGTGCTTGAAAGTGATTGAGCTCTTGGGTGTGTTTCCTTAACACACTCTATACATAATAATCTACTATTTTCTTCTTCTTGAGCTCAAATTCACTTTGCTTCTCATTTCCCTTCTTTTTGGCATTTTGCTCATTTTTCATCATTTGCCTGCATTCATCTCAACAAAAGGATTAGGATCCCAATTGCTTGTCATAAATCATCCAAAACCCACAAGGGAGTCCTAGATGCACTTTCAATCTCCCCCTTTTTGGTGATTGATGACAACCAATTGAGATTTCACAAAATAAGGCAAAAAAATGAGATTTTCATAAAGTATGCACATATGACTCAAAAATACATCAAGCAACAAGAGAATTATCCATATGTGCATTCTTTATGGTGGGATGCATACTAAGTGCATGAATACATTGAGAATGACATAATTTGCATTAACCAACCGATATCAAATGCATATGACATTCCAGGGGCAAAAACACAGTTTTCATCACACACTCCAAATAAATTAAGCAATTCATCACAGGACCAAACTTAATATGAAAACAGAGTTAAACTATTACAACCACAAATAAAAGATAAAGAGAACTCTCTCCTCGCACCCTATCACAGCTAAAGCTAAGACTCCCCCTCAATCTCTCCCCCTTTGGCATCAAGACACCAAAAAGAAGGAGAGGAGGGTCCTAGGGTCTTCACTCTTCACTGTCGGTCCTCTCATCATCGTCTTCATCTTCTTCGCTTTCTGCTTGACGAGGAGGAGAGGGAGGAGGAGGAGCGGAGCTGCTCGAGCCCCCAATGCCAAAATAGGCAAGCTCGAAAGGGTTCAGAGGCCCGAGCTCGGTGATATCAAGATCAGAATCTTCAGAAATTACTGGAGATCCAATGGGGTTGATCTCCAGCTTTTCACTCAGTTGCTTCACATTGGCTTTGATGTATCTCATATCCTCCTTCCTCTTCTGATTGAGTTTATGAAGCTTTACTTCAGTCTTCTTGCAGGAGGAGAATATGGCGGTCAGGTACTTTAGGATCCCACTAGCTGATCCTCTCTGAGGGGCTTCCCTAGAGGTAGGGACAACCCTAGCAGTATCTCCTTCTCTTGCCGGTGCCTCAGGACTCGAGGCCGGCGAGGGAATAGCTTGGACACTCACAGGCTGAGGCTTCTGAGGCCTCAGAGGAGTGTGCTCCACATCCTTCACGAACTCAATACCTGTGACTTTCTCAATCATAAACATCAGGTAGGGAGCATAGCCACATGACCTGTTAGGCGTACAGGATATGTTGACCATATCATTCCAAATGTACTCCGCTACATCAAATGGGCGGTGTCGACTGTTGGAGTCGGCAGATCTCCTAACACAGCTAAAGTGTCGAAGGAGTTCGTAGTTCGGTGTGGGCGCGCGGAGACTCAAGAAGGTGAATTGCGATATAACACTGGAGATACTAGGATTTACGTGGTTCGGGCCGCCTGAGCGTAACACCCTACTCCACGGGGATGTTGATGTTGTATTGGCTTATCACGTATCATCTACCGTCTGTCCCCTTTTTGTGTATCGTCGGCCTGTCCTTTTATAGTACAAAGACAGGCCGTTACAAGCTACCTGGCCCGACATGTGGCCCTGGCGGTTACTAGTATTGATACATGATTAATTGTTGTTAATGAGCCTGTAACGGGCTTTGACAGTGCCGTTACAGGCATTAAGATCATCCGTTTAAGTGTCATTAATATGGCATTAATGACATTTAAACGGGTCTTGAAACCCTCTGCTTTACTTTGAAGATCCGGAGCAGTTACAAGGTTTCCCGGAGGTTAAAGGCGGCTTGCTCCGATGTTTAGACATGTGGCAGCTCCGGAGCTTGCTGCGGGAAGCAAGAAGCTCCGGGGCTACTTGACACGTGTCAGGTCCGAAGCTTCTCTCGGTCAGGGGTTAGATCCGGAGGTGTCGTTTCGGTACTCAGTCCGGTGCTTCCCCCTTTGTGGGTGGTAGTTCCGGTTCGGTAGTACACGTGGCGACCTAGGGACTAACCATGTTGGAAAAGCTGGTCCGGTCATGTCTGACAAGTGGGCCTCCGAGGGTATTCAACTCGAGTAGTCGTCCTTCCCCTGAGATCTTTGTAAACTCAGGGGGTGTATGGTTTTTAGGGTACCGACAGTGGCCCCCTGGACCTACCTCCGAGGAAGGTCACCGGGGTGTAGTCGTTCCATCGGAGGTGGGTCCACCTTTGTGACTCTTGAACTGGGTCTTCAAAGGTCTTCGGAGGTGCTGTTGACAGGATTTTACAGTTAAATCCCGACGCGTGGCACACCTCAGGCGGCAGATAAGATCTTTGGCGTGCGGATCTCTCGCAATTGAAGGTCGCCGGTTTCCGATACGAAAACCATATCAGTTCCGCGCGCCTTGTCAGGCCGCCGCCTTTGGGTTTCCCGCCTCGTGATGACAACTGTTCGCCTGGGTGAGAACCTCGACTTGATCGTCGGGGTGGTCCCGGGCCCCCTTGTCATCGGCTGAATTGAACTCTTGAGTAGTATTTTCGACTCCCCTGCGGTTTTCATCCAAGCGTTGCGAGGGCTTACTTAAGAAGGAAAGGGCGTACCGTCGGGAGTTCTTTACGCCTCCCATCTGATCTTGCTCTCAAACTCCGGACTCGTACTTTGCTCTTCCTCTCTTGCCTAGCTGTGCTGCGATGGAGTTGGGTCTGCGCGAGAGTCGCCTGAAGACCGACAACGATTTGAAAAAGGTCCGGGCCCTTATGGGGTGGTCCTCGGACTTCTTCAGCCGCTCTGTTCGCGCCGGCGGAGAGCTCCCCTTTGAGAAGGAGCGCGCTGGCGAGATGGTGTACTTTTCTTCGTACGCCATGGTGGGACTGATCCCACCATTTTCTTCTTTCTTCTTGATGCTGCTAGACTTCTATGGTCTGCAGCTATACCACCTTGGTCCTCACTCCATTCTCCTTGTGTCCATCTTTGTCCACTTCTGTGAAATGTGGGTGGGCATCCCCCCCTGTGTTGAGCTCTTCCGAACCTTCTTCACCGTTCACACCACCGGCCGGAGCAACGAGTATCTTGGCTTCTACTATTTTGTGAAGCGCAAGAAGTGCCCGTTCAAATACCTCCGGTCGTTCCCTTCCGGGAAGTGGGACGACTGGAAGAAAGATTGGATTGTCATCAGGGTGGAAGAGCATGAGCGGTTGGAACTGCCAGACAGTCTGCCCGGCATCGACACGTCGATATGGAGTGAAGTCCCGGTGCTGGCGGAAGTTTTCGACCCTGTCCTGACCAGGATCCGCCGATGTGTGGAGGGAGGATTGACTCCCCAGGCGGTGTTCTGCAACTTCCTGACCAACAGGTGGGCGCCGCTGAAGAGGAGGGAGAAGCTCGCCTGGGCCCTCAACAGCGTGATGGATGAGGACCGGGTTGAAGTCTGACATGGTGGGTAAGATCCTGGAGTTCCACCTCAAGAAATTCCAGCACGGCATCGACGTCGACGGAGATTACTTGACTCCGCCGCCGGCCTTTCTCCCTCTGAACGTGGAAGTGGAGTTCAGTAGAGAGCTCCGGCGAAAGATGCCTGCGCTTGACGACCTTGGCGTCGTCGAGAGGAGAACAA
This sequence comes from Tuctoria greenei, assembly GCA_036927565.1. Lineage (NCBI taxonomy): Eukaryota > Viridiplantae > Streptophyta > Magnoliopsida > Poales > Poaceae > Tuctoria > Tuctoria greenei. Next base: position 200,888,835 of record JAYESD010000008.1, on the reverse strand, counting down.
CCACCCGGGTGGCGATCCCTGGGGTGCCCGAAGATGGCTCATTCCCTGCTCCACAGCTGAGGGTTGAAGTCATCGGCAAGGGCAAGGAGCTGGCGGAGGAGCCGGAGAGTCAGAAGAGGAAGTTGCGGCATGTCGACGGAAGGTCCGTCATGCCCGCTGCTTCTACCTTGGCTCCTTCTCCACAAGGGGGAAGATCTTCTGGTGCCGTGGCAACTGTCCACGTGGTGGGGTCCTCCTGGAACGAGACTGTTCCTGCAGTGGGATCCTCCCGAAGCGCTTCTGTCTCCGTGGTAGAGCCCTCTGGTGGTGCTAGCTCCGGGTGTACGGCTCCGGCCCCCGGGGCGGTTGGAGTCTCCAGGTCCAGGGGTTCCTCCCGATCGAGGAGAGCCTCAACTAGGGAATCTCCCGTGGCTGCGGCGAGTTCTGGGGGGCCTCCTAGAGCTCCTACGCCGACTCTGGCCAGCCCGGAACGTCCGGGTAAAAGGTTCCGCGCAAGCTGGTGCGGGAGCCTTCCAAGGTAATTTTTGATGTTCACCCTGGTTAACTTTTTAGTTGTAGTGATTGTTTGTTAATTCTATTTATCCATCCTCTGTAGCGTCCCTAAGAAAGGGAGTGAAGCTCCACCCTCGGCCACAGTTTCTAAAGCCGTGGGAGCTTCCGCTCCTGTCCCGGCTCCGCCCCAAATGGTGGCTGAGGCTGCGACAGCTCCGGCGCCGGCTGTCGTGGTCATGAACCTCGACTCATCCCCAGAACTTCCCGTGGTAGCGCCGGACCACAGGAGTGAAGACATGCCGGCGGCACTTGTCTCAGAGATTGAAGCTCCGGGTCCTTGTGCTGCAGTAATGGAAGCTCCGACTGTAGAGCCGGAAGAAGTGATAGTCCCGGTCTTAGAGCCGGAACTTGTTGAAGCTCCGGCGATTGAACCGGAGGTGATTGAAGCTCCGGCGTGCGAGCCGGAAGTCGAGGTAGTTCCGACAGTTGAGTCGGTTACCTCCGATGCTCCGGTCGCTGAGCCGGTTATTGTTGGAGCGCCGGTCGCAGAGCCGGCGGTTGAAGAGGCGAGGGAGCTTGGGTCTCCCTCAGAAGAGGTGCCCCGATCGGAGCCAACAGTAGCTCCTGCTCCGAGGGCTACGACATCGATGGTACCTGTGGCAGAGCCAGAGTGCCTAAACGAAGTCGCTGGCCCCCTGCCTGAGGGGGCGAATGAAGACTTGGCGGCGGGGCCTTCTTCGATGGCGACTGAGGCCATCCCGGAGGAAGGCCCTAGAGCTTTGGAAGCTCAGGGTTCCGCTCTCGTAGAGTGGGACCCAATTTTTGTACGTGAAGACCCGTTGGAACCAGCGGAGGAGACCCCAGCAGGCCCGGAGCCCATCCCACTGTCGATGTCTATCGACAACGCCTGCTCCAGTCTATGTCAGGTCCAACTGGCCTTCTTCCACGACTGCAAGGCTCTTGAAGAGGAGCGCCAAACCCTTAGGCGGTGGCGTAATCGGCTCCACTTTGAGACTAAGCTGGCGCAGTCGAGGCATGCGGCTGACAAGGAGTGGATCAAGCGGGAGAGGATCCGCCTGGAGTGTTGGGAGAAGCTGCTGGATGAGAGGGAGAACATGACCCATGCCCTCGACGCTCATTCTCGGGAGTTCCATGATCAGGCCAAGGCTGCCAATGACGCGGCCAATGCTCGGTTCGAGCAGCTTGAAGCCATCAACGCAGCTCTCATCAAGCGCCGAGAGGCGCTCGAAGGGAGGGAGAGACGGCTCGAAGACGAAGAGCAAAAACTCCTGGAGCTGCGGGATGACATCCTGAGAAGGGAAGAGGAGCTCGCCGAGAAAACAACTCTGGCGGACAAGGGTCTCGAGGAGCGCACTAAGAAGTTGGAAGAGCGCTGCCTCGAGGAAGAGGAGAAGACCTGGGTGCGAGGGCAGGAACTCTACGAATATGAGTGTGCCCTTGTTGCCCGGGAGAAGAAAGTGGAGGCTAGGGAGAAAGACCTGGTCGACCGTCGGAACAAGATCCACCTCCGGGAGGAGGAGCTCGGAAAACTTGAGAGGCGGGTTGCTGCAAAGATTCAGCAAAACGCCAAAGAAGTTGAGCGCCTCGCCCGTGAGAATTCCGAACTGACGGCGGCCAAGAGATCCTTGGAAGAAGTGAAGAGCCTGAGGACAGTGGACTCCCTGCAGATTTGGGAGTTCCTGGGTAAGGCCAATGATGCGCTGACGCTGATGGGTTTCAGCCCCGTGCGCCCGGATGATCCGGAGCCGGAGCCGGACCTCGCGCTGCAAGCGTTGAGTGCAGCAGGCAGCAAGCTCTCCAAGGTGGGCGACGTCATCGCGGACCAACTGGAGGTCGAGGGGCAATCCCTGGCGAGGAACGTCACAGAATACGTGTTGACGTGCTATACCAGCCGGAACCCTCAATTTCCTCTGGACCCGGTGCTTGAAGGCCCCGTCGAAGGAGAAGGCGAAGCTACCCGAGCCAGCGTATCAGAGGTCGCCCAGAAGGTCGCCGAGTTCTTCCATAGGGTCTAGGATCATTTCTTTAGCTTCCGCTTGTATTTTCTCTTTTTCCTCAATTTTGTACTCCCTTGTCTCCAGATGTAATCTCCTGTCTCCAGATAAATGAAATCCCCAAATTTTTGCGAATTTCATTTTTTGTCTTCAACATCTTTATCTTCTCTTGGCCCCCTGGTAGATGTACACAATTTGATTGTGAACATGTACCAAAAGGATACTGAGTTTTGTTGAAGACGAATTTGCTTCGAACTTGTAGAATTTGGTTCCGAAGTCTTTGATAGTGAAGGTCCCCTGAAGTTGTCGGAGCTTAGAAGCTCCGGTACTGTCCATCGCTGGAGGTTAGTAGCTCCGGCAATAGCTTCTATCAACACTTAGAGCATCGATAGTTAGTACTCCAAGGTGTCGGAGCTTAGTAGCTTCGGCAATGACCTTTAGCATCACTTGGTAAGTTGGCAACGGACTCCATGTACGGGGTCTTCTCACCATCTTTTACTCAGCGCCGATGGTAGACCCCCTTGAGGGGGTCGGAGCTTGGTTAGCTCCGGCTTTTCTCCATCAACGTACATTTTGTTTTTCCTGCACACTTAAGCCAAGAAAAACGATAAAATCTGTTCCTTGTCTATAATTTCATCGCGGCTTACGATTCTCAAGTAAATTTTAAATTGAACGCGATTTTAAATACAATTGGAAGCGTTGTCTTTTCTCTTAGATCCAACTGTCCATGGACCCGCCTTACTTTGGCCTGCCGGGGTGTAGGTAGAGTGGCGTACTTAGGGTGCTTGACCAGGCTAAGTCGATAGCACACTCCGGCCCTAGATTGGCTTGGCGGCTTTCAGGCGAGTTGGCCATAAATGATATTTAAATCCAAGAGTTCTGACAATTCAACACAAGTCGTATATAAACCGGTCAAACTAAAATTTCCTAAGAATTGCACGTTTCTGTTATAGACAAGAAAGAGAAAAATAAAAATATCGAGCCTGCACAAAATGAATGCACGTGGAGTCTATTTCACATGAAGATGTCTTTCATTATAGGTCCGGGGTACAAGGGAAACAAGTAGATTCTCAGGGTACGGGACCAGGCCAAGTGTGCTTGGTTTCTCGTTTAATCCAGGGTAGTTAGCCACGCTTTTAGTCCGGGGACTGTAACAAGTGCTGCTTGAGCTTTACAGACCTTTCGGAAAAGGTCCGGCTGCTCTCCCGGAGGAACTACCCGACTCTGTACAATGACTCTATAACATACATCTCAAGTTACTCAAGACTCACCTCCGTGAAATTAAGTGTAGAACTTACGGAGGTGCTCGATGTTCCAAGGATTTGGGAGAGGTGTCCCATCCTCAGCAGCCAAGCGAACGCTTCCGGGACGGGATACTTTGATCACTCGGAAGGGCCCCTCCCATCCAGGGGAAAGTTTGTTTAGCCCTTCTCTGGATAGTATTCTCCGTAGCACCAGATTGCCTTCCTTGAGCTGTCGGTTGTGTACATGCCGCTGGTGATAACGCCGTAGAGCCTGGCGATATCTGACATTCCGAACAGCTGCTTGGCACCTTCCCTCCTTGAGGAGGTCTAGGTCTTCACGCCGGAGCTGGTCCTGCGCGGCTTCGTCGAAGGTCCGGACTCGGAGCGAACCCATGGTGATTTCCGGAGGAAGGATTGCTTCAGCTCCGTACACCAGAAAGAAGGGTGTTTCTCTGGTTGACCGGTTTGGAGAAGTCCTGTTGGCCCATAGAGTGGGCGGAAGCTCTTCGATCCAATTGGCTCCGTGCTTTTTCAAACGCTCATAGGTGCGCGTTTTGAGTCCTTTAAGGATTTCTGCATTTGCTCTCTCAGCTTGGCCATTGCTGGCGGGATGAGCTACGGAAGCGTAGCAAACCTGTATGCCGAGGTCTTCGCAATACCCTTGGAATGCGGAGCTTGTGAATTGAGTCCCATTATCAGTGATGATTTTGTTTGGGACTCCGAATCTGCTTACAATGGATTGCAGAAAGTTGATAGCAGATTGCTTGTTGATCGTCACAACTGGAGTAGCTTCTGGCCACTTGGTGAACTTGTCGATGGCGACGTACAGGAACTTGTAACCTCCGACGGCTCTTGGGAAGGGTCCCAAGATGTCCATCCCCCACACAGCGAAGGGCCATGTAGGAGGTATCATTTGTAAGGGCTGAGCGGGTGTGTGAATTTGCCTTGCATGAAATTGGCATGCTTCGCATTTCTTTACCAGCTCAGTGGCATCCTGGAGTGCTGTAGGCCAGTAGAAGCCATGCCGGAAGCCTTTTCCGACCAGCGTGCGGGAAGATGCGTGGTTCCCACACTCGCCTCCATGGATTTCTGCGAGAAGCTCGCAGCCTTCTTCCCTTGTGATGCACCGCATTAGGATGCCGTTGGCACCACGCCGGTAGAGATCCCCTTCTACCAGTGTGTATCTTTTAGCCAATCTGACTACGCGGTCAGCGGATACGTCATCGTCAGGAAGGATGTTGTCTTTCAAGTAGTTCCGGATCTCCAAGATCCATGCATTGGAACTGACTTGAGTATTTGAGTCTTGCGTGCTGGGTTGCTCGGAGCTTCCGGCAGCACCTACGACCCTTGATGGCTGCCATGGTAACAGGGCCATCGGGACCGTCAGCTTCGGGATGCTGATCTCGCCCCCTTCGTTCAGTTCGGCAGGCTGAACTGTGGGTTTTGACAACCTCCGGACAAAGATTCCGTCAGGAGCTGGAGCTCCGGTTGACGCTTTGGTCGAGAGTTCGTCAGCTTCAGCGTTGTGGGCACGCTGAACATGGTTGAGGTCTAGGACTTCAAAGTCCTTCTGAAGCCTCTGGACTTCAAGGAGGTAAGCAGCTAATTGGAGATTATTGCAGGAGCATTCACCCTTCACCTGCTTGATGATGAGCTGTGAATCTCCTTTGACCAGTAGTTGCTTGACACCGTATGACAGTGCAACCTTTAGCCCGCAGATGAGTGCTTCATACTCCGCCATGTTGTTGGTTGCCTTGAAGTCAAGGTGTACCATGTATTTTACCTTCTCCCCAGTCGGTGCAAGGAGAAGGATTCCAGCACCGGCCCCCTGCTTCTGCATGGAGCCATCGAAGTAAAGAGTCCAATGGGGCTCGGTGAAGGTTGGAACTTGATGTTCCATCTTCTGCTCGCTGGGGCCCCCAGAGTTTGATGGAGAGGGAGTCCATTCCGCCACGAAGTCTGCCAATGCTTGACTCTTGATTGCTTGTCTTGAAATAAATTCGAGATCGAATTCAGCCAATTCCGCTGCCCACTTTGCAATATTCCCAGTTGAATTGGGATTATGCAGGATCGCTCGAAGTGGATAAGAGGTCACCACCGAGACTTTGTGAGCTTGGAAGTAGTGTCGGAGCTTCCTAGAGGCAATAAGAACGGCATAAAGCAGCTTATGCACCTCTAGGTATCGAGTCTTGGCATCATGTAATACTTCACTAATGAAGTATACCGGACGTTGAATGGTCTGGACCCTCCCTGAGGGGTCCGGAGCTTCCTCTCCATTGATCCGGATCCTGTCGGAGGAGTCCAGATTCTCTTCAGGGACCTCCGGGTTCTGGCTGGAGGAACCTGGAGCTTCTTCAGAAATGACTTGGATCCTCTCGGAGGGGTCTAAGTCTTCTGAAGTGACTTCTTGTGAATTTGAGTCTGGGAGCTGGGACCCAGACTCACTTTCAGGGACCTCCGGACCCTCCCGAAGGGGTCTGGATTCCAGGGTTTGGAGCTACCAGAATTGGTAGGGTAGTGAGGAACTGTTTCAGCTCCTGGAATGCCTTCTCTGCTTCTTCGGACCATTGGAATGGTCCAGACTTCCTCAACAACTTGAAGAAGGGGAGCGCCCGTTCCGCCAATCTTGATATGAACCGACTGAGGGCAGCTAGACACCCAGTTAACTTTTGGACGTCTTTGATGCGGGTTGGTGGCCGCATGTCTTCAATGGCTTTTATCTTCGCCGGATTAGCTTCTATGCCCCGGTGACTTACCAGGAACCCCAGAAGTTTTCTGGAGCTAACCCCGAAGACACACTTGTCTGGGTTTAGCTTCGTGCGGGTGGCCCGCAGCTTGTCGAAGACAGCCTGCAAGGTGTCCAATAGGGACTCCTTATTCTTGTCCTTGACCACGATGTCATTGACGTACACTTCCACTATATCTCTGATGAGTTCTTCAAAAGTTTTGTACATAGCTCGTACAAAAGTTGAAGCTGCATTCTTGAGACCAAATGGCATGGCTGTGTAACAATACAATCCATCTACTGTGATGAAGGAAGTATGCTCTTCATCCTCCCTAGACATCCTGATTTGATGATACTCAGAATATGCGTCTAGGAAACACAGTAACTCACACCCAGAGGTGGAATCCACTATCTGATCTATTCTAGGTAGTGGAAATGGATCTTTTGGACATGCCTTATTCAGTGTGGTGTAGTCGATGCACATCCGAAGCTTCCCGTCGGCCTTGGGCACAACGACTGGGTTTGCCAGCCATTTTGGATGGAAGACTTCTCGGATGAATCCGGCTTCGAGCAACTTCTTCACTTCTTGTCGGATGAAGTTCTGTCGCTCTACGGATTGCTTCCGAGGCTTCTGATGAACAGGCCGAGCATCGGGGTAAATCTTCAGATTGTGCTCAATCACTTCCCTAGGGATCCCAGGCATTTGTGACGGTTGCCAGGCAAACACGTCAACATTAGCCCGGAGGAAAGTGATGAGCGCGAATTCCTATTTGTCGTTCAACCCTCCCGATATGCGGGTGGTTTGAGCAGCATCGGAACCAATTTGGACGACCTTGACGGGAATGTCGGTGTCGCCGCTTGGCTGCACACGTGGTGCAGAGGTTGAACTCCGTTGACGAATACTCGGGGGTTTTGGAGCTTGCTCCTGTCTGGAGTCCTCCTCTTGCGCCGTGGTTAATGCATGGAGCTCCTCCAGAGCAGTTACCCCGGCGGTGCGATCTCCGCGGATCCGGAGAACGCCTACTGGTGTTGGCATCTTCAACACCAAGTATCCATAATGAGCAGCTGCCATAAATTTGTATAAGGCAGGTCTACCCAAGATGGCGTTGAATGGTAAGTTGATCTGAGCGACGTCGAAGACCAACTTCTCGGTGCGGTACTTCTCCCGTGTCCCGAAGGTAACGGGGAGAGTTATAGCTCCGAGTGGAGTAATGGCCCCCGGACCTACTCCAGAGAAAGGTCGAGAGGGCTGGAGATCCGAAGGTCGAAGCTGAAGCTTGGTAAATGCTTCAAAGCTTATGAGGTTCAGCCCCGAACCTCCGTCCACCATAACATGATGGAGCTGGATGTTATTAATGGTAGTGTAACACCCTAAATTTTCGCATCATGCATTGCATACATGATCACGCATTAAACACTAGTAGAATAAAAGAAAAAAAATAATAAAATATATATATACATATACAAATATGTGTAGCAAAAGAAGAAATAGGAAATAATAATAGCCCAAAACATGTAATAGGGAATAAGAATAAAAAAATAATAATATAAATATATATAAATATATATATAACAAAATATAAAAATAGAAAAAAATATAACATTAATAATATATATTATAAAAATAATAAATAATAAATATATAATATTAATAATATATATAAAATATATATATATAAATAATTATATAATAAAGGAAAAGTAAAAAAAGGAAAAAAAGAAGGAAATCACCGCTGGCCAGGCCAAGCCGGCCCAGCCAGCGGCACCTCCCGCGGCCGCGCGCCCGCAACCGGGCCCCACCGCCGCCGCTTCCGCCGACAGGCCCCGGCCGTCCGCGCGCCAGCGCGCGAGCCGCGCGCTCCCGCCTGCTCCGGCCCCGCTCCGCAGCCGGGCCCCGCCCCCCTGACGCGACGCCGCCCGACCCCCGACGCGCACGCGCGTGCCCCGAGTGCGCCCGCCCCGAGGCCCCGCCGCCTGACCCCCCCCGAGCCGCCTGCCACCGCGCAGCGCCTTCCGCCCCGACGCGCGAGCCGCTTGGGCCCCGCCTCCGCGGTCTCCCGCCCTCCCCCGCGACTTTCCCGCCCGATTTTCCCGGCGCGCCTCGGCCTCCCGCCCGGATATGAGTCCCATCTCGTAACCGCCTCCGATTCTACCGGTGCCGTACCCTAGTGCCGCCCCTATAAATAGGACCGGGGCCTAGGCTTTTTCCCCATGAACCAGCAGCCGCCAGCAGAGAAGGAAAAGCCGCCGGAACCAAGGTCCAGAAGGCTGCGCCCAGGGAAGAAAAAAAAAGAGAAAAAGAAGGGGAAGAAGAGGGAGAAAAAGAGGAGGGCGCCACCGTTCGCCGGAGATCGTCGCCGACATCGCGCCACCGTCGTCGTGCCGCCGAAGGACTGCTGCACCATCTATTTCGTCTACGCATCGCATTTATTCTGCGACCGTCACGCCGTCAGATCTACGGTAGGATTCGTTCCCGATGCGAATTTTAGCGACCGTATTGAATCTAATAGGCGTAAATTAAATTTAATTGCACCATGATTTTATTTTCAGCAGCATTAATCCATCCTAAAACCCCCGTAAACTCATATGAACACGTATGAACTACTCACATCTAATTAATAAACAACTGTAGTAAATTAATTATTAAACTGTGCATGCATGTATGTCATTGCATGTTGATTATTTTGTATGCATTATGTTGAATTTTATATGTTTTCTGGTATGTATGATCACGCGTAGAGGAACGTGCTCAAGAGGCCGCATACGAGGATTTTCAAACCCAAGACTTCGAAGCGCTTGAGCAACCCCATCCGCCGGAGCAAGGCAAGTGTCCTTGAAGCATATTGATCCTATTTTAAATTAAATGTTTTGTTTGCGAACTTGCATGCTTGTGTCAAATTGATGGGAATCCTATGGTAGGAAGTTTACTAGTTTTGTTTGACCACCCTTGTCACCTGGAATTATGGTAGAGAGTCGGGAAGGGTTTTACCTTTTTGCTTCGCTTAATTAATTGGGATGACAAACAACACTACACATTTAATTATGCACCAATGATATTCTGGTTAATGTGAGCTGGTCAATATGATGGGTGATCTAAGCAAGCATGGTTATGTGGATGGGTTGGACGTCATGGTGGTTTTCTTGCCTTAGATCTAAGGACCGGTTCATGCGAGAATATGCCAGGTCAACAGTGCCACCACAAGGCCAAGTATGGGTGCGGCGTAGCTGAATAATTAGGAGCGCTGCTAGTATTGTATGGACCATTGGATGGCGCGGGGAATGGGAGTCGAGGAGGACTGCCCTGGGATCCGCATGGCACACGAGGGGGCCCGTGGGTGGGAGAATGGAGATTCAAGCCTGCCGGTGAAACCTTAGTGGGCCCGTACATACTAGTAGTCCCTTTTGAAAGGCTATTTTGTGATCTCTTGGCCACACACCTACGGAAGTGTGAGATGGCATAATGGAGGTTTCTTAGTCATCGAAAGGTGATAAAATCACAAACATGTGGGTAAAGTGGTACAACCTCTGCAGAGTGTTAAAAACTATCATGATAGCCGTGCTCCCGGTTATGAGCGCCTGGATGACCTACATGATTAGAGTTGGAATTGGGATTTGGGATGGTTATGGTTTGGTAATGGTTATGGTTTATGGATTATGGTCATGGATATGAATTTGAGTTATGGTAGTTGGACATGGATAATGGTAAAGTTGGCAATAGTTGGATATTGTTTATATTATGTTAATATGATGGTTATGATGGGATTTGTTTCACATAGACATAGTATAATGCTTTTCAAATGTTTTACTGTACTTTTCAGCACTTAGCCATTATTACATTCGTCGTTTGAATAAGCCACATGTCATACATTCCACACTTGCTGAGTACGACATGTACTCACTCTTGCAATCCCCCCCCAACAGCTACTGGAGACAATTGGGAGTACCCTGAGGATCACGTGGAGTACTAGGTTGCGTACCGCCGTCAATTGCCTGTGGATTGGAGTCGTGCTGTTTAGTTTATTTTCCGCTGCAATTATTTAGAGTTTTATCATTCGTGAACTATTGGATTATTGCAATAAAGTACTTATTTATTAATTAAGACGTGGTTAAATTCTGTTTATCATTTGTGAATCATTCGTGTATGTGTGTTGAACATCCTGGGCACACATATGCGTTACGCTTGGTTCATATTCGGAACCGGGTGTCACAAATTGGTATCAGAGCCGCGTTGACCGTAGGACGCAAGCCTAGGTAGAATGGACACTCTAGAGCACTTAGGAACACTCTTCTAATCTGCTATTTTCGAAAATTTTTGCTGCTGTTTTGTTTCCCTTATTTTCAGCCGCAAAAAGTATTGATCGCTGCTGCGTTTTTGATAAAAATTTTCAGAAGTGAGCAATATTAAGTGCTGCTGTTTTGCTGTATAAATTTTCGCGAAAACGGTGTGTTTTGCTGCTATTATGTGTGGGTAAAATTAGTGTGTTGGTTGCTGTAATTTTTCTCTTTATTTTTCGTTCTTTTGGAACCGCTGCACCGCTCTTTGTCCGCCGTTTAGCTGCTGAAATTTTCAGATTTGTTTTTCATTATTTTTCTAATGTATTCTTGTTTCTTGTAGATGGCCCGCACCAAGACAACCCCCCGTAAGTCGACCGGTGGACTCGTGCCCCCGCGTAGGTTGGCTAGTCGCTCTCCGGCCGTCGACCCCCGTCACCCCGTGGTGATCCGTTCTGACGGCAGAGCCGCAGGACAACTGCGACACCGTCTCCGTGCCCTACTCCGTGAGGCTGGCTACTGTCACCATAGCCTCTCGCTCTCCTACCACACCACTGGAGTGCAGCGCCCCGGCAGGAAGGAGTGGAGCTGCAAAATCTATATCTACTACGGTGACGAGTTGGTGAAGACCCACAGCAGCCCCGCTTGGAGGAGCTCCCGCCGATCTGCGGAGCAGGATGCTAGCTGGGAAGTAGCCACTTTTTGGAGCCACGCCCGCCGTTTCCGTCTGGAGGACACGGTGCACGCCTTCGTCCCGCAGCATCCCAGTGGCACTGCGCGCTTCGTCTCCAGGCACGTGGAGGGACCCCTGGACCTCCCGCAGTCTCGTCAGACTGTTGGCGACGTGACCCAGCTGAGTGCCCGACTTCAGAGGGCGCAGCAGGAGATCCAGGATGGGCGTGACCTCGCCCAGCGCCACGAGGCGATAATCAGGAGGTATCGTCGGATCACCGACGAGGACCCAGACGACTACGCGTCCGACACCCCGATGTGGACCCCAGACTCTCCAGACCGTCGCAACGGTCAGCGTGAGTCATCTTCTGAGGAGTCCTCTGACGAGGAGCCTTCCAGTGTGGCGTCTACCGCACCACCGCCGCGTGCTGCCTCACCACCCCAGGACCCACAGGACCCCGAGGACCCCGGCGACGACGACGATGACGACGAGGACCCGGATGAGTTCCCGCTCGACGACGAGTAGTCCTCGACCTATGCCACGACTCAAGGATAGGCACACCCCCCTTAGTAAATAAGAGCGATGTAGATATACTTGTGTGACCTTGAGTTGTGTTACTTCTTTTAGGATCTTTGTAAATTCTGTTTGGTGCTTGTTTGAGTGCTTGTGTGCTTAGTAGAGAGTTGTGGAATGCTTCGGCACTTGTCCACATCCTCATAATATAGGTCTATATTAATAAAGGATTATTTAGTGTCACATACCTTGATGCATATAGTTGGGACGTTCTTTCCAAATTCTAAATCCTTCTGTCCCTACCTTTCCTTCGCCAACAGATGGTGAGAACTCGTAACCAGAGGGATGCCAACGATGAGGAGGAGCGCAATGAAGTACCTCAGAACAACCAGGGACCTGCTCATGGAGCCATCAATATTGAACAACTGTTAGCTATGCAGAACCAGCTCATGCAGACCATGATACAGACCATGGGACAGCTGCAAGCTGGCAACAACAATCAGCCCCATCTGCCTCCACCGCCACCCCCGCCACATCACAACCGTTTGGGAGAGTTCATGAGGACCAGACCGCCTACCTTTGCACAAGCCACAGACCCAATGGAAGCTGATGATTGGCTAAAGTCCGTTGAGAAGAAACTTGCTATTGTCCAGTGTACTGACAGGGAGAAGGTTCTCTTTGCATCACATCAACTAGTTGCAGCAGCCGCTGACTGGTGGGAAGCTCTTTGCAACGCTCATGATACTCAAGAGACAATCACTTGGGCTGAGTTTAAACAGAGTTTCCGTTCCCACTATGTACCTGAAGGAGTTATGATACTGAGAAGACAAGATTTTGAAAACCTCAGGCAAGGAAGGATGAGTGTGAGTGAGTATCTCAACAAATTCACTCAATTATCAAGATATGCTCCAGAAGACATCAAAACTGATAGTAGGAAGCAGTATCTGTTTATGAGGGGTCTCAACAATGAAATTCAAGTCCAGTTGCTCAATACTGATTATCCAAACTTCCAAAAGCTGGTTGACAAGGCTATTGTGGTTGAGAACAAGATTCGTGAGATGGAGCAGGACAACAAGAGGAAGATGTCACATCATGGACCGCAACAAGGAAGCAATGTTCGCCCCCGCTATGCACCACCTACTGCACCACAATACAACCCCTCTGCTCCTGCATACCGCACTGCTTATCCGCCCCGCCCAAATCAGCCACCGCAGCAACGCCCCGCCATGCAAGCGCCTCGCAATCCTGTGCCACCTGCGCCGCGTCCTAACACGGCGGCAAATGCTCAAAACCAGTTGCGCCCAAACTTCCCTAATGCTATGGGTGGTAAGACATGCTATGCGTGTGGAGAACCCGGACACTTTGCAAGTCAATGCCCCAAGAGAAACAATGGACCTATGAACAATGCACCAAGGCCAAATCACCCGCGACCAAATGGAGGAGCACCACAAGGCAACCGTGGACAACAAAATTTTGCTCGTGGCAATGTGAATCATATCTCTACTGAGGAAGCCCAACAAGCTGATGACGTCGTGATTGGTATGTTTCTCGCCAACTCCAACCCCGCGACTGTTTTATTTGATTCAGGAGCATCTCATTCATTCATCTCGTCAAAGTATGTTGCCAAGTACAATTTGCCTATATCTCATATGAAGCAAACTATGCTAGTAAGTTCTCCTGGCGGAGAGATGAGGACAAATATAGTATGTCCGAAAGTAAGCATTAAAATAAGGGGGGTAGACTTTCTCGCAAACCTCATAGTCTTGGACTCCCAAGGAATAGACATAATACTTGGAATGGACTGGCTGAGCAAGTATAATGGAGTCATTCAATGCGCCGAGAGGATTGTGCAGTTGACAAGTGAACATGGTACACGCATTGAAGTTGAAGCAGCCCAACCTGCAAGAGGGAAAGCGACGCTGAATCACGTGGAAGAAGTGACATTGGAAAGCATTCCGATCGTTCGCGAGTACCCGGACGTGTTCCCAGATGAGTTGCCAGGTATGCCACCTGATCGTGACATAGAATTCGCCATTGAGTTGATACCCGGAACTGCACCTATAGCTAAGAGGCCGTATAGGATGCCTTCTAAGGAATTAGCAGAGCTCAAGAAGCAAATTCAAGAGCAGCTAGAGAAGGGTTTTATACGCCCCAGCTCATCCCCGTGGGGAGCCCCAGTGCTCTTCATAGATAAGAAGGATGGAACCCAGAGGATGTGTGTGGACTATAGGTCTCTCAATGAAGTGACAATTAAGAACAAGTACTCACTGCCCCGTATAGAGGATTTGTTCGACCAAATGAAGGGTGCATGTATCTTCTCCAAGATCGACTTGCGGTCAGGATACTTCCAAATGAAGATTAGACCATCGGATATACCCAAAACAGCATTTCGGACACGATATGGATCTTATGAGTACACCGTCATGTCATTTGGATTGACGAACGCGCCTGCGTACTTTATGTATCTTATGAATAAGGTCTTCATGGAATATCTGGATAAGTTCGTTGTAGTGTTCATCGATGATATTATGATCTACTCGAAGGATGAGAAGGAACATGAGGAACACTTGAGGCTTACGCTGCAGAAATTGAGGGAGCATCAATTGTATGCCAAGTTCAGTAAATGTCAATTTTGGTTACGGGAAGTTTCTTTCCTAGGCCATATTATCTCTGGAGGAGGAGTATCAGTTGACCCCGGGAAGGTGAGAGATGTGCTTAAATGGGAACCGCCACAGAATGTCAAGGAAATTCGAAGTTTCCTTGGAATGGTTGGATACTACCGCCGATTCATTAAAGATTTCTCCAAAATAGCCAAGCCTATGACCGAATTAATCATGAAGGGAAAGGCATTCCGATGGACTCAAGCTTGTCAGGATAGCTTTGAAGAGTTAAAGAAAAGATTGACAACCGCCCCAGTGTTAGTATTACCGGACGTGAGCAAGAGTTTTGATATATACTGTGATGCATCAAGACAAGGATTAGGATGTGTGCTCATGCAAGAAGGCCAAGTGGTAGCTTATGCATCGAGGCAACTAAAGAAACATGAGTTGAATTATCCTACACACGACCTTGAACTCGCAGCCGTGGTACACGCCTTGAAGATATGGAGACACTATGTTTTTGGTCACCGATGTGAGATTTATACAGATCACAAGAGTCTCAAGTACATATTTACGCAAACGGATCTGAATCTTAGGCAACGCCGATGGTTGGAGCTCATCAAGGATTATGATGTGGGAATCAACTATCACCCAGGGAAGGCCAACGTAGTGGCCGATGCCTTGAGCCGAAAAGGAGTAAGTCATCAACTCACAGTTCGAGAGCTGCCATCCGAATTATACAAGGAGTTTGAACGATTGAACCTTGGATTCATAAATGAAATGGGAACGATGGAAGTCAACCCAACATTAGAGCAGGAAATACGGGAAGGACAGACAAAGGACAAGGAAATACAAGAAATCAAGGAAAGGACCCAAGAAGGAAAGGAATTCAGATTTGATGAGGACGAACAGGGTACCTTATGGCTTGGAAAGAGGATTGTGGTACCTAATGTCAGGCATATTCGAGAAACAATATTGAAGGAGGCACATGACTCGCCTTACTCAATTCATCCTGGCTGTACGAAGATGTACAAGGACTTAAAGACATGCTACTGGTGGGCCAGCATGAAAAAGGACATAGCCGAATATGTTGCACTTTGTGATGTGTGCCAACGAGTTAAAGCTAAACATCAAAGGCCAGCCGGATTGTTACAACCACTAAAGATCCCGGAGTGGAAGTGGGAAGAGATTGGTATGGACTTTATAGTTGGATTACCACGAACTCAGTCTGGCTATGATTCAATATGGGTTATTGTGGATCGATTGACAAAATCAGCTCATTTCATTCCTGTCAAGACCACATATACCACCACGAAGCTAGCAGAATTGTATATGGAGCATATTGTGTGCCGACATGGAGTTCCAAAGAAGATAGTCTCGGATAGAGGTTCTCAATTTACCTCCAGATTTTGGCAGAAATTGCATGAAGCAATGGGAACAAGGCTGAACTTTAGTTCAGCGTATCACCCTCAAACAGATGGACAAACTGAGAGGACCAACCAAATTTTGAAAGACATGTTAAGAGCATGTGCTTTAAAGCATAGGAAAAGTTGGGATAAAAGTTTGCCGTATGCTGAATTCTCGTACAACAATAGTTACCAAGCAAGTTTGAAAATGTCACCCTATGAAGCACTATACGGAAGGAAGTGTAGGACTCCCTTGTTTTGGAATGAAACCGGAGAGAATCAAGTGTTTGGTCCCGACGTGTTACAAGAAACTGAAAGGCAAGTCCAAATAATACGGGAAAACTTAAAGGCTGCCCAGTCTCGACAGAAAGGTTATGCTGATAATAGGCGAAGGAGTCTGACTTTTGAAGTTGGAGATTTTGTATACCTCAAAGTGTCACCTATCAGAGGTCAGCGACGGTTTAACATCAAAGGAAAACTGGCACCTCGTTACATCGGACCATTCAAGATTTTGGACAAGCGAGGAGAGGTAGCTTATCGACTTGAGCTGCCGACGTATCTCTCCGATGTACACGACGTGTTTCACGTCTCTCAACTCAAGAAGTGTCTCAGGGTACCGGAAGAACAAGTGCCGATGGACGAGTTAGAACTTCAAGAGGATTTGTCTTATGTCGAGCAACCTATCAAAATTTTGGACATAAAGGAAAGAGTCACGAGAAATAAGAGGATCCGTTGGTGCAAAGTGCAATGGAAACACCATACGGAGGCCGAAGCTACATGGGAACGTGAAGAAGACCTGAAGGCAGAATTCCCTCATCTTTTCTCCACGCTATCGAATCTCGAGGGCGAGATTCACTTTAAGGGGGGTAGGTTTGTAACACCCAAAATTTTCGCATCATGCATTGCATACATGATCACGCATTAAACACTAGTAGAATAAAAGAAAAATAATAATAAAATATATATACATATACAAATATGTGTAGCAAAAGAAGAAATAGGAAATAATAATAGCCCAAAACTTGTAATAGGGAATAAGAATAAAAAAAATAATATAAATATATATAAATATATATATAACAAAATATAAAAATAGAAAAAAATATAACATTAATAATATATATTATAAAAATAATAAATAATAAATAATAAATATATAATATTAATAATATATATAAAAAATATATATATATAGAAATAATTATATAATAAAGGAAAAGTAAAAAAAGGAAAAAAAAAAGAAATCACCGCTGGCCCGGCCAAGCCGGCCCAGCCAGCGGCACCTCCCGCGGCCGCGCGCCCGCAACCGGGCCCCACCACCGCCGCTTCCGCCGACAGGCCCGGGACTTCCGCGCGCCAGCGCGCGAGCCGCGCGCTCCCGCCTGCGCCGGCCCCGCTCCGCAGCCGGGCCCCGCCCCCCTGACGCGACGCCGCCCGACCCCCGACGCGCACGCGCGTGCCCCGAGCGCGCCCGCCCCGAGGCCCCGCCGCCTGACCCCCCCCCCCCCCCCCCAGCCGCCTGCCACCCCGGAGCGCCTCCCGCCCCGACGCGCGAGCCACTTGGGCCCCGCCTCCGCGGTCTCCTGCCCTCCCCCGCGACTTTTCCGCCCGATTTTCCCGGCGCGCCTCGGCCTCCCGTCCGGATACGAGTCCCATCTCGTAACCGCCTCCGATTCTACCGGTGCCGTACCCTAGCGCCGCCCCTATAAATAGGACTGGGGCCTAGGCTTTTTCCCCACGAACCAGCAGCCGCCAGCAGAGAAGGAAAAGCCGCCGGAACCAAGGTCCAGAAGGCTGCGCCCAGGGAAGAAAAAAAAAGAGAAAAAGAAGGGGAAGAAGAGGGAGAAAAAGAGGAGGGCGCCACCGTTCGCCGGAGATCGTCGCCGACATCGCGCCACCGTCGTCGTGCCGCCGAAGGACTGCTGCACCATCTATTTCGTCTAAGCGTCGCATTTATTCCGCGACCGTCACGCCGTCAGATCTACGGTAGGATTCGTTCCCGATGCGAATTTTAGCGACCGTATTGAATCTAATAGGCGTAAATTAAATTTAATTGCACCATGATTTTATTTTCAGTAGCATTAATCCATCCTAAAACCCCTGTAAACTCATATGAACACGTATGAACTACTCATATCTAATTAATAAACAACTGTAGTAAATTAATTATTAAACTGTGCATGCATGCATGTCATTGCATGTTGATTATTTTGTATGCATTATGTTGAATTGTATATGTTTTCTGGTATGTATGATCACGCGTAGAGGAACGTGCTCAAGAGGCCGCATACGAGGATTTCCAAACCCAAGACTTCGAAGCGCTTGAGCAACCCCATCCGCCGGAGCAAGGCAAGTGTCCTTGAAGCATATTGATCCTATTTTAAATTAAATGTTTTGTTTGCGAACTTGCATGCTTGTGTCAAATTGATGGGAATCCTATGGTAGGAAGTTTACTAGTTTTGTTTGACCACCCTTGTCACCTGGAATTATGGTAGAGAGTCGGGAAGGGTTTTTACCTTTTTGCTTCGCTTAATTAATTGGGATGGCAAACAACACTACACATTTAATTATGCACCAATGATATTCTGGTTAATGTGAGCTGGTCAATATGATGGGTGATCTAAGCAAGCATGGTTATGTGGATGGGTTGGACGTCATGGTGGTTTGCTTGCCTTAGATCTAAGGACCGGTTCATGCGAGAATATGCCAGGTCAACAGTGCCACCACAAGGCCAAGTATGGGTGCGGCGTAGCTGAATAATTAGGAGCGCTGCTAGTATTGTATGGACCATTGGATGGCGCGGGGAATGGGAGTCGAGGAGGACTGCCCTGGGATCCGCATGGCACACGAGGGGGCCCGTGGGTGGGAGAATGGAGATTCAAGCCTGCCGGTGAAACCTTAGTGGGCCCGTACATACTAGTAGTCCCTTTTGAAAGGCTATTTTGTGATCTCTTGGCCACACACCTACGGAAGTGTGAGATGGCATAATGGAGGTTTCTTAGTCATCGAAAGGTGATAAAATCACAGACATGTGGGTAAAGTGGTACAACCTCTGTAGAGTGTTAAAAACTATCATGATAGCCGTGCTCCCGGTTATGAGCGCCTGGATGACCTACATGATTAGAGTTGGAATTGGGATTTGGGATGGTTATGGTTTGGTAATGGTTATGGTTTATGGATTATGGTCATGGATATGAATTTGAGTTATGGTAGTTGTACATGGATAATGGTAAAGTTGGCAATAGTTGGATATTGTTTATATTATGTTAATATGATGGTTATGATGGGATTTGTTTCACATAGACATAGTATAATGCTTTTCAAATGTTTTACTGTACTTTTCAGCACTTAGCCATTATTACATTCGTCGTTTGAATAGCCACATGTCATACTTTCCACACTTGCTGAGTACGACATGTACTCACTCTTGCAACCCCCCCCCCCCCCCCCCCCCCAACAGCTACTGGAGACAATTGGGAGTACCCTGAGGATCACGTGGAGTACTAGGTTGCGTACCGCCGTCAATTGCCTGTGGATTGGAGTCGTGCTGTTTAGTTTATTTTCCGCTGCAATTATTTAGAGTTTTATCATTCGTGAACTATTGGATTATTGTAATAAAGTACTTATTTATTAATTAAGACGTGGTTAAATTCTGTTTATCATTTGTGAATCATTCGTGTATGTGTGTTGAACATCCTGGGCACACATATGCGTTACGCTTGGTTCATATTCGGAACCGGGTGTCACAGGTAGGAGATACCATCAAAGGTAACTGTCCAGCTCCGACCATGCTTCGAGGACAGTCCGAAGCATCAAAAGTGATGGATATGTCCATCCACTTTCGATGTGGCTCCGGTCTAGCTGTAGGATCTACAGCGGCCATATCCCGCCGCATAGTCTTAATGACGCGACGGGAAGTGATGTCCCATGACCCACCAAAAATGGTGTTCATGGTTTTCCGACGCTCGTTGTCAGAGACGTCAGAGTCATTGTCGACGGAGGTATAGACGGCCTTCAGGACCTTTTTGGGATCCTGAAACCCTAACTCCTCTTCAGCCAGAGCTTCATCGACCTTCTGTTTTCCTTCCCTCTGTCGGAAAGGAGATCCTTCCCGGCGCTTGCTGTAGCGTTCGGCAAGGTTTTGGACCTCCCGGCAGTCTTCCAAACTGTGGCTGCCCATTTTGTGAATGGGACACCACACTTTGGGTTTGCCACCATCTTCGGGAGACGGTCGAGGTCGCTTCTCAGGGCGTGGCCCCCGGCCACCAGGAGTTGCAGTAGCTGCAACGTTGGATGCGCCGGCCGACGGCTTCTTCTTGCCGTGGGTCTTCTTTTTCTTCTTGCCACCCTCAGAGGTAGCAACTTCTTCTTTAGAGGATTTCTTGTGATCCTCCGAGGCTGGTTTGTAGTGCATTTCACGGCCCTCCGCAGCTCTGGCACATTTGTCTGCCAGGCTGAAGAGTTCCGTGACGCTGGTGATCTCTTTGATCGCCAGCTTCTCCAACATCTTCTTGTCCCGTACGCCCTGTCTGAATGCCATGATGACAGAAGTGCTTGAGATAGAAGGGATTGTGTTGCGTACCTGAGAGAACCTCTGGATGAAGGACCGCAAAGATTCTCCCCCTTTTTGCACGACAGCAAAAAGATCCAGTTCAGTGCCTGGTCGGGTGTATGAACTCCCGAAGTTGGCAGTGAACTGACGGCACAACTCTTCCCAACTGTTGATAGAGTTGGGTGGAAGGCTCATAAACTAGGACCTGGCAGTCCCGGTTAAGGCCACTGGAAAGTAGTTGGCCATTACAGCCTCGTTTCCTCCAGCTGCCAGGATTGCAGTGGAGTATATCTGAAGGAATTCAGCGGGATTAACAGTCCCGTCGAATTTTTCCGGCAGGTGTGGTCGGAACTTTTGTGGCCATCTAACCATGCGCAGGTGCATGGCTAGGGCTGAACAGCCTCCTCCTACTCCTTCCAGAGTAGAAAGGTCCTGAGCTTCCCGTCTTTCACGAGCATGCTCGATGTGGACACGGCCATCCTGTTGGCGGTATCGGCGATCCAACTCCGCCCGGAGGTCATGAGTTGAAAGCCTAGATACCGTATGGGTATGTCGTGCCCCGGAGGGCAACGATGTCACCTGCTGTGACGCAGAACGTCTCCTATTGTTGGAGACGTGCGGACCAAGTCTCCCAGACAAAGTCCGCCGCTGCGACGGGGCTCGTCCGGAAGGAGGAGGTCCGTGGTTATTGAGACGTTCGGCCGCTGCTGCGACCAAATGCTCCACATCGGCCCTCCACTACTCCATTGCATCTCGAGATGCGTCCAGAGGTGGTGGTCGTTGGAGAAGAGCACGCGCTGCATGGAGCGCATGTTCCGGGTTGTCATGACTTGCTGACGCAGTCAGTGACGCCGGAGCACCATCACGTTGTCCAGCACGATTCGCCGGAGAAGACGGTGGTGGTGGGAGAGTGGCTCCTGCTGGTGGTTGCCTGTTGGAGGGATTGCCCTCAACATCTTGAACAGCAGGTTGGCCATTAGATGATCCAGCCGCGGAGTTCACCATTCTCGAAAATCTGAGGCGCCCCCCTACCTGGCGCGCCAACTGTCGACTGTTGGAGTCGGCAGATCTCCTGACACAGCTAAAGTGTCGAAGGAGTTCGTAGTTCGGTGTGGGCGCGCGGAGACTCAAGAAGGTGAATTGCGATATAACACTGGAGACACTAGGATTTACGTGGTTCAGGCCGCCTGAGCGTAACACCCTACTCCACGGGGATGTTGATGTTGTATTGGCTTATCACGTATCATCTACCGTCTGTCCCCTTTTTGTGTATCGTCGGCCTGTCCTTTTATAGTACAAAGACAGGCCGTTACAAGCTACCTGGCCCGACATGTGGCCCTGGCGGTTACTAGTATTGATACATGATTAATTGTTGTTAATGAGCCTGTAATGGGCTTTGACAGTGCCGTTACAGGCATTAAGATCGTCCGTTTAAGTGTCATTAATATGGCATTAATGACATTTAAACGGGTCTTGAAACCCTCTGCTTTCCTTTGAAGATCCGGAGCAGTTACAAGGTTTCCCGGAGGTTAAAGGCAGCTTGCTCCGATGTTTAGACATGTGGCAGCTCCGGAGCTTGCTGCGGGAAGCAAGAAGCTCCGGGGCTACTTGACACGTGTCAGGTCCGGAGCTTCTCTCGGTCAGGGGTTAGATCCGGAGGTGTCGTTTCGGTACTCAGTTCGGTGCTTCCCCCTTTGTGGGTGGTAGTTCCGGTTCGGTAGTACACGTGGCGACCTAGGGACTAACCATGTTGGAAAAGCTGGTCCGGTCATGTCTGACAAGTGGGCCTCCGAGGGTATTCAACTGGAGTAGTCGTCCTTCCCCTGAGATCTTTGTAAACTCAGGAGGTGTATGGTTTTTAGGGTACCGACAGGCGGTCCCTGCTTATGACTCTCATTAGGGTTCTGAGGTAACCCTGCACGCTCCCAGCATCTCCATCTTTAGGAGCAATAGTCTTCCTCAGCACTCTGTTGAGGACCACAAAGAATGGTTTCATGTGCTTTGTATAGGGAGGAACATACTTTGAGTTAGGCTCATATAGGAATTTCATCCTATCCTTCTCCATGACACCAATGTTGTGGATGATCAGCCTGTCAGGTCCAGAGGTGTCCAGATGGAGCAGATTATTGAACTCCTCTTGAGTGATACTATACTTAGATCCATGTGTCATCCAAGTAACACTCTCTTCATCCTCACTTGAGAAGTGGCACGTTGCAAAGAACTGTGCAATCACTTCATCATTCCAGTTATGCCTGAAGGCAAAGAGATCCTTCAGGCCATGCCTCTCAGCTGCAGCAATGACCTCATCAAAGGCTGAGCACTTCTTCTTCTCTAAGTGGGCCCAGTCAATCCACTGACTGCGCACCACCGGTGTCTTCATCGGAAGGTACACTGATTTGTAGAAGTCTGCATGGAAGTTACACCAAAACCTTCTATCGACAGCTTGCTTTGGCCTGCCATACCAGTCAATGCTCCTGTATTTTGCTGCAGAATCACTGCCTTTTCCATTGAACTTCTCCTCAGTGGGGTCCCGGACCCCTTCCCTGGGAGCATGGAGCCTCAAGGGCCCAACTGGCCCCGTTGCAACTCCCTTGCCCTTTCCCTTTGCTTGCCGAAGGCCGCTTGAAGGTGTAGCAGCCTTCGAGGCGGGCTTCTTGGCACAGACCTTCCTACGAACTTGGGGAGGAGATGTAGCAGGCCCGGAAGGTCTTTCTTGGCGTTTGCCAAGACCCGCTGAGGACCGAGATGCCACCTCGTGGTCCAACTCGGCCTCAAAGTCGGAGATTTCGTTGTCGGAGCTCGACATGATCTGAGAATGTATGAGCAAGAAAAATGACAAGTTATGCAAGGCATAGGTGAGACATGATAGTAATGGATGGCATTAGGGAATTAAGGAATTAGGATCAGGTTCAGAAACATCGGACTTGTCCGGTGCCTAGGCACGGACTAGTCCGGGGTACCGGACTTGTCCGTGCATGGACCGGACTAGTCCGGTGTTCATCCTCAAAAACCTAACAGATGGAACTGGACACAATCCCTAATGCAATTCTAGTCTAGCATACACGTAGTACATTAGATAAACATGTAACTAGTGCAGGGTGCTAGGCCAAACGATCAATGATTGAGAAAAATACGATTTCTAGGGTTTTGAAGGTTTTTACCGAAGAAATCGTTGGAGACTTGAAGTTTTGGGGGTTTGAGGCCAGACTAGTCCGGTGGAATCAATCCCCAAGTCTTCAAGCTTGATCTCCGCCCAAACTTGTGGCTTTTCGACGGAGGACACAAGAGATTGCTTTGGGAGCTCGAGCGCAAGAGAGAGAAAGGCGTGAGCAAATGTGGGGATGAGTGGATTAGGGTTTGGTGGCGGCTAGGGTTATGGACACGAGAAATCGGACAAGTACGGACTTGACTGGACTAGTCCGAAGTCATCCAGAGACCTATATCGGACTAGTCCGTGGTCCGTCGGACTAGTCCGGCCTAATCGGCACTCTGCGGACTAGTCTGCATGGGCGGACTAGTCCGGATAACCACGGACTAGTCCGTGGTTACCAGGAAAGAATTGCATAGCCCATTCATATATATTTGAAGGTTCAATAATAGAGAATAGAGAGGCAAAACAATCCAAGCAATCTTGATGAATTTGACCAGCAAGCATACAACAATCATACAATGATCAAAATTCATCAAGATCTAATATTTGACATAGTTTTTCGAGAGAAAAATAGGGAGGGGTAATTTTCACAAATCAATCAACATTTTTGAAGTAATCATACAGGTATGCAACTTTTCAAGCCACACTCCGAGAATCAAGAATATTTAGTTCATTTCGGAGTTCGCAAAAACGCTTTTCATCAAGTGGCTTGGTGAATATGTCGGCCAATTGTTTTTGTGTGTTGACATGTGAGATGGTTATGTCTCCTTTCATGGAATGGTCTCTCAAGAAATGATGTCTTATGTCTATGTGTTTAGTCCTAGAGTGCTCAACTGGATTGTGGGCTATTTTAATGGCACTCTCATTGTCACAAAGGAGAGGAATATGGTTCATATTGTAACCGTAATCCCTTAGAGTTTGTCGCATCCAAAGATGTTGTGCACAACAACTCCCGGCTGCAACATACTCTGCTTCGGCTGTGGATAAAGCAATGGAATTTTGTTTCTTAGATGACCAAGAAACCAAAGATCTTCCTAGGAATTGGCATGTGCCAGAGGTGCTTTTTCTATCAACTTTGCACCCGGCATAATCTGCATCGGAGTAACCAATGAGATTGAATTTGGAGCCTTTTGGGTACCAAAGACCAAGGTTGGGTGTATGAACTAAATATCTCAAGATTCTTTTTACGGCTGTCAAGTGACATTCCTTAGGGTTGGCTTGAAATCTTGCACACAAACATACACTCAACATAATATCTGGCCTAGATGCACATAAGTAAAGTAAAGATCCAATCATGGAGCGATATACCTTTTGGTCGACGCTCGGTCCATCTTCATTGAGATCCAAGTGGCCATTCGTAGCCATGGGAGTCTTTATGGGCTTTGCCTAGTCCATGCCAAACTTCTTGAGTATGTCCTGCGTGTACTTGGTTTGGCTTATGAATGTTCCTTCCTTTTGTTGCCGCACTTGGAATCCCAAGAAGTACTTTAATTCTCCCATCATTGACATTTCAAACCTGTCTGTCATAATTCTACTAAATTCTTCACAGAAAGATTGGTTAGTTGACCCAAAAATTATGTCATCAACATAGATTTGGCAAATAAAAAGATCATTATCTAGATTTTTCGTGAATCTACTTTGCCAATCTGAAAGCCATTATCAATTAAAAAATCTCTAAGACACTCATACCAAGCTCTAGGAGCTTGTTTGAGGCCATAGAGAGCCTTACGCAGTTTATACACGTGGTCGGGGAACTCTTCGTCTTCAAATCCGGGTGGTTGCTCCACGTACACCTCTTCCTTGATCGGTCCGTTGAGGAAGGCGCTTTTCACGTCCATTTGGTACAGCTTGAAATCATGGTGAGTAGCATATGCAAGTAATATTCTAATTGATTCAAGCCTAGCTACTGGAGCAAAAGTCTCATCGAAATCCAAACCTTCGACTTGTGAGTAACCTTTGGCCACAAGTCGTGCCTTGTTTCTTGTCACCACCCCGTGTTCGTCTTGCTTGTTGCGGAAGACCCACTTGGTGCCCACTATGTTTGCATTGGGTCTTGCCACAAGTTCCCAAACCTCGTTTCTCTTGAAGTTGTTCAACTCTTCTTGCATTGCCACCACCCAGTCCGGATCCTTCAATGCATCCTCAGTCCTGCGTGGTTCCAAAAAGGAGACAAATGAGTAATGCTCACAAAAAATAGCTATACGAGATCTAGTGGTTACTCCCTTTTGGATATCACCGATGATGTTGTCGATTGGGTGATCCCTTTGAGTGCGTTGGTGTACTCTTGGGTGTGACACTTGGGGAGTTGAGTGTTGGTGATCATTTTCTTCTCCCCCTGAGTGGTTGCCCTCGTTGATTTGTTGATCATCTTCATATTCTTGTGATTGATCTTGTATCGAGACTCCCCCTTGATTGTTGATCTCCTCTTGTGGTTCACTTTCCTCTAGTATTTGTGACGATGACTCTTGTGGACGAACTTCGCCTAGAGCCATTCTCTTCAATGCTTGGTAAGGAGCTTCTTCTTTACCTAATTCACATTGATCAACTTGCTCCTTTTGGGAGCCATTAGTTTCATCGAACACTACGTCACGTGCCACTTCAACAAGTCCGGAGGCCTTGTTGAAAACACGATAGGCGTAAGTGTTCGAATCATAGCCAAGAAGGAAACCTTCATCGGACTTTGAAGCGAACTTTGAAGTCCTAGACTTCTTGTTCAAGATATAACATGGATAGCCGAAAACTCGAAAATATGAAATGTTGGGTTTGTTACCGGTGAGTAGCTCATAAGGAGTCTTCTTGAGTAGTCGATGAAGGTAGAGTCGATTTGCGGCGTGGCAAGCGGTGTTAATCGCTTCCGCCCAAAATCGATCCGAAGTCTTGTATTCATCGAGCATTGTTCTTGCCATCTCTATAAGCGTTCGGTTCTTCCTTTCGGCGTATCCATTTTGTTGTGGAGAGTATGGGGCTGAAAATTCGTGCTTGATTCCCTCCTCATCAAGGTACTCCTCCACTAGTATGTTCTTGAACTCCGTGCCGTTGTCACTCCGAATACTCTTGATCGATAGTGAGAACTCGTTTTGAGCTCGCTTGAAGAATTTCTTGAGCGCTCCTTGTGTTTCTGACTTGTCATGCAAAAAGAACACCCAAGTGAAGCGGGAAAAATCATCAATAATGACTAAACCGTATTTATTACCGCCGATGCTTATGTAAGCAATTGGACCAAACAAGTCCATATGATGTAGTTCGAGCGGTCTTGTCGTAGTCATAATGTTCTTTGCAGGATGATGTGCTCCTACTTACTTCCCGGCTTGGCACGCGCTACAAGGCCTGTCTTTCTCAAAAACAACATCTTTCAAACCTCGGATGTGATCGCCCTTGAGGAGTTTTTGAAGATTCCTCATACCAACATGTGCTAGCAGTCTATGCCACAGCCAACCCATGTTGGTTTTTGCAATCAAGCATGTGTCGAGTTCGGCTTTATCCTTGTTGAAGTCAACAAGGTAAAGCTTTCCCTTTAACATACCCTTGAATGCAACGGAACCATCACTCCTCCTTGAGACGGTCACACCCTCGTTAGTAAACAAACAATTATAACCTTTGTCACATAATTGAGATATGGACAGCAGGTTATAATCTAAAGATTCAACATGTAGAACATGAGAAAGAGTGTGTTCAGAGGATATTGCTATTTTACCAGTACCGAGCACCCTTCCTTGACTATTATCTCCGAAGTAGATGCCTTCGTTTGGGTCCTCGTTTTCTTCATATTCCACGAACATCCTCTTTTCTCCGGTCATGTGGTTGGTGCATCCACTATCTAGCACCCATTTGGATCCACCGGAGGAATAGGCCTGCAGAAACAAATTATGCCTTGGTTTTAGGTACCCAAGCTTGCTTGGGTCCTTGGAGGTTAGTTACAATACATTTGGGCACCCACACATGGGATTTTGTGTTCCCATGGCGTGGCCCAGCATAATAAGCATAAACTTTACCAATATTGTTTCTCATTAATACATAAGAGGCATCAAAGGTTTTGAACAAGAGTTGCTGTTGTTTATGGATCGGACTAGTCTGGGTACCCGGACTTGTCCGAATGACCGGACTTTTCCGGACCTCCACCGGACTAGTCCGGCGTTTATGAGAGTTCAGATTCTTAATTTTTGAGTTACCAGGTTGTGAGGGACCTCCCTTCACATAGGTAATCCTTCCCTTGTTATTCTTATGACTTCCAGCATTTTGCTTCCCATCGTAAGAGTAACCAATGCCATACTTGACGTTTGGAGGTCTTTGGACCAAGTATGCACTACGTGCATAGTTGATCCTCTCCTTGTCAAATATTCCACATTGGGTAGGATTTTTATTCTTTGCGGAGGTAGACTTTTCCTTCAAGCTGATGTCGACTTTACCACATTTGCACATATGAACAGGATTAGTTGAAGTGTGTTGAGAAGGTAGACTTGAAGAGGAGGAAGGTTCACTTATCTTGAGTGACTCAACTTGCACTTCAAGGATCTTGTTGACCTTGATCAGGTCATCAAGTTGATCCTTGATTGCAACGTTTGAGTTGGTTAATTCCAAACAAGTTTTCTTGCTTGAAGCTAGCTCAAGCTCTAGTGAGTTGTTTTTCTCCTTTTCAAGAACTAGAAGATTTTCAAGTTCGACATACCTCTCCTTTTGG
Organism: Tuctoria greenei; assembly: GCA_036927565.1. Lineage (NCBI taxonomy): Eukaryota > Viridiplantae > Streptophyta > Magnoliopsida > Poales > Poaceae > Tuctoria > Tuctoria greenei. Next base: position 200,860,514 of record JAYESD010000008.1, on the reverse strand, counting down.
GAGATAATCATGTCTTCTTGACGATCAATTAGCGATTCCTTCTCAACAAGTTGGACAAGTAAAAATTTCATTTTAGCAGCAGTTTTTCTATCTAATCCAGTTAACATATCTTCATCATCACTATCTAGTTCATCATTACTTGAGTACGAATGCATGGAAGGAGTTTTGATGTTTACCTTGCGTTTACCTTCCTTTGCCATGAGGCAAGTGCCATGTCCCTTCTTTGCACCGAGCGTGGGGAAGAGTGTGGGTTTCTTGGACGAGCTTTCAATGGCTATGCTAGCCACTCTTCTTCATCGGATGATGAGGACTCATCATTTGAGTCCCACTCCTTTCCAATGTGTGCTTGTTCAGCTTGTTTCTTCTTTTTGAAGAATTTCTTCGGTTGAGGCTTGGTTTCTTTATTCTTCTTCTTGTTGTCCTCATACGGGCAATCGACTATAAAGTGGTTATACTCACCACAATTATAGCACGCCCGCCTCATCTTCGGCTTTGTCCTTTCCTTGTACTTGCCTTCACCTGATTTTATTCCTTGTCTTTTCTTGATTATTCTTTTGAACTTTTTCATGAACAAAATCATATCCTCTTCGTCCAGCTCACTGCTTTCGTCATCGCTATCCTCCTCAAACTGTGCTTCTCTTGCTTCTTTGGATAGAGGCTTGAGTGTGGACTTTAAGGCAACTCCCTTCTTCTTGGCCGATGTGAGGTCGGCTATTTCTTTGACATGCTTGGCTTGTTTCTCCATCATTTCAAAATTGATGATTTTGCCAAGCAATTCATCTGGGTCATCCTCTTGTACCCGGGACTTTCTCTGATCATAGAGCATAGTGTGACATTGCGAGGCATAAAGGCTCTAAGGATGAGCTTTACAACCTCATGGTCATTCCACTTCTTGCTCCCATATGATCGAACCTTGTTTACAAGTGTCTTCAATCGGTTGTACATGTCCTGGGGAGACTCGTCTTCCTCAATTGCGAACCTTCCTAGTTCGCCCTCAATCATTTCAATTTTGGCCTTCCGCACATGCCGGTCACCTTCATGGGCTGTTTGTAGTGTGTCCCATATTTCCTTGGCAATCTCCAGTCCGTCCACCTTTGTGAATTCATCTCGACTTAGAGAGGAGGTGATCACGGCTGCGGCTTGAGCATTTCTATGGATGGCTTGCTCTTGACTTGGAGTGAGCTCTTCGTCGTCATCTGGGATGTCTATTCCTGTGCACACAATATGCCATAAACTTGGGTTAAGGGAAATCAAGTGCATCTTCATATTTTGCCTCCACATGGAGTAATCACTCCCATCAAAGTGTGGGGCTTTTCCAAGAGGAATAGATAGGTAATGGCTGTTGTTTGAATTTAAACGATCATAGTTGAAAGGATATCAGGAGTAGTCGGTGTGACTACTCCCCTTCTTCTTTTCTTCAACTTTAGCTTTCCCTTTGGAAAGTGCTTTGTTTCTGAGTAGTGCTTTCAGCTCCAGCGTCTCCTCCTCGTCATCATCGAAGTCTTGAATTGCTTCGAGATACTTTTCCAGCTTTTGGTTCTTGTCTTTGTTTACTTCTTCCTGGTTGTTGATTTTCTGAACATCTTTCATGTCCGACATGATCTCTTCGAGTGGTTGCACTCTTTCTTGAAGAACCTGCTCTGATACCAATTGAATGTAGGCCTAGAGGGGGTTGAATAGGCCTTTTTGATTTTTCTCGGTTCCTGTAACACTCAGCAACAAGGTCAATACCAGAGATATCGGACTAGTCCGGTAATGTGCGGACTAGTCCGGTTTTCACGGGCTAGGTTGATCAAGTTCAGACAATTTGATTGATTCATTAATGTTTGCAGCGGAAATATAAACTTGAATCTCAATTTAATAGTTGTATGTCAGATTCTATTGTAGTTAAAGCTCTTGATCAACAATTAGACTTAAATTGAATAAAGTGAATCAAACCCTAGATTAAGTTGATCAAATTAGATGAAGAACACAAAAAGGACAAGACACACGATTTAACCCGTGGTTCGGCTACCACGAAGGCAACCTACGTCCACGTTGAGGAGCTCACAAAAGGACCGGGTCTTCTCCAACCCTTTCCTCGTCGGATCGTCACGAAGGCCAATCCTCTTCCACTAATCACAAAGGGTAAATAACCAAGTTGAAGGGGCGTTCTCACACGTTGAGAGCTCCCTTGATTACAACTCACAATGACACCAATAACACACTCGAAAATTACAACTCGAAACATAAGAGTGTGTTAGAGAATCAAACCAAGAGCTCAATGATGTGTGCCAAGTGTCTCTCCAATGATCTAGAAGTGATCTTCAATGTATTGATTGATTTTGCACTTAATTTCGTGGAGAGAGATGGTTTTTTGAGTCTCTTGGGAGGTGTGACGGCGCTAGGGTTCGAGAGATTGTAAAAGTGGGCCGTGCACCTCTATTTATATGGGGTTTCTAAAAGTGACCGTTAGGGTTCAGAAAGATCGGACTAGTCCGTGGTGGTCATCGGACTAGTCCGGTGTGCTGTGTGTAGCAAACCCTAAGTGTCCAGGAATATCGGACTAGTCCGGTTGAAAACGGACTTGTCCGATTTCGCTACTGGAAATCTTCGGACTAGTCCGATTGACATCAGACTTGTCCGGTCATATGAAACCCTAAGTGTTTGGGATGGCAAGTCCGCACTTGGAGGACTTGTCCGATTTAGATCAATGTGTATATCGGACTAGTCCGTGTAGACACCAGACTTGTCCGAAGTGGATCAAAATGAATATCGGACTAGTCCGGGTCACAATGGACTTGTCCGATTTTGTGTGACTTGTGCATTGTGTTGAGGACTAGTCCGCACTGGGGAGGACTAGTCCGAAGTGGATCAGAAAGATATCGGACTAGTCCGGTGGGGACCAGACTTGTCCGATCTAGTGCAGAATGTGATATCGGACTAGTCCGGCTGATATCGGACTAGTCCGGTCCTGTATAACTTTGTGCATTGTATGTGTGTGCTTGAAAGTGATTGAGCTCTTGGGTGTGTTTCCTTAACACACTCTATACATAATAATCTACTATTTTCTTCTTCTTGAGCTCAAATTCACTTTGCTTCTCATTTCCCTTCTTTTTGGCATTTTGCTCATTTTTCATCATTTGCCTGCATTCATCTCAACAAAAGGATTAGGATCCCAATTGCTTGTCATAAATCATCCAAAACCCACAAGGGAGTCCTAGATGCACTTTCAGGGGGGCCTTCTGGAGCTTCCATGCCGGCGGCGGCTATGGTCAGCCAAGAACGCCCGGGAAAGAGGTTCCGCGCAAGCTGGTGCGGAAGCCTCCCGAGGTAATTTTTGATCTTTACCTCAGACGGTTGTTTTGTTGTAATAACTGTTTTTTAAGTTTCTTCATCCATCATCTGCAGCGTTCCCAAGAAGAGGAGTGAGGCTCCACCCTCAGCCACAGCAGCTGAAGTTGCGAGGGCGGAAGCTTCTGCTCCTGTCCTGGTGCCGCCCCAAGTGGTGGCTGAAGTTGCGACAGTTCCGGCGCCAGCTGTCATGGTCATGGACCTCGACTCATCCCCAGAGACTCCCTTGGTAGCGCCGGACCGCGGGAGAGAAGATGCGCCAGCGGCACCTGCCCCAGAGGTTGAAGCTCCGGGTCCTGGTGCAGAGATGATGGAAGCTCTGGCTGTTGAGCCGGAGGAAGCAGTAATTCCGGCCCCAGAGCCGGAAATTGTCGAAGCCCCGATGGTTGAGCTGGAGGTAATTGAAGTCCCGGCGTGCGTGCCGGATGTTGAGGAAGTCCCGACGGTTGGGTCGGCTACCTCTGAAGCACCGGCCGCAGAGCCGGTCGTTGTTGGAGCTCCGGCCACAGGGCTAGTTGATGTTGAAGACCTTCCGGCTCCCGAGCCGATTGTTGCGGAGGCGTCGGTGCTCGAGCCCCCAGTAGAGGAGGTGCCCAGGCCGGAGCCAGAAGCAGCCCCTGCTCCGGGAGTGACAACATCGGAGGTACCCGCGGCTGAGCCGGAGTGCCTAGAAGAGGTTGCTGGCCCCCTGCCTGAGGGGCAAATGAAGACCTGGCGGCTGGTCCTCCGGAACCACTTCCGAAGGTTGGAACTTCATCAGTGGGACCTTCCTCGATGGCGACTGAGGCCATCCCGGAGGACGGCCCTAGTGCCATAGAGGCTCAGGGGACTACTCTTGTGGAGTGGGACCTAATTTTTGTAAGCGAGAACCCGCTGGAACCAGCGGAGGAGACCCCAGCAGGTCCGGAACCTATCCCGTTGTCATTGTCTATTGACAACGCCTGCTCCAGTCTGCGTCAAGTTCAGCTGGCATTCTTCCACGACAGCAAGGCTCTTGAGGAGGAGCGCCAAACCTTAGGCGGTGGCGTAACCGGCTCTACTTCGAGACCAAGCTGGCGCAGTCGAGGCTAGTAGATGACAAAGAGTGGATTAAGCGGGAGAAGGTACGCCTGGAATACTGGGGCAAATTATTGGATGACAAGGAGAGCATGACTCGTGCCCTCGACGCTCAATCATGGGCCATTTATGAGCAGACCAAAGCAGCTAATAGTGCGGCTGATGAACGCCAAGAAGGGCTGGAAGCCATTAACACTACTCTCATTAAGCGCTGGGAGGCACTTGAGGAGAGGGAGAAGAGGCTCGAAGATGAAGAGCAGAAACTCCTTGAGCTGCGGGATGACATCTTAAAGAGGGAGGAGGAGCTCACCGAAAAGGTGGCTCTGGCTGACAAGGGCCTCGAGGAGCGCGCCAAGAAATTGGAAGAGCGTTGCGCTGAGGAGGAGGAGAAGGCCTGGGTGCGGGGGCAGGAACTCTACGAGCAAGAGTGTGCCATCGCTGCCAGGGAGAAGAAAGTGAGGGGCAGGGAGAAGGACCTGGTTGACCGCCGGAACAATATCTACCTTCGGGGCGAGGAGCTCGGAAAACTCGAGAGGCAGGTTGCTGAAAAGATTCAGCAAAATGCCAAAGAGGTTGAGCGCCTTGCTCGCGAGAATTCTGAACTAGCGGCGGCCAAAAGATCCTTGGATGAACTGAAGGGCTTGAGGGCTGCGGACTCCCTACAGGTTTGGGAGTTCCTGGGCAAGGCCAACGACACGCTGACACCGACGGGCTTCAGTCCCGTGCGTCCAGATGATCCGGAGCCGGAGCCGGACCTGGTGTTGCGGGCGTTGAGCTCGGCGGGCAGCAAACTCTCCAAGGTGGGTGACGTCATCGCGGACCAATTGGAGGTTGAGGGGCAATACCTGGCGAAGAACGTCACAGAGTATGTGCTGACGTGCTACACCAGCCGGGATCCCCAATTCCCTCTGGACCCGGTGCTTGAAGGTCCCGTCAAAGGAGAAGGTGAAGCCACCCGAGCCAACGTGTCGGAGGTTGCTCAGAAGGTCGCCCAGTTCTTCCATAGGGTCTAGGACCATCTCTGTAGCTCCCACTTGTATTCTCTATTTTTCTTCCCCAATTTTGTAATCCCTTGTCTCCAGATGAATGAAATCCAAATTTTTGCGAATTTCATTTTTTGTCTTCAACACTTTTGTCTTCACTTGGCCCCCTGGTAGATGTACACAATTTTGATTGTGAACATGTACCAAGAGGATATTGTGTTTTGTTGAAGACTCGTTTGCTTCGAACTTGTAGAATGTAGGTCCGAAGTCTTCGATAGTGAAGGCCCCCTGAGGTTGTCGGAGCTCAATAGCTCCGGCAGTAGTTCCTATCAACGCGTAGAGCATCGATAGTTAGACCTCCGGGGTGTCGGAGCTTAGTAGCTCCGGCAGTGACCTTTGCCCACGCGTAGTTTGTCGGCAGCAGACTCTGTTTGTGGAATCTTCTCACCATCTTTTAATCTGCGTCGACAGCTGGCCCCTCTAGCTTTATCGGAGCTTGGTTGCTCCGGTGATGCTCGTTTTCAATGTTTAATATCGATTATAAGCCACCTAGGGGGGGTCGGAGCTTTGTCAGCTCTGGCTTTTCTCCATCAACGTGGATTATTTATTTTTCCTGCACACTAAAGCCAAGAAAAATAGTAAAATTCGCTCCTTGCCTATAACTTCGTCGTGGCTTACGATTCTCAAGAAAATTTTAGGTCAAACTCAGTTCTGAATGCGACCGAACGCATTGCCTTCTTTCTTCCGGATCCAATTGTACTTGGACCCGCCTTACTTCGGCCTGCCAGGGTGTAGGTAGAGTGGCGTACTTAGGGTGCTTGACCAGGCTAAGTCGATAGCACACTCCGGCCCTAGATTGGCTTGGCGGCATTCAGGCGAGTGGGCCATGAACAATATTTGAATCCAAAAGAATCGACAATACAACTCGAATTGTATATGAACCGGTCGAACTAAAATTTCTTAAGAATTGCATGTCCTTGTTATAGACAAGAAAGAGAAAAATAAAAAATGTTGAGCCTGTACAAAGTAAATGCACGTGGAGTCTGTTTCACATGAAGATGTCTTTCATTATAGGTCTGGGGTACAAGGGAAACAAGTACACTCTTAGGGTACGGAACCAGGCTAAGCGTGTTTCATTTCTCGTTTGACCCAGGGTAGCTAGCCACACTTTTAGTCTTGAGATTGTGACAAGCGTTGCATGAACTTTGTGGACCTTTCGGGAAAGGTCCAGCTGTTCTTCCGGAGGAACTACCCGACTCTGTACAATGACTCTATAACATACACCTCAAGTTACTACAGACTCACCTCCTCGATATTATGTGTAGAACTTACGGAGGTGCTCAATGTTCCAAGGATTCGGGAGAGGTGTCCCATCCTCGGTTGCCAAGCGAATGCTTCCGAGACGGGATACTTTAATCACTCGGAAGGGTCCTTCCCAGTTGGGGGAGAGTTTGTTTAATCCTTCTCTGGATTGTATTCTCCGTAGCACCAGATCGCCTTCCTCGAGTTGTCGATTGTGTACATGCCACTGATGATAGCGCCGAAGGGCTTGGCGGTATCGGGCATTCCGAACAGCTGCTTGGCACCTTCCCTCCTCGAGGAGGTCTAGGTCTTCACGCCGGAGCTGGTCCTGCGTGGCTTCGTTGAAGGTCCGGACCCCGAGTGACCCCAAGGTGATTTCTGGAGGAAGGATTGCTTCAGCTCCATACACCAGGAAGAAGGGTGTCTCTCCAGTTGATCGGTTTGGAGTTGTCCTATTGGCCCATAGAGTGGGCGGAAGCTCTTCAATCCAGTTGGCTCCATGTTTTTTCAAGCGCTCATAAGTGCACGTTTTGAGTCCTTTCAGGATTTCAGCATTTGCTCTCTCGGCCTGGCCATTGCTTGCCGGGTGAGCTACGGAGGCATAGCAAACTTGAATGTCGAGGTATTCGCAATATCCTTGAAATGCAGAGCTTGTGAATTGGGTCCCGTTATCAGTAATGATTTTGTTTGGGACTCCAAATCTGCATACGATAGACTGCAAAAAGTTGATAGCAGATTGCTTGTTTATTGTCACAACTGGAGTTGCTAACGGCCACTTGGTGAACTTGTCAATGGCGACATACAGGAACTTGTAACCTCCGACGGCTCTTGGGAAAGGTCCCAAGATGTCCATCCCCCACACGGTGAAGGGCCATGTAGGAGGTATCATTTGTAGAGGCTGAGCCGGTGTGTGAATTTGCTTTGCATGAAATTGGCATGCTTCGCATTTCTTCACCAGCTCAGTTGCATCCTGGAGTGCTGTAGGCCAGTAGAAGCCATGCTGGAAGGCTTTACCGACCAGCGTGCGGGAAGCCGCGTGGTTTCCACAGTCGCCTCCATGGATTTCTGCGAGGAGCTCGCAGCCTTCTTCCCTTGTGATACACCGCATTAAGATGCCATTGGCACCGCGCTGATAGAGATCCCCTTCTACCAACGTGTATCATTTAGCCAATTTGACTATTCGGTCAGCGAATGCGTCATCGTTAGGAAGGATGTTGTCTTTCAAGTAGCTCCGCATCTCCGAGATCCATGCATCGGAGCTAACTTGAGCATTTGAGTCTTGCGTGCTGGGTTGCTCGGAGCTTCCGGCAGCACCTACGACCCTTGATGGCTGCCATGGTAACAGGGCCATCGGGACCGTCAGCTTTGGGATGCTGATTTCGCCCCCTTCGCTCAGTTCGGCAGGCCGAGCTTTGGGTTTTGACAACCTCCGTACAAAAGTTCCGTCAGGAGTCGGAGCTCCAGTTGACACTTTCTTCGAGAGTTCGTCGGCTTCAGTGTTGAGGGCACGCTGGACATGGTGGAGATCTAGGACTTCGAAGTCCTTCTGAAGCCTCTGGACTTCAAGGAGGTAAGCATCTAGCTGGAGATTGTTGCAGGAGCATTCACCCTTCACTTGCTTAATGATGAGCTGTGAATCTCCCTTGACCAGCAGTTGCTTGACACCGTATGATAGTGCCACCCTTAGTCCGTAGATGAGTGCTTCGTATTCCGCCATGTTGTTGGTCGCCTTGAAGTCAAGGTGTACCATGTATTTTACCTTCTCTCCGGTTGGTGGAAGGAGAAGGATTCCAGCTCCGGCCCCCTGCTTTTGCATGGAGCTGTCGAAGTAGAGGGTCCAGTGAGGCTCGGTGAAGACCGGAGCCTTGTGTTCCGGCTTCTGCTCACTGGGGCCCCCAGGGTTTGATGGAGAGGGAGTCCATTCCGCCACGAAATCCGCCAATGCCTGACTTTTGATTGCTTGCCTTGAAATGAATTCGAGGTCGAATTCAGCCAATTCCGCTGCCCACTTTGCAATATTCCCAGTTGAATTGGGATTATGCAAAATTGCTCGGAGTGGGTAAGAGGTCACCACTGAAATCTTGTGAGCTTGGAAGTAATGGCGAAGCTTCCTGGAGGCAATGAGAACTGCATAGAGCAGCTTATGCACCTCTAGGTATCGAGTCTTGGCGTCATGCAGTACTTCACTGATGAAGTACACTGGGTGCTGGATGGTCTGGACCCTCCCGGAGGGGCCCGGAGCTTCCTCTTCACCGACTCGAATCCTCCCTGAAGGATCCGGACCTTCTTCGGAGACCTCCGAGTCCTGGCTGGAGGGACCCGGAGCTTCTTCAGAAACGACTTGGACCCTCCCGGAGGGGTCTGAGTCTTCTGAAGTAATTTTTTGTGAACTCAAGTCTGGGAGCTGGGACCCAGACTCACTTTCAGGAACCTCCGGACCCTCCCGGAGGGGTCTAGATTCCTGAGCATGGGATAGTTCTGGTCTCTCTGTAACCAGGACCATACTGACGACTTCGTCAGTTACTGAAATGTAAAGCAGCAAAGGCTCACCAGGGTTCGGAGCTACCAGAGTTGGTAGGATGGTGAGGAACTGTTTTAGCTCCCGGAACGTCTTTTCTGCTTCTTCAGACCATTGGAATGGTCCGGACTTCCTCAATAACTTGAAGAGGGGAAGTGCCCATTCCGCCAGTCTTGAAATGAACTGGCTAAGGGCTGCTAGACATCCAGTCAGCTTTTGGACATCCTTGATGCGGGCTGGTGGCCGCATGTCTTCAATGACTTTGATCTTCGCCGGATTAGCTTCTATGCCCCGGTGACTTACCAGGAAACCAAGAAGTTTTCCGGAGATTACCCCAAAGACACACTTGTCTGGGTTTAGCTTTGTGCGCGTGACCCGCAACTTGTCGAAGACAGCCGGTAAGGTGTCAAGGAGTGACTCCTTGTTCTTGACCTTGACCACGATGTCATCGACGTACACTTCCACTATGTCTCTAATGAGTTCTTCAAAAGTTTTTTACATAGCTCATACAAAGGTTGAAGCTGCATTCTTGAGACCAAATGGCATGGCCGTATAATAGTACAATCCATCTACTGTGATAAAAGAGGTATGCTCCTCATCTTCCCTAGACATTCTGATTTGATGATACCCAGAATATGCGTCTAGGAAACACAGTAATTCACACACGGAGGTGGAATCCACTATCTGATCTATTCTAGGTAGTGGGAATGGATCTTTTAGGCATGCCTTATTTAGTGTTGTGTAGTCGATACACATACGAAGCTTCCCGCCGGCCTTGGGTACAACGACTGGGTTTGCCAGCCATTTTGGGTAGAAGACTTCTCGGATGAATCCAGCTTTGAGCAACTTCTTCACTTCTTGTCGAATGAAGTTCTGTCGCTCCACGGATTGCTTCCGAGGTTTCTGGTGTACAGGCCAGGCGTCAGGGTAGATCTTCAGATTGTGCTCAATCACTTCCTTGTGGATCCCAGGCATTTGTGACGGTTGCGAAGCAAACACGTCGACATTAGCCCGGAGGAAAGCAATGAGCGCGAGTTCCTATTTGTCATTCAGTCCTCCCAATATACGGGTGGTCTGAGCGGCATCAGAACCTATTTGGATGACTTTGACAGGAATGTCAGTGTCGCCACTTGGCTGCACACGAGGTGCAGAAGTCGAGCCTCGGTGACGAATGCTCGGGGGTTTCGGAGCTTGTTCCTGCCTGGAGTCCTCCTCTTGCGCTGTAGTAAGCGCATGAAGTTCTTCCAGAACAGTTACTCTGACAGTACGATCTCCACGGATCCGGAGAACGCCTACTGGTGTTGGCATTTTCAACACCAAGTAGCCATAATGAGCAGCTGCCATGAATTTGTACAAAGCAGGCCTGCCCAAGATGGCGTTGAAGGGTAAGTTGATCTGAGCAACGTCAAAGACCAACTTCTCGGTGCGATACTTCTCCCGAGTCCCGAAGGTAACGGGGAGGGTGATAGCACCGAGTGGGGTAATGGCTCCCGGACCTACTCCGGAGAAAGGTCGGGAGGGGTGAAGATCCGAAGGTCGAAGCTGAAGCTTGGTAAAAGCTTCAAAGCTTATGAGGTTGAGCCCCGAACCTCCGTCTATCATAACGTGGTGAAGCTAGATGTTATTGATGGTAGGAGATACCATCAAAGGTAACTGGCCTGCTCCAACCATGCTTCGAGGGCAGTCCGAAGCATCAAAAGTGATGGTTGTGTCCATCCGCTTCCGATGAGGCTCCGCCCTAGCTGTAGGAGCTACAGCAGCCATGTCCCGACGCATTGTTTTGAGGATGCGGCGGGAGGTGATGTCCCATGATCCACCAAAAATGGTGTTCATGGTTTTCCGACGCTCATTGTCAGAGACGTCAGAATCGTCGTCAACGGAGGTGTAGACGGCCTTCAATACCTTCTTGGGATCCTGAAAACCTAAATCCTCTTCAGCCGGAGCTTCGTCAACTTTTTGCTTTCCTTCCCTCTGTCAGAAAGGAGCTTCTTCCTGGCGCTTGTTGTAGCGCTCGGCAAGGTTTTGGACCTCCCGGCAGTCTTCCAAACTGTGGCTGTCCGTTTTATGAATTGGACACCACACCTTGGGTTTGACATCGTCTTCAGAAGATGGTTGAGGTCGCTTCTTGGGGCGAGGCCCCCGGCCACCTGGAGCTGCAGCAGATGCATCATTAGATGCGCCGGCCGACGACTTCTTCTTGCCGTTGGTCTTTTTCTTCTTCTTGCCACTCCCGGAGGTAGTGGCTTCGCCTTTGGAGGATTTTTTGTGATCCTCCGGAGGTGGTTTGGAGTGCATTTCATGGCCCTCCGCAGGTCTGGCACATTTGTCAGCCAAGCTGAAGAGTTCCGTGACACTGGTGATCTCCTTGATCGCCAGTTTCTCCAACATCTTCTTATCCCGTACACCCTGTTTGAACGCCACAATGACAGAAGCGCTAGAGATAGAAGGGATAGTGTTTCGTACCTGAGAGAACCTCTGGATGAATGATCGCAGGGATTCTCCCCCTTTTTGCACAACTGCAAAAAGGTCCAGTTCAGTGCCTGGTCGGGTGTATGAACTCCCGAAGTTGGCGGTGAACTGCCGGCACAGCTCCTCCCAACTGTTGATGGAGTTGGGTGGAAGGCTTATAAACTAGGACCGGGCGGTCCCAGTTAAAGCCACTGGAAAAATTGGCCATTACAGCCTCATTTCCCCCAGCTTCTAGGATAGCAGTGGAGTAAATCTGAAGAAATTCAACGGGATTAACGGTCCTGTCAAACTTCTCCGGTAGGTGAGGTCGGAATTTTTGTGGCCACCTGACCATACGCAGATGCATGGCCAGGGCCGAACAACCTCCTCCTACTCCTTCAGGAGCAGGAATGTCCTGAGCTTCTCGTCTTTCACGTGCACGCTCAATATGGACTCGACCGTCTTGTTGACAGTATTGGCGATCAAGCTCCGCCCGAAGCTCATGAGTTGAAAGCCTTGACACCGTGTGAGTGTGCCGTGCCCCGGAGGGCAACGACATCACTTGCTGCGACGCAACACGTCTCCTATTGTTGGAAACGTGTGGACCAAGTCTGCCAGACAAGGTCCGTCGCTGCGACGGGGCCCGTCCTGAAGGAGGAGGACCCTGGTTGCTGATGCGGTCGGCTGCGGCTGCAACCAAGTGTTCCACATCGGCCCTCCACTGCTCCATTGCATCCCGGGATGCGTCCGGAGGTGGTGGGCGCTGAAGAAGAGCACGTGCTGCATGGAGCGCGTGTTCTGGGTTGTCATGATCTGCGATGCAGTGATTGACGTCGGTGCACCATCGCGCTGCCCAGCTTGATTTGCTGGTGGAGGCGGCGGTGGTGGTAGCGTGACTCCTGCTGGAACTGGGGCTCCTGCTGGTGGCTGCATATTGAAGGGATTGTCCCCAACAGTTTGAACAGCGGGATGACCGTTGGATGATCCAGCAGCTGAGTTCACCATTCTTGGAGTCTCAGGCGCCCCCTACCTAGCGCGCCAACTGTCGGTGGTTTTGATCCGGCAGATCTCCCGACACTACTAAGGTGTTAGAGGAGTTTAAGTTTCGGTGTGGGCACGCGGAGATTCAAGAAGGTGAAGTGTAAATGACACAGTAGACACAAAGATTTACGTGGTTCGGGCCGCCTGAGCGTAATACCCTACTCCACGGGATGTGTTGGTGTTGTATTGGTTGTATGAGCTCAACGTGAGTTGAGAGTGTAGGGTGAGCGCGTAGTCCGTGTGTGTCCTCTATGTATCATCGGCCTGTCCTTTTATATTACAAGGGCAGGCCGTTACAAGTCAGCCTGGCCCGACATGTGGCCCCAGCGGTTACTAATATTGATACACATTTGATGCGCTTAATTACGCTTAATAACCGAATTACGGGCTTTGATAGCACCGTTACTGGTAATTAAGGTCGTCCGATCGTGTGTCATTAATATAGTATTAATGACACTTAATCGGGTCTTGAAGTCCTTGATTCCCTTTGAAGATCCGGAGCCGTTGTGGAGTCTTCAGGAGGTTAGAGGTTGAAGGTCCAACGGTTGGACACGTGGCAGCTCCGGAGCATACTGTGGGGAACAGGTAGGTCCGGTGCTACCTAACACGTGTCAGTTCCGGAGCTTCCCTCAGTCTGGGGTTAGGTCCGGAGGTGCCGCTATGGTACATAGTCCGGAGCTTCCCCCTTGTGGGCGGTAGCTCCTGTTTGATAGTACACGTGGCGGCCCTGGGACTAATCAAGTTGGAGAAGCAGGTCCGGTTATGTCTGACATGTGGGCCTTCGAAGGTCTTCGGATCGAGTAGATGATACTCCCTTGAGATCTTTGCAATCCCAAGGGGTATATGGTGCCCAGGGTACCGACAGACACACAGTTATGCAATCAAAACAGACCAATAGGTGCAATTAAAAAAACATAGGTGAAATATGATCAAGGAGTTAGAACTTGCCTTTACAGTGTTTTATCTAAGTCTTTGTCATGTTCTTCACGATTCGAGTCTTGAATATTTGCTTCCCGAACACTCCGATTCCTAGGTACGTAGCTACGCGAATAAAATATGATTCATCGATAAAGATCCAAGAAATCCAAATAAAACTCCAATAAATACAAATAATCATTCGATAACATGGTTGCTAAAATTCTTATAAGGCTTATCGAAGAATACAATATTCTACCAGTGTTTATTTGAAAGCATTACCATTTCTTCGGTCAACTAATCACTAAAAGATTTAACATTATTATCGATCTTCTTAGTTTGATCGCCTACTTCTTAATTTACACTATAGGTTTTCAATAATGTATTTATGTAGTTATGGGTGTCAAGGCTTCCAAATTTGGGGCTTAATTTGATTTCCTTCGATCTTCTAGTTATTTACAGGGTTAGGACCATTATGTTTAATTCACTCGTTCATACTATAAATTACTTAGGTTACGATCAACGGGTTATCCATAGCTTCTATGGACTTTCTTTGTAATCAACCTATATTCATAGTAGTATATTCACTAAAGTTCTTCTAATGTAAGTCTCTCCTGTTTTAGAGACTACTCCCATGTTGTGACATTCCCTAGCAAATTGCACATTTTACTGAGAGCTAGTGAGTAACCTATTGTTTTGTACACTCCTCTAAATCCATTGTTTCAATAACGTGTTCTAAAAGCCTTAGGAATATTTTTTTAACTCTTGTAACATGTGAATTTTCGTTACTTAATAGCTCTCTAATTGCTCTTCCCTGATGTTGACAGCTAGTTCATTATATTACAATTTATTTTAGTGCATTACTACTCTATAGTCCTAGTACTATATTCTCACAAGTATTTAGAGGGTCTTTTATGGAAAGATTACCTTATCAAAAGAATCTATGTGCCTCTTGCCAATTCATAGTTATTTAAATAATTTTTCTATAAGAATGATAATTAATTAATTATCCCATTATTTATATTAACCAAATACTATCTACATTATTTTTTTAAATGTCAAATGATAGTTCTAGAGTTTTGTATATAACTATTGTGAAGGCTTATCAAATTGGGAGGCTAAATACGGGTTCCCTCAACTTTCTAGTTGATTGAACTATTTTATTAGCTAATAATAAGTCTCACATTTTCTAAAATTTATTTGTGCCACTAATTACTATTTTTATGTTCTAATAATCATTACATATTCTTAGAGAATTCTTGGACAATTATTTGCAAAAATGATTACAATTTAGAGTTGAAACACCATTTCTTTTTAATTTCTTAATTATCAATTCATTTTAGGTAGGCCAATAATATTTACCACAATATATACAATTAATTTCTTCTATCAATAACTCCTAATATGCACTACAAGAAATCAAGAATTATTAGGGATTTTGCTAGAATTTTCTGATATTGAGAAATGTTGTTTATTATCTTTTGTGTACACAACCCGGGTGGACCTAGCATTTTTTTACGGCGCGTTTTGGCTGATGGTCAGTTTGTGCACCTAGCAGTTTCAGCTTTTGACAAGTAGGATCCAGAGCACAGTGACCTATGGGCCTTCAGCCTTCATGGACTGAGTCCACTCAACCACGGGCTGAGGGGTTGCGCTGAGGTGGTTGATGGCGTTGAGGTGGCGTCCGCGTGGCAATGATGTGTTGAGGTGGTGCCTATGTGGCGGCCACGCGAGCACCACGTGAGCACACGTAGGCGCCATGAACCTGAGTAGGGGAGGCAGCGGGGAACGGCTGCCGCACGGCGGGGGATGCCGGTGACTGCGTCGGCACGACAGTCAAGCTCACCGGCCGATCATCGGAGCCAACTGGAATGATCTACGCGACGGGGCGTACACAATGGTGTACTCAGTGGTGTGCGGCAGCGAACAGATCGGTGGCGCTACTCTGCGCACGACGGTGCTTGCTGGTGGCGGCGTTTCACGAATAAGCGTGTGCGCTCGTTTCCTTCACACCCGTTCCTTGGGAACGTGTGCGCGCGTGTAGGAAACAGAGCTGCGAGCTGCGCCTAGCCAGTTGTTCTTCCACAACGGCCAGGGGTGACGCGCGGCGGCGATGGAGGCAGTGGGACGTGGAGGCGAAGGCATGCGTGATAAAACGAGGAAATAGTTGCACCTACAGGGAGGTAGGGTCGAGGGGAGTGTGTATGCGCACCAGGACGGACTGAGGAGGCACCAACGATGGTCAGCAGCAGGCTGTGGCAGCTACACATGGTGGCGCGTCGGCGAACTACGCATTCGTGAAACAATCCAGCAGGATAACTTGCCGGTGATGTGTTCCAGCGTGGGAGGAAAGTGTTGGGTCGCTCGGTTAGGCTGGGGAGGCCCCCACGGCGGCCAACGACACGTGTGGGGAGCAGGGGCGGTGATGCTCTAGGTTTGTCGCAGATTTCCCGCTAGGGTGCACTAATCTACGAGCAAATGTGCATTCTATCTAAATAACGATAGTAGGAAGCAGCTGGCAAAAGTAAATGAAGATTGATACCTCATCGGAGCGGCAATGGGGACGGCAGCCAGAGTTGGGGAAGAAACAGGGGGTCGTCGACGTTGCCCAAATTTGGAGGCGGGAAGGCGCAGCGAAGAGCGCGCGGTTGCCAGAGATGGTTAGGTGAGTGTGGAGAGACTTTGGGTGAAGTAACCGAGAGGGAGGAGCCATTTTATAGGCGGGACGAGTGAGGCAGCGGGCGAAGACGGTTCTTCGAATGCGAGGCTGACGCTCGGGTCTCTGTGAGCATAAAGGGTGGCATGGTCGCGGTGGTGATGATGAGAGCGCAGGCACGCAGTGGCGACATGATTGAGTCGGTGCAGCAGGGGTGCCAATGGTGCAGGCGGCTCCCAGGCGCGGTCTCATCGCGAATTTCCCGGAGACGCCGTCGGTTCGAGAAGGGAAGTCGGCTCGTGGGTACTTGAGTGCGGGGCACACGGGCGACGCGATGGGTGGGGCTGGCAAAGCGACGAGAGAGGTCGTGCCCCGGATTGTCGGTATCCTGTGACTTTTGTCATGGTGATTTTGAAAGGGTGGTGGGAGGAGGAAGAAGCACAGTGGCGGGCTGGGCCGCGTGTGCGTGCAGAGGAGAGGGGGCGGACCAGGCCACGTAATGGAAAGAGGCTGGACCTCGGTGGGAAAGGGCAGTGGGAGGAAGAGAGGCCGGCTAGGCCGCAAGGATGGGAAGAGGGGAGCTGGCCTCTGCACGGGAATTCAAGGGAATGAAGATGGGCTCGGCCCTAAATGAGAAGAGGAGGGTCTTGTGATTTTTTCTAAAGCTGGAGGCTTATTTGAATTCAACTTTGGATTTAGTTTAGGTGTTTTTTTGGAGTTATGGAATATTTATTTAATTTTTTAATTTATATAGATAATTTTTGTTGACCTTTGATTTAGTATTTTTGCAGTCAATTTATTTGGTGCAATTATTTTATTAGGTCTTTCTATTTCAGGCATTGCACTCCAAGTTTGTAATTTGAGTTCGGTTTATGTGTATTGGATTTTTATTATAAGTTTTGATTTGGCTTAAGGTCCTATAATACGTTATCAATGGTCTTCCCTTATTCATTTATTTGGAGTTTATATTAAATTTGACATACATGTGTTTATATTTACGTGACCAACTACTTTTATTATTAGCTCCTAGTTTATTAGTATATATAGATTATATGGTTTGAGTTGTTTTACGAGTAAATATTATTTTTTATTTTGAACTATATCTGGTTTGAGATTCTTCAATGTTTGTTCAATTATTGGTATATTTATTTCTATTTACATCAGTTAATGGGTAGCTCGCATATTCTCATATATTCGTTTACGTCAACCTCGTTTTATTCCTCCATTGTGGTTTTTGTCTGTTGCAGTACATTTTTGTAGTTTAATTCATGTTTAATCGTGCATGTAGTTTTATTGGTATACATATGTCTCTATTTTTATTTGCAATTAAGGTTTGTTAGAGATTTACTAAAAAATTAATTCGGAGTGATTTTTACCATTTGTTAAAATTTAGGTTGTGACAATTCTGATCTGTACCGAATGGTACTGTCGGTACCCCGCAGTATGGGGTACCCTCGCACACATGCTGAAAATACCTTAGTACGTCTGGAGGCGTCACGTGTCCAAAAGGTGCCGGACCCTGCCTTTCCTCAAGTACGGGATCTGACACTGCCACATGGACCTCGAAGATGGGACTCAGCTCCTCTGGCGAGACGGGCTCTCGAGCTGCCATGTGCTTGGCTGGACGGGACCTCACCCCACTATGGGAGTGGGCTCCGGTGTAACCACGTGGCTCAAAATACCATGTCAGGCACCTCCTGCAGAGAAGGGCTCCGGAGCTGCCACGTGCCTTGAGGTATCGGGCTTGGCCTCCCCTGTAGTGGCCAGCCCCGAAGCTGCCACATGTCCCGCAACTCACCTTGGGTGGTGGGGTGCGAGAATTAAGGGATGGTGTGCCCCATCTAAACCAAACATTGAAGAGAGGCACCCACCTCCGACGGATAACACGGAGCATCGCTAGATCCTACTGACGCCCCAGGGCCACATCACAGATTGATGGAGACACCGATCAGCTTCGACACCTCCGACTGCCCCAAGAACATGGTGGGAGCTAGACATCTGCCCCTCCTTGTTGCACCCACCATCGCCAGCATCAAGTTCTACCACGTCCTGATAGATGGTGGGGCCAGACTCAACCTCATCAGCCGTGTGGCCTTCGACAAGCTGAAGATCCCTGTGTTCAAGCTCGCCCCATCGAGACTATTCTCGAGGATAGGACCAGGGAGGATTATACCGTATGGCAACATCCACCTCCGGGTGACCCTCGAGACACCCGAGAACTTTAGGACAGAGAATATCCTATTTCACGTCGCGGAGCCAGTCTCCCCTACAACGTCATCATTGGTAGTCCAGCCCTGTACCGATTCATGGCTGTAGTCCATTACGGCTACCTTGTCCTCAAGATGCCGACTCCCACCAGCATCCTCAAGATCTGTGGAGATTGCACTGCGGCGTTGTCTGCTTTGGAGGAGATCCAAGCACTAACAGCAGCCCCAACACTTGCCTCGGGCGATGATGAACCTAGTCAGCCTTCGCCGAGCTCACGCGAGCGCGACTACGACGCTGCACCACGGGTGCAACCCTCTAACAATGATGACGTACCCATCAAGACTATGCGGATCGGCTCTAATGCTGTCCAAACCACCCGTATTGCGGGGAGTCTAGATAGCAAGTAGAAATCAGCGCTCATCGCCTTCTTGCGAGCTAATGTCGACGTGTTTGCCAGGCAACTATCTAAGATGTCCGGCATCCCCAAGGAAGTGACTGGGCACCACCTGAAGATCTACCCTGATGCCCAGCCGGCACAGCAGAGGCCACGAAAGTAGTCCATCGAGCAGCAGAACTTCATCCGCGAAGAGATCAAGAAGCTGCTCGATGTTGGCTTCATTCGGGAAGTCCATCATCCGAGGTGGCTAGCCAATCCTGTCGTCGTCCCCAAAGCTGACGGGAAACTTCGTATGTGCATCGACTACACCAACCTCAACAAGCCATGTCCTCAAGACCATTTCCCTTTGCCTAGGATAGATCAAATCGTAGATTCAACCTCGGGATGCAATTTGCTCTCCTTTCTAGATGCTTACTCATGGTTCCACCAAATCCCCATGCCTAGAGAGGATGAAAAACATACCGCATTTATAACCGTAGATGGCCTCTACTGCTATGTATTCATGCCTTACGACCTTAAGAATGCCCTCCTTACTTTTGTGCGTGCCATGTATAAAAAATTTAGGGACCTCATTCGGGACCTGGTAGAAGTGTACGTCGATGATATCTTTATCAAAATCAAGACAGATACATCATTGTTAGAAGACCTCGCGCTAGTCTTCGATAGATTACGGACCACACGCACAAAGCTTAACCCTGACAAGTGTGTGTTCGGAGTCAAAGTCGAGAAGCTCCTTGGTTTCTTGGTATCACACTGAGGGATCGAGGCAAACTCAGAGAAGATCAAGGCGGTAGAGCTGATGTGGCCTCTAGCCCGCATCAAGGATGTACAAAAGCTTACAGGTTGCCTGATAGCGCTCATCCGGTTTATCTCTAGACTGGCTGAATGGGCCCTCCCATTCTTCAAACTGTGAAGTCCTACATGAAGCAAAAACAAGGTACCTTAAACTACACAATTTATTGTATGCAGTGCTAATCGCGTCGAGGAAGCTCTGCCATTACTTTCAGGCACACAGAGTTTCCGTGGTGACCTTGTTCCCACTGCGGGCGATGCTCCGCAGTCCCAATGCGACTGGCAACATTGCCAAATGGGCGGCGGAACTGGCAGAGTTCAAGCTCGACTTATTGCCGCGACATGCAATCAAGAGTCAAGCACTAGTGGATTTCGTTGCTGAGTGGACTCCCTCACCAAGCAACCTAGGGGGCCTGGAAGTCAGCGAACCGGAGCCCAGGGCACCGGTACTCACCGGACCCGCTCACCAGACCCCACTGGACACTCTTCTTCGATGGTTCATCGCGAGAGCAAGGGGCCGGAGCCGGTGTACTGCTCATCTCACCAACAAGGGAGCAGTTCAAGTATGCGGTGCGCCTTGACTTCAAGACGACCAACAACATGGCGGATTATGAAGACCTCATCTTCGGACTAACAGCTGCACAGGGTCTCGGTGTCCAGTAGATGCTGGTCAAGGGAGACTCCACACTGATCATCAAGCAAGTCCGAGGAGAATGTTGTTGCAAAGACCCTTAGCTCGCGGCATACCTGTTGCACCTCAAGAAGCTAGAAGCTGGTTTTGAGGCTTTGGACCTCTGCCACGTGCCGCGTGTCCACAACTCCATCGCCGATGCCTTGTCAACAATGGCGTCCACCGGGGCCCCAGTTCCTAAAGGTGTCTTCGTCAGGATATTAGTGCGACCAACCGCTAGGCCTACAATGCCTAACGAAGAAGGTGAGGCCGACACCTCGGAGCTGGCGACCTCGGCGACCCTGCACCGTGGGGCCCATCGAGGTTCTTGTCAGTCACCGGGGACCCCCGATCACCCGACTCCCAAGATCTGGAAGCTTAGGAGAGTCCCGATGCATGGATCACAGAGATCCAGGAATACCTGAATGACAACATCCTTTCGTAGGAATACGTATTCGCTAAGCGAATCGTAAGGATGGCAAAACGCTACTGAAAGTTGCCTAGAGGGGGGGTGAATAGGCTAATCGACCTGAAATGACTTAATAAAACGAGATTAATACACAGGGGGCAGACTAGTCCGGTCCAGGGGCGGACTAGTCCAGTCCACCTACAGGGAAAAGCCTAAAAAGGGTTTCTAACAGGTTTTAGTCCAATTCTTGTGATGCAAAGTTTGTTAGAATAACTTAGTGAGTTTTAATAAGTTATATGGCAAGTATGAAGCTAAAGATTACAATGAAGCAAAGGTGATGAGCAAAACCGGTAAAGCTAACCCTAGAAGCAATATGTGATGAATGAAAGCTAAGAACACAAGTGACACGAGGATTTTATCCTGAGGTTCGATCCCACACAAGGAATCTACGTCCCCGTTGAGGAGTCCACAAAGGACCGGGTTCAACAACCCTTCCCTCACCAAGTTTACCGCACGGGCCTAACTTGGTTCTCCACTATCACAAAGAATTAATACAAGATTCGTTGGGGCTTCTCACAATCTGAGGCTCCCACCACAATTACAATCGCAAATCACAAAGATTGACTTAAGCCACATATCACAAAGATTCACAAAGTGCAAAAGATCAAATCGAGAGCCAAAGAGCAGTGTTCTTCCTCTTCTTCACCTCACTAAACACTAATCCACACAAGAATTAGTTTTAGAGAGAATGTAGGCAAGAAGGAGGCTTTTGGAGGCTCAAGGTTGTTGTGGCGGCGCTAGGGTTTCAGTTTGCTCAAGAGTTTGTTCAAATGAACACAGGGGTCCTCTATTTATAGAGGTCCCAAGCCCATACTGCTGACTTCAGCAGATGGGCGGACTAGTCCGGCCTAGGGGACCACTGACACCCCTGACAACTGCCGCACTACGCGACAATCGTCACACTACCCGCCAAACTTCAAATTCAAACGGTCACTTCAACAACGGACTAGTCCGGCCCTTACCGGACTAGTCCGGTCTCACACAGAACCTTTTGTTCCGTGTGAAAACGGACTAGTCTGAAGACCACGGACTAGTCCGGCCCCATGGGCGGACTAGTATGGCCTTCCCAGACTTAGTCTCTGAAACACCCTTTCCTCTCAATCCCGGACTAGTCCGGCCCCCAGGGCGGACTAGTCCGATCTCAGTCAGGACCTCTTGGTCCGGACTAAAATGGACAAGTCCGTGG
The DNA here is from genome assembly GCA_036927565.1 of Tuctoria greenei. Taxonomy (NCBI): domain Eukaryota; kingdom Viridiplantae; phylum Streptophyta; class Magnoliopsida; order Poales; family Poaceae; genus Tuctoria; species Tuctoria greenei. The sequence goes on along the minus strand of JAYESD010000008.1, from coordinate 200,838,540 downwards.
TTTTGGGACTTAGTCCCCAAAACCCACTTCACGGCTACCCGGACTAGTCCGTCCCAATACAGACTAGTCCGATCTCAGTCAGACCCTTCTGGTCTGGTCGAAAACGGACTTGGCCGACCACGGGCGGACTAGTCCGGCCACCTGCACGGACTAGTTCGGCCCTACTGCCAGACTTCTTCCAACTTTTTTCTCCCAATAGGTTTGATCTCTAAACCACTTTGAGCTCCCAACTTGATCTCAATGCACTTTACACACACATCCTCACACAAGTTTGGCTAGTCTAAACTTGACGCACTAGAAACCCTAGTTTCTCCTTTTCGAGTTGACATCGCAGTTTCCATCTTTTTCCTTTTTGAGGGATTGTGCTTCCACTTAGTCCACACCTGTGCTTAAGATCACTGAGCTCATTAGCCACTTAATTGTCGTCATCAATCATCCAAAACCCACGGGGATCCTAGATGCACTTTCAATCTCCCCCTTTTTGGTGATTGATGACAACACATTAAGTATTCACATATAAGAGTGTAAATTTGGTTTTCATAACGTGCGGGTGTATGAGTGACTCCCCCTCAATGAATGCATCATAAATGAGAGATTGAGGAAGTCCTTCATACACACACACGTTATGGTGGGGTGCCTACGTGTTGTGCTCAACAATTTGTGACAAGACATAATAAGCATTAATATGATCAAAAGATAGACATTCAAAGCATCATATTGATATTGAATCATTCAAAACATTCAAAACATAGTCTTGCACAAATTTAAACATTTGACATAACATAGATATTACAATAAGGAGTGCAACATGTCCACAGATCCAAAAAAAAGAACTACAAACAACTCTCCACACCTAGATACCCTTGCCCAACCTTTCTAACTCTCCCCCAATGACTATCTCTCCCCCAATGACTATCTCTCCCGACTGACTCCCAACTATTTCTCCCCCTTTGGCATCAAGACACCAAAAATGGAAAAGAAGAAGGGAAACACGACCTCGAAGGCTAGTCGTCGTCTTCCTTGTCATCATTGTCGTCGCGGGAGTCGCTCTCCGTGGCCTCCGGGTCCTCATGATCCTCATCGTCATCGTCGGAGGCACGAGCCGAAGGAGCTGCCCGGGAAGAGCTTTCATCCTCTTGGAGCTGGGCGAGCTCGTCGGCGGTGAAGTTGGGGAAAGGAGTGATCTCCCCATCGCTCGCCTCCGTAGAAGACATAGGGACCTCTAGCTTTTCGCACACCGCCTTAAGATACTTTTCTTGGCACTTGTGTGCCCTTTGAGCCCGGATCTCTTGCTTCCGGCAGGAAGTGAAGATCGCCTTGAAGCACTTGAAGAAAGCGCTCATCGATTGAGGCAGAGGCGAAGAAGGAGGCGCCACGGGGCGAGATGGAGGATCTGCGTTCTTTCGGCGTGGGGGAGCCGGCACATTCGGAGGCTGCTGAGGACGAAGCGGACGATGCGACACGTCCTTGACAAAGGACAAGCCCGACACCTTCTCTATGAGGCACATAATGTAGGGGGCATACCCGCAAGCACGTTTGGGGGTATGCGAGATGTTGAAGATATCGCCGAAGATGTAATCGACGAGGTTGAATTTCTCCTCCACATCAACAAGAAGTAGCAAGTGCCTCAAGTTTCCTTGAATCACCCCAACATCACCATCCTTTGGTGCTATTGTCCTTCTGAGGATCCTGTTCATGATGCTGTAGAAGGGCTTGATGTTGCGAGCATGTCCGGCACTATATTGGACATGACTGGGGTACATATATGCCAGCTCATCACGGTCCACGACCTTGAGGTTAGAGATGATGATCTCATGATCCAGATGTGCCTCAAGCCCTAGAATCTTGGCAAACTCTGCAAAAGTGACTGAGTATTGCTCGCCATGTGTCATCCATATGATCCTCCTGTCACCTGAGGTGGTGAAGTAGATAGTGGAGTAAAACTGCAAGATCACTTCGACGTTCCAGTCATATTTGAACCCCATGATCTCCTTGAGTTCATGGCGTTCAACAGCTTCAATGACAGCGTCAAATGCAGAGTGTTGCTTCTTGGCCATGTACTCCCATTCTACCCACTGTGCTTCAATCACAGGCTTCTTCATGCCTTGGTAGACTAGACGGTAGTAATCACAATGAAAGTCACACCAAAACCGAGGGTCGGTGGTGCTCCTTTCATACTTGTACACCTTGTCCGTCCGGAGCCTTCTTGCTTTCTTAGCTCCCTTTCCATGAAAGATATGTGCCTCTATGTCACGCTTCCTGTTGGGATTCCTCTCGGGAGTGTGCACTTCCAGGGGACCAATCGGTTTGGCTTTCCCCTTCTCCTTGATAGCAATGCCCTTGGCCTTCGCAACCGAGGCCTTCACCGAGGGCTTCTTTTTCTTTGGCTCAGCAGGATCCGGGGCCTTGCCCTTCTTCGGTTCTGTCTCGATCCAGCGTTCAGCAATGTCTTCTTGGGCTGGTTCTTTGCCCTTGTTCTTCTATCCAAGTGTCACAAGTCTCTTCCTCTTGGAGACTTGTGCAGCAGCAGCCTGAGAGTTATGAGCCTCTCGTTCCTCTCTCTTCTTTTTCCGGAGATCCTTCCGTGACTCCTCAATGGCCCGAGCCATTGCTTCATCCTCGTCGTAGGCCAATGCGGCGGCCCTGGCTTGTTGCTTCTTCATCGCCTGCGCTCTTTCATGCTGCTCGAGATACTTCTCCGCAACCTCAACTTCGGATCTTGCTCGTTCTTCAGCGAGACGAAGTTGCTCCACCTGCCACTCAGGATCAGTGGGGGGAGAAGCGAAACGGCGAGGAGCGGCCATTTTAGCTGAAAGAAGTAGAGTCCATAAGATAGAAGGTGAAGGAGTTGGAATAATGCGAAAGAATTCACGAAAAACAGCCAAAGTGTGAGTTTGACCTGTGCAGACCGGACTAGTCCGCCTGGCACCGGACTAGTCCGGGTTGCACGGGCTAAACCCTAACTCTAACGGTTTTTCGAGAAATTTGGAATCAAGTCGCAATACTCCTAGGCTATGATCACAAGGTCACTAGAAACAACTTTAATGAAGAGGCATCTACCAAAAACTTAATGAATTAAGAATGAGGCTAGTTTTTGAAAAAGGAGAAATACCTCTTCAAATCTTGAAAAAATTGACAAGATCGGGAAGGGATCGCGTCGAGGATGTTTGGGAAAGGTCTCCCTTGCCTCCAAGGAGTCCAATGCACGGATTGGAATCAGTTTTTGGTGGCTGGAATCGAAAATCATCGAAAGGGAACGGTTTCGCGCGCGTGGGAGAGAGAGAAGGCTAGATGAGGAAGTGGAGGGGTCGGGCGCTTCCTGGGGGGTTTAAGTCCCCAGGGGCCAGACTAGTCCGGTAGAGGAGCCGGACTAGTCCGGTCAGTGGACCAGACCCGGACCAGTCCGGATCCAGACTTGTCTGGCCATAGGGCGGACTAGTCCGATCCTAGGAGGCTAAAAACATATATATTTGAGTTTTAGCCACTAAAAAAGATCCTTTTGGACATATTGCACAACAAAACCTTGTGAATATGGCCAGTGTAAGGATCGAAACGCCCAAGAGGGGGGGTGAATTGGGCTTTCTTTCAATTTTAAGACAATTAAAAAAACAAACTACTTAAGCCCAATTCCCAATGCGGTTCTAGCTATGCAATCAACGTAGATATAACTTGAAGTGAAGATTGCAAAAAGTAAAGAGAGGGAGAGGAATGCAAACGCTAGGGGACACGGAGATTTATCCCGTGGTTCGGCAAGATCGCAAGGATCTTCCTACATCCACGTTGTGGCACCCACCGAAGGGTTTTGCCACTTCCAATGTCACCGAGACAATGGAGTCTTCACTAATCTTCTCCGTTCGCCATCTCCGGCAAGGTGGAGCTCAAGCCTTGTACAACCGTCGATGTTCCGGGCTTCCACACACACCTTGGCAAGCTCCGGAACGATCTTCTTCAACTTCTCACTAGCCTAGAGAGTTCAATCACAGAGAATGAACGCACACAAGCTTCTCTCTAGACTATTACAAATGATCTAGAAGTGTGGAAATGTATGCTCTATGGTCTTGATTGCTCTTGGATGTGTAGTAGACTTCAGGTGATCAAGACTTGTCGAAATGACCGGGTTAGAGGGGTTTTATAGCCAGCCTAACCGAAATAGCCGTTGGAAAAGTAGGCTGACAGAACTTTTCTGTGCACACCGGATGATCCGATGTCTCCCCTCTAGTTATCATCGGTGTAATTACTTTGGCTGACGTCATTGTGTCAGATATTACCGTTATTTGACCGATGTTGCCCCAGTCTTATCATCGGATGATCCGGTGGCTCTTCCTCCAGAATTTGCTTGATCTTGATGCTTACTGGAGTGATCAACCGTTGTGTGTGATTCTGCACATCGGATGATCCGGTGCTTCACTTGCTCCAATTGTACTGCAAACTGTATTGATGCACCGATGTTGTTGAGCCCTCGCATCGGATGATCCGATGAGTTCATTTTTCTGAGGTCTTTTTCTTCAGTTGAATCAACTCGACCGATGTGTTCATTTTGGAAATCATCGGTTGATCCGGTGAGTTGATTTTGCTTGCTTCGAGTTGTTTTGAGTGAATCTTTTGTGTCCTTTTTTGAATGACCTCTTAGACATTTGTTCCACACGGCTCTCTTATGATTCTTAAGCATTGTATGATGTCAATTTTTGATTGAGTGACTTGGACATAGAGCCTTCATGTCTTGTCTTTATTTGATCTCGAAAGTTGAGTATCTATGGGTCTCCAATGACATAATCATTTCATCTTATTTAGTTTTTATGGTGACCTTGCATTCACAAATTCATTAGTAAAGTTCAATGGTTGTCATTAATCACCAAAACCATATTACATGAGGGGGCCTAGATGCTTTCAATCTCCCCCTTTTTGGTGATTGATGACAACACAATAATCAAAGCGTGATAGTAATGAATTTGAGAGAATGAACCATAAGTAAATATGCAATGAATACGGATAATATACTTGAAGCTTTAAACATCAATAAATGACACAAGTGAATTCAAAGAGATCATAATCATAGATAAACATCAAATGAGTTCAAATGATTAACAACTTAGGAAAGATAGAAATAGGTTCATTACACACCAAATGAAGCAAATACGCAAATACAATTAAGATAAGACACTCGACTCACTCCCCCTAACACTAGGACTCCCCCTGACTCTCTAACTCTTCTCCCCCTTTGGCATCAAGACACCAAAAAGGGATCCGAGCACCTACAGACCCTGAGAGCTGGGCGCGATGATGAACTGGTCACCGCCGCTGTCGTCGGAGCTGCTGGCCGGAGTAGCGGAGGAGGGTGCTGCCGGAGCCGAAGGTGCCACCGTCGGTGCCTGCTGAGGAGGAGGTGCTGGAGGTGCTGGAGCAGGGACACTGGTGACGGAGGCCGGCGTCTGAAGGAACAGTGAAGTGGCCGGCAGTGGGGAGTGAAGAGGAGCACCTGGAGCCAACAGCGGGGACATGCTGAACGAAGGGATCGGAGTGGAGGGAACTGGAGCCACTGGTGCAGCAGCTGGAGCCAAGACAGGAGGCGGAGGAGCTACTCCAGGCAGCTGCGATGGAAGGGCGATCCCGGTCTGGGTGTAGAGGTTGGTGATCAACCCCAGGATCCCCATCATCGCCTGCTGCGTCTGCTGCTGCTGGTCCAGAGTGCGCTGGTGCATCTGGTCGATGAGCCCCGTCAGCCGATCAGTGTCTTCACGCCTCTCACGGGCGATCTGACGCTGCATCTCCTGCTGCTGCTGCTGGAGCTCAAGAAGACGCGCAGCCTGCTCCGCGTGGGCCTGCTCGGCGGCCAGCCTGTCCAGCCGCTGCTGCTCGACCATCTGCTGGAGGAGTGAGGTCAGCTCAGACGGCTGCATCACCTGCGCCTCAGTGACAGGAGGTGGAGTGGGAGGTGGCACTGTAGAACCTCCAGCCTCCGCGTCGTGCTGCCGGGGAGAGGGGGGAGGAGGGAAGTACTCCTCGACACTATCGTCAATGTCGCTCTCAGACCAGATATGTTGCAGGTCCTCCCCCTGAGCCTCAGCCTCAGCAAGCCTCTCGTCCTCCCGCTCTAGGTCGGACCAGTCTTCCTCTGACAGACGGGCCCGGACCTGGCGCTCAACTGGACGACCAAGGCGACGGTCTCCAGGAGCAGAGGCACGATAGTGACCAAAGCGAGTCACACTCTCGTCAGCAAGCCTGGCCTGTGCTGCATCTCCCTCAGGCACCATCATAGAGCATATGTAACTGATCCAGTGCCCGTAGACCATCTGCCTCATCATGCCAACTCCGTCTGTGATCACGTCTTCCATCTCGCATAGGAGGATGTCCACAATATCGAAATCCATCCCGTTCATTATGTAGAACAGGAGGGTCTGCTGCAGACTAGTGAACCCCTCCAAGTACCCTGACCTCGGCAGGAGCGTGCGGCGCAAGGCGAGGTGCACAATGCGCGCAGCTGGGGTCAGAAGAGTTGGTACTCTCGGCTGGTCCGGAGAGAACGTGGGGCCAAACAGGGACCAGATATCGTCAAGCTGTGGTGCTACCCCTCCAGTAAGTGGCCTCCTCGGTGGATCTGCCTGCCCATAGACCTTCTCGTGCACGCAGGTGTCGTGCAGGTCCAACCCAAGAAGCTGCCCCAAAGTCTGCCTCGAGAGGTGGTAGCGCTGTCCCATAAACATGAAGTCGATTGACCTCCTGCCCTCAGAGATGTACAGGGTCGCATAGAAGACACGGACCCAATCTTCCACATAAGCACTTCTCTCATAAGCAAGCAGCGGCACCAAACCTCTGTATCTCTCAAAGTAAGATCGGACTTCAGTCTCCGCTGCCACTGCAAGCTGCCCCCAGTCCAAGTAGTTGTGCTGAAAAAGCTTGTGCCCCCGACGTCTGTAGGTCTCGTAGAGAGACGCCTGGGTGAAAGTCCAGAAACGACTGTCCACAAGGGCTTCACGGGGCTGAGGGTACCACTCCTCAAGTAGCACACTCCATCGAAGCTTGCGTAGCTGCTTGGCCTTCATCTTCCGGTAGTCCGTGAGACGGACTCCCTCACTGACACGGACGGCCGTGTCCATCTCGTAGATGGCCCTTTCGGCCTCCCTGTCCTCACGACGGTCGGCAGCCGTCGGTCTCGGACGAGGAGCAGCCTCGGTGTGACCCCCACGCGTCCGGGCTGAGTGCCGACGGACGAGAGGCTCAACCGGCTCCTCTTCGGCGTCGGAGTCGTCGATCACAGGAGGCTGCCTTGGACGGGCCTCGCGGATCCTCAGGGAACCCCCTCGGCCACGCTCACGCTCCTCGGCGGCGCGAGCAGCCATTAGGGCCTTCTTCTCATCCTTCGACAGTTTGCGCTTCTTCGCGGCGGGCTCCGCGATCGCCTTTCCCTTTCCTTTGCGGTCGCGGCCCATCTAGATGCAACGGAGAGCTAGGGTTAGCGACGAAGAAAAAAGGACGACGAAAACAACGATGGACGTCGCACGGCACGAAGCAAACCTTAGCGACGGAGAGCAAACGGGGACCGGGTGCAAAGTGGGAGACGGTGGAAACGGCGGCGGCGAGGAGAGGCGGCGGCGAGGTCGATGGTGGTGGAGACGGCGCGTGGAGCGGCGAGCGGCGAGGAGAGGCGGCGGTGCGCGGGCACGGGCGGCGGCGGCGCCGAGGGAGGAGGCGCGATGCGCGGGCCCGGGCAGCGGTGGAGCGGAGGTCGCCGGCGGTGGCGGCGCTGCGAGCAGGGGGACGGCGGCGGCCGGTGGACGGCGGCGGCGGCGGCGTCCGGCGGCGGTGCTACAGTGGGCGGCGGCGCAGGTGAGTGGTGGAGCGTATGAAGGCGGCGGCGGCGCGAGGTCGGGATCGGGAGAGGGAGGAAAAGGGGCGGTACGGCTGGGATTAAATAGTGGGACCCAAACCCTAGCTATTATTTACACACCGGATGGACCGATGATGGACATGAGAAGCATCGGTCGAATGCCACAGTAAGGTTTTCCAGAAAAGTGTAATTGACACCGGATGGACCGACGTCTAGGGTTTTGATCATCGGATGAATAGCACAGTAAGGATATTCAAGGAGTCACTGAGGACATCGGATGGACCGACGTTAGATAAAAGAGGCATCGGAGGAATTCATCAATGTTGCAGATTTGAGAACATCGGATGGACCAATGTTTTTCTGATTGAACTCATCGGATCATTCTGAGATTCTGACTGAATTGGCACTTGAAGATTGAACACCTATTGATCCGATGGGGGAAGGACTTAGGCATCGGATAATCCGATGAAAACTAAACCCCAACATCCCATATATGTCCTTTGACCAAACAATCAAACAAAGGGAAACACATGTCTTAGGACCTTTTGGGCAACCCCTTACCCCTCAAAGAGCTAATATGCCAATAGCTTGGCTAGTCCTTAAAGCAAATGGAACACCGAAAAAATAGAGGGAAAAAATATCCAAATAAAATGTAAGGCCCATGCTTTGTGAGGTAGAGTATGAAGACTACTATCTCAATGAAGCATGTTCCTCTAGGCATTAACGCACCTATCATTTTGTTCTTTCCACCTTATATGAGTTGAGATATTGCATTTCAAACAAGTCTCCTTCTCATGAGGTGGGTTCCCCTTTGTGACAATCTACCGTATGCAATGCCAACCAAATTAGTGCAAGAAATAGAATGAGTGCAAGTCTATATGGCAGAGATCATGCAAGGCATAAAATAAATCTATCTTGCCGAGTTTAAACCTTCCAAAGGCTTCTTAAGGGAAAACTATTTCTAGCTTACCCCTATCCTTTGGGAGTTAGACAAGACTTATATGATATGCATCCTTACATGAACATGGCAACTTACATGACGTTAGATGCATCTAGCACATTTAATTCATTTCTAAGTCTAGAAAAGGTTTTCTCATCAAGTGGTTTAGTGAAGATATCCGCCAATTGTTCTTCGGATCTAACACCTTGCAAAGAGATGTCTCCTTTAGCCTCATGATCACGCAAGAAGTGATGGCGAATATCAATGTGCTTAGTGCGGGAGTGTTGAACGGGGTTTCTAGCTATCTTAACCGCACTTTCATTGTCACAAAGGAGAGGCACACAACCAATTTTAATTCCAAAGTCCAAAAGGGTTTGCTTCATATATAGAATTTGGGCACAACATGCACCGGCCGCTATATACTCTGCTTCCGCGGTGGACAAAGCCACGGAATTTTGCTTTTTGCTAGACCAAGACACTAGGGAACGCCCAAGCAAGTGGCACCCACCGGAGGTACTCTTGCGATCTACGCGGCATCCGGCAAAGCCCGAATCCGAGTATCCCAAGAGTTGGAAGGTTGTACCTTTAGGGTACCACAAGCCCATACTAGGGGTATGCTTAAGATACCTAAGTATCCTAAAGACCGCCTTCTTATGCGATTCTTTAGGAGCCGCTTGAAAGCGAGCACATAAGCATACACTAAACATTATATCGGGCCTAGATGCGGTAAGATAAAGCAATGAACCAATCATAGAGCGGTAGTGAGATTGGTCAATAGGTTTACCGTCCTTATCTGCGTCGAGATGGCAATTTGTTGCCATTGGAGTGCTTCTTGAGCTACAATCTCCCATCTCAAATTTCTTCAAGAGGTCCTTGGTGTACTTCTCTTGGTAGACAAAAGTTCCCTCTTGAAGTTGCTTGATTTGGAATCCAAGGAAGAAGTTGAGCTCTCCAATCATTGACATCTCGAATTCCCTAGACATCATTTTGCCAAACTCATGGCTAAAGGCTTCGTTAGTTGAACCAAAAATGATATCATCAACATAAATTTGACAAATGAACAAATCTCCATTGATGTCTTTGGTGAAGAGTGTGGTGTCCACCCTCCCGATCTTAAATCCTTGCATGATGAGGAAGTCCCGTAGTCGTTCATACCACGCCCTAGGTGCTTGCTTGAGCCCGTAGAGCGCCTTGTGCAACCTATACACATGGTTAGGATTCCTCGGATCTTCAAACCCGGGAGGTTGTTCTACATAAACAAGCTCATTAATGTAGCCGTTAAGAAAGGCACTTTTCACATCCATTTGATAAAGGGTAATATTATGATGTGAAGCAAAAGCGAGGAGAATACGAATTGCCTCTAACCGGGCGACCGGAGCAAATGTTTCGCCAAAATCTAGTCCTTCAACTTGGGAGAACCCTTTGGCCACAAGTCTTGCCTTGTTGCGGACCACAACGCCATTCTCGTCTTGTTTGTTGCGGTACACCCACTTTGTTCCGATGACGTTCTTGTCCTTGGGTCGCTCCTCCAACACCCAAACTTCATTGCGGATGAAGTTGTTGAGTTCTTCTTGCATAGCCATTACCCAATTTGGGTCTTGGAGCGCTTCCTCGATGTGAGTGGGTTCTACACACGAAACAAACGAGTAGTGCTCACAAAATGAAGCAACATGGCGGGAACGAGTACTTACGCCCCTTGAAGGACTTCCAATGATTTGGTCCATTGGATGCGCCTTGGAGATGCGTCCATGCCTCATAAGTGGTTGTGAAGCACTTGGCGGTGGTGAAGCGTGTTGTTCCTCTTGTGGTTGGACTTGATCATGGACTTCTTCTTCATCTTGATGTTGTGTTGCTTGTGAGTCTTGAGTTGGCAATGGATCATCTTTCTCCTCTTCGTCTACTTGAGGCGCCATGGAGGTGTTGTTGTTGGAACTTGAAGCTCCCCCTTGATCATGGCCCTCTTCAACTTCCGGCTTGATGTCTCCAATGGTCATGTTTTTCATGGCTTCTCGTAGAGGCTCATCATCTATTTCATCATGACCAAAACTCTCCTCTTGGGAGCCATTAGTCTCATCAAACTCAACATCACAACTTTCTTCAACTAGACCGGAGGTTTGGTTGAATACTCGATATGCTTTTGAGTTTGATGCATAACCAAGAAAAATACCAACATCACATCTTCTTTCAAACTTACCGAGCCTTTTCTTGCGGTAGATGTAGCATTTGCACCCAAAGACTCTAAAGTAGGAGATGTTGGGCTTTCTCCCAATGAGGAGCTCATATGGGGTCTTTTGGAGTAGTCGGTGAAGATAGACCCTATTTGCGGCATGGCACGCCGTGTTGATTGCTTCGGCCCGAAACTTCTCCGACGTGCCGTAGTCATCAAGCATTGCTCTTGCAAGAGTGATGAGGGTTTTGTTCTTCCTCTCAACAACACCGTTTTGTTGAGGAGTGTACGTGGCGGAGAATTCATGCTTCACACCTTCACGTTCACACCACTCCCCAATGTTGTAGTTCTTGAATTCGGTGCCGTTGTCACTTCAGACCTTGATAATGGGAAGTTGGAATTCCCTTTGAGCACGGTTGGCGAAGGTCTTGAACACTTCCGGAGTTTCACTCTTGTCACCTAAAAATAGAGTCCAAGCATAGCGAGAGTAGTCATCAACTATAACAAGACAATAGAGGTTACCGCCAAGACTTTGGTATGTGGACGGTCCGAAGAGGTCCATGTGGAGTAGTTCAAGTGGCTTGGAGGTTGACACCATTGTCTTCATTGGGTGGTGTGAAGCAACTTGCTTCCCGGCTTGACATGCGCTACAAAGCTTGTTCTTCTCAAACGTCACATCCTTCACGCCGGTCACCATCCCAAGCTTGAATGACTTCTTAAGTTTGCTCATTCCAATGTGTGCTATGCGTCGGTGCCATAGCCAACCCAAGCTTGTCTTAGTGAAAAGACAAGTGGTTAGGCTAGCATTCTTGTTGGAGAAATCTACTAAGTAGAGATGTCCATGCCGAAATCCTTTGAAGATAATCTCTTTGCTTGCCTCACTACTCACAACAACATCATCCTTGCTAAATGTGGATGTTAGTCCAAGATCACAAAGTTGTGCAATGGAAAGTAGATTAAAGCTAAGCGACTTAACATACAACACATTAGAAATGGATAAATCATTCGAGATAGCAATTTTACCTAATCCTATTACCTTACCCTTAGAATTGTCACCAAAAGTAACTTGTTCATGATTACCGGGGTTTTCTATGGTGGTGAACATACCATCATTGCCGGTCATGTGTTGAGTGCACCCACTATCGAGTACCCAATGCTTTCCTCCGGCTTTGTAGTTCACCTACACACATGAAGTTAATTTTTGACTTTAGGCACCCAAGCCAACTTAGGTCCTTGTATGTGAGATACAAGTGTCTTTGGGACCCAAAGTTGCTTGGGGAGCTTCCCCTTCATGCTCTTCATGTCTTTGCCAATGAACCTAGCTTTCACCTTGCCATTCACTTTGCTAAGAAGATAATGGCGATCATTGAAAATAGATTTGTAGTTAGTAGGCAATTTAGGTGAAGGTCGGTTAGGAAGAGGACACTCCCTTGTGTGGTGACCGGTGATCTCACAATGTTGGCAATAAGAACCAACTTCCTTGATGAAGCTTGTTCTAAGCTCCGGTGAGGGCACCTTTCCTTTGTTGGGTACCGGGAAGGATCCAAGTCCTCTTTTGTTGAAGACTTTCGCTTGTTGGAAGAGGATTTCCTTGTGCTTGACTTCACCTTTTGAAAGTCTAGCCACACTAGTGCGGAGACTCTCAATTTCCTCCAACAAGTCCTTCTCCCTAGCATTGGCTTTTAAAGACAAAGACTTGTCCAAGACATTAGAGACATGCGAAGTAGTGGATATCTTATCATTAAGAGTTTGTCTCTTTGCATCTTTTAACTCTTGATCAAGCATGTCATGAGCAATGTTAAGTGTTTGGTATTCATGAATTAGCTTGTTGTGCTCCTCCAAGAGAGTTTGGTGTGCTATGTTGAGCTCATCATTGTCTAGCTTGATTTTAGCATTTTCTTCCTCAATTTGCTTGACATGAGATTTGAGCGTGTCATGCTCTTTGAGTATGCTTTCATACTTGTCAAGCAAATCAAGGTCAGCACTCTCAAGTTTAGCACGAATCTCTTCAAGAGTTTTAACCTTACTCTTCTCTCTCTTAATGATAGCATGATATTCATTTATCAAAGAAGTTAAATCATCGGGGGAAAGCTCATCATCACTAGAGTCGTCACATACCTTGGTGTTACCTTTAGCCATGAGGCACATGGGTGGTGGAGGAAGAGGTGAGTCATCATGGTTGGCAATGGCAAGGCCGGCCAAGCTTTCTTCTTCTCCTTCACTCTCTTCATCACTTGTTTCTTCGTCGGTGACCCATTCATTTGCCTCACACATAAACACCTTTTGTGGACCACTTCTCCTTTTTGGGAAGAGTCTTGCCTTCTTGCCCTTGTCTTGCTTCTTCTTCCCAAAGGTTCTTGGTTTGGGCTTGGCTTCTTCTTCATTATCATCACTTTCGTCAAGCTTGCGTTGCTTGCCTTTGTAGTTCTCTCTCCTTTTGTCCGGTTTTGGACAATCATAGGAGATGTGGCCTTGATCTCCGCAATTGTAGTATATCTTGCGATCGTCTCTTCTTGGTAGAAATGCCTTCTTCTTGGGATCAAAGGTGTATCCCTTTTTGGTGATCTTGGAGTTCAAGCGTGAGAACTTTCTCATCATCAAGGCAAGTTCATCATCGTCATCTTCGCTTGACGCTTGCTCTTCTTCACTTGAGCTAGGCTCAACCACCTTCTTCTTCTTGAAGCTTGTCTTCTTGGTGGAGGCCTTTAGAGCAATTGTTTTTGATGATTGCTCCATCATCCCAAGCACACTCATCTCATGCGCGTGTATTTCTCCAATGAGCTCCGAAACTTCAATGTTGTCAAGTGATTCCTTTTGGAGCATGGAGTTGATGATGTTGTACTTCGGCTTGGGAAGGAGCATGAGGATCTTGCGGTTAATAAGTCCCTTGCCAAGTGACGCAATGTCAAGAGCATTAATTTCCTCAATAAGAACATTTAAGCGTGAAAACATTTCATTAACATTTTCATGAGGAAGCATCTTAAACTCATCATATTTAGCTTTGAGCATGTGATATTTAAGTTCCTTTACACGAGATGAGCCCTCATGGATTTCTATCAAGCAAGCCCAAATTTCACAAGCTTTTTCCTTACTAGCAATTCTAGAGAAGACATCTTGACTTATGCATTCATAAATAGCATTCCTAGCCTTAGCATTCCACTTAACTTGATCACCCACATAGTTAAGTTCTCCAAAACCCGCATGAGTCGCTTCCCAAACTTCGGGGGCAATAGCTTCAAGGTTAGCGCGCATGCGTGCTTTCCAATAGGCGAAATTTTTGCCCTCGAAGATAGGAACCGAACCCCCAACCTTGGCCATTTAAGCTCTCTAGCGATGAAGCTAGAATGATCCTATGAGCAACCTTGCTCTGATACCAATTGTAAGGATCGAAACGCCCAAGAGGGGGGGTGAATTGGGCTTTCTTTCAATTTTAAGACAATTAAAAAAACAAACTACTTAAGCCCAATTCCCAATGCGGTTCTAGCTATGCAATCAACGTAGATATAACTTGAAGTGAAGATTGCAAAAAGTAAAGAGAGGGAGAGGAATGCAAACGCTAGGGGACACGGAGATTTATCCCGTGGTTCGGCAAGATCGCAAGGATCTTCCTACATCCACGTTGTGGCACCCACCGAAGGGTTTTGCCACTTCCAATGTCACCGAGACAATGGAGTCTTCACTAATCTTCTCCGTTCGCCATCTCCGGCAAGGTGGAGCTCAAGCCTTGTACAACCGTCGATGTTCCGGGCTTCCACACACACCTTGGCAAGCTCCGGAACGATCTTCTTCAACTTCTCACTAGCCTAGAGAGTTCAATCACAGAGAATGAACGCACACAAGCTTCTCTCTAAACTATTACAAATGATCTAGAAGTGTGGAAATGTATGCTCTATGGTCTTGATTGCTCTTGGATGTGTAGTAGACTTCAGGTGATCAAGACTTGTCGAAATGACCGGGTTAGAGGGGTTTTATAGCCAGCCTAACCGAAATAGCCGTTGGAAAAGTAGGCTGACAGAACTTTTCTGTGCACACCGGATGATCCGATGTCTCCCCTCTAGTTATCATCGGTGTAATTACTTTGGCTGACGTCATTGTGTCAGATATTACCGTTATTTGACCGATGTTGCCCCAGTCTTATCATCGGATGATCCGGTGGCTCTTCCTCCAGAATTTGCTTGATCTTGATGCTTACTGGAGTGATCAACCGATGTGTGTGATTCTGCACATCGGATGATCCGGTGCTTCACTTGCTCCAATTGTACTGCAAACTGTATTGATGCACCGATGTTGTTGAGCCCTCACATCGGATGATCCGGTGAGTTCATTTTTCTGAGGTCTTTTTCTTCAGTTGAATCAACTCGACCGATGTGTTCATTTTGGAAATCATCGGTTGATCCGGTGAGTTGATTTTGCTTGCTTCGAGTTGTTTTGAGTGAATCTTTTGTGTCCTTTTTTGAATGACCTCTTAGACATTTGTTCCACACGGCTCTCTTATGATTCTTAAGCATTGTATGATGTCAATTTTTGATTGAGTGACTTGGACATAGAGCCTTCATGTCTTGTCTTTATTTGATCTCGAAAGTTGAGTATCTATGGGTCTCCAATGACATAATCATTTCATCTTATTTAGTTTTTATGGTGACCTTGCATTCACAAATTCATTAGTAAAGTTTAATGGTTGTCATTAATCACCAAAACCATATTACATGAGGGGGCCTAGATGCTTTCAGCCAGTAAGCAATCAACATTCAAACTATGACCATAACTCACAAAGTCACTAGTTTTACAAATATTTTGGAGAAAATTGAGATAGAGATGAATTTTTCAACCACATGCATTCTTTTGAATAAGGCAAAGGTAAACATTCAGATGTGCATGTTTCAAGCCACATTTCAAGAATCTAAGATATTGAGCTCACTCCTAAGCTTACAAAATCGCTTCTCATCTAGGGGCTTGGTGAATATGTCGGCTAGTTGGTTTTCGGTTCTCACATGTGAAATCACTATATCTCCCTTTAAGGAATGATCTCTCAAGAAGTGGTTTCTAATGTCTATATGTTTGGTCCTTGAATGCTCAACTGGATTATGGGCTATTTTTATGGCGCTCTCATTGTCACATAGGAGAGGAATATGGCGCAAGTTTATACCATAATCCCTTAGAGTTTGTCTCATCCAAAGAAGTTGTGCACAACAACTTCCGGCTGCGACGTACTCCGCTTCGGCTGTGGAAAGAGCAATTGAATTTTGTTTCTTAGAGGACCAAGACACTAATGATCTACCCAAGAATTGGCATGTCCCGAATGTTCTCTTTCTATCAACTTTGCACCCTGCATAATCCGCATCGGAATAACCAATGAGGTTGAACTTGGATCCTTTGGGGTACCAAAGTCCTAGGCTAGGTGTGTGAACTAGATATCTAAGAATTCTCTTCACGGCGGTCAAATGACACACCTTTGGTGCAGCTTGAAACCGTGCACACATACACACACTAAGCATAATATCCGGTCTAGATGCACAAAGATATAACAAGGAGCCAATCATGGAACGATATACCTTTTGGTCCACACTTGGACCATCTTCGTTGAGGTCTAGGTGTCCATTTGTTGCCATAGGAGTCTTAATGGGTTTGGCCTTGTCCATGTCAAACTTTTTCAATATGTCTTGAGTGTACTTTGTTTTACATATGAACATGCCTTCTTTGAGTTGCTTGACTTGGAAACCTAAAAAGAACTTCAACTCCCCCATCATAAACATCTCAAATCTTTCCGTCATAATCTTAGAAAACTCATCACAAAACACTTTATTAGTAGAACCAAATATAATGTCATCGACATATATTTGGCACACAAAAAGATCATCGTTGAAGTGCTTTGTAAATAGAGTGTAATCATCTTTTACTATCTTAAAACCATTTTCAATTAGAAAGTCTCTAAGACACTCATACCAAGCTCTAGGAGCTTGTTTGAGGCCATAGAGAGCCTTACGCAATTTGAAGACATGGTTTGGGAATTCTTGGTCTTCAAAGCCCGGTGGTTGCTCCACATATACTTCCTCCTTGATTGGTCCATTTAGGAATGCACTCTTGACGTCCATTTGATAGAGCTTAAAAATATGGTGAGTGGCAAGGGCAAGTAATATTCGAATTGACTCTAACCTAGCTACGGGAGCAAATGTTTCATCAAAATCCAAACCTTCGACTTGTGAGTACCCCTTGGCCAAAAGTCGTGCCTTATTTCTTGACACAACACCATGTTCATCTTGCTTGTTGCAGAACACCCACTTGGTGCCCACAACATTTGCTTGTGGACGCTTGACAAGCTCCCAAACTTTGTTCCTCTCGAAGTTGTTAAGCTCCTCTTGCATGGCCATCACCCAATCCGGGTCTCTCAAGGCATCTTCAACCCTATGGGGCTCCAAAGAAGAGACAAAGGAGTAATGTTCACAAAAGTTTGCAACACGAGAACGAGTAATTACCCCTTTAGTAATGTCTCCTAGTATGTTGTCAACGGGGTGATCCCGTTGAACACTTTGATGTACACGAGGATGTAGAGGTTGAGCTCTTGAGTCATCATCGTCTTCTTCTTCTTCTTGATCTCCCCCTTGATGAATGCCTCCCCCTTGACTTTCGTCTTCTTGGTCGTTTTGAGGTCCCACTTGACCGTCGTCAACTTGATCACGTGGGGAATTACTTGCATCATCTTGTTGTTGGTCACTTGATCATTGAGGTTGTTCTTGTGGTCGAACATCTCCAAGTGTCATCCTTCTAAGTGCTTCTTGTGGAGAGTCTTCTTGATCTAGCACACTTTGATCAACTTGCTCCACTTGGGAGCCATTAGTTTCATCAAACACCACGTCGCGTGCTATTTCAACAATTCTGGAGGTTTTGTTGAAGACACGGTAGGCGTGGGTGTTTGAGTCATAGCCAAGCAAGAAACCCTCATCGGACTTTGAAGCAAACTTCGAAGTCCTAGGCTTCTTGTTAAGAATATAGCACTTGCTCCCAAAAACACGAAAATAAGAGATATTGGGTTTCTTACCAACTAGAAGCTCATAGGGAGTCTTCTTGAGGAGGCGGTGGAGGTATAATCGGTTGACGGTGTGGCAAGCGGTGTTAACCGCCTCCGCCCAAAACTGATCTGATGTTTTGTACTCATCAAGCATTGTCCTTGACATCTCGATGAGTGTTCTATTCTTCCATTCCGCCACCCCATTTTGTTGAGGGGAGTATGGAGCTAAAAATTCATGCTTGATGCCCTCCTCATCCAAGAATCCTTCCACTTGAGTGTTTTTGAACTCGGTGCTGTTGTCACTTCTTATAGCTTTGATTCTTGAGGCGAACTCATTTTGAGCTCTCCTCAAGAACCTCTTGAGGACACCAAGGGTTTCACCCTTATCATGCAAGAAAAACACCCAAGTGAAACGAGAAAAGTCATCAACAATAACAAGACCATATTTCTTACCGTCAATGCTTATGTAGGTTATTGGCCCGAAAAGGTCCATGTGTAGCAGCTCCAACGGTCTTGTTGTCGTCATGATGTTCTTGGAGGGGTGTTGAGCTCCCACTTGCTTCCCCGCTTGGCAAGCACTACATGGCCTGTCGTTTTCAAAGATAACATTCTTCAAGCCATGGATGTGCTCGCCCTTAAGAAGCTTTTGTAAGTTCCTCATACCAACATGGGCCAACCGTCTATGCCAAAGCCATCCCATGTTGGTTTTCGCCATTAAGCATGTGTCAAGTTGAGCTTTATCCGAGGCAAAGTCCACAAGATAAATCTTTCCCTTGAGCACAACCTTAAAAGCGATTGAGTTGTCACTTCTTCTAAGGACGCTCACACCCTCATTAGTGAAAACACAATTATAACCCTTGTCACATAGTTGTGATATGGTCAAGAGGTTATAGTCTAAACAATCAATGTGTAGAACGCTAGAAAGAGTGTGTTGAGGGGAGATGACAATTTTACCGGAGCCAAGGATTTTTCCTCGGCTATTGTCTCCAAAGAGGATTCCTTCATTTGGATCATCATGTTCTTTATACTCCTCGAACATCGTCCTGTCTACGGTCATGTGGTTTGTGCACCCACTATCGAGCACCCATTTGGATCCACTGGAGGAGTATGCCTACAAAACAAGATTATTCCTTCCTTTTAGGTACCCAAGCGGAGTTGGGTCCTTTAATGTTAGTAGTAAGGCATTTGGGCACCCACACGCAAGGCTTGGGGCTCTTGCGGAGTGGCCCAACATATCTAGCATATACTTTGCCATATTTGTTCCTCATCAAAACATATGATGCATTGAAATCATGAAATAGAGGATGCGGTTCAGCTTTAGGCGTATAAGTGCTAGTTGAGGTGTTCTTCACAATTTTAGTTGGAGATGAGCTTCCTTTGACAAAGACAATCAAGTCTTTGCCATACTTGAAGGTTTTGGCATTTTGCCTTCCACCTTTAGTATAACCAAGACCATCCTTGACATTGGGAGGTCTTGTGTTGGTGTATGCACTTCGTGCATATGCCACCTTATCTTTGTCAAAGATGCCACCCTTAGGTGCTTGCTTGTCTTGGAGTCAACTTAAGCTCATCCTTTAATTTAAGAATCAAGTTAGAACATTTGCAAGTTGATATTGCTTTGGATGCAACTTTTGAGGAGGATGAGCTTGTGGAGGAAGAGACTACATTAGTCTTAAGGGACTCAACTTGAGTCTCAATGATCTTGTTAACTTTTGTCAAGTTGCCAAGTTCATCCTTGAGCTCAATAGTTGTCTCCTCAAGACTTGAGCATGTTTTCTTGCTTAGAGCAAGTTCATGCTCTAATGCCTTGCTCTTCTCTCTCTGAAGCTCAAGGAGCTCAATGAGCTCTTTACATCTTTCCTTTTCTTGGATAAGCAAGTCCTCTTGCCTATCTAAGAGCTCCTCCTTCTCAAAAATCTCATCCGAAAGCAATTTCATTTTTCGCAATGTGCTCTTGCTTATATCCTTAAACATGTGTTCATTTTCGCTAGCACTATCAAAATCATCATGGGAGGATATGGAAGAGGATGAGTTAGAATTTACCTTTCTTCTTCCCTGTTTTGCCATGAGGCAAGTTGGCTTATAGTCGTGGAGATTTGGGAAGAACTTGCTTCCCTTGGAGCTCCTCTCGATGGCTATGGTTGCCATATTCTCCTCATCTTCGGACGAGGAGGACTCATTGTTAGAGTCCCACTCCTTGCCTAAGTGAGCATGACCGGAGGGCCTCTTCTTCTTGTAGAACTTCTTCTCTTGTGGCTTGCCCTACTTCTTCTTGCCATCTTCATGTGGACAATCTACCATGAAGTGCCCGTACTCGCCACAATTGTAGCAAGCCCTCTTATTTTTGGGCCTTGCCTTTTCTCTGCCTTTGCCCTCATGCTTGTATCCTCCTTTTCTTCTCCTCATCATCCTCTTGCAGTTGTTGATGAAGAAGGTCTCTTCCTCATCGGTGTCAAGGCTCTCCTCATCATCTTCTGTTTGCTCTTTTGAGGAGCATATTGCTTTGAGTGCAACATTCTTCATCTTCGAGGCGGTGAACCTTTGAAGGTCATTGTAGAAGAGCGCCTCCTTTTCCATGATCTCGTGATTGATGATCCTTCCAAGGACCTCCTCCGGGGTCATTTTGGCAAACCCCGGACTTTCTCGGATCATGGAGCAAAGAGAGACGTTCCTAGGCATGAATGCCCGAATCATTCTCTTCACCACCTCGTGGTCTGTCCACTTGGTAAAGCCATAAGACCTACTCTCGTTGATGAGTATCTTTAGGCGGTTGTACATCTCTTGGGGAGATTCACCGTGCATAATGGCAAACCTCCCGAGCTCTCCTTCAATGAGCTCAATATTTGCTTCCTTGACGACTCGGTTGCCTTCTTGAGCCGTCTTGAGAGTATCCCAAATGTCTTTGGCCACCTCAATTCCATCCACTCGGTTGAACTCATCTCTTGAGAGAGATGAGATGATCACTCCGGCCGCTTGGGCATTGCGGTGAAGGAGCACGGCTTGCTCCGGAGTGATATCTTCTTCATTCTTAGGGATGTGCACCCCGGTCAACACAATTTGCCATAGTGAGGGATTGAGTGACACAAGGTGGATCTTCATGTTGTGCTTCCACATCCTATAGTAGGTTCCATCGAATTGGGGAGGCTTCCCCAATGGGATGGAAAGGTAGTGGTTGTTGGAAACAAGGCGCTCATAGTTGTAGCCTTGTTGGTTGTAGTTGATTGTACCACTTGATGTGGAGGTTGAGGTGTCAACTTTGGTAATCTTCAACTTCTCTCGAAGTTTCGCCTTGAGCTGGCGAACTTCTTCGTCATCCGTTGATTTGTCTTGATAGAAGAGAATTTCTTCTGGAGTTGCTTGGATCTCACTGGTAGAGACTTCTTCGTACCCCACTCTGGCCATCTTCTCTCCGAGTTGTTAGACTCTTTTGGGAGAGTTCTGCTCTGATACCAATTGAAAGTTGCCTAGAGGGGGGGGGGTGAATAGGCTAATCGACCTGAAATGACTTAATAAAACGAGATTAATACACACAGGGCGGACTAGTCCGGTCCAGGGGCGGACTAGTCCGGTCCACCTACAGGGAAAAGCCTAAAAAGGGTTTCTAACAGGTTTTAGTCCAATTCTTGTGATGCAAAGTTTGTTAGAATAACTTACTGAGTCTTAATAAGTTATATGGCAAGTATGAAGCTAAAGATTACAATGAAGCAAAGGTGATGAGCAAAACCGGTAAAGCTAACCCTAGAAGCAATATGTGATGAATGAAAGCTAAGAACACAAGTGACACGAGGATTTTATCCCGAGGTTCGATCCCACACAAGGAATCTACGTCCCCGTTGATGAGTCCACAAAGGACCGGGTTCAACAACCCTTCCCTCACCAAGTTTACCGCACGGGCCTAACTTGGTTCTCCACTATCACAAAGAATGAATACAAGATTCGTTGGGGCTTCTCACAATCTGAGGCTCCCACCACAATTACAATCGCAAATCACAAAGATTGACTCAAGCCACAGATCACAAAGATTCACAAAGTGCAAGAGATCAAACCGAGAGCCAAAGAGTGGTGTTCTTCCTATTCTTCACCTCACAAAACCCTAATCCACACAAGAATTAGTTTTAGAGGGAATGTAGGCAAGAAGGAGGCTTTTGGAGTCTCAAGGTTGTTGTGGCAGTGCTAGGGTTTCAGTTTGCTCAAGAGTTTGTTCAAATGAACCCAGGGGTCCTCTATTTATAGAGATCCTAAGCCCATACTGCTGACTTCAGCAGATGGGCGGACTAGTCAGGCCTACAGTCCGGACTAGTCCGACCTAGGGGACCACTGACGCCCCTGACAACTGTCGCACTGTGCGGCAATCGTCACACTACCCGCCAAACTTCAAATTCAAATGGTCACTTCAACAACGGACTAGTCCGGCCCTTACCGGACTAGTCCGATCTCACACAGAACCTTTTGTTCCGTGTGAAAACGGACTAGTCTGAAGACCATGGACTAGTCCGGCCCCATGGACGGGATAGTCTGGTCTTCCCAGACTTAGTCTCTGAAACACCGTTTCCTCTCAATCCCGGACTAGTCCGGCCCCCAGGGCGGACTAGTCCGATCTCAGTCAGGACCTCTTGGTCTGGACTAAAACAGACAAGTCCGTGGTTTTGGGACTTAGTCCCCAAAACCCACTTCACGGCTACCCGGACTAGTCCGTCCCAATACGGACTAGTTCGATCTCAGTCAGACCCTTCTGGTCCGGCCGAAAACGGACTTGGCCGACCAGGGGCGGACTAGTCCGGCCACCTGCACGGACTAGTCCGGCCCTACTGCCAGACTACTTCCAACTCTTTTCTCTCAATAGGTTTGACCTATAAACCGCTTTGAGCTCCCAACTTGATCTCAATGCACTTTACACACACATTCTCACACAAGGCTAGTCTAAACTCGACACACTAGAAACCCTAGTTTCTCCTTTTCGAGTTGACATCGTCATTTCCATCTTTTTCCTTTTTGAGGGATTGTGCTTCCACTTAGTCAACACATGTGCTTAAGATCACTGAGCTCATTAGCCACTTAATTGTCGTCATCAATCATCCAAAACCCACGGGGATCCTAGATGCACTTTCAGCTACACGCTGGTAGAAGGAGATATCTGTCAGCGTGGTGCCAACTGCATTCTATTACGGTGCATAACTCGGGAGGAGGGTTGCGACTTGCTCACAAAGATCTACGAAGGAGAGTGCGGGAATCATGTTGCTTCTCGCACGCTGGTCGGTAAAGCCTTCCGACATGGCTTCTACTGGCCAACGGCCCTCCAAGACACCGTCAAGCTGGTGAAAAGGTGCAAGACATGCCAGTTTCACGCCAAGCAGATTCACACTCCAACGCAAACACTGCAGATGATCCCACCCTCCTGGCCATTTGTGGTCTAGGGGGTGGATATCCTCAGACCCTTCACCAGGGCAGTCGGAGGGTATTGGTTCCTCTATGTCATTGTAGACAAGTGCACCAAGTGGCTGGAGGGAGCCCCGATGATCAACATCAACATGGAGTCCGCAGTCAAGTTCATCAAGTCGATCGTCTTCAGGTTCGGGGTCTCGAACAGGATCATCACCGACAATGAGACCCAGTTCACCAACGCAGCGTTCTAAGACTACTGTGAAGATCTCGGTATCCAAGTTTTTAAGCGTCCGTGGCTCACCCAAAGAGCAACAGTCAAGTTGAAAGGGCCCTGGAGCTGCCACGTGCCTCGAGATACCGGGCTTGGCCTCCCCCGCAACAGCCAGCCCTGAAGTTGTCACGTGTCCCGCAACTCACCCTGGGTGGTGGGGTGCGGGAGTTAAGGGATGGTGTGCCCCGTCTAAATCAAGCATTAAAGATAGGAACCCACCACTGGAGGATAATACGGAGCACGCCGACGATCAGGGACCGCTGCGCTGAATCACATCACTGTGAAGACGTCGCGGGCCTATCCAGCTCTGCCAAGTGGGTAGCTTACGGCAACAAGACAAACGAACGAGACATCTCCTGACACTGTCAGCAACTACGCATGGGCCACTGGCGACTGAGACGACAAGACGATGAGTCTTCAAGCCACGGTCAGAGGAAGCTTATGCGCAAAGCTTTAGATCTTTAGGATAAGATCACCCTGGGACCACCTATCGGGCCTCGGACCCCACTTATAAGGCGTCTGGTCTTGCCTATAAAAGGACCAGACCACAACTGTTACAAGAGATCCCCAATCTACACATTTACAAACTACACACTCGCAATACAACCTCACCGTGGAGTAGGGTATTACGCTCTTGCAGCCCGAACCATGTAAAAACCACAGTCTCACAATCTCATACGCGCAATCCCTCGATAGAGGACTAAGTCCTGCCGATAAAAGAACCTCCACGGGTTGCTCGCATAGCAAGCCCGGGGGAAGTATTGCAAGAACAATTCGACAGGTACCCAACCTCCATTCATGCTTGAGGCATTTTCTCATTCATTTAGATTTCATTTACAGAAGTCACGCTAAAAAACAAGACAAAGAAAATAATGACGGATCTTTTTTGAAACAGAATCACGTGTTGAACTTTGAACATTTAGTTTAGAGTAAATTTCATAAAACCACATGTGCTTTGACAAACTATCACAAAACTACAGATTTAAGAGGGTGTATCACAAAGTAAATTCTTGTACCACAAAAACTACAGAATTAGTAAATTGAATCACACAGCTACATATTTCGTGAACAATATAACACAAAACTACAAGTTTAAGGAGTCAATTTATCATAAAGCTACACATTTAGACTTCATAAAATCCAAAGTTTTATGATACAATACTATAAAATTTGTAGGTTTGTGATACAGTACACATAATATGTAGTTTTCTGAGATATAGCTCTTTAAATTGCGAAAGGGGGCTTAGCCTAGTGGTTAAGTACTTTGAGTAGCACTACTCAGGTCCTGAGTTCGATTTCTGGTGGGAGTGAATTTCAGACTGAATTTCACAATTCTAAATGCAGGTACTCTACAGAGGAAGTCATGAGCGCTAGATTTGGGGTGCACTTATAGGGAATGTGAAGAGATGAATGTGCCGCAATATTAGCCTACAAAGTCCGGTCTACAGTCGTGTGCTTAGCCATCTAGTTATTATCGCTTTGTTCTAGATAATAGGTTGTGAGTGTCTACATTTGTACTTACTTGTATTAAATTGGCTATAACCTCGTTGGAGGGAAAGATTGGAATTTTCCATTATCTAAAAAAATGTAATTGTAAATAAAACAAGCATTGATATCTTTTTCTGTGTGTGCATATTGGGACAATAATAGGACATCCATTTTACAATTCGTACGTGTTCCACCTGCTGTTGATGGACTAGTTTCACCAATGGAATATTCGTGCCATTGGCGGATACACCAAATTAAGGTCGGCATGGGAAGCTTGTTCTTAGTTAATGCCTTGTTTGACTAAGTATAAGCTGGTTGGAAAAGCAACTTATTTAAAAAAACTGATGAAAAGTATCTTATACTTATATACTGCTTTTAGTTAATTAGGAAATACAACTGAACTAATAAGCTTCTACAGAAGCTTGGTGTTTAGTTAAGCTTCTGCTTATTGAGAATAAGTTGTGCTACAGGGCCTAAGAGTTGCTCTGTACCTGTTAATAAGGATAATAAACACATGCTCTTTTAACTGCTACACATCATGTTCTTTTCTCTAATAAGCTTGGATTACAAGTTACAGTCTGATGATTACAAGGGTGATTGCGACAACCGTAAACTACGTTCTTTTAGAAAAGCACGGGTGTGTCACTTTGCCTGGACCGTGCAGCTGACGATTAAGTGAGCATAACTGAGCCGTTTGTGAAATGTATAACTATTTTTTTTAGGAAAATTTGTCCTTTGGAACTGGGATGTTTCCAAAGTGAGTACATGGACGCATTGAACTCTGAACTTTATTTGAGAATCCCTGCTACAGTAGTGGAATTTTTTTTAAGCACCACACATCTTTCATCCTGACCTAGTAGGATTCAGAATAGTTCTCTGCACAACATGACAAAACTATGAAAGTGCCCTTCTGACTGACTCACTTGTGCTTGCAGCATGATAGTGCTGTAGCATAAAACGAGATTCAGCCTTAAGGTGGCACAAAGTACTACAATTTCATTTATCAATGTACAACTCCGTTTTTTTTATTTGTCGCCGGCTAGTTCATTTTTGAACTAATTAGTGATCAATAAAAAGAAACAGAGGGAGTAGCAAAAAGAAGAAGACGTCAGTATGTGAGGGTAGAAGAATGAAATCTACTTTATGCACTCATCATCGATGGCGTAGCACCAAGTAGCGCCTACGAATCATTCAACCATGGCACCAAAAGGGAGAGCTTGATGTCTCGTAGCCACAATATCCAAGTTAACAATTGTGATTTGTCACACCCGGTTTTATTAAGAATAAAACCAGCTGCAAAATACATGTATGCCATGATCAGTTTCACCATACATGTACGACAAGTAGTGATAAACAATTCTATATCGCATGCAAACAACATTTATACATTTAAAAGGGTTTTGAAGTAGCAGCAGAAGAGGAAAAACTTCAGGGCAACCACAGACAAATTGACTGGCAGCAACGCGACCTATGCACCGTCTTCACTTGTCACTGTCTTCATTAGATCTTCTCTTCACTGAGCAGCATATCAGAAGTACAACAAAGCAAGTGTGAGTACATCCCGTGGTACTCCGCAAGTGTGGGAAATAAATGACATGTAGGCCAATCAAAAAGGAAAGGCTGATAATGGTTTAAGCATTATGCATTAAACCTATCCTTAGCTTTCATTAGCACCTACATCTAGGTGTATATTCCCAATCATTATAGAATAACAATAATAATGAATCTGCCGGTACCCTAAAAACCACACACCCTTTGAGGTTACAAAGATTTCAAAGGAAAGCCATCTACTTGGGTTGAAGACCCTCGGAGGCCCACTTGTCAGACATGACCGGACCTGCTTCTCCAACATGGTTAATCCCTGGGTCGCCACGTGTACTGCCGAACCGGAGCTACCGCCCACAAGGGGGAAGCTCCGGGCCAGGTACCGAAACGGCACCTCCGGACTTAACCCCGGACCGAGAGAAGCTCCGGACTTGACACGTGACTGGTAGCCCCGAAGCTACCTGCTTCCCACAGCAAGCTCCGGAGCCGCCACGTGTCCAAACATTGAACCTGACAGCCTCTAACCTCCGGAAGACCTTGTAACGGCTCCGGATCTTCAAATGAGAGCCAAGGACTTCAAGACCCGATTAAGCGTCATTAACGCCATATGAATGACACTTAAACGGACGATCTTAACACCAGTAACGGCACTGTCGGAGCCCGTTACAGGATCATTAACAGCAATTAATCGTGTATCAATACTAGTAACCACCGGGGCCACATGTCGGGCTAGGCTAGCTTGTAACGGCCTGTCCTTGTACTATAAAAGGACAGGCCGACGATACACTCAGGGACGTTCACAAGCGATCATACATGACAAGCTCTTACTGCTAATACAACACCAACACACCCGTGGAGTAGGGTATTACGCTCAGGCGGCCCGAACCACGTAAACTCTTGTGTCTCCTGTGTCAAACTCCTATTCACCTTCTTGAATCTCCGCGCGCCCACACCGAACTTCAAACTCCCCAATCACTTTAGCAGTGTAGGGAGATCTGCCGGCTCCAACAGTCGACAGTTGGCGCGCCAGGTAGGGGCGTCTGGGATTTTCGAGAATGGTGAACTCCGCGGCTGGATCTTCCAACGGCCAACCTGCTGCTCAGGCTGTTGGGGGCAATCCCTCCAACAGTCAGCCACCAGCAGGAGCCTCAGCACCAGCAGGAGTCACACAGCCACCACCGCTGCCTCCTCCAGCAAACCAAGCTGGACAACGCGATGGTGCACCGGCGTCCATCACGGTGTCGGCGAATCATGACAATCCGGAACATGCGCTTCATGCAGCGCATGCTCTTCTTCAATGTCCACCACCTCCTGATGCATCCCGGGATGCATTGGAGCAGTGGAGAGCTGATGTGGAACACTTGGTTGCAGCCGCAGCCGACCGCATCAGCAACCAGGGTCCTCCTCCTTCAGGACGGGCCCCGTCGCAGCGGTGGACTTTGTCTGGTAGACTTGGTCCGCATGTCTCCAACAACAGGAGACGAGCTGCGTCACAATAGGTGACGTCGTTGCCCTCTGGGGCACGATGCACCCATACAGTATCCAAGCTTTCGACTCATGACCTCCGGGCGGAGCTTGATCGCCGATACCGCCAGCAGGATGGCCGTGTCCATATTGAGCATGCTCGTGAAAGACGGGAAGCTCAGGACCTTTCTACTCTGGAAGGGGTAGGAGGAGGCTGTTCAGCCCTAGCCATGCACCTGCGCATGGTTAGATGGCCACACCTGCCGGAAAAATTCGACGGGACTGTCAACCCCGCCGAATTCCTTCAGATATACTCCACTGCAATCTTGGCAGCTGGAGGAAACGAGGCTGTGATGGCCAATTACTTTCCAGTGGCCTTAACTGGGACCGCCAGGTCCTGGTTTATGAGCCTTCCACCCAACTCTATCAACAGTTGGGAGGAGCTGAGCCATCAGTTCACTGCCAACTTCGGGAGTTCATACACCCGACCAGGCACTGAACTGGACCTTTTTGCGGTCGTGCAAAAAGGGGGAGAATCTTTGCGGTCCTTCATCCAGAGGTTCTCTCAGGTACGCAACACTATCCCTTCTATCTCAAGCGCTTCTGTCATTGTGGCATTCAGACAGGACGTACGGGACAAGAAGATGTTGGAGAAGCTGGCGATCAAAGAGATCACCAGCGTCACAGAACTCTTCAGCCTGGCAGACAAATGTGCCAGAGCTGCGGAGGGCCGTGAGATGCACTCCAAACCAGCCTCGGAGGATCATAAGAAATCCTCCAAATAAGAAGCCGCTACCTTCGGGGGTGGCAAGAAGAAAAAGAAGACCAACGGCAGGAAGAAGCCGTCGGCCGGCACATCCAACGTTGCAGCTACTGCAACTCCGGGTGGCCGGGGCCACGCCCCGAGAAGCGACCTCGACCGTCTTCTGAAGACGGTGGCAAACCCAAAGTGTGGTGTCCCATTCACAAAACGGGAAGCCACGGTTTGGAAGACTGCCGGGAG
This sequence comes from Tuctoria greenei, assembly GCA_036927565.1. Taxonomy (NCBI): domain Eukaryota; kingdom Viridiplantae; phylum Streptophyta; class Magnoliopsida; order Poales; family Poaceae; genus Tuctoria; species Tuctoria greenei. The sequence continues at coordinate 200,809,449 of JAYESD010000008.1, read as the reverse complement.
GTCCAAAACCTTGTCGAGCGCTACAGCAAGCGCCGGGAAGGATCTCCTTTCCGACAGAGGGAAGGAAAACAGAAGGTCGATGAAGCTCCGGCTGAAGAGGAGTTAGGGTTTCAGGATCCCAAAAAGGTCCTGAAGGTCGTCTACACCTCCGTCGACGATGACTCTGACGTCTCTGACAACGAGCGTCGGAAGACCATGAACACCATTTTTGGTGGATCATGGGATATCACCTCTCGTCGCGTCATCAAGACTATGCGGCGGGATATGGCCGCTGTAGCCCCTACAGTTAGGCCGGAACCTCATCGAAAGTGGATGGACACCTCCATCACTTTCGATGCCTCTGATTGCCCGCGGAGCATGGTTGGAGCAGGTCAGCTACCTTTGATGGTATCTCCTACCATCAACAACATCCAGCTCCACCATGTCATGGTAGACGGAGGTTCGGGGCTTAACCTCATCAGCTTCGAAGCTTTCACTAAGCTTCAGCTCCAACCCTCGGATCTCCAGCCCTCTCGACCTTTCTCCGGAGTAGGTCCGGGGGCCATTACCCCACTCGGAGCTATAACTCTCCCCGTTACCTTCGGGACCCGGGAGAAGTATCGCACCGAGAAGTTGGTCTTCGACGTCGCTCAGATCAACTTACCATTCAACGCCATCTTGGGTAGACCTGCCCTATACAAATTCATGGCAGCTGCTCATTATGGATACCTGGTGTTGAAGATGCCAACACTAGTAGGCGTTCTCCGGATCTGCGGAGATCGCACTGCAGGAGTAACTGCTTTGGAGGAACTTCATGCGCTCACTACGGCGCAAGAGGAGGACTCCAGACAGGAGCAAGCTCCGAAACCCCCGAGCATTCGTCAACGAGGCTCGACCTCTGCACCCCGTGTGCAGCCAAGCGGCGACACCGACATTCCCGTCAAAGTCGTCCAAATTGGTTCCGATGCCGCTCAAACCACCCGTATATCGGGAGGGTTGAACGACAAATAGGAACTCGCGCTCATCACTTTCCTCCAGGCTAATGTTGACGTGTTTGCTTGGCAACCGTCACAAATGCCTGGGATCCCCAGGGAAGTGATTGAGCACAATCTGAAGATTTACCCCGATGCTCGACCTGTGCGTGAGAAGCCTCAGAAGCAATCTGTAGAGCGGCAGAACTTCATCCGACAAGAAGTGAAGAAGCTACTCGAAGCCGGATTCATCCGAGAAGTCTTCCATCCAAAATGGCTGGCGAACCCAGTCGTTGTGCCCAAGGCCGGCGGGAAGCTTCGGATGTGCATCGACTACACCACACTGAATAAGGCATGTCCAAAAGATCCATTCCCACTACCTAGAATAGATCAGATAGTGGATTACACCTCCGGGTGTGAATTACTGTGTTTCCTAGACGCATATTCTGGGTATCATCAAATCAGGATGTCTAGGGAGAATGAAGAGCATACTTCATTCATCACAGTAGATGGATTGTACTGTTACACAGCCATGCCATTTGGTCTCAAGAATGCAGCTTCAACTTTTGTACGAGCTATGTACAAAACTTTTGAAGAACTCATCAGAGACATAGTGGAAGTGTACGTCGATGACATCGTGGTCAAGGTTAAGAACAAGGAGTCCCTCTTAGACACCTTGCAGGCTGTCTTCGACAAGCTGCGGGCCACCCGCACAAAGCTAAACCCGGACAAGTGCGTGTTTGGGGTTAGCTCCGGAAAACTTCTTGGTTTCCTGGTAAGTCACCGGGGCATAGAGGCTAATCCGGCGAAGATAAAAGCCATTGAAGACATGCGGCCACCAACCCGCATCAAAGACGTCCAAAAGTTAACTGGGTGTCTAGTAGCCCTCAGCCAGTTCATATCAAGACTGGCGGAACGGGCACTTCCCTTCTTCAAGTTATTGAGGAAGTCCGGACCATTCCAATGGTCCGAAGAAGCAGAGAAGGCATTCCAGGAGCTGAAACAGTTCCTCACCACCCTACCAATTCTGGTAGCTCCGAACCCTGGTGAGCCTTTGTTGCTTTACATTTCAGCTACTGACGAAGTCGTCAGTATGGTTCTGGTTGCGGAGAGACCGGAACTACCCCATACTCAGGAATCCAGACCCCTTCGGGAGGGTCCGAAGGTTCCTGAAAGCGAGTCTGGGTCCCAGCTCCCAGACTCAAACCCACAAGAAGTCACTTCAGAAGACCCAGACCCCTCTGGGAGGGTCCAGGTCATTTCTGAAGAAGCTCCGGGTTCCTCCAGCCAGAACCCGGAAGTCCCCGAAGAGAATCTGGACGCCTCCGAGAGGGTCCGGATCAATGAAGAGGAAGCTCCGGACCCCTCCAGGAGGGTCCAGACCATTCAACGCCCGGTATACTTCACCAGTGAAGTATTACATGATGTCAAGACTCGATACCTAGAGGTGCATAAGCTGCTTTATGCAGTTCTTATTGCCTCCAGGAAGCTTCCACACTACTTCCAAGCTCACAAAGTCTCGGTGGTGACCTCCTATCCACTTCGAGCAATCTTGCATAATCCCAATTCAACTGGGAATATTGCAAAGTGGGCAGCGGAATTGGCTGAATTCGATCTTGAATTTATTTCAAGACAAGCTGTCAAGAGTCAAGCGTTGGCAGATTTTGTGGCGGAATGGACTCCCTCTCCATCAAATCCTGGGGGCCCCAGCGAGCAGAAGACGGAGCATCAAGCTCCAACCTTCACCGAGCCTCACTGGACCCTCTACTTCGATGGCTCCATGCAGAAGTAGGGGGCCGGAGCTGGAATCCTTCTCCTTGAACCGACTGGGGAGAAGGTAAAATACATGGTACACCTTGACTTCAAGGCAACCAACGACATGGCGGAGTATGAAGCACTCATCTACGGACTAAAGATGGCACTGTCATATGGTGTCAAGCAACTGCTGGTCAAAGGAGATTCACAGCTCATCATCAAGCAGGTGAAGGGTGAATGCTCCTGCAATAATCTCCAGCTAGCTGCTTACGTCCTTGAAGTCCAGAGGCTTCAGAAGGACTTTGAAGTCCTAGACCTCCACCATGTTCAGCGTGCCCATAACGCTGAAGCTGACGAACTCTCGACTAAAGCGTCAACCGGAGCTCTAGCTCCTGACGGAATCTTTGTCCGTAGGTTGTCAAAACCCACAGCTCAGCCTGCCGAACTGAGCGAAGGGGGCGAGATCAGCATCCCGAAGCTGACGGTCCCGATGGCCCTGTTACCATGGCAGCCATCAAGGGTCGTAGGTGCTGCCGGGAGCTCCGAGCAACCCAGCACGCAAGACTCAAAAGCTCAAGCTAGCTCTGATGCATGGATCTCGGAGATCCGGAGCTACTTGAAAGACAACATCCTTCCTGACGATGATGTATCCGCTGACCGGGTAGTCAGATTGGCTAAAAGATACACGCTGGTAGAAGGGGATCTCTACCGGCGCGGTGCCAACGGCATCCTAATGCGGTGCATCACAAGGGAAGAAGGCTGCGAGCTCCTCGCAGAAATCCATGGAGGCGAGTGTGGGAACCACGCATCTTCCCGCACGCTGGTCGGAAAAGCCTTTCGGCATGGCTTCTACTGGCCTACAGCGCTCCAGGATGCCACTGAGCTGGTGAAGAAATGTGAAGCATGCCAATTTCATGCAAATCCAATTCATACACCGGCTCAGCCCTTACAAATGATACCTCCTACATGGCCCTTCGCTGTGTGGGGGATGGACATCTTGGGACCCTTCCCAAGAGCCGTCGGAGGTTACAAGTTCCTGTACGTCGCCATTGACAAGTTCACCAAGTGGCCGGAAGCAACTCCAGTTGTGACGATCAATAAGCAATCTGCTATCAACTTTCTGCAATCCATTGTAAGCAGATTCGGAGTCCCAAACAAGATCATCACTGATAATGGGACTCAATTCGCAAGCTCCGCATTCCAAAGATATTGCGAAGACCTTGGCATACAAGTTTGCTACGCCTCCGTAGCTCACCCAGTCGCAATGGCCAAGCCGAGAGAGCAAATGCAGAGATCCTTAAGGGACTCAAAACGCGCACCTATGAGCGCTTGAAGAAACATGGAGCCAACTGGATCGAAGAGCTTCCGCCTACTTTGTGGGCCAACAGGACATCTCAAAACCGGTCAACTGGAGAAACACCCTTCTTCCTGGTGTACGGAGCTGAAGCAATCCTTCCTCCGGAAATCACCTTGGGTTCACTCCGGGCCGAACCTTCGACGAAGCCGCGCAGGACCAGCTCCGGCGTGAAGACCTAGACCTCCTTGAGGAGGGAAGGTGCCAAGCAGCTGTTCGGAATGCCCGATATCGTCAAGCTCTACGGCGTTATCACCAGCGGCATGTACACAACGGACAGCTCGAGGAAGGCGATCTGGTGCTACGGAGAATACTATCCAGAGAAGGGTTAAACAAACTCTCCCCCAGCTGGGAGGGGCCCTTCCGAGTGATCAAAGTATCCCGTCCCGGAAGCGTTCGCTTGGCTACCGAGGATGGGACACCTCTCCCAAATCCTTGGAACATCGAGCACCTCCGTAAGTTCCACACTTAATACAACGGAGGTGAGTCTTGAGTAACTTGAGATGTATGTTATAGAGTCATTGTACAGAGTCGGGTAGTTCCTCCGGGAGAGCAGCCGGACCTTTCCCGAAAGGTCCGCAAAGCTCATGCAGCACTTGTCACAGTCTCCGGACTAAAAGTGTGGCTAACTACCCTGGGTCAAATGAGAAACCAAACACACTTAGCCTGGTTCTGTACCCTAAGAGTGTACTTGTTTCCCCTGTACCCCAGACCTATAATGAAAGACATCTTCATGTGAAATAGACTCCATGTGCATTTATTTTGTACAGGCTCGACATTTTTATTTTTCTCTTTCTTGTCTATAACAAAGACGTGCAATTCTTAAGAAATTTTTAGTTCGACCGGTTTATATATGATTTGAGTTGTATTGTCAGATCTTTTGGATTTAAATATCGTTTATGGCCAACTCGCCTGAAAGCCGCCAAGCCAATCTAGGGCCGGAGTGTGCTATCAACTTAGCCTGGTCAAGCACCCTAAGTACGCCACTCTACCTACACCCCGGCAGGCCGAAGTAAGGCGGGTCCATGGACAATTGAATCTAAGGGAAAAGACAACGCATCCGGTTGTATTTAAAATCGCGTTCAACTTAAAATCTTCTTGAGAATCGTAAGCCGCGACGAAATTATAGACAAGGAATGGATTTTACTATTTTTCTTGACTTAAGTGTGCAGGAAAAATAAAGTCTACGTTGATGGAGAAAAGCCGGAGCTAACCAAGCTCCGACTCCCCCAAGGGGGCCAACCGTCGACGCTGAGTATAAGATGGTGAGAAGACCCCGTAAATGGAGTCCGCTGCCAACAAACCAAGTGTTGGTAAAGGTCAATGCCGGAGCTACTCAGCTCCGACACCTCGGAGGACTAACTATCGACACTCTACGTGTTGATAGAGGCTATTGCCGGAGCTACCAAGCTCCAGCGATGGACAATGCCGGAGCTTCTAATCTCCGACAACCTCAGGGGACCTTCACTATCGAAGACTTCGGACCTAAATGCTACAAGTTCGGAGCAAATGAGTCTTCAACAAAACTCAATATCCTTTTGGTACATGTTCACAATCAAATTGTGTACATCTACCAGGGGGCCAAGTGAATATAAAGATGTTGAAGACAAAAAGTGAAATTCGCAAAAATTTGGGGATTTCATTCATCTGGAGACAGGAGATTACATCTGGAGACAAGGGATTACAAAATTGAGGAAGAAGAAGAGAAAATACAAGTGAGAGCTAAAGAGATGGTCCTAGACCCTATGGAAGAACTCGGCGACTTTCTGGGCGACCTCCAATATGCTGGCTCGGGTAGCTTCGCCTTCTCCTTCGACGGGGCCTTCAAGCACCGGGTCCAGAGGAAATTGGGGGTTCCGGCTGGTGTAGCACGTCAGCACATACTCTACGATGTTCTTCGCCAGGGATTGCCCCTCAACCTCCAGTTGGTCCGCGATGACATCGCCCACCTTGGAGAGCTTGCTACCTGCTGTGCTCAACGCCTGCAGCGCAAGGTCCGGCTCCGGCTCCGGATAATCCGGGCGCACGGGGCTGAAACCCATCAGCGTCAGCGCATCATTGGCCTTGCCCAAGAACTCCCAAATCTGTAGGGAGTCCGCCGTCCTCAAGCTCTTCATCTCTTCCAGGGATCTCTTGGCCGCCGTCAGTTCAGAATTCTCACGGGCGAGGCGCTCAACTTCTTTGGCGTTTTGCTGAATCTTTGCAGCAACCCGCCTCTCAAGTCTTCCGAGCTCCTCCTCCCGGAGGTGGATCTTGTTCCGACGATTGACCAGGTCCTTCTCCCTAGCCTCCACTTTTTTATCCCGGGCACACTCGTATTCGTAGAGTTCCTGCCCCCGCACCCAGGTCTTCTCCTCTTCCTCGTGGCAGCACTCTTCCAACTTCTTGGTGCGCTCCTCGAGGCCCTTGTCAGCCAGAGCTACTTTCTTGGCGAGCTCCTCTTCCCTCCTTAGGACGTCATCCCGCAGCTCCAGGAGTTTCTGCTCTTCGTCCTCGAGCCGTCTCTCCCTTCCTTCAAGTGCCTCTCGGCGCTTGATGAGTGCGGTGTTGATGGCCTCAAGCTGTTCGTGCCGAGCATTGGCTGTGTCGTTGGCAGCTTTGGCCAGATCGTGGATCTCCCAGGATTGAGCGTCGAGGGCATGAGTCATGCTCTCCCTGTCATCCAGCAGCTTGCCCCAGTACTCCAGGCGGATCTTCTCCCGCTTGATCCACTCCTTGTCATCCGCTAGCCTCGACTGCGCCAGCTTGGTCTCAAAGTGGAGTCGGTTACGCCACCGCCTAAGGGTTTGGCACTCCTCTTCAAGAGCCTTGCTGTCCTGGAAGAAGGCCAATTGGACTTGACGCAGACTGGAGCAGGCGTTGTCGATAGACATCGACAGCGGGATGGGCTCCGGACCTGTTGGGGTCTCCTCCGCTGGTTCCAGCGGGTCTTCACATACAAAAAGTGGGTCCCACTCTACGAGAGCGGAACCCTGAGCTTCCAAGGCACTAGGGCCGTCCTCCGGGATGGCCTTATTTGCCATCGAAGAAGGCCCCGTCGCCAAGTCTTCGTTCACCTCCTCGGGCCGGAGGCCAGCGACTTCGCTTGGGCACTCCGGCTCGGCCGCAGGTACCTCCGACGTCGTCGCCTCCAGAGCAGGAGCTTCTACTGGCTCTGGCCGGGACACCTCTTCCGAGGGAGGCTCGAGCTCCATCGCCCCTACAACCACCGGCTCTATGACCGGCGCTCCAACAATAACCGGCTCAGCGGCCGGTGCTTCGGAGGTAACCGGCTCAACTACCGGAACTACCTCGACTTCCGGCTCGCATGCCGGGACTTCAGTCACCTCTGGCTCAACCGCCGGAGCTTCGACAAGTTCCGGCTCCGAGGCCGGGACTACTACTTCCTCCGGCTCAACAGCCGGAGCTTCCACCACTGCAGCACCAGGACCCGGAGCTTCAACCTCCGAGACAAGTGCCGCTGGCGTGTCTTCACTCCCGTGGTCCGGCGCTACCACGGGAACTTCTGGGGACGAGTCGAGGTTCATGACCACGACAGCCGGCGCCGGAGCTGTCGCAGCCTCAGCCACCACCTGGGGCGGCACCGGGACAGGAGCAGAAGCTCCCACGGCCTCAGACACCGTGGCCGAGGGTGGAGCCTCACTCCCCTTCTTGGGGACACTGCAGATGATGAACGAAGAAAATAAACAAACTGTTGCTACAATTAAAAAGTTAACCAAGGTGAAGATTAAAAATTACCTTGGAAGACTTCCGCACCAGCTTGCGCGGAACCTTTTTCCCGGACGTTCCGGGCTGGCCATGGTCGGCGTAGGAGCTCCGGGAGGCCCCCCAGAACTTGTCGCAGCCACGGGCGTTTCCCGGGTCAAGGCTCTCCTCGATCGGGAGGAACCCCTAGACCTAGAGGCTCCCACCGTCCCAGGTGCCGGAGTCGTGCGCCCGGAGCTAGCACCCCAGGATGGTTCCACCACGGGGACAGATGCGCTCCGGGAGGATCCCACTGCAGGAACAGTATCGTTCCGGAAGGACCCCACTACGGGGACAGTCGCCACGGCGGCAGAAGATCTTCCCCCCTGGGGAGAAGGAACCGAGGCGGATGTAGCGGGCCTGACGAACCTTCCGTCGGCATGTCGCAGCATCCTCTTCCGGCTCTCCGGCTCATCCGCCAGCTCCTTGCCCTTGCCGACGACCTCGACCCTCGGCTGTGGGACAGGGGCAGAGCCGTCTTCGGGCATCCCGGGGATTGCCACCCGGGTGGTTGATCTTCTCTCGACGACACCAAGGTCGTCAAGTGCGGGCATCGTCCACCGGAGCTCCCTGCTGAACTCCACTTCCACGTTCAGGGGGAGAAAGGCCGACGGCGGAGTCAAGTCATCACCGTCGACGTCGATGCTGTGCTGGAATTTCTTGAGGTGGAACTCCAAGGTCTCCCCCACCATGTTGGACTTCAACCCGGTCTCAACCCGATCCTCATCCATCACGCTGTTGAGGGCCCAAGCGAGCTTCTCCCTCCTCTTCAGCGGCGCCCACCTGTTGGCCAGGAAGTTGCAGAATACCGCCTGAGGGGTCAATCCCCCCTCCACGCATTGGCGGATCCTGGTCAAGGCGGGGTCGAAAGCTTCCGCCAGCACTGGAACCTCACTCCAGATCGTCGTGTCGATGCCGGGCAGACCGTCTAGTAGCTCCAACCTCTCATGCTCCTCCACCCTGACGACTATCCAATCTTTCTTCCAGTCATCCCACTTCCCGGAAGGGAACGACCGGAGGTACTTGAATGGGCACTTCTTGCGCTTCATGAAGTAGTAGAAGCCAAGGTACTCATTGCTCCGGCCGGTGGTGTGGACGGTGAAGAAGGTTCGGAAGAGTTTGATGCAGGGGGGGATGCCCACCCACATCTCACAGAAGTGGACGAAGATAGACACGAGGAGAATGGAGTGAGGGCCAAGGTGGTATAGCTGCATACCATAGAAGTCTAGCAGCATCAAGAAGAAAGAAGAAAAAGGTGGGTTCAACCCCACCATGGCGTACGAAGAAAAGTACACCATCTCGCCGGCGCGCTCCTTCTCGAAGGGGAGCTCTCCGCCGGCACGGACCAAGCGGTTGAAAAAGTCCGAGGACCACCCCATGAGGGCCCGTACCTTCTTCAAATCGTTGTCGGTCTTCAAGCGACTCTCGCGCAGACCCAACTCCATCGCGGCACAGCTAGGCAAGAGAAGAGGAGCGAGTACGAGTCGGGAGTTTGAGCGCAAGATCAGATGAGAAGCGTAAAGAACTCCCGACGGTGGGCGCTTTCCTTCTTAAGTAAGCCCTCGCAACGCTTGGATGGAAACCGCAGGGAAGTCGAAGATACCACTCAAGAATTCAACCCAGCCGATGACAAGACGGCCCGGGACCACCCCGACGATCAAGTCGAGGCTCTTACCCAGGCGAACGGTTGTCATCACGAGGCGGGAAACCCAAAGGCGGCGGCCTGACAGGGCGCGCGGAACCGGTACGGTTTTCGTATCGGGAACCGGCGACCTTCAATTGCGTGAGATCCGCACGTCAAAGATCTCATCTGCCACCTGAGGTGCGCCACGCGGCAGGATCTAACTGTAAAACCCTGCTAACGGCACCTCCGAAGACCCTTGAAGACCCAATTCAAGAGTCGCAAGGATGGACCCACCTCCGACGGAATGACTTCACCCCAGTGATCTTCCTCGGAGGTAGGTCCAGGGGGCCACTGTCGGTACCCTAAAAACCGCACACCCCTTGAGGTTACAAAGATTTCAAAGGAAAGCCATCTACTTGGGTTGAAGACCCTCGGAGGCCCACTTGTCAGACATGACCGGACCTGCTTCTCCAACATGGTTAATCCCTGGGTCGCCACGTGTACTGCCAAACCGGAGCTACCGCCCACAAGGGGGAAGCTCCGGGCCAGGTACCGAAACGGCACCTCCGGACTTAACCCCGGACCGAGAGAAGCTCCGGACTTGACACGTGACTGGTAGCCCCGGAGCTACCTGCTTCCCACAGCAAGCTCCAGAGCCGCCACGTGTCCAAACATTGGACCTGACAGCCTCTAACGTCCGGAAGACCTTGTAACGGCTCCGGATCTTCAAAGGAGAGCCAAGGACTTCAAGACCCGATTAAGCGTCATTAATGCCATATTAATGACACTTAAACGGACGATCTTAACACCAGTAATGGCACTGTCGGAGCCCGTTATAGGATCATTAACAGCAATTAATCGTGTATCAATACTAGTAACCGCCGGGGCCACATGTTGGGCCACGCTAGCTTGTAACGGCCTGTCCTTGTACTATAAAAGGACATGCCGACGATACACTCAGGGACGTTCACAAGCGATCATACATGACAAGCTCTTACTGCTAATACAACACCAACACACCCGTGGAGTAGGGTATTACGCTCAGGCGGCCCGAACCACGTAAACTCTTGTGTCTCCTGTGTCAAACTCCTATTCACCTTCTTGAATCTCCGCGCGCCCACACCGAACTTCAAACTCCCCAATCACTTTAGCAGTGTAGGGAGATCTGCCGGCTCCAACAGTCGACAGAATCAATACCAACATCATTTCCAAACCACCATCTCAACCATCATCCCAACCATCGTCTAATTATGAATTGGATATCAAGCCGCTCTTGTCCGTGAGCACGGCTGTCATGACAGTTTTACCAAATCTCTGCAAAGAGTGTACCCTTTACCCACAAGCAGTGATTTCATCCCCTGTTGCCAGGTGGCCTGAGTAAACCTCGCTGATGCCAGTGGCGGCCAACCACATTTCACACTTCCATAGGTGCGTGGCTAGGAGATCACTACATGGTCTTTACAAAGGTACTCCCGACTAGTGCTAGTCCTCTAAGGTTTCCACCACTGAGGCATTTCTGGAGTAACCCTCCGCCTCAGAGCCCCCTCTTGAGCCTTGCGGTTCCCAGAGCAGTACCCCTGCATCATTCCCCGCACCATCCAACTACTAGCATTTCATCGGGAGAAACCTAATTAATTGACCAAGTCGCCCCATCTCAGTCTCGTGGTGGTACTATAAAGCTTAGTGGCTTCCTCCATAAATCGGTCCTTAGAATCTAGTGGTGCCAAACCCAATCCCGGGTCTCGTGCAAAATGCACCATGCCAAAACTATCCAACCACCAGATTCCTATCCACTACTATTGTGTGTCCATCACAATTAAAGTAATCATAAAGTTGTTCATGTCACATTTGTATGAAATCCCATTCCCAATGTCCAAGCATGGCTAAGCATAATTATTACCTATCTACTTCTCAACCCAAATCAGGTGACAAGGAATTATATGGAACAAGGCATGAAACATGAAATAGGATATCATTTTATTTATCATGCACCTATCTAAAATCCTAAAATTGGTACAAGATGGTGAAAGTGCATCTAGGTTCCCCGTGGGTTTTGGATGATTGATGACGACAATTAAGTCGCTAATGAGCTCAAATGATCTTAGCACAGGTATGGACTAAATTGGAGACGCAAACCCTCAAAAAGGAAAAGGAAGGAAACGGAGTCAACTCGAAGCGTAGAAACTAGGGTTTCTAGCGTGATTGAGTTAGACTAGCCGTAGCAATAGGAGGGTGTGTGTGTAAAGTGCATTGAGATCAAGTTTGGGAGCTCAAAGTGGTTTAGAGGTCAAACCTATAAAAGAAATGAGTGATTGAGTGGTCTGGCCATAGGGCCGGACTAGTCCGTGCAGGAGGCCGGACTAGTCCGTTCCTGGCCGGCCAAGTCCGTTTCTGGCCGGACCAGAAGGGTCTGACTGAGATCGGACTAGTCCGTTTGTGACCGGACTAGTCCGGCTAGCCGTGAGTGGGTTTTGGGATGAAGTCCCAAAACCACGGACCTGTCCGTTTTGGACCGGACCAAGAGGTCCTGAGTGAGAACGGACTAGTCCGCCCGTGGGGCCGGACTAGTCCGGGTTGGCCAAGAAAAGGTGCTTCTATGGCTAAGTCTGGGAGGACCGGACTAGTCCGCCCTATGGGCCGGACTAGTCCGTGGTCCTCAGACTAGTCCGTTTTCACCCGGAGCAGAATGCTCTGTGTGAGATCGGACTAGTCCGGTGTTGACCGTACTAGTCCGTTCTGGAAGTGACCGTTTGAATTTGAAGTTTGGCGGGTAGCGTGACGATCGTGTGTCAGCTGTCGGGACCTGACAAAGGAGTCAGTGGTCCCCTAGGCCGGACTAGTCCGGGCCAGTGGCCGGACTAGTCCGTCCTTTTGCTGAAGTCAGCAAATTGGGGTTGGGACCTCTATAAAAAGGGGACCCCCGGCCTCATTTCAAACACCCTTGGAAAAACTCAAACCCTAGCGCCGCCACAGCCAACTTGGAGCACTCCTAAGCCTCCTTCTTGCCTACTTTCCCTCTAAAACTAATTCTTGAGTGGATTAGGGTTTAGTGAGGTGGAGAAGAGGAAGAACATCGCGCTTGTGCTCCCGGTTTGATCTCTTGCACTCGTTGAGTCTTTGTGGGCTGTGTATTGAGTTTGTTTTATTGTGTTGATCATCTTTGTGGTGTAGAAGCCTCAGTTTGTGAGAAGCCCCAACGAACTTTGTAATCACCGTTGTGATTAGTGGAGAACCAAGTTAGGCCCGTGCGGTAAACTTGGTGAGGGAAGGGTTGTTGGACCCGGTCCTTTTGTGGACTCCTCAACGAGGACGTAGATTCCTTGTGTGGGATCGAACCTCGGGATAAAATCCTTGTCTCCTTGTGTTCTTCGCATTTACTCTATTGATTACTTAGTTCTAGAGTTGGTAGTCTCGTTTCATACTCCGCATTGCTACAAACTTGTGGAAACTTGACTTGCTCTTGTTTAGGTTGTTGCTCAACTTGACTTAAACATACACTCACTTGTAGCATTGAGAAAATCCCCTAAAACTTGCTAGAAACATCTTTTTAGGGTTATTCACGCAGGCTGACCGGACTAGTCCGCCCCCTGACCGGACTAGTCCGCCCCCTGCAATTTAATCTCGTTTTATTGAGTCATTTGCAGGTCAATTAGCCTATTCACCCCCCCCCCCTCTAGGCAACTTTCAATTGGTATCAGAGCAGGACTCTCCACAAAGAGTCTAACAACTCGGAGAGATGGCCGGAGTGGTGAATGACGATGCATCGAGCAGCAACTACGAGGCGACCCGTGAGGAGACGTTGGCTTATCAAGATAAGCCAACGGACGATGAGGAGACTCGCCAACTCAAGGCGAAGCTCCGGGAGAAGTTGAACATTTCCAAGATTGATCCATCAAACCAATCAAGCGGTGGTGGTGGAGTCAACTACAACCGGCAAGGGTTCAACTATGAACGCCTTGCCGCCAACAACCACTACCTGTCCATCCCGTTGGGGAAACCTCCCCAATTCGATGGAACGGACTACGGTATGTGGAAACATAACATGAAGATCCACCTCGTGTCACTCAACCCAGCGTTGTGGCAAATTGTCATGACCGGGGTGGAGATTCCAAAGGATGAGGACAACATAACTCAAGAACAAGCCATCCTCATCCACCGCAACGCTCAAGCTGCGGGTGTGATCATCTCATCTCTCTCTAGAGATGAGTTCAACCGCGTCGATGGCCTTGAAGTGGCCAAAGACATATGGAACACCCTCAAGACGGCGCATGAGGGAAACCGAGTGGTCAAGGAGGCCAAGATCGAGCTCATCGAAGGAGAGCTTGGGAGATTTGCCATCTTGGATGGTGAATCCCCCCAAGACATGTACAACCGGCTAAAGGTACTGATCAACAAGAGCCGATCTTATGGCTGCACCAAGTGGACCGACCACGAGGTGGTGAAGAGGATGATCCGGGCATTCATGCCTAGGAACGTCTCTTTATGCTCCATGATTCGGGAAAGCCCGGGGTTCACTCAAATGACCCCGGAGGAGGTCCTTGGGAGGATCATTAACCATGAAATCATGGAGAAGGAGGCGCTCTTCTACAACGACCTCCAAAAGTTCACCGCCTCCAAGATGAAGAACGTTGCACTCAAGGCAACGCCCTCTTCAAAGGAGCAAGAAGAAAGTGATGAGGAGAGCCTCGACACCGATGAGGAGGAGGCCTTCTTCATCAACAAATTCAAGAGAATGATGAGGAGGAAGAAAGGGGGGCACAACCATGAAGGCAAGGGAAAGGAAAGAGCAAGACCCAAATCAAGAAGGTCTTGCTACAACTGTGGCGAGTATGGGCACTTCATCGCTGATTGCCCACACGAAGAAACGAAGAAGAAGAAGGAAGGGAAGCCTCAAGAAAGGAGATTCTTCAAGAAGAAGAGGTCCTCCGGACAAGCCCATTTGGGGAAGGAGTGGGACTCTAACGATGAGTCCTCCTCCGAAGAAGAAGAGGAGAAGATGGCCACCATAGCCATCGGGAGGAACTCCAAGGGAGGCAAGCTCTTTCCCAACCTCAACAACGACCACAAGCCTACTTGTCTTATGGCAAGGGAAGGAAAGAGAAAGGTAACATCTCATCCTTCCTCCCCAACTTCCTCACATGATGATTTTGATAGTGCTAGTGAAAATGAGCATATGTTTAAGGACATAAGCAAAAGCACCTTGCGTAGGATGAAGTTGCTTATGGATGAGATCTTTGAGAAGGAAGATCTCATCAATAGACAGGAGGACATGCTCATCCTTGAGAAGGAGAGATGTCAAGAGCTTGATGAGCTCCTTGAGCTCGAAAGAGAGAAGAGCAAGGCATTGGAACACGAACTTGCACTTTGCAAGAAAACGTGTTCAAATCTTGAGGAGAAGTCGATTGAGCTCAAGGATGAACTTGGAAGCTTGTCAAAAGCTAACAAGATCCTTGAGACTCAAGTTGAGTCACTCAAGAACAATGTAACCTCTTCCTTCAAGAGCTCAACCTCCTCAAAGGCCTCATCCAAGGCAACATCACCTTGCAAGTGCTCCAATTTGATCCTTAAACTTAAGGATGAACTCAACCTAGCACAAGGCAAACAAGCACCTAAGGGTGCCATCTTTGACAAGGAAAAGGTGGCATATGCACGAAGCGCATTCACCAACACAAGACCACCCCATGTCAAGGATGGTCTTGGCTATACTAGTGGTGCAAGGCATAACACCAAAACCTCCAAGTATGGCAAAGACATGATTGTCTTTGTTAAGGGGAGTTCATCCCAAACTAAAAATGAAAAGAACTCACCCTCTAGCAAAAACTTACCCAAATCTGAACCGCATCATTTATTTCATGATTTTGATGCATCCTATGTGTTGAAGAAGAACAAACACGGGAAGGTGTTTGCTAGATATGTTGGGCCACTCCGCAAGAGCCCCAAGCCTTGCGTGTGGGTGCCCAAATGCCTAACTACTAACGTGAAAGGACCCAACTCCGCTTGGGTACCTAAAAGAAAGGAATAAAACTTGTTTTGCAGGCTTACTCCTCCGGTGGATCGAAATGGGTGTTGGATAGCGGGTGCACCAACCACATGACCGGAGAGAGAAGCATGTTCATAGAGTATGAGGAGAATAAGGACCCAAGTGAAGGAATCTTCTTTGGGGATAATAGCCAAGGGAAAATCCTTGGCTCCGGTAAAATTTCTATCTCCTCATTACATACTTTATCAAATGTCTTGCATGTTGATTCCCTAGACTATAATCTTCTATCCATATCACAATTATGTGATAGAGGATATAAATGTGTGTTCACTAGTGAGGGAGTGAGTGTCATTAGAGAAGGTAATGACTCGATAGCCTTTAAGGGAGTGCTCAAGGGAAAGCTCTATCTTGTGGACTTCACCGCGGATAAAGCTCAACTTGACACATGCTTAATGGCTAAAGCCAACATGGGATGGCTTTGGCATAGAAGGCTAGCCCATGTTGGAATGAGGAACCTTCAAAAGCTCCTTAAGGGTGAGCATGTTCGTGGCCTAAAGGATGTGGTATTTGAAAAGGATAGGCCATGTAGTGCTTGCCAAGCGGGAAAGCAAGTAGGAGCTCAACACCCCTCTAAGAATGTCATGACGACAACTAGACCTTTGGAGTTACTCCATATGGATCTTTTTGGCCCCATTGCTTACATTAGCATTGGTGGCAGCAAGTATGGTCTAGTCATCGTTGATGACTTCTCTAGATATACTTGGGTGTTCTTCTTGCATGACAAAAGTGAAACTCCCGGTGTCCTCAAGAAATTCCTAAGGAGAGCTCAAAATGAGTTCACCTTAAGGATAAAGGCTATAAGGAGTGACAATGGCACCGAATTCAAAAACATGCAAGTAGAAGAGTTCCTAGATGAGGAGGGCATCAAGCATGAGTTTTCCGCTCCCTATTCTCCACAACAAAATGGCATAGCCGAAAGAAAGAATAGGACGCTTATTGAGATGTCAAGGACGATGCTAGATGAGTACAAAACATCGGACCGGTTTTGGGCGGAAGCGGTTAACACCGCGTGCCATGCCGTGAACCGATTGTACCTTCATCGTCTCCTCAAGAAGACCCCTTATGAGCTTCTCATTGGTAAGAAACCCAATGTTTCTTACTTTCGGGTCTTTGGTAGCAAGTGCTATATCCTCAACAAGAAGCCTAGGACTTCAAAGTTTGCTTCAAAGTCCGATGAGGGTTTCTTGCTTGGATATGACTCAAACACTCATGCGTACCGTGTGTTCAACAAATCCTCCGGAATTGTTGAAGTAGCACGTGACGTGGTGTTTGACGAAACCAATGGCTCTCAAGTGGAGCAAGTTGATCAACATGCCCTTGATCAAGAGGAACCTCCACTAGAAGCTCTAAGGAGAATGGCACTTGGAGATGTTTGCCCTCAAGAACCATCTCAAAACCCAAGTGACCATCATCATCATGAAGTAGGTCAAGCCCCCATTGGACAAGTTGAAGATCCACTAGAAGCTCCCCAAAGTGTTAATGAGAATGAAGATCAAGGGGGAGGCTTGGATCAAGGGGGAGGCTTGAATCAAGGGGGAGACCAAAGTGAAGAAGATGAACCAAGTAATTCAAGTGGTCAACCCCCGCATCCTCGTGTTCATCAAAGTGTTCAACGGGACCATCCCGTTGACAACATTCTAGGAGATATCACAAAAGGAGTAACAACACGCTCACGTGTTGCAAACTTTTGTGAGCATTTCTCTTTTGTCTCATCCTTGGAACCACATAAGGTTGAAGATGCCTTAAGGGATCCGGATTGGGTAGTTGCCATGCAAGAGGAGCTCAACAACTTTGAAAGGAACAAGGTTTGGGAGCTTGTCAAGCGCCCCCAAGCTAATGTTGTTGGAACCAAGTGGGTGTTTCGCAACAAACAAGATGAGCATGGAGTGGTAACTAGGAACAAGGCAAGACTTGTGGCAAAAGGATACTCACAAGTTGAAGGATTGGACTTTGATGAGACATTTGCCCCCGTAGCTAGGCTTGAGTCCATTCGGATACTACTAGCCTTTGCTACTCATCATGACTTCAAACTCTACCAAATGGATGTTAAGAGTGCATTCCTTAATGGACCAATCAAGGAAGAAGTTTATGTAGAGCAACCTCCAGGGTTTGAAGATCAAGACTATCCTAACCATGTTTACAAATTACGAAAGGCTCTTTATGGTCTCAAGCAAGCTCCTAGAGCTTGGTATGAGTGCCTAAGAGACTTTCTAGTTGAAAATGGTTTTAGGATAGGAAAAGCGGATTATACCCTTTTCACAAAACACTTCAATGAGGATCTTTTTGTGTGCCAAATATATGTGGATGACATAATATTTGGTTCCACAAATAAGGTGTTTTGTGATGAGTTCTCCAAGATAATGACGGAGAGATTTGAAATGTCCATGATGGGTGAATTGAAGTTCTTTCTAGGATTTCAAGTGAAACAACTCAAAGAAGGGACGTTCATAAGTCAAACTAAGTATACTCAAGACATTCTAAGAAAGTTTGACATGGACAAAGCAAAACCCATCAAAACCCCTATGGGGACAAATGGACACCTAGACCTAAATGAGGACGGTCCAAGTGTGGATCAAAAGCTATATAGGTCTATGATCGGATCACTCCTCTATCTTTGTGCATCTAGGCCCGATATCATGCTAAGTGTGTGTATGTGTGCACGCTTTCAAGCAGCACCCAAGGCTTGTCATTTGACCGCCGTTAAAAGGATCTTGAGATACCTTGTACATACACCTACCCTAGGACTCTGGTACCCCAAAGGATCCAAGTTTAACCTCATTGGATATTCCGATGCGGATTATGCGGGGTGCAAAGTTGATAGGAAGAGCACATCGGGTACGTGCCAATTCTTAGGTCGATCTCTTGTGTCTTGGTCCTCCAAGAAGCAAAACTCTATTGCTCTATCCACCGCCGAAGCGGAATATGTTGCAGCCGGAAGTTGTTGTGCACAACTTCTTTGGATGCGACAAACTCTTAGGGACTATGGGATTAACTTGCGTAAAATTCCACTCTTGTGTGACAATGAGAGTGCAATCAAGATAGCCCATAATCCGGTGGAACACTCTAGGACCAAACATATAGACATTCGACACCATTTCCTGCGAGATCACTCAATGAAGGGAGACATTGAGATTTCGCATGTGAGGACGGAACATCAACTTGCGGACATCTTCACAAAGCCTCTTGACGAGAAGCGTTTCTGTGAGCTAAGAAGTGAGCTCAATGTGTTGGATTCTCGAAACGTGGCTTAAAGCACCATTCCTCATATTTTTGAGCCACATTTCGAAAAACTCCTCCCTATGTCGATTTCTCCTCAAATTTGTTTGAGAAATCTATTTTCTTCAAGAAAATGTCCACAAGTTGTTCCTTATTGGCTCATAATCATGCTTGTCATGTTTTCCTTGCTATATTCGTTCAAAAGGACTTATCTCTATGGGCAAAACCCTAATATAATCTTTTTCAGCCCAGCTGAACCGGACCAGTCCGCCCCTACGGCCGGACAAGTCCGGGTCAGACTAGTCCGCGGCTAGTCCGCACACCGGACTAGTCCGGCCTCCCACCGGACAAGTCCGGACCCGGACTAGTCTGGGTCTGGTCCGCAGACCGGACTAGTCCGGCCCATCAACCGGACTAGACCGGCCCTTGGGGACTTAAACCCCCAGGCGGCCCAAACCCCCTCTCTCTCTCTCTCATTTGTCTCTCAAACTTCCACACGCGCACAACCGCCCCCAAATCGGCGATTTTGCGCTCCAACCACCAAAACTCAACTCCAATCCGCGCATCGAAGCCTTTGGGAGTTAGGGATCACTTCCCCGCGCTCCACCTTCGAGATCCACGCCGATTTCGACGAATCAAGCGGATTTTTGAAGGTATTTCACCGTTCCTCAAAAACTAGCCCCATTCTTGATTCTTCAAGTTTTTGATAGGAACATCTTCGTTAATGTTGTTCCATACATCCTTGCGATCATAGCCTAGGAGTATTGCACATTGATTCACAAATTTTTCGATGAATTGATTAGGGTTAGGGTTCTTCCTGTGTAACCCGGACTAGTCCGGCCACCAGGCGGACAAGTCCGGCCAGCGGACTAGTCCGTCCCTGGGGCGGACAAGTCCGGTCTGCACAGGGCAAACCCTACTTCTAGTTGGTTCTCGAGATCTTTTCAGCAATACTTCTTCTTCCTAGGCTCATATCTTCCTTCCTCCATCTTTTTCGCAGAATGTCGAACTCCGAGCGCTCTCCTCCGCGCGTCCACCTCGAGGGGCGTACCAAGGCCCAAATTGCCGAGGCTCGGACTAAGGCTGCGCTAATTGAGGCGCAGAAGGCCAAGGAGGAAAGAAAGCTCAAGGCACTCGAAGCATCCAAGGTGGCTGCGAGCATTTACAATGAGGATGAAGCCATTGCTCGTGCCACCGCGGAATCCCTCCATGAGCTGAGGAAGAAGAAAAGAGAGGATTGGGAGGCCCACAACTCCAGGGCTGCTGAGGCCAGCGCTCCTAAGCGAAAGAAGCTCGTCACTGTTGGCGAGAAAGCGAAGGGCAAGGAGCCAGCCCAAGAAGAGGCTGCCCCTAGGGTCGAGCGCGACCCAAAGAAGGGAAAAGCCCCGGCTCCTGTTGAGCCGAAAAAGAAGAAGCCCTCGATCAAGGTGCCTGCCAAAAAGGCACCCGGAGGAGTGGTAATTCGGGAAAAAGGGAAGGCTCAGGCTGCTGAGCCTCTGGTGATGCACAGTCCAGCCCGGAATCCAAACCGTCAGCCCAACCTCTCAGCTAATACCTTCAAAGGAAAAGGAGCTGAGAAGGCCAGGAGGCTCAGAGACGAGAATGTCTATAAGTATGAGAAGTCCACCGCCGACCCTAGGTTCTGGTGTGACTTCCACTGCGATTACTATCGCCTCGTCTACATGAAGATGAAGACTCCTGTGACTGATGCCCAGTGGGTTGACTGGGACTACATGGCTCAGAAGAAGCATGCTGCATTTGATGCTGTGATCAATGCAGCAGAACGACATGGAATCAAGGATATCATGGGTTTCCAGTACGACTGGAACATTGAGGTGATTGTGCAATTCTACTCGACCGTCTACTTTCACTCTTTTGGCAATCGCCGGATGTCATGGATGACCAATGGAGAGCAGTACACAGTCACATTTGAAGACTTTGCCAAGATCTTAGGATTGGAAGAACACCTTGAGCATGAGATCATCATCTCCAACCTCAAGGCCCTAGATCGAGATGCCCTTGACTTCATGTATCCAGATCATCTTCCTTATGAGGCAGGACTGGCAAGAAATATCAAGCCATTTTTCAGTGTGCTCAACCGCCTTCTTCGGAAGACCATTGCCCCGAAGGATGGAGATGCCGGAGTCATCCAGGGCAACTTGAGGCATTTGCTTGTGCTGATAGATGGGGAAGAAAGCTTCAACCTAGTTGAGTACATCTTTGATGATATCTTCAATATATCTCATACCCCCAACAGATCTTGTGGCTATGCTCCTTATGTGATGTGCCTAATTGAGACAGTCTCTGGAATTACCTTCCTGAAGGATGTCACACATAAGAGACTGTGTCCTCAGATTCCCCCGCCTCTGCCTGTTCCTCCTCGTCGCAAGAATGCAGATCCTCCGTCTCGCCCAGTGGCACCTCCTTCTCCGCCTCCGCCTCAGTCCATGAGTGCGTTCTTCAAATGCTTCAAGGCCATATTCACCTCGTGCCGGAAGCAAGAGATTCGCGCTCAGAGGGCACACAAGCGCCAAGAGAAGTATCTTAAGGCGGTGTGCGACAAGCTGGAGGTCCCGATGTCCTCTCCGGAGGTGAGTGATGGGGAGATCACTCCCTTCCCCACCTTCACCGCCGATGAGCTCGCCCAGCTCCAAGAGGATGGAAGCTCCTCTCGGGCTGCCCCCTCGGCAAGGAACTCCGACGACGACGACGACGATGTCAATGATGAGGACGACGTCGAAGATTCCGAGGCCACGGAGAGTGGAAGTGGCGAAGATGAGGACTAGCTCTTAGGTCTTAGCTTCCTCCCTTCTTTTCCTTTTTGGTGCCTTGATGCCAAAGGGGGAGAGTTAAGGGGGAGTTAATCTTTTGTGGGTGTGTGTTGTGGTGTTGGACTTATCTTGTAACATATTTATGCTCTTGGATATTTATATTTGTGCAAGACTCGTTATTGTTGCTTACTATCAATATATTGCTCTTATTGTCAATCTTATGAATGTATTGATGTCATTTATGTCTTGTCACAATTGTTGAGCACATCACGTAGGCACCCCACCATAACGTGTGTGGGTATGAAAGAACTCCTCCACCTCCTTTACATGTTGCATACATTGAGGGGGAGTCATTCATACGCACACATGTTATGAAAACCAAACTTTATACTCTTATTTGTGAAGGACTTAATGTGTTGTCATCAATCACCAAAAAGGGGGAGATTGAAAGTGCATCTAGGTTCCCCGTGGGTTTTGGATGATTGATGACGACAATTAAGTCGCTAATGAGCTCAAATGATCTTAGCACAGGTATGGACTAAATTGGAGACGCAAACCCTCAAAAAGGAAAAGGAAGGAAACGGAGTCAACTCGAAGCGTAGAAACTAGGGTTTCTAGCGTGATTGAGTTAGACTAGCCGTAGCAATAGGAGGGTGTGTGTGTAAAGTGCATTGAGATCAAGTTTGGGAGCTCAAAGTGGTTTAGAGGTCAAACCTATAAAAGAAATGAGTGATTGAGTGGTCTGGCCATAGGGCCGGACTAGTCCGTGCAGGAGGCCGGACTAGTCCGTTCCTGGCCGGCCAAGTCCGTTTCTGGCCGGACCAGAAGGGTCTGACTGAGATCGGACTAGTCCGTTTGTGACCGGACTAGTCCGGCTAGCCGTGAGTGGGTTTTGGGATGAAGTCCCAAAACCACGGACCTGTCCGTTTTGGACCGGACCAAGAGGTCCTGAGTGAGAACGGACTAGTCCGCCCGTGGGGCCGGACTAGTCCGGGTTGGCCAAGAAAAGGTGCTTCTATGGCTAAGTCTGGGAGGACCGGACTAGTCCGCCCTATGGGCCGGACTAGTCCGTGGTCCTCAGACTAGTCCGTTTTCACCCGGAGCAGAATGCTCTGTGTGAGATCGGACTAGTCCGGTGTTGACCGTACTAGTCCGTTCTGGAAGTGACCGTTTGAATTTGAAGTTTGGCGGGTAGCGTGACGATCGTGTGTCAGCTGTCGGGACCTGACAAAGGAGTCAGTGGTCCCCTAGGCCGGACTAGTCCGGGCCAGTGGCCGGACTAGTCCGTCCTTTTGCTGAAGTCAGCAAATTGGGGTTGGGACCTCTATAAAAAGGGGACCCCCAGCCTCATTTCAAACACCCTTGGAAAAACTCAAACCCTAGCGCCGCCACAGCCAACTTGGAGCACTCCTAAGCCTCCTTCTTGCCTACTTTCCCTCTAAAACTAATTCTTGAGTGGATTAGGGTTTAGTGAGGTGGAGAAGAGGAAGAACATCGCGCTTGTGCTCCCGGTTTGATCTCTTGCACTCGTTGAGTCTTTGTGGGCTGTGTATTGAGTTTGTTTTATTGTGTTGATCATCTTTGTGGTGTGGGAGCCTCAGTTTGTGAGAAGCCCCAACGAACTTTGTAATCACCGTTGTGATTAGTGGAGAACCAAGTTAGGCCCGTGCGGTAAACTTGGTGAGGGAAGGGTTGTTGGACCCGGTCCTTTTGTGGACTCCTCAACGAGGACGTAGATTCCTTGTGTGGGATCGAACCTCGGGATAAAATCCTTGTCTCCTTGTGTTCTTCGCATTTACTCTATTGATTACTTAGTTCTAGAGTTGGTAGTCTCGTTTCATACTCCGCATTGCTACAAACTTGTGGAAACTTGACTTGCTCTTGTTTAGGTTGTTGCTCAACTTGACTTAAACATACACTCACTTGTAGCATTGAGAAAATCCCCTAAAACTTGCTAGAAACATCTTTTTAGGGTTATTCACGCAGGCTGACCGGACTAGTCCGCCCCCTGACCGGACTAGTCCGCCCCCTGCAATTTAATCTCGTTTTATTGAGTCATTTGCAGGTCAATTAGCCTATTCACCCCCCCCCTCTAGGCAACTTTCAGATGGTCAAGGACACTTGCCTTTTATTGAATAGTTGCTCAGTCTCTTGATTGAACTCTTGTCTTCATATCTCCATGTCGCTTCTTCGTCGAGTTACGAATGCGTATAAACTATCGTCAAAAGAGAAATACAAGCAATCAATAACAATACACCATACAAGAAATACAAATATTATAATTGAAATATGTTATGATTATGATTTAAATCAGAGTTATGAGTGATTTATTATTTTTCATAGCTAAATAAATGTATTTATCATTTATTTCTCATTTTTAGTATTTTTATATGTTAAAAACATTATTAATGAATTTCTAATAGTCAAAATATATTTTATATGCATTTTATAAATTTTGTTTTACCATACAAGATTTTATAAATATTTTTCCTACTATTTCTACATTTATTCTCCATTTTAGTATTTATTTATTGCTAAAAAAATTTTAATAAATTTTCTATGGTCGAAAAATATTTTATATGCACCCAATATTTTATTTCAGCCTAAAAAGATTTATAAATAATTTTCCTACATTTTCTATAATTATTCTATCATTTATAAACATATTATTTTCACTAAATACATTTTTAAACTATATTCTACAATTAAATAATACCTTAGGGGTTGTTTTGCAATTTTTCCTGACAACCTAGAAGCCTAAAATGTAATTTCACAAATTGTCCAGGGTCTACACTATTATTTCCATATTTATTCTCTATTTTTAATATTTATCTAAAAGCATTTTTATAAAATTTTCTATTGTCAGAATATATTTTATATGGATTCTACAATTTTATTTTAGTATAAAAGATTCATAACCACTTTCCTATATTTTCTATATTTATTTTATCACATAAAACATTTTCTATGCATTAAATATATTTTTCTACAATTTTAATTCTATTTATTGGGATTTTCCTATAAAAACAATAATAATATAAAGTATAAACTAATTTCCATAAAGTTCAGGTGTTGTTTTCAATTTTTCCATATAGATAGAGGTTAAATGAAGTATTTTATAAAATTCCAGGGGCTTAAATCATTAATTCTTTGATTTAACCTATTTTCAGATAAGTCCAGGGGCTTTAGTGCTAAAACAAAGGCTAATTCATTATTTACTCAAAGTTCAGGGGCTAGGTTGTAAGAATCCAATGGCTTAGGTCAAAAGTGACGGCTTGGAATGCTTGATTAAATATGGGCTGTTGGATAAGAGGTGGACGACCAAGATTTACTTAAACGAAAGGGTATGCTACGATTTAATCGTAGCCGTTGCCCTAGGATGGACGGCCAGGGGAGAGCCACATCACCCCTGGCCGTGGCTGGCGGCGGCGCCATGGCCGGAGGCTCGTCGGAGAACGCCGGAACGGTGCTCCGGTGGCCTAATCTCGACGGTAATTAGACAGGGAGAAAGAGGGGAAGGCGGGGAACACACCTAGGGCGACGTGCGCAAGGGAAATAGGCCAGAGATGGCGGGCAACAGCGAGGTGCGGCGGCTCAGCCATCGGTGCCGATGGGGAGGGCCTTGGGCGGAAAAACTTCGACGAAGACGGGTCCCCCGGACGCGGTGTAGCATTGCGGTGCTCGGAGGCATGATGGAGAGGGGCGGGGCAGCCTCCTTGCGGCGGAACATGAAGCTCCATCGGCGGCGCCCATGGCGGCTAGGGTTTCGGGGTAGGGAGCAAATGGGGAGTGGGAGAAGGGAAACGAGGTGCGACCATTAATTTTTGTAGGGGGGGGGGGGGGGGGAGGAGGTGGTTGCAAGGGGGAGGGCAGCGCGGCGCGGCTGTACGCGAGGCGCGCGGTGGTTGAGGCTCGGGCGGCGGCGGTTGTTGGGAAGAAGGGGCTGACAGCTAGGGCCCGCATGGCATAGAGAGAGAGGGGAAGAAGGGGAGTGCGGCTGGTTTGGGCCTTGCTGGGCCGATGGAAAAGGGTAGGAGTAACAGGGAGATGGGCTTCGGGTAGGGATTTTGGCCCAGGTAGGGTTTATTCCTTTTTTTCCTTTTTCTTTTCTTTTCTCTTTCTTTTTATTTTCCTATCATTTAATTGGATTATGCCTTTGGTTTTATTTTACAAAAATACGGGTGTTACATGATTGTAGATGCTGGAATGGAACTCGAAGAATTCACCTCATAGTATCTTTGCACTTTGCAATCTCATCTGATTTGTTTTGCTCCAGCTTCTCACTGCCTAGCCTACAGAGTAGTTCATAATTCTGACTGCATAGGGATTCAATATTTTTTGGTAAATAATTAAGATTGGCACTACAGTTATTTATATATATATATATATATATATATATATATATATAGAGAGAGAGAGAGAGAGAGAGAGAGGTACGATACCCCCATTCATGCTTCAGGTGTTTTCCCTGTTCGCATAGATTCCATTTACAAAACACATGCACGTAATCTTGAATTTCGCAGGAGATGAAGTAGCTTGAAACGAGACAATGAAAACAATCATTGAGCTTTAAACATTTAGTTTGGAGTAAATTTCATAAAACCACATATATATACTTTTACGAAACTATCACAAAACTAATATTTAAGAAGGTGTATCACAAAAGTATGGAATTAGTGAATTCTTGTACCACTAAAAACTACAGTTTTAGTAAATTGAATCACACGGCTACAGATTTTGTGAACAACATAACACAAAACCACAAGTTTGAGGAGTCAAATTATCATAGAATTACAGATTAGACTCTATAAAATCCATATAGTTTTATGATACAATAACTTATAAATTTATAGTTCTGTGATACAAGACTCATAGAATGTGTAGTTTTACAATATAGTTCTCTAAATATATGGTTTTACAAGTGGGTGGTAACGGACACACAGGGTGCACTACTACGACAATAGGACATCTATCATTTTTACAATTCATACGTGCCAACTTGAATTATCAAATCCCACATGTTGATGGACTAGTTTCACCAATCAGATATTGATGCCGCTGGCGGCTACACTAAATTGAAGTCAGCATTGGAAGCTTATTCTTTGGTAACGCCCTGTTTGACAGAGCTTAAGCTCGTTTAAAAAACAGCTTATTTGAAAAGCATCTTGTGCTTTTATACTGATTTCAGTTAATTATGAAAAGCATCTGATCTAATAAGCTTCTACAAAAGCTTGTTGTTTGTATAGCTTATGAATGTTTTTGTAAATAATTTGTGCTGCAAGGCCTAAGAAAGATGAAGTTTTTCCATAAAAAACTTAAATTATGCAACAGGGCTAAAAATTCACAGTCGGAAACTTCTATGACCGCATATTAAAGAGATCCATCACTATTTCATAGCATACATGATCAAATAAAATAACTAGGGAAAAAAGAGGCGCATTTTTAATTGAGCCAAGAGAGGGTTGTTCACCCCTCCCTGATGTAATGGAATGTGAATATCCAGATTTGATGCACACTCATGCGTCCTGCAAGGCCCAAATTCTAATTCTACAAATCATACATGAGTGAATTTAATTATTATTTATGTACTCGTGTTATTATTACCTTTTTGTGTGAAACAGTGTGTTATTATTTTGCCATCCAAGCGAGAGAGATCTGTGTCCATCACACTTCAGGGCATCCATCAACTTGGGCACTTAATTACACTGCTACAATAAGCCTCATCACAGGCGGCTCCAAACCTATTATCACAGACGGCTTTTAAAACCGTCTGAAACTAAGAGTCTGTGATAATCCGCAATTTCACAGGCGGAGAAGTGAAACCGTCTGTGAAGACACATTATCATAGGCGGTCCTTCACTTAGGCTAGCCGCCTGTGAAGACACATTATCATAGGCGGTTCTTTACTTAGGCTAGCCGCCTGTGAAAATATTTTATCACAGACGGGTCGTGCAGCATATATAACCGTCTGTGATAAATGTCTTATCACAGACGGTTATTGAAGCATAACTAACCGCCTATGATAATGTGTCTTCATAGACGGGTATTGAAGCATAACTAACCGCCAATGATAATGTGTCTTCACAGGCGGGTTTTGAAGCATAACTAACCGTCTATGATAATGTGTCTTCACAGGCGGATTTTGAAGCATAACTAATCGTCTATGATAATGTGTCTTCACAGACGGGTATTGAAGCATAACTAACGGCTATGATAATTTGTCTTCACAGACGGGTATTGAAGCATAACTAACCGTCAATGGTAATGTGTCTTCACAGACGGTTATTGAATCATAACTAACCGCCTATGATAATGGTGTTATCACAGATGGAGTTTACCTATATCAGCCGTCTGTGAAGACCCTTTAACGCAGCCGATTTCTACCATAACAGTCACCGCCTGTGAAAATTAGGTTATCACATATGTTTCTTTACTTGTATCTAGCCGCCTGTGATAATTGTTTTTCACAGTCATGTCTAGCCGTTGGTTAATAACCGTCTGTGATAAGGTATAACCTGTGCAGTACTACTGCTGTTATTTCTAATTGCTAGGTCAATTCAATATAATCACAGAACAAAAAACAACAATATCATCACAGAACAAAAGTCAACAATATTATCATCACAAAAGTCAATTTCAATAAAACAATATACATATGTACAAGTTACAGATACAATTCATCTCAAAGTTTACAAGTTTTCACTAAAAACTGTTTACATTGGCATAGTCGCAAAGTTCTGGCACATCAGCTGCTGAACCATTATTATCAAAGAACTTCCCATTTTTGTGCAAAATTTCACGACGAATGAACTGACAGAGTTCAGAAGCAATCCTGTCGGCTCCTCCATCAGGAATACTCCTACAAACTGGCCATTCTTCGTTCAGATTCTTGTTGTGCTGCAATATAACACATAACAAGGTTTAGAATGTGTTGGTTTGAACAATCTCAAAGTATAGATCAAAGTGAGAGTATACAAGAATTTAGTTGGTATTTTTGGAGCAGTTGTACTATGAGCAATTGAATTTTTAAGTTGGAATCAAAATATGAAAATAATGTTTCTGGTAATATTGAACAGCAGATAATATAAGCATTAAACTATGCTAGTTACAATGAAAATGAAACACAAAAGTAAGAAAATAAGGTATCGACATTAAGGATAACTTACATCCTCACGATTCACTCTATATACACCGGCGGTCCGAAGATGCTCGCATAAATAATACCTGCATAAGACACTCCCAGCAAGCTGCTTCAGACAAGCATAATACATTTTAATGTCCAATGCATTCGTATTAGGAGGTCTCTGACCGCCAAGCTCCGCGTAAAACTGCCAAGCGCTGTAATACAAGAAATGTCATATAAAACTTGTCAACACATTCTAAATGTGCATAAATTAAAATTATTGAATAAACGTACTTTTTCAAAATGGAAAGGAAATCTTTGTAACGATCTGGTGGGTAATCGGATGAGTCCAAGACTGTTGCCATTCCCTGCGTTGGCTTGATGAAGATCATTATGTAGTGATTACTGCAAACATACAAACACACGTATTAACAATTACCAATAATTGCTATTTCAATGTCATGTGTCGAACTTACTCGAAGTGGTACGGAGCCTTTACGTGGTCCGTGCCGTCTTTGACAAAGTTAAACGTCACATGTCCTATGTAAGCTGCAACTTCTGTATTTCTATCCTTCTTAAGTTTTGCAATTGCTCTTTCAAAATCTTTTTTTTCATGTGTTTGTACTGTGTTGATTCTCGATTCGCCTGGACGTCGAATAGCGACTTTGCAATCCTAGTAGGGTCAAGGATACCTGTCTTGCGCTCCAACTTTACATTATCCATGTATTGCATCCTATTGAAGAAGTCCAGAATTGTTATAATCTCATGAAATGTGTATGCGTGTAGTAAGAAAAGCAAATACAAAATATTAGAGCACTTACAAGCACCAGACGAGCAGCAGGTTGATATCGAGCATGCCCCGATGGAAAAGGGAAAGCAGCTCTTCAAATAAAATGACTCGTTTATCTACTCCAGTGCTCCAGAATGCTTCTTTTGGAATACGAAATGTGACGCAATTAAGACCATATTTTGTGCTGGCAGTGATGTACCACTCATGCATTCTTCTGAGTTGGACGGGTTGTTTGCTAAGTTGTACGGATGTCATGAATGGCTTCCCATTCTCAAATTTAGGAGGAACATCCTCAAGCTTGTATATTGGAACTCCTGGTTTAACTAAAGCCGTCCGCCGATTATACATGACACTGTCTTCTTCCCACTCCTCGATATCTTCTAATGTTGGCTCATGAGAAGAACGAGATGCACTCGATTTTCTAATATTTTCCTTCATAGCTTCCAAATACTTTGACACTTCTGATGAAGGTTTATTAATTTCGTATGAGCTAACTTTGATAGGCATTGATGATCGAGGAGTAGTCGTCGGAAGTTGGACACTGGCTTGTTGTTGAACCTGTTGTTCAACTGATTGCTCTTTACTCCCAGCAGTTGGCTCTAGTACTACTTCAAGCTGTTGCTCAACTAGTTGCTCTTTACTAGCAACAGCTTGCTCTGGTACTGCTTGAAGTTGTTGTCCAACTTGTTGCTCTTAGATATCATCCTTGCTGAGACATAGGGGGAGTGGATCTTCCTAGACTGGGAGTGGATCTTCATGCACTTTCGCCTTAGAAGATGGGGTCACAGTATTTGGAGATGCGACGGGGCTAGAAATTGGCTCATCGTCCAACACGATATCGCGTCGGTGCTAAAGGATTAATTGGTTGACAGCCTGCCCCAGAGTCGCTATCCCCTCAGGTGTGACGTGGTCTATTTCATAATCTTCATAATCATTATCAATGATCTGAAGAACTTGCACCACAGAATAATACAACGGAAGTGGATTCCCGTTGAAGTCACAATCAGGCTTTGCCATAGCAGTGGCAACCTGTTTGGTTTTGTTCCCTGCTCTGCCTATCGGGACAAGAAGACGACAAGATTTGTCGTTGGCAATATCATCGACAGGGAACTTATGGGCTGACCCTGAGCCTGGCACGGAACCAACGCTGCTAGGGTAGGCAGTTGGAGATACTAATTGCTCCTTTTGCACCGGAACCATCATTGTACTCGGTGCCACTAATTGTCCTGATTGTCTAAGTTGTTCCATTATTTCTTGCATATTTTCTTTGACCTTTTTAGCAATCGTTTCATCAAGTGTTTTCTTAAACTTCTCACGTCTTCTATATGTGTCTTTATCTTTAGGGAAACCATCTAGCCAAGACATTTGAGAAGAGACCGCTCGAACCCGTCCGCTGTGTTCAGGGTTTCCTAAGATAGCGGTAAGTTGGTCATTCTCCCTCTTCGGCTTGAAGAGACCCTTCTGTTGCTTTTCAATTACTTCTTTCATTTTATCCTCTACTTCATTCAGAGAGTCGGGCTTTTCAAGTTTGCCCTCGCTGGTCAAACCTGACCGAGCAAAGACCCAGCGCTGAGTTCGCTCATCGCACCCTTCTAATGGGTGAGGATTGCCCTTACTAAGAATTTCGTCTAATATCTTATTCCATTTCTGGACTTTGGGGGCATATCCGGCAGACCCCAAGCGATGATGGTATTTGTTCTTTTTTGCAAGCTCTGACCTAGTTTCACTTAGAGCTTTAGCATCAGGTGTGCTCTTTTGACGAACAAACTCTTGCCACTGAGCTTGTGTGATTTTTCCCATCTTCCTCGGGCTAGGGACCTTATCGACCTTAACATAAGCATTCATTTCACTCTTCTAGCATCGAAACTTCTTGCCGCAAGAGACCAATGTTGCTTTCTTTACAGCTTCTTCTGTGCCTTTCGGGAACTTGAATTGTTTCTTTATCTTTTCCCACAACTCATTCTTGGTCTGCTCGGGTAATTTCCTCCAATTCTCGGTTGTGATCGGCACAACCTCCCTAACAAGAAAACCGCATGCATTACAGTACTTGGTAACTGAATCCAGTGGTTCTTGGGGAAGCCCACCTGGACCGACCCTTGTTATGTACATGATGCGGTCCAATGGACCCTTATTGGGGCCTCGTTGCCCTCGTTTCCGCTTGAGTGAAGCTGAGGATTCATCCATTGGAGAACCTTCTGCGGTTTTAGGAGCTGATGTCACCTCATTGTCTTCGAGATTAATCTAGGTAGAAAAAAATTATAAGACTTCGTATACTTGACAACCAACATTAACTTGAACTGCTGAAGTTAGAATTCGTGATCCATACCTCGTCGGCAGGATCATATTCCGGGTCTAGATCCACTGAAGTATTTTTAATTTTTATATTCGGAAAAGGATCCGAAAGACTGTGATAGGAGCCTGAACTGCTGGAGTCAGTAAACTCCATATTGTCTTTTTTATTGTTACTATCAGGACCAGTCTTTTTAGGGCTTTCCATGCTAGATCTAATAAGACAAAAATCTAATAAATGGCATATTAACTCTACATGAAGTGTTGCATGAAGAAAAAGATGGAAGCATTCTAGGATTTGATAAGGCATTCTAGGGTTTAAGGCGACTGACCAAAAGGTTCCTATACATTGCGAGGGTGACAAGCATGTTAAAGTTGCTCACCAGCAATGGCAATTTTATCTTTTTATTCTAAATAGGCTAGCTTCGTTCAGAGTGGCGACCATGTTCTTGAGGTTTACTAGACAGCGCCTAGCTCCGGACCTATAATTGATCAAGCAAGGGACAAAAAGTAAATCCCCGCACAGCTCCTACCTAGCTTAGAGGGCATTATCGTCCCCGCTCTCAAGTTTCCTCTTATTCCCTGTCACTGATTCTTCTGTCTACTGAATGAAAAACAACATGCTGATGCATACTTGTGCACATGCAGTGCCTAGAAGAGACTGATAGCAGCAGTAGCAACTAGCAAGCTCACTTTACACCGACAACCCAAGGCATAACTTAGTCAAAATTAGTCAAGTATAGCTATATCTAATGTAACTTAGCCAAAATTAGCCAAATTTGCTCAACTTAACCAAATTTAGCCAATATAGCTAAATCTTGCCCAGCATAGTCAAACATGCTTGATTATGCTTCAGTTAGCTAAATTTTGTCATATTTAAAACAAATTTTCTCAATTTTGGCTCAATTAAGTAAATTTAGCCAAAACACATTTTTGAAGCTATATAGGTCTAACTAAATTCTTGTATCATAGAGATCGGCATCATATGCTCAGACTCCATCGCCACACCTAGTGGTACCTGGATATGGGCGTGAGGATGCTCCTGGCATCACAAATGAGTTGGCCAGCAACTTGTTTGGCTTCAGAGCTAAATATATCATAACTTTGGTAGCTCAGATTAGGTACAATTGCTCAAATGAAGCTGATGGAGCCACAAGTGCAGACATCTTTGGTAGCACAAATTAGCTACAATTACTCAAATGAAACTTAGAGAAATAAAAGCAAACTTAGCCAAACTTAGTCTAGCATAGCTAACTCTAAGCAAAAGTAGCCAAATATAGCTAAATATAGCATAACTTAGTCAAAATTAGTCAAGTATAACTATATCTAATGTAACTTAGCCAAAATTAGCCAAATTTGGTCAACTTAACCAAATATAGCTAAATCTTGCCCCTAATAGAGAATTATGTGGCATATGCAAGGCCGATGACAGAAATAGGGAATATACTGCTGTTACTAGAGTCTAGAATCATGTTTACCACTAATGTGTCAGAACAGTTTCAGACACACAGAACCAACTACCAATTTATCGTGATATAACCATCCACGACGAAGGGAGTAACTCCTATTCATTCGAACTTGACAGTTTTATCTCTACAAACTACTAGAAGATGAAGTGCTACTGATTTCACAGTTTTAGACATACAAAACCATCCACATAAATCTTGCCCCACCGAACCCTAACCAAAGATGCCACCGAACTTGACAGTTTTTTGAACTCCACCGAACCCTAACCAAGGATGCCTACCATTTTCTAATTCCCAAACCCTAACCAAGGATATGCAAGGCGGCAGCAAGGGCGGGGAGGGAGGCAGCACGGCGAAGGAGGATGGAAGTTCGAAGGGTTTAGGGTTTACCTTGAAGCTCGGCGGCGACGGCAATGGCTTCGCTCGGCGTACCTGGAAGTGAGGAGGGCGAAGCTCGGCGGCGACGGCGAAGCTCGGCGTCGTACCTGGAAGTGACGAGGGCGAACACTTGGCGGCAAACAAAATTTCGGCAGCCTAACGGCGTCTAAGTGTTTCGCCCGGGTTAGGTTTTTCCAATGCTGCCGAGGGGTATATATAGACTCACATTTTCTCAGGCGGATTTTAAGTACCGACCGGCTGAGAAGATTGTTACCTCAGCCGGATTTTACTTACCAACCGCCAGAGAAGATACAATTATCTCAGACGGTTGGTTAGTAGTAACACCCGCCTGAGATAAACATGGGCCTGTGAAGATATTTACTTCTTCTTGATTAATATGTGTTCATTATAATTTGATGAACGCCTACATAAAGACCCCTCACCAACCGTGCGCGACCTTTCTTTTCCCCGAGGCGTGACCTTTCAATGCGCGGTAAACCAACTGCTACATCTTCCACTCCGCGCGGCCTTAAAGACGCGCTATCGCTCACAAGCGCATCGCTCACTTTGAATCCTCTTGTTTTCTTCGTCTTCCTCCGCTCCGACGACCCAACACCACTATGGCCGACCTTCCGCCGCCAAGCCCTCCGAGGGAGCCACCTTGCAAGAAACTATGTTGCAGCTCCCCCGAGAAGATCAACACCGAGCAGCGCCTCCTCATGGCGCGAGAGGCGTACAACAATACGTCTCGCGCCATGAGTGCCTTGGGGCTGGGTACCCTTCCAGAGTATACTGGAATGGGTACCATGGGCCACTACCTCTACGCCCTCACGGGGGTGGCTGATCGTCTTGACATTCTGTTCGCGGCGATGGCCCAGGTTCTTGGCCCCGAGGGCCGTAGAACGCTAGTGGAGGCGACGGCTAGCAACCTCGGGGTTGCACCGCCGGTGCAGCCGGCCCTGTCTCCTGTTGCACTAGTGCTGGAGTCGCCGCCGGAGGAGGAGGAGGAGGAGGAGGAGGAGGAGGAGGAGGAGGAGGAGGAGGAGGAGGAGGAGGAGGAGGAGGGGAGGAGGAGGAGGAGGAGGAGGAGGAGGAGGAGGAGGAGGAGTATGATTTAATTAGTTTTTCTTTTTGTTGTTTTTAGTTGCTTCTGTTTTGTAAATATTGTTAATGAATGAAATCTATCTTTGTTCATCTATGTGATTGAATATCACTTGTGTATCTTGTGTGTTCTTGTGTGTTCTTGTGTAAATATTGTGCATCTTGTGTGTTCTTTTGTGAAATGTGTGATTGAATATTGTTAATGAATGAGTATCTTGTGTGTTCTTCAACTGTGTAAATGAATGAATGTGTAGTGTGTTCATCGTTAATTAGAATTTCACGTCTGAGAAGAAGGTTATCTCAATCGGTTGGTAAGAAATACCCGCCTGAGATAAATATATTTTCAGGCGGTTGGTAAGTACCAACCGCCTGTGAAGATATTTACTTCTTCTTAATTAATATTCTTGATTAAATGTGGTCCTTTAAAAGGCAAAAATCCACTTTCTTGTAATATTATTGATAAGTAAAGGTTACCATTAAATTTCACTTCATAAATCCTTTGAAATTGGTCAGAACATAAAAAACATACAACAAATGCTATTTTTCATTTTTCTATCTTGATGAATATAATGCTTTTTTCATTTATTTTTTCAGTGGACATTTTTACTCATCATACCAACCTCTACGAATTTTTTCATATTTTTTTAATTTTTTTTTAATCAATGTGTGTTCATAATTTGATGAATGCCTCATATGAATATGAGCATTTCGTTATCATGGTGGATAATTTGAAGTTTGACATGTTGGAATGCTTTTAAAAAAATTAAAAAAATTCATACATGTATAAATTATACAAATATGTTCATACCAACAATTTTGAGTGAAGGAATTTTTTTATAAGATACACAAATGTGAATAATATGTGAGTAGAAATTAATTTGATATTTACCAAAACATTACAATGTCAGCTATACAAGTTTTAAAAATATTTTGTTCAGGTGGTAGATGTTAATTTTATACAAATGTAGAAGAAGGAATCATCGAATTTGGACACAATTTGCAGAATCTAAACATGTTTGAGTATTTATATTGGAATCTAAATAAAAAAGAAGTAAGGGATAAGGAAACTGAAGAACAGTATCGGGCATTATCTCAGACGGTTGTTAAGTAATACCCGCCTGATATAAATATATTTTCAGGCAGTTGGTAAGTACCAACCGTCTGTGAAGATATTTACTTCTTATTAATTAATATTATTGATTAAATGTGGTCCTTTAAAAGGCAAAAATCCACTTTCTTGTAATATTATTGATAAGTAAAGGTTACCATTAAATTTCACTTCATAAATCCTTTGAAATTGGTCAGAACATAAAAAACATACAACAAATGCGATTTTTCATTTTTCTATCTTGATGAATATAATGCTTTTTTCATTTATTTTTTCAGTGGACATTTTTACTCATCATACCAACCTCTACGAATTTTTTCATATTTTTTTAAGTTTTTTGAATCAATGTGTGTTCATAATTTGATGAATGCCTCATATGTATATGAGCATTTAGTTAGAATGGTGGATAATTTGAAGTTTGACATGTTGGAATGCTTTTAAAAAAATTAAAAAATTCATACATGTATAAATTATACAAATATGTTCATACCAACAATTTTGAGTGAAGGAACTTTTTATTTATGAGATACACAAATGTGAATAATATGTGAGTAGAAATTAATTAAATATTTACCAAAACATTACAATGTCAGCTATACAAGTTTTAAAAATATTTTGTTCAGGTGGTAGATGTTAATTTTATACAAATGTAGAAGAAAGAATCATCAAATTTGGACACAATTTGCAGAATCTAAACATGTTTGAGTATTTATATTGGAATCTAAATAAAAAAGAAGCAAGGTATAAGGAAACTGAAGAACAATATTGGGCATTATTCCAGGCGGTTGTTAAGTAATACCCGCCTGAGATAAATATATTTTCAGGCGGTTGTTAAGTACCAACCGCCTGTGAAGATATTTAATTCTTCTTAATTAATATTCTTGATTAAATGTGGTCCTTTAAAAGGCAAAAATCCAATTTCTTGTAATATTATTAATAAGTAAAGATTACCATTAAATTTCACTTCATAAATCCTTTGAAATTGGTCAGGACATAAAAAACATACAACAAATGCTATTTTTCATTTTTCTATCTTGATGAATATAATGCTTTTTTCATTTATTTTTTCAGTGGACATTTTTACTCATCATACCAACCTCTACGAATTTTTTCATATTTTTTTAAGTTTTTTTGAATCAATGTGTGTTCATAATTTGATGAATGCCTCATATATATATGAGCATTTAGTTAGAATGGTGGACAATTTGAAGTTTGACATGTTGGAATGCTTTTAAAAAAATTAAAAAAATTCATACATGTATAAATTATACAAATATGTTCATACCAACAATTTTGAGTGAAGGAACTTTTTTTTATGAGATACACAAATGTGAATAATATGTGAGTAGAAATTAATTAGATATTTACCAAAACATTACAATGTTAGCTATACAAGTTTTAAAAATATTTTGTTTAGGTGGTAGATGTTAATTTTATACAAATGTAGAAGAAAGAATCATCGAATTTGGACACAATTTGCAGAATCTAAACATGTTTGAGTATTTATATTGGAATCTAAATAAAAAAGAAGCAAGGGATAAGGAAACTGAAGAACAGTATCAGGTATTATCTCAGGCGGTTGTTAAGTAATAACCGTGTGAGATAAATATCTTCTTTGACAGTTATTAAATACCAACCGTCTGTGAAGATATTTACTTCTTAATTAATATAACCCATAGAGTACAACACGTTATGGGAGAAAAGGTCATACTCGCGCTCAATCCTACAGTTCTTAGTACAGAAGACGGTCTCGGACCACCCTCGCCTGCCGCAGCGGGCAGGCCACTGGTTCCCCCCTTGTTGGGCAGCGGCAAACGCCATCGTCAATGTCGAGCAGCGCCACCGGCGGCGGTCCGGGAGGAGGCCTACGCAGTAACCTCCAGCTCACGAAAACGTCGAGCCTCTGCATGGCTTGATTCCGACACCGGCAACACTCCTTGTTGGTCCTCTTCATCGTGACGGACCCTACCGCGTTGTCGCCGATGTGGGCCTCGCCTTCGACCTGCCGGATATACTCGAGGGCGTCGCGGTCCCCGCGGTCGGCGTCGTAGCGGAGCATGGCGAGGACGTAGGCCGCCACCTTGTGGCCGTTCGCGGCCGCCCGGGCAAGGAACTGGGTGCCCCGCTGCGCCTGCGCGCGGCCGTAGTTGAAGACGAGGTCGAACCCGGTGACGTAGCATGCATGAGGGTTGCCCACGTTGGCCAGGCGCTCCACGAGGGAGTCGTAGCTCCCGTTCCCGTGCCGTTGGAACCACTCCCAGCTGCTCTCCCGCTCCAGTGCCACGCGCCTGCCCACAGTGGGATCACGGCACGCCGCGTGCATGGCCTTGCAGGTGGCGCGCAGACTGGAGAGGTCGTCCATGGGCTGGGTGGAGGTTGCAGCGACCCACCCCGCAATCAGGACCGCAATATCGTGCGGCAAGGGGAACTCCATGGGCTTATCTCAGACGGTTGGTAAGTAACACCCGTCCCCGAGATAAATATATTCTCAGGCGGTTGGTACTAAGTACCAACCGCCTGAGAAGATGTTAATTAACTAACGCGCCGCACGAGGTCTGCGGAGAAGTTGAGAAGCCGTGGTGCAGGGACGCGTGCGACGGAAGGATCTCTGAAGATCGTCTTCCACAGTGGTTTAATTGTGCGCCGCACGAGGTTTGCAAAGAGTTCAATGCGCAATGAACAAAATATTTTGTTCAGTTTGTAGATGTTAATTTTATACAAATGTAGAAGAAAGAATCATCGAATTTGAACACAATTTGCAGAATGTAAACATGTTTGAGTATTTATATTAGAATCTAAATAAAAAAGAAGCAAGGGATAAGGAAACTGAAGAACAGTATCGGGCATTATCTCACGCGGTTGTTAAGTAATAACCGCCTGAGATAAACATTTTTGAAACTATAAGATGTTAATTAACGGCCTGAGAAGATGTTAATTAACTGATGCACAGCACGAGGTCTGCGGAGAAGTTAAGAAGCCGTGGTACAGGGACGCGTGCGACGGAAGGATCTGTGAAGATCGTCTTCCACAGTGGTTTAATTGTGCGCTGCACGAGGTCTGCAAAGAGTTCAATGCGCAATGAACAAAATATTTTGTTCAGGTGGTAGATGTTAATTTTATACAAATGTAGAAGAAAGAATCATCGAATTTGAACATAATTTGCAGAATGTAAACATGTTTGAGTATTTATATTGGAATCTAAATAAAAAAGAAGCAAGGGATAAGGAAACTGAAGAATAGTATCGGGAATTATCTCAGACGGTTGGTAAGTAATACCCGTCTAAGATAAATATATTCTTTGACGGTTGGTGAGTACCAACCGCCTGTGAAGATTTTTACTTCTTCTGAATTAATGTTCTTGATTAAATGTGGTCCTTTAAAAAGGCAAAAATCCACTTTCTTGTATTTTTCTCAGGCAGTTTGTAAGCAATACCCGCCTGAGATAAACATTTTTGAAACTACAATATGTTAATTAACGGCCTGAGAAGTGTTAGTTAACTGACGCACCGCACGAGGTCTGCGGAGAAGTTGAGAAGCCGTGGTGCAGGGACGCGTGCGACGGAAGGATCTCTGAAGATCATCTTCCACAGTGGTTTAATTGTGCGTCGCACGAGGTCTGCAAAGAGTTCAATGCGCGGGAAGCGAACCGCTCCCTCGTCTACTCCGCACAGACCATATATAAGGCGCGTCGTCGGTTATGTACAAGCACAGAACTTTTGTACTCCTTTCTTCTTCTTCCATCGTTCCACCTCTCCTAGCCCGGCGCCGACGAACCACCACAGCCATGGCCAACCTTCTGCCTCCTAGCCCGCCGAGGCAGCCACCCTGCAAGCGGATACGCTGCAGCTCCCCCGAGAGGGTGAATGACGACCAGCGTGTTCCACCGCCGGTGCAGCCGGAGCCACCGGTACAGCCGGAGCAATCGGCTCAGCTGGAGCAGCCAACCCACTCTCCTGCTGCATCGTCGCCAGAGGAGGAGGAGGAGGAGGAGGAGGAGGAGGAGGAGGAGGAGGAGGACTTCGACGACGACGACGACGATGATGACGATGATGACGACGAGTCGTCCTCCGACGACGGCGACGACGAGTCGTCCTCCGATGACGGCGACGACGAGTCATCCTCGACGACAGCGATGACGACGGCGACCACCACCATGATGACGACTACGACGACGACGACGATGAGTCGGAGGAGGAGTGCTTGGCGTGGTTTGAGAAGTTGGCGGAGAGGATGGAGGAGGCGGGGCCGTAGTGTAGTTTTAGGATTTCAATCAAGTGTTCTTGTACATATTTCTTGTGTTTTGTACATATTTCAATCAAGTGTCAATGAATACTGGTGGATAATTTGAAGTTTGACATGTTGGAGTGCTTTTAAAAAAATTAAAAAAATCATACATGTATAAATTATACAAATATGTTCATACCAACAATTTTGAGTGAAGAAACTTTTTTTTTATGAGATACACAAATGTGAATAATATGTGAGTAGAAATTAATTTGATATTTACCA
Organism: Tuctoria greenei; assembly: GCA_036927565.1. Classification (NCBI taxonomy): domain Eukaryota; kingdom Viridiplantae; phylum Streptophyta; class Magnoliopsida; order Poales; family Poaceae; genus Tuctoria; species Tuctoria greenei. The sequence continues at coordinate 200,769,231 of JAYESD010000008.1, read as the reverse complement.
AAACATTACAATGTTAGCTATACAAGTTTTAAAAATATTTTGTTCAGTTGGCATTATCTCAGACGGTTGTTAAGTAATACCCGCCTGAGATAAAAATCTTCTTAGGCGGTTATTAAGTACCAACAGCCTGTGAAGATATTTACTTCTTAATTAATAAACATCTTCTCAGGCGGTTGGTAAGTAAAACCCGTCTGCGATAAAGTTAAAAACCGCTTGTGAAAAAACCGACGTCTATATAAGGACCCCTCACCGCAGTCAAAACGCAACCCTAGAGAATTTATATCGACGCCGCAAGGCTGTTGAATTCCCCCTCCGCTTCGCCGCCGCTCCGCCGCCCAGCCCATACTGCCGCGCCGCCGCTCAACCCCGCACCGCCACTTCTCCACCCAGCCGGCCCACCATGCTGACGCCTCCCTACCGTGCTGACGCTTCTGCAAGGTAAATATAGTTTCCTTACTTTTTCTTTGTATATTTTCATTAGCTGATAAGCTGTTAGTTTTGTGTGTTCTGGTATATGGATTCTGTCCTTTTGCATGTGTAAGGACTGTATGGATTGTGTTATGGTATATTGATGTATGGACTATATGGATTGTTTCCTTTTTGTACCTATTATGTGACATGAATATGATGTTTAATTAACATATGCTATTGTAATATATATAAGATGCATCTGGGCCTGTTTCCCGATATAACGGACTGGATCCCACCCAGACCTAGCCCATGCTGCTGGGCCTGTTTCCCCCTTTGACTCCGTCCGCCTCAAGACGTCGCCCGTCTCCTACATTAGTCGCCCTAATCATACTTGTTATGTCTCTGTAAATTCATTTTATAGAAGACCTTTAGAGAATATTTGTGGCCAAATTTTGTAAATCTGAAAAAAATTCTATTATTGAAGCATGGACCGTAGAGCGTGGATGTATTACATGCCAAGACCCGATCCTATGTACATTCGTAATGTTGCAAATTTTATTGAAGCATCCAAGAGACATGCGAAGTTGCAAAAGATAGATGACATATTATGTCCATGTATCGACTGCGAAAATAAGATTGCTTGGACAGATACTACAGTAATCCAATCTCATTTGGTGAAAAGAGGTTTCAAAAATAACTACACAATATGGACAGAGCATGGTGAGTTAGATACACATGATGTGGATAAAGATGATGAGAGAGGCTCAGATGATGATAATGTTCATATCGATGATGGTAGTGACAATCAAGCTGGTAATGATGATGATGAGTTCGATTGTGAGGAGATGTTGCGTCACATGGAACCATATGTACTGACTTCTATGGGAGCAAGCAAAGGTTTAAGTAAAATGGAGACATTGCAGAATGCGGCGACAGAGCTTTTATATGATGAATCAAACGGTTGTGATAAAGAGTTTACTACATTGCGTGCAGTCTTAGAACTACTAAAGTTGAAAGCTACGCACGGATGGTCCGATTGTAGTTTCTCTTATCTTTTGAATCTTCTGGCAGAAATTCTTCCAAATCCAAATAAACTGCCCAGAAGCACTTATAAAGCGAAGAAACTTCTTTGCCCGATGGCACTAGGTGTGACAAAAATACACGCTTGTGTGAACCATTGTATTCTGTATCACAAAGAGCATGAGCTCGCAACTAGATGCCCCATTTGTGGTGTCAGTAGATACAAGAAGGACTACAATCACAAGTATGTTACCAACATGAAAAAGTCTCAGAAGAATAAGAAGTTTATTATGGGTCCTGAAGGTGACGATGACGATACTTCTGGCGATGCAGACGGGAAGAATAAGAGAAAAATTCCTGCATTGGTGATGTGGCACCTTCCGGTAATTGATCGCTTGAAGCGTTTGTTCTCAAACCCTAGGGAGGCTGAACTTATGCGTAGGCATTCCGAGCAACGCAAAAAGAATGAAAAACATATACGACACCCTGGTGATGCAACGCAGTGGAAAAATGTTGATATTTAGTATCCAGAATTTGCGAAGGAAATCAGAAATGTGAGGTTTGCCTTGGGTACAGATGGAATAAATCCGTTTGGTGAAAAAAGGAGCATACACAGCACATGGCCCGTGGTCTTAACTATGTACAACCTACCGACGTGGTTGCGTCAAAAAAGGAAATATATCTTATTATCTGTTCTTATCTAAGGTCCGAAACAACCCGGCATCGAAATTGATGTGTTCTTGGAACCTTTAATGGAAGATATGGCGAAATTGTGGAATGAAGGGGTACGTACATGGGATGAGTACAAGCGGGAGTATTTCATGCTAAGAGCAATGATATTCGTTACCGTGCATGATTATCCCGGACTGTTTACATTATCGGGACAAATGAAAGGGAAGAAAGGTTGCGTTAGGTGCGTGGATAGAACTGGATTTCTATACCTCACTTCATCCAGAAAGACGGTGTACATGAGACATCGACGGTTCTTGACAGATACACACAAGTATAGGAAGATGAAAGAACAATTTGATAACAAAATCGAAAAAGATACTGCATCGAAACCTTACAGTGGAAAACTTGTGTTTGAAATGGTCAAGAACATTCATATTGCTTTCGGTAAGGGAAAAAGAGTAAAGGAATTAAGAGAAAGAAAAGTACATCTTCGGATGATACAACTGACATGGCTTTCAAGAAACAATCAATTTTTTTCAAGTATCTTCCGTATTGGAAGAATCTGGAATTTTGCCATAGTATTGATTTGATGCACGTTACAAAGAATGTATTTGACAGCATCATTGGGACCTTGCTGGACATGCCGAGGAAAACAAAGAACGGATTAAATTCACGTATGGACCTAGTAAATCTTGATTTGAGACCAGAGCTTCATCCAGTAGAAAAGGCGAACGGGAAGCATTACCTTCCCCCAGCCAGCTACAACTTGACGCTAGAAGAGAAAAAAGCAATTTGTGAATGCTTGCGTGGGATCAAAGTGCCCACAAGTTTCTCATCCAATATCCGCAAACTAGTCTCGATGAAAGACTTGTCTTTATTCGGTTATAATTCTCACGACTGTCACATGATGATGACAGTTTTCCTTGCCATTGCAATAAGAGTAATCAAACCTGAGCATATAAAAGTTGTCATCACACGTTTGTGTCACTTCTTCAATGCAGTATCGCAAAAGGTGATAGCACGTGAAGATTTAGACTATCTGAAAACATACATCATCGAGACAATGTGCAAGCTTGAGATGTGTTTCCCACCATCCTTTTTTGATATGCAAGTACACCTAATCATACATCTTGTTGATCAGATAAAAGCATTGGGGCCACTATATTTACATCATATGTTTTCGTTGGAGAGATATTTAGGAGTATTAAAAGGTTATGTGCGGAACCGTGCTCACCCAGAGGGTTCAATTATGGAAGGATACACCACTGAAGAAGTGATTGAGGGTTGCGCTGATTACATCAAAGATGGAAAATCGATAGGTGTGCCTATACCGGTACATGAGGGTAGACTACGTGGGAGAGGCAAAGTGGGTAAGAAAACTTTTATTGTTCAAGATTACAAGAATGTACACCGTGCACATTTTGGTGTACTACAACAGCTCGCAATAGCTGAGCCGTACATCGAGGAACACCAAATTGAGCTTCGTGATAAAAACCAAGACCGCAAAGAGGACTGGATCATGAAAGAGCACAGAAGATGTTTCACTGAATGGTTAATGGACAAAAATATATCATACGGAAACACTATAGAAGAGTCAACAATGAAGAAGTTAGCTTGTGGCCCATCTGCTTTGGTAACATCATGGCAAGCATATGACATCAATAGTTACACATTTTACACTAAAGAAAAAGACGGTAAGAGTGTTGCACAAAATAGTGGTGTTCGTATTGAGGCTTATGATTCACAAGGGCAGAAGACCACATACTTCGGGTTCATTGAGGAAATATGGGAACTCGATTATGGCGAAAGAATGGTAATGCGCGTATTTAAGTGCCAATGGGTCAAACATCCTGATGGTTTGAAAGTGGACAATTACGGGCTGACACTGGTAGACTTGAATAAAGTGGGTTACAAAGATGACCTGTGGGTTCTCGCCGATAATGTTTCACAAGTTTTTTATGTTCAAGATCCAGAAACTGAGAAGTTGCACGTAGTTGTTTCTGGAAAGCAAAATATTGTTGGGGTTGACAATGTGCGAGATAATGAAGAGGAATATAATCAGTATGAAGAGATGTACCTTTTCACCGAACCAGAAAACATCAAGCGCGTAGAGAGAAGCATTAAAAAGAATTTCAAACCCTATATGCGAGAAGATGTCAATGCTGGAAAAAAATGTATATAGCAATGCGAGATGATATATATTGTATATATTTGTATCTTCTGAAATCAACTTAGAACAATGTTGGTATATGGATTGTGTCGTTTTGCATTTGTGTACATATGCGTTTGGACTCAATGATTTGGAAGTTTGGAAGTTTGGTCTTTCAGATAATGATGTCTCGGGCGTGTAGCCGATTGAAGGAGGAGCGCTTGGCGTGGCGCAAGAACCATCCCCATGTATGTACATATGGCACACCGGTCACATGGTTGTATATACATATGTATCTGTAATGGACTGATGAACTTAACTGTAGTTTGTTTTTCCGTCTTGTTTGTTTTTGGTATTTTCAATTTCTCAGCGTAGGGTTTCTTTGCGAAGCCTGAATCGGGAGATTTATTGAAGTGGCAGTGCATCGTCCCCGGTAAAGAAGGGGTAAGTCATGAAGAACAAGCACAATATGAGTTTAACCATCGTCCTCCTATTAATAAATTTCTTTTGCAGACTGAATGGGAGGATGGTTACTACCCCCTAACAATCTCCTTCTCTGAGGACTATCCCTTGGTGCCTCCAAGATGCGCATTTCCAATTGGGTTCTTCCACCCAAATGTCCATCGTTCGGGAGCACTCTGCATTGGGATTCTTGATGAAGAGACTGTAAGATAGACCTATTTTGTTCATGTAATTATTACTTATAATTGTTGTCGAACTTATTTGAATTGGTTTCTTATATTGCTTAAATTATATTTCGTAGGGGTGGTGCAGTGCTTTTACAATAAAAACTATACTACTTGAAGTTCAGGGTTTGCTGCATCAGCCAAATGTGTCTGATGTTGAAAATGATTGCTATAATCTACTTATCAAGATTAGATGACACTTTGACTTAGTGACCAATGTAGGTTATTCATTCCTCCTTCGACATTTGTTAATTTAAATAATTTCAATATTTTCAGGATCCAGCGGAATATAAGAGACGTGTTCGGTATCAAGCAGGACGGTACAATTTAGATTGATCGATGGGAGCTTCATCGCCGATCTACAATGAATGTAACATGATTTTTGTTCAGTGTGTCAAGAAATTATCTTTGAACAATTGTAAAGCCTCTAATGGTGTATTATCACAATTAAGCCAGCCTCACTGGTGATCGAGCATTTCCTATAATGCATTACTGAACTAGTATCTGCTAGCTCATCTGTGTTTTTTTCCTGATACAATTTTGCCTGCACGACTACATACGGTTGTGATAATTGCAACTACATCCCTGTAATTTCAATGGAAACCGCTTATGATAATTGAACAACTACATACGGTTCTTAAACAATGACCGCTACTGAAAATACATGATCTTCTCAGGCCGTTGTTAATCAAGAACCGTTTATGAAGTTCATTGCATTACAAGCGGTTATTAATTAAGAACCGCCAACGAAGATCATGTATTTACTCAGACGGTTGTTCCTTAAAATCCATCTGTGAAGTTCGTTGCATTACAAACGGTTATTAATTAAGAACCGCCAATGAAGATCATGTATTTACCCACACGGTTGTTCCTTAAAATCCGTCTGTGAAGTTCATTGCATTACAGACGGTTATTAATTAAGAACCGTCTATGAAGATCATGTATTTACCCAGGCGGTTGTTTCTTAAAATCCGCCCGTGAAGTTCATTGCATTATTGACGGTTCTTAAATAAGAACCGTCTGTGAAGATAATGTGTTTACCCAGACGGTTGTTCTTTAAAATCCGACTGTGTTGTTCTGTCATCACAGACGGTTATTATATCATTCGTCATCACAGTCGCATATTTTTAAGGACCGCCTGTGTTTGAAAATTTGAGGCGCCTGTAAAAATGCTTTTTGTAGTAGTGTTAGCAGATAAACATGTTGCACGCCTCTAACTGCTTACAACATAACTAACCAATCCTCTCGCTTGACTAATCCATACATTGCGTACTCATTCTTTTTTTTTTCAAAAGGCCTTGCGTACTCACTCAATCAATAGCTAGGCACTTGTTTATACTCCCTCTTAATTGTCGTTCGGACAACTCTGTGTAGTTGCTTTTAACTCCCTCCGACTAGCCGATGAGAAAAAAAAAAAGAAACGGAGGGAGTAGTTGCTTTGGTTGGTCGGAGGCGACAATTGATACCGGAGGGAGTACTATCTCCGTTCCTAAATATTTGTCGCTTTGTAGCTTATTTTTGAACTACAAAACGACAAGTATTTAGGGACGAAGGGAGTATATGTCTGGATCCTTAGCTCTACTAGCCACACTCTCTTGCAATATTCGGGTCCTAACTGGTTAGTGATTCTCTCTCTTTCCTTACGAAATCATAGATATATGATATATACGAAAGTTAATAAATAGTCCATGGGGTGTTACACATGCAAAATCACAGGAATCAAAGAAAACACAAGGTTAAATTAACTAAGGAATTACACGGGTGGGCGAGTGTTGCGAGTGGATGGTGTCGGACGACACACAGGGAGGGTCATCAATGTGATTGTAAATAAAATAAACATCATTTTCTTTGTGGGTCATTAGGACAATTGGACATCTATCACTATATAATTCACATCTGCCGCCTCGTACAATTCCAATTGTTAATGGAGTAGTTTAACCAATCAGACATTGTCACATTGATGCCACCTCGTACAATTCAAGTCAGCATTGAAAGCTTATTCTTAGTTAATTAAGAAAGATGAAGCCTTCCAAAGAACTTTAAAAATTTGCAACATGGCTTAAATTCCCAGTCTGAAACTTCTATGGCCACTCTTGCTTTAAAAAAAACTTCTATGGACACAAACTAAAAAATCCATCATTATCCCATATCATACATGATAGAGTACGAGTCTTAGGGGAAAAATATTGATTCTGGCCAGGAGGCAGGAGAGGGTTCACCCCTGATGCAAATGAACTGTGAATATCCAGGTTTGATCCGCACCCATGTGTCCTGTAGGACTCAAATTCTAATTTTACGATTTATATATGAGTGATAATTATTCTTTTATGTGTGCGCATTATTTTTGGGGGTTATATCTACATTTCAATTTGAGAAAAATTCAGGGACCAGGTAATTAGAAGCTAATTACTACATTTAATAACTAATTCTTGTAGTTACTATTAACCCTTAATTCTATAGGTTAATAAATCATAAAAAAATTGTTTCCTTATTTTACAATTAACATAACACTTGCAAATTACGAATTAACAATTATCAAAATTATACAATAACTTGTCTTCTTCTTCCTCCTCTCCGGCGGCGGGCGCTGCCGCTGCTACATCACGCACTGCCACTGCCTGCTCTGCCGCTGCGCGCTCTGCTGCACACACCGCACAGTGTCTCGGTTCGCCGTCGCCAATCGGGATTGAAAAATTAATCGGGAGAGGAAGAGGAATGAAGGTGGAAGAAGATAGGGTTGTTGGCACGAATCAAAAAGTGGATCTAAGGTTCGCTTAAAAAAATTGCTGGATTTCAGACACCTGAATTCTACCATTTCTCATTATTTTTGTGTGTGCTATTACTTTGCCATCCAAGCAAGAGAGATTGTCTACATCACACCTCAAGACAATATCAGCAATCAATTAGGCGGCCTTTGGCAGATAAACAAGTGTACTGCTTACGACACATCGCTAGCCAATCCTCTTGCTTGAAGACCTCGTATGTTACGTTCTCACTCGATCTACAGGCAATATTTTTCTATGCCCAACTTGTGTCCTGCAAGTTGGTGTGGTTACCTCGCCTACCACACATGCTTCACTCTCCTAGCCACACTGCATGAGGCCTTTGTTGGAGGCTTGGAGCTTTGCTATATATACATGGACCATTGATCGATCCATAGCCAAACCAAGCCACAAATCACAGCAAGGCTTCTTCGTTCTCTCACCCTCTCCCAACTGTACGAATCGTCGTACAGTAGGATACTCTCGGTGCACAGCAGCATAAAAACGAAATGCATCCGTCCGCGCTTCTGCTGATGATCTTGGTGGCCGCCGCCGTCACCGGTGAGGTGAACGGTGCCCACCCTGCCGCAGACACTCCGGCGGGGCGGTTCTGGGAGGAGGCTCTCTCTGGCGCGCCGTTACCAGAGGCCATCGCGGACCTCATCCAGAAAGGCAGACCTCTTTACCACTTCAATTCATTGCCATCAGATTCCCCTTTATCCTGATTTTCTGAGTTCCACTGCGGAGTTTTTGTTATCAAATTTTTAGGACCTTGTTACTAGTGTGGTGGCCAAGATGTTTACACACTTGCACGGGTTAATATCAACATTATACTATTTGAACTAAACTTTTCATTCTAACGATAACAAATTAGGAACAAAGGGGAGCTGTCAAAGAGCATCATCAGCTACTGATAATGTATTTTATCTTTTTCTTTTCTAGATAATGGAAAAAGCTAATCTTCCCCTTCAAATGACGTTATGGTCACATTATTTCCAATCCAACTCGTCACTCTAGCACATGAGAATACAAGTAAATAAGCTCAAACATATGTTCGAATGCATACATTAATAAGCAATTCTAATGCTATACCAGCTAAACCTTTATCATCCATAGGAATACACTCATAACTGTCGACTCTAAAGATCTATACGTGCGTGTCACTCATAATGTCGGTGATGTCCTCATGCCTTTGTGACTGCGTCCAAGTTCGACGCCGATAAGTTACCATGTAAAGAACATGCATGTATATATTTCAAATAAGATTGATATACAACATTATATCATTTCTACTCGACCAGATAGACCAGCGTACAATCGAAGTATCCACAATCAACATATTCCTGAATTTAGTGTTAAACTTAGGCAGCCACACATCAACCATATTGTGAACAATATTTGGAGTTTCAATTCAAAAAGTAGCTTGAACCACTCTTCTTATGAATCTTGCATAGTGGCAATATAAAAAAAGAGATGTTGAATAGTCCGCATGCGAGCAGAAGACACATTTTTTATCTCTTTTACAATTTTGTCTTGCAAGATTATCCTTAATCAAAGCTACACCTTTACTTAAAAACAATAAGAAAATTTGAACAACGACAGTGTTTATTTCCATAATCAACCATTTTCCGGAATGATGTCATTTGTTATCATAAACATGTACATTGAATTGATTGTAAAATTACCATTCTGATTAGACTGCATCTAAGCACATCCTTCCTTTCATAAAGAACAACATGCATGAGCAATACTTACCATCAATCTATGCCATAATATCAAATTATTATCAACTTGCAGACCATGTCTAAAAATTTCCAATCGTTTATCCTCCTCCCGAAATCTGACATCCTTTTCCACAGGTATTGACCACTCGCCACTTAAGGAGAGCTACTCCGCCGCGTACGCCGCTCTGAGCAGTGCTCAAGTGAGATACCAAAGACGTTGGGAGAGTAACTCCACGCACGGCACGCCGCCGCGGGGCTTCTTCTTCATCGAGGAGGAGGTGGCCCGAGTGGGTAGCATCACGTCGGTGTCCTTCCCGCCGGCGACGACCACGCCCATCCTCCCGCGCGACGTCGTGGAGAAACTGCCCTTCGGCAGCCTGCAGGACACCCTTGCCATGTTCGACATGACGCCGGGCTCCGCCGAAGTCGTGGCCGAGACGCTGCGCGGGTGCCAGGACAGGTCGCTTATGCCCGGGGAGCAGAAGGCATGCGCCACGTCGCTCGAGGGCACCGTGCGCGCCGCCGCGCGCATGCTCGGCGCCACCGGAGGTAACGGGGTGTGGGCGGTGGCATCAGCATTGCCCTCCGCCGGACTGCCGCGCCAGCAGTACGTCGTCACCGAGGTGACGCAGCTCCCCGGCGACCACCACGTGGGGTGCCACGACCAGGCGTTCCCGTACGCCGTGTTCCACTGCCACATGTTGGCGCAGCCGAGCAGGGCGTACGTGATCACCATTCTGGGATTTGACGGGCGCCCGGGGGTGGCCATGGCGGCGATGTGCCACCTCGACACCTCCAGCTGGAACCCCCGCCATCCCGCATTCAAGATGCTGGGTACCCAGCCGGGCGGGGCGCCGGTGTGCCACTTCTTGCCCTATGCCAACCTGCTCTTTGGCAAAACAGTGGAAGAAGACACCGCGTAGGGTAACTACTGCGCACAACATAATCCACGCTGCAGGCCAGGTATATAGTGCTACACACGACGGCCTCTATATACTAAATAAGAAGTGCATAGCAGTGTTGGTGTTCGTTCGTGTGGAGCCTGCCTCAAGCGTTCCATCTGCTCTTATGCACTAAAAATGTCGGTGTTCATCTTCAAGCGCGGTGTGGCCTGAATGTTGTATCAGTTCTAAGGCCGTGGTGCCGATGGTATTGTATGTAATCACGTACTCATGTGTGTGAACATGTTTGAATAAAATACTTGTATGTATATTGTGCCAGTTGAATATGTTGGGAATAAACCACAAATGGCGTGTTAGCTTTGTGAATTTTGCAAAGTACGGGCGTCACAGACATGTGCCGGTGTGCCCACCATGGCCGGCGAGGCTGTTGCGCACTATCCGTGTAAGTCAGCTTAATTGAGTCAGAGAACGTCTCTAGGAGTAGGAAGAGTGGTCAGGGACGACATGTTGGCGTGGAGAAATTGGCACCGATCGGGGTGAATTGGTGCCACAACGGCCAAAACGTGTGAACGGGTCGCCTCGCCATGTTGGTGCGCACGATTGCTGGATCAAGAGCTGTGAGGAGGTGTTTCTCCCGAGCCTATATAACCTCCTGTACACCACCGTGAATGTATTGAACCAATTTTTCTGAGAATTGCATCGAATTGTGTCCATGTTCATAGCTCCGGCGTGCTCCCTTGTTCTAAGTGCGTGCGAGTGGTTTGAGACGAATTTCGAGTGTGCTCGATTCCAACAGAATACTATGACGCAACCACTTATTAATTTACATGGTTGTTACTAGTACTCCCTTCGTTCCCTAAATATTTATCGTTTGTTAGTCCATTATTAAACTAACTTTTCACACTTGGACGCAGAGGCCCTCAAGTTTGCCCTTCCTCTTCACCTTCTCTTCCGACCTGTCTGGCGGCTTCGACCTGCTTGGCGGTAGCTCCACCCTGTGCAACGCCGCACACAGTGGATGGGAGCAAGCAGCAATGATGCGAACACCCCGTCGGGTTGACGATGATCAGTGGCATCCTCAGGATGATAGGTGGTGATCTGGCAGGCAGAGTCTTGGATCCATCTTGTGGTGGTGCCTGATGGAGCTGGCATGAGGTGGTGGCATCCTTGGGATAACATGCGACAGGTCTGCCTAGCAGAGCCTTGGATCTGGCTTGTGGTGGTGCCCAACAAAGCTGGCGCGAGCTGGTGCTCAGCGCGAGGTGGTGGCCGCACGATGGCCGCTGTCGAAGTGTGGACTAGGAAACTTCCCTCGGTACTACTAAAACATAGTCCATGGAGGTTTGTATTCGGTTGGGGCGCGAGTCAGATCGATGCAAGAGGTGAACACCGGAGATTTTACGTAGTTCGGGCCGTCTGAGCGTAATACCCTACTCCACGGAGGTTTGTGTATTGTATGAGATTTTGTGTGTATGAGTTGGCTTGAGTGTGTATGAAATCATATATGTCAAGGACTGGTCGTTACAGTTCGTGCCTAGTCCAACAAGTGGCTCCGGCTGTATTAACTTCTCTGTACACAATCTACAGTGTTAAGGACGGTTAATAGGTCTTGTAACAGTTAATTGATAGCCCTTGAATGTTCGTGCCGTTGGAGATCCCGTAGTCTTCCTGTTGCTGATGTAGGTCTAGACTTTACACGTGGAAGCTTTGGAGCTTCCCTCTACTGGGGGATAGGTCCGGTGCCGTTGGACACGTGGCAATGCTGGAGCTTCTCTGAGGAGGGAGGTAGGTCCGGCTCTGTGGGGCACGTGGTAGCACCAGAGCTATCCAAACAAGGGAGGCTGGTCCGGCTCTTCTGGACACTTGGCAGCGCTGGAGCTACCCTAAGGAGGGAGGTAGGTCCAGTTACGCGAGGTGCGTATCCCTTTCAAACGTCTGCCACTTCGACATAGGAACTCCTCGGCTTTGCTTGCTGTGTCAAGGGGTACCTGGTACGCAAGATACCGACAGTAGCAGATGTCCATGCTCGAAGGCAAGCCGCAGTCGCACCGAGTGATGACAGCATCATGTCTCTTCTTCCCTAGCAGAGGAGGCCCAAGTGGCTTGAGGCTGTCGTGTGCGATGTTGATAGCATGGATTGAGCAAAGACCAATGTGGTGGTTGTCGGATTTGTGACCGACGAGTTGGATCTAGGCGACGTTGGTGATTGTGGCTATCGGCGGGCGGATTGGAAGCTCTAACGAACTTCAACAGGCAATGTTGGCTCGACAGAAGCTCCTCTCCCGAGCGTGGTGCAGTGGGTCAGCATAGATCTTCCTCCTCTTGCATGAGTGACTTGAGCTCGATGGTGTGGTCAATGTGAGGGTCGCACATATGGTGCGGTGGGGTCCGGGAGACAAGAGCTTGGTGGTGAGGCTAGGAGATCTCATCGAGGACGAGCAGCGGGAAGCCCCTTCTCCCATCGTGCCATGAGCCGGTGAGGGTGGTGGTAGCATTAATTTTCGGGGTGGAGGCGGTGTTGCTAATCATAGGAGTGCTCGGCGGCGGGGACCCTCTTCCTCTCTTGAGATGGTCTCCTGGAGCGGCATCGGTGAAGCTTGTGAGCAACTGCAATGATGGATCTGAGTAGTGGGGCTCGCGGTTGCTTACGACAACAAAGATGATCGGCAGGGCTTGAGGGCGCTTGCGATGGCGGATCTAGACAGTAGGGCTGCGGATGCCTGTGACGGTGGATCTGGACAGCGGGGCTCGTGGGCTCCAGCTTCTACAGATGGTCACCATCATGGACAGGTTGGGGCACTGCCTCTACTTCAATGGCCTAATGACTTGAAGGTATTACAGTTTCCTTTATCAATGTACAGAGGTAAGCTGATTAGAGTAGCAGCAAAAAGAAGTGTGGTTCAGTGTGTGGTGTGGAAGAATGAAATCTAGTTTATGCACTCATCGATGGCACAACCACCAAGTAGCGCATGTGGAACACTAAATAGAGAGCTTGAAGCCTGGCAGTCACGACATCCATGTAGATAATGGTGATTTGTGGGTTTTGAATGAAACTCAGACGCTTCACGCAGCAAAATCCTCCCTCTTTGCAATCTCATCTGATTTGTTTCCCTCCATCTTCTCACTGCCTATTCTATAGGAGTAGTTTTTATAGTTCTGAGTGCATAGGGATTCAATACTTTTTAGTAAAAAAAGATTGGCCACTACATTTTCTTACAGAATGTTATAGCCAACCATAGCTTCCAGTTCTTCACTAAGACTGCTACTCCTTTCATTCCAAATTATTTGTCACTCTCTAGTTCATTTTTGAACTAGAGAGTGACAAGTAATTTGGAATGAAGAGAGTACTTTGGTGGAACTACTATCCTTATATTTATATATGAGGCCAATATCAAGCAGATGTGATTGCAATTTTCCCTCTCTTCATGAATTTATGACTATACCATTCTCTCTCTTTTATTATTTTTTGAAATAAAAGACTTGTCCATTCTTGTCGGAACCCGCCTTTTGAAGGTCCACTTGTGCATCCCGTACAAATCCCTGGATTAGTAGGTTGTACGCACAACAAAATATATTGAGATCCATACAATGATTATTTATTTATAATCAATATATGTGTTACAAACATGAAGTAGATTACATTGAATGTGGTCGGGATACGACCACTTAAAAGGAAAAAATACTTGAAAACATCGGAATAGAACAGCGTCATGCCCAACACACAGACTTGGGAAGTAGGACTAGACCTAATCATCATCCTCTCATAGTTCAACTTCTTCATCTTCTAATAAAATCACATATAAAGCAAGAGTGAGCACATAAGGTACTCCACAAGCCCTAACACTACTCAAGGGAAGGTGTTTCATGCATTGGGACTTGTAGGAAGGAGAGGCCATACGACTTAGTTTCGCCAAAAAGCACTTTATGTAAAGTTCCCTTTGAAAAGAGTTTTGCAATAAGAAGGAGAAGTAGTTTAATCAGTATTATTATGGTTGGCGGGCCCTGGGGGAGTTTCAGACTATCCTGCCAGTTCCCTCACTTTTAGATGAGTCTTCGGACCCATGGCTCTAACACATGGAGGCCACCCACCCACCCACCCACACACACACACACACACACACACTTCAAGAAGATGCACTAATGCTAATCATAAGAAGTCCAAGGCATAGTGTGTCAAGACTATGATAACAACTATTCGGATAGATTAAGACTCTTCAGAGTTTGTACACTTTACTCACAGGCCATGCCCACCGTGATGCAACATAACGCTCATCTCATCTTCCCCGAGTAACCCCACAATCACACCACAGTCCGACGCAGGGGCTATTCGGGCATTCCCTACCCAGCCAGGCAACAGATGACCCTTGGTCTTTGTGCTATTTCCTGGTCCACCGTGCTCTCCATGGGTCTCCAGGTGTCTCTTGTGGCAGTCACGAGAAAGGTAGAGTGAGTCCCACCCATACAGGTTCTGTGGCTGCACAAAATCACTATGTTAAGGTCAAATGAACCGTTCCTTATATAGGTGAGGCGGCTCCATCCATCCTTGGTAGAAGGACTAACCCAGATCACATAGCACCGAACTAATCTGAAGTACTCAACATAAGTCTAGTTCGGATAACAATGTCATCGGACTATTACTGAAGCACTCAACATTGATCGATGGGTTACATCGAATATGCAACCGCAGCTGGTATACCTCTTAGAGAGCACTCGACACCCCATCACCATGCCCGCCTCGACCACCCTCCCTCTTCGCACACATAGTTCATTAATCACCCAAACATATCCTAACTCCCATTGCCAAACAGCTTTTGACATATTTCACAATCATGTATATAGTATGCAGTGGTTCGCGATGCGAACAGCACAGAGGTTCCTAAGCATAGTACTAACAAGGAGGTGCTTACATCACTACTATAGTGCAGTGATGAAGTTGTTAGGTTGTCAAGGGGTTGTGTTGTCAAGGTCAAGGAGGGGATTGTGATAGTCACTGCTATTATCGTAACTGATGCAGTGTCTTGTTTCAAGTCGTTAATAGCGAGTAACTATCGTGTTACTATTTATCATTGGCTAGTAGCTAACATCGCCACTCAGTCATCGACATAGCTCATGCTACCACATTTCAAGTGGTTCAAAGTGTAGCAACATTTTACAATAGACACACAGTTATGCAATCAAAACAGACCAATAGGTGCAATTGAAAAACATAGGTGAAATATGATCAAGGAGTTAGAACTTGCCTTTACAGTGTTTTATCTAAGTCTTTGTCATGTTCTTCACGATTCGAGTCTTGAATGTTTGCTTCTCGAACTCTCCGATTCCTAGGTACGTAGATACGCGAATAAAATATGATTTATCGATAAAGATCCAAGAAATCCAAATAAAACTCCAATAAATACAAATAATCATTCAATAACGTGGTTGCTAAAATTCTTATAAGGCTTATCGAAGAATACAATATTCTACCAGTGTTTATTTGAAAGCATTACCATTTCTTCGGTCAACTAATCACTGAAAGATTTAACATTATTATCGATCTTCTTAGTTTGATCGCCTACTTATTAATCTTATTACGCTATAGGTTTTCAATAACGTATTTATGTTGTTATGGGTGTCAAGGCTTCCAAATTTGGGGCTTAATTTGATTTCCTTCAATCTTCTAGTTATTTACAGGGTTAGGACCATTATGTTTAATTCACTAGTTCATACTATAAATTACTTAGGTTACGATCAACAGGTTATCCATAGCTTCTATGGACTTTCTTTGTAATCAACCTATATTCATAGTAGTATATTCACTAAAGTTCTTCTAATGTAAGTCTCTCCTGTTTTAGAGACTACTCCCATGTTGTGACATTCCCTAGCAAATTGCAGATTTTTACTGAGAGCTAGTGAGTAACCTATTGTTTTGTACACTCCTCTAAATCCATTGTTTCAATAACGTGTTCTAAAAGCCTTAGCATATTTTTTTAACTCTTGTAACATGTGAATTTTCGTTACTTAATAGCTCTCTAGTTGCTCTTCCCTGATGATGACAGCTAGTTCATTATATTACAATTCATTTTAGTCCATTACTACTCTATAGTCCTAGTACTATATTCTCACAAGTATTTAGAGGGTCTTTTATGGAAAGATTACCTTATCAAAAGAATCTATGTGCCTCTTGCCAATTCATAGTTATTTAAATAATTTTTCTATGAGAATGATAATTAATTAATTATCCCATTATTTATATTAACCAAATACTATCTACATTATTTTTTTAAATGTCAAATGATAGTTCTAGAGTTTTGTATATAACTATTGTGAAGGCTTATCAAATTGGGAGGCTAAATACGGGTTCCCTCAACTTTCTAGTTGATTGAACTATTTTATTAGCTAATAATAAGTCTCACATTTTCTAAAATTAATTTGTGCCACTAATTACTGTTTTTATGTTCTAATTATCATTACATATTCTTAGAGAATTCTTGGACAATTATTTGCGAAAATGATTACAATTTAGAGTTGAAACACGATTTCTTTTTAATTTCTTAATTATCAATTCATTTTAGGTAGGATAATAATATTTACCACAATATATACAATTAATTTCTTCTATCAATAACTCCTAATATGCACTACAAGAAATCAAGAATTATTAGGGATTTTGCTAGAATTTTCTGATATTGAGAAATGTTGTTTATTATCTTTTGTGTACACAACCCGGGTGGACCTAGCATTTTTTTACAGCGCGTTTTGGCTGATGGTCAGTTTGTGCACCTAGCAGTTTCAGCTTTTGACACGTAGGATCCAGAGCACAGTGACCTATGGGCCTTCGGCCTTCATGGACTGAGTCCACTCAACCGCGGGCTGAGGGGTTGCGCTGAGGTGGCTGATGGCATTGAGGTGGCATCTGCGTGGCACTGATGTGTTGAGGTGGCGCCTATGTAGCGGCCACGTGAGCACCACGTGAGCACATGTAGGCGCCATGAACCTGAGCAGGGGAGGCAGCGGAGAACGGCTGCCGCACGGCGGAGGGATGTTGGTGACTTCGCCGACACGACAGTTAAGCTCAACGACCGATCATCGGAGTCAACTGGAATGATCTACGCGACAGGGCGTACACAATGGTGTACTCAGTGGTGCGCGGCAGCGAACAGATCGGTGGCGCTACTGTGCCCACGGCGGCACTTGCTGGTGGCGGCGTTTCACGAATAAGCGTGTGCGCTCATTTCCTTCAAACCTGTTCTTTGGGAACATTTGCACGCATGTAGGAAACGGAGCTGCGAGCTCCGCCTAGCCAGTGGTTCTTCCACAGCGGCCAGGGGTGACGCGCGGCGGCGATGGAGGCAGTGGGATGTGGAGGCGAAGTAATGCGCGATAAAACGAGGAAATAGTTGCACCTACGCAGAGGTAGGGTCGAGGGGAGTGTGTATGCGCACCAGGACGGACTGAGGAGGCGCCAACGATGGTTAGCAGCAGACCGTGGCAGCTACACGCGGTGGCGCGTCAGCGAACTACACATTCTTGAAACAATCTAGCGGGATAACTTGCTGGTGATGTGTTCCAGCGTGGGAGGAAAGTGTTGGGTCACTTGGTTAGGCTGGGGAGGCCCCCACGGTGGCCAACGGCACGTGCGGGGAGCAGGGGCGGTGATGCTCTAGGTTTGTCGCGGATTTCCCGCTAGGGTGCACTAATCTACGAGCAAATGTGCGTTCTATCTAAATAACGATAGTAGGAAGCAGCTGGCAAAAGTAATTGAAGATTGATACCTCATTGGAGCGGCAATGGGGACGGCGGCCAGAGTTGGGGAAGAAAAAGGGGGCCGTCGACCTTGCCCAAATTTGGAGACGGGAAGGCGCAACGAAGAGCGTGCGGTTGCCAGAGATGGTTAGGTGAGTGTGGCGAGACTTTGGGTGAAGTAACCGAGAGGGAGGAGCCATTTTATAGGCGGGACGAGTGAGGCAGCGGGCGAAGACGGTTCTACAGATACGAGGATGGCGCTCGGGTCTCTGTGAGCATGAAGGGTGGCATGGTCGCGGTGGTGATGATGAGAGCACAGGCACGCAGTGGCGACATGATTGAGTCGGTGCAGCAGGGGTGCCCAGGCACAGTCTCATCGTGAATTTCCCAGAGACGCCGTCGGTTCGAGAAGGGAAGGCGGCTCGTGGGTACTTGAGTGCGGGGCACACGGGCGACGCAATGGGTGGGGCTGGCAAAGTGACGGGAGAGGTCGTGTCCCCGGATTGTCGGTATCAGGTGACTTTTGTCAGGGTGATTTTGACAGGGTGGTGGGAGGAGGAAGAAGCACAGTGGCGGGTTGGGCCGCGTGTGCATGCAGAGTAGAGGGGGCGGACTGGGCCGCGTAATGGAAATAGGCTGGACCTCGGTGGGAAAGGGCAGTGGGAGGAAGAGAGGCCGGCTAGGCCGCAAGGATGGGAAGAGGGGAGCTGGCCTCTGTGCGGGAATTCAAGGGAATGAAGATGGGCTCGACCCTAGATGAGAAGAGGAGGGTCTTGTGATTTTTTCTAAAGCTGGAAGCTTATTTGAATTCAACTTTGGATTTAGTTTAGGTGTTTTTTTGGAGTAATGGAATATTTATTTAATTTTTTAATTTATATAGATAATTTTTGTTGACCTTTGATTTAGTATTTTTGTAGTCAATTTATTTGGTGCAATTATTTTATTAGGTCTTTCTATTTCAGACATTGCACTCCAAGTTCGTAATTTGAGTTCGATTTATGTGTATAGGATTTTTATTATAAGTTTTGATTTGGCTTAAGGTCCTATAATACGTTATCAATGGTCTTCCCTTATTCATTTATTTGGTTTGACATACATGTGTTTATATTTACGTGACCTACTACTTTTATTATTAGCTCCTAGTTTATTAGTATATATAGATTATATGGTTTGAGTTGTTTTACGAGTAAATATTATTTTTATTTTGAACTATATCTGGTTTGAGATTCTTCAATGTTTGTTCAATTATTGGTATATTTCTTTCTATTTACATCAGTTAATGGGTAGCTCGCATATTCTCATATATTCGTTTACGTCAACCTCGTTTATTCCTCCACTGTGGTTTTTGTTTGTTGCAGTACATTTTTGTAGTTTAATTCATGTTTAATCGTGTATGTAGTTTTATTGGTATACATGTGTGTCTCTATTTTTATTTGCAATTAAGGTTTGTTAGAGATTTACTAAAAAAATTAATTCGGAGTGATTTTTACCATTTGTTAAAATTTAGGTTGTGACAATTCTGATCTGTACCGAATGGTACTGTCGGTACCCCGCGGTATGGGGTTTCCTCGCACACATGCTGAAAATACCTTAGTACGTCCGGAGGTGTCACGTGTCCAGAAGGTGTCGGACCCTGCCTTTCCTCAAGTACGGTATCCGACACTACCACGTGGACCTCGAAGATGGGACCTAGCTCCTCCGGTGAGACAGTCTCTCGAGCTGCCATGTGCTTGGCTGGACGGGACCTCACCCCACTATGGGAGTGGGCTCCGGTGTTGGCTCAAAATACCATGCCACACACCTCCTGCAGAGAAGGGCTCCGGAGCTGCCACGTGCCTTGAGGTATCGGGCTTGGCCTCCCCTGCAGTGGCCAACCCCGAAGCTGCCACATGTCCCGCAACTCACCTTGGGTGGTGGGGTGCGGGAATTAAGGGATGGTGTGCCCCGTATAAATCAAACATTGAAGAGAGGCACCCACCTCCGATGGATAACACGGAGCGTTGCTAGATCCTACTGACGCCCCGGGGCCACATCACAGATGGATGGAGACGCCGATCAACTTCGACACCTCCGACTATCCCGAGAACATGGCAGGAGCCAGACTTCTGCCCTCCTCGTCACACCCACCATTGCCAGCATCAAGTTCTACCACGTCCTGATAGATGGTGGGGCCAGACTAAACCTCATCAGTCGTGCGACCTTTGACAAGCTGAAGATCCCTGTGTTCAAGCTCGCCCCATCGAGACTATTCTCGAGGATAGGAACAGGGAGGATTATCCCGTACGACAACATCCACCTCCGGGTGACCCTCGAGACACCCGAGAACTTTAGGACAGAGAATATCCTATTTGACGCCGCGGAGGTCAGTCTCCCCTACAACGTCATCATTGGTAGACCAGCCCTGTACCCATTCATGGCTGTAGTCCATTACAGCTACCTTGTCCTCAAGATGCCGACTCCCTCCAGCATCCTCAAGATCTGTGGAGATCGCGCTGCGGCATTGTCTGCTTTGGAGGAGCTCCAAGCGCTAACATCAGCCCCAACACTTGCCCCGGGCGATGCTGGACCTAGTCAGCCTTCGCCGAGCTCACGCGAGCTCGACTACAACGCTGCACCATGGGTGCAACCCTCTAACAATGACGACGTACCCATCAAGACTATCCAGATAGGCTCTAATGCTGCCCAGACCACCCGTATTGCGGGGAGTCTAGATAGCAAGTAGAAATCAGCGCTCATTGCCTTCTTGCGAGCTAATATCAACGTGTTTGCCTGGCAACTGTCTAAGATGTCCGACATCCCTAGGGAAGTTACTGGGCACCACATGAAGATCTACCCTGATGCCCGGTCGGCACAGCAGAGGCCACGAAAGCAGTCCATCAAGCAACAGAACTTCATCTACGAAGAGATTAAGAAGCTGCTCGATGTTGGCTTCATTCGGGAAGTCCATCATCCCAGGTGGTTGGCCAATCCCGTCGTCGTCCCCAAAGCTGACGGGAAACTTCGTATGTGCATCGACTACACCAACCTCAACAAGGCATGTCCTCAAGATCCTTTCCCTCTGCCTAGGATAGATTAGATCGTAGATTCAACCTCGGGATGCAATTTGCTCTCCTTTCTAGATGCTTACTCATGGTTCCACAAAATCCCCATGCCTAGAGAGGATGAAAAACATACCGCATTTATAACCGTAGATGGCCTCTACTGCTATGTATTCATGCCTTACGGCCTTAAGAATGCCCTTCTTACTTTTGTGCGTGCCATGTATAAAACATTTAGGGACCTCATTCGGGACCTGGTAGAGGTGTACGTCGACGATATCTTTATCAAAATCAAGACACATACATCATTGTTAGAAGACCTCGCCCTAGTCTTCGATAGATTACGGACCACACGCACAAAGCTTAACCCTGACAAGTGTGTGTTCGAAGTCAAAGTCGGGAAGCTCCTTGGTTTCTTGGTATCACACTGAGGCATCGAGGCAAACTCAGAGAAGATCAAGGCGGTAGAGCTGATGCGGCCTCTAGCCTGCATCAAGGACGTACAGAAGCTTACAGGTTGCCTAACAGCGCTCATCTGGTTTATCTCTAGACTGGCTGAATGGGCCCTCCCATTCTTCAAATTGTGAAGTCCTACATGAAGCCAAAACAAGGTACCTTAAACTACACAAGTTATTGTATACAGTGCTAATCGCGTCGAGGAAGCTCTGCCATTACTTTCAGGCACACATGGTTTCAGTGGTGACCTCGTTCCCACTGGGGGCGGTGCTTCGCAGTCCCAACGCGACTGGCAACATTGCCAATTGGGCGGCGGAACTGGCAGAGTTCAAGCTCGACTTCTTGCCGCGACATGCAATCAAGAGCCAAGCACTAGCGGATTTCGTTGCTGAGTGGACTCCCTCACCAAGCAACCTAGGGGGCCTGGAAGTCAGCGAGTCGGAGCCTAGGGCACCGGTGCTCACCGGACCCGCTCACCAGACCCCACTGGACACTCTTCTTCGACGGTTCATCGCGGAAGCAAGGGGCCGGAGCCAGTGTACTGCTCACCTCACCAACAGGGGAGCAATTCAAGTACGCGGTGCACCTTGACTTCAAGGCGATCAACAACATGGCGGAGTATGAAGCCCTCATCTTCGGACTAACATCTGCACAGGGTCTCGGTGTCCAGTAGATGCTGGTCAAGGGAGACTCCCAACTGATCATCAAGCAAGTCCGGGGAGAATGCTGTTGCAACAACCCTCAGCTTGCGGCGTACCTGCTGCACCTCAAGAAGCTAGAAGCTGGTTTTGAGGCTTTGGACCTCTACCACGTGCTGCATGTCGACAACTCCATCACCGATGCCTTGTCAACAATGGCATCCACCGGGGCCCCAGTTCCTGAAGGTGTCTTCGTCAGGAGATTAGTGCGACCAACCGCTAGGCCTACAATGCCTAACGAAGAAGGCAATGCCGACACCTCGGAGCTGGCGACCTCAACGACCCTGCACCATGGGGCCCATAGAGGTTCTTGTGCGTCACCAGGGACCCCAGATCACCCGGCTCCCAAGATCCGGAAGCTCAGGAGAGTCCCGATGCATGGATCATGAAGATCCAGGACTACCTGAATGACAACATCCTTCCAGAGGAATACATATTCGCTGAGCGAATCGTAAGGATGGCGAAACACTACACGCTGGTAGAAGGAGATATCTGTCGGCGTGGTGCCAACGGCATTCTATTACAGTGCATAACTCGGGAGGAGGATTGCGACTTGCTTGCAAAGATCTACGAAGGAGAGTGCGGGAATCATGTTGCTTCCGCATGCTGGTCGATAAAGCCTTCTGACATGGCTTCTACTGGCCAATAGCCCTCCAAGACACCGTCAAGCTGGTGAAAAGGTGCAAGGCATGCCAGTTTCACGCCAAGCAGATTCACACTCTGACGCAAACACTGCAGATGATCCCACCCTCCTGGCCATTTGTGGTCTGGGGGGTGGATATCCTCGGACCCTTCCCCAGGGCAGTCGGAGGGTATTGGTTCCTCTATGTCATTGTAGACTGTAAGGATCGAAACGCCCAAGAGGGGGGGTGCATTGGGCTTTCTTTCAATTTTTAAAGCAATTAAGATTAACGACCTCAAGCCCAATTCCCTATGCAATTAAACTATGCAATCAATCTAAATTAAAGTTGCGGAATGAAGATTGCATAAGTGTAAAAAGGGAGAGGGATGCAAACGCTCAAGGGACACGGAGTTTATCCCGTGGTTCGGTAAGATCACAAGGATCTACCTACATCCACGTTGTGGCACCCACCGAAGGGTTTTGCCACTCCCAAGTCACCGAGACAAGGGGGTTCTTCACTATTCTTCTCCGTTCGCCAACCTCGGCAAGGTGGAGCTCAAGCCTTGTACACTTTGGAATCCTCCGGGCTTCCACAATCTTCTTGGCAAGCTCCGGAAGTCGCACACACCAAGGGACACTCCCTTATGGCTCTCACTACACTAGAGACTCCAATCACCAAGAGTGGAGGCACCCAAGCACTATCTCTAGCTAGTTCTAGCCTATCTCTTGGTGTACAAATGATGAGCAAATGATGTGAAAGTGGTAGCTCTATTGCTTGAATGCTCTAGGATGTGTAGAGTATGTCTGGGCTTCAAGTCTTGTCGATTTGACAGGTTGAAGGGGTATAAATAGCCAGCCTCCACGAGATAGCCGTTGGAAAAGTAGGCTGACATCACTTCTCTGCGAACACCGGATGATCCAATGTCTCCCCTTCAGTTAACATCGGTCAAAGCCAAATTAGCTGATGTCACTGTGTCAGATATGACCGTTGTTAGACCGATGTTGATCTGTCTTCTCATCGGATGATCCGGTGGCTCTTCCTCCAGAATTTTGCTTGATCTTGAAGCTTACTGGAGTGATCGACCGATGTGTGTAAGTCTGCACATCGGATGATCCGGTGCTTCACTTGGTCCAACAGTGTTGCAATCTGTGATGATGGACCGATGTCACTGAGCCACCCACATCGGATGATCCGGTGAGTTCTTTGCTCTGAGGTCTTCTTCTTCTGTTGACACAACTCGACCGATGCAGTCAACTTAAAGACCATCGGATGATCCGGTGTGTTCAACTTGTTGACTTCGAGTTGTTTTGAGTTGTTCTTTTGGAATTTGAACTTGTGACCTCTTTGACACTTGTTTGAAATGTTGTTTTGATTGTCTTCAAGCATTGAGTGATATCAAGTTAGAGCTTTCACTTCTTGTCTTCATATGATTTGATTTGATCTCATTCGTTGATTTTATATGGGTCTCCAATGTAATTTTGATTTCATTTGATTGAGTGTTATTGAGACCTTGCATTCACAAATTCATTAGTAATATCGAATGGTTGTCATTAATCACCGAAACCGTACCTCATTGGGCCTAGATGCTTTCAATCTCCCCCTTTTTGGTGATTGATGACAACACAATAATTTAAAGCGCAATAATAATGAATTTGATGATAATACTCAAGTATATATGCAATGAATACAGCATAGGACACATTAAGCTTGTAAAACGCAAAAGAAATTTGTGGTGCGAAAAGCTCAATTGATTAAAAACATAAGCAAATGAGACAAGCGAAAGAGTGCTTAATTAAAATTACAAGAGAGTACTCAAGCACGAATACAAAGGATAAGCACACACTCCCCCTTCACAAAGCTCAATTGATTAAAAACATAAGCAAATGAGACAAGCGAAAGAGTGCTTAATTAAAATTACAAGAGAGTACTCAAGCACGAATACAAAGGATAAGCACACACTCCCCCTTCACTCCCCCTGAGACTACTACTAACACTCCCCCCTGACTCTTCTACATCTTCTCCCCCTTTGGCATCAAGACACCAAAAAGGGATCAGAACGCCTACAGACCCTGAGAGTTGGGCGCGAGGACGAACTGGGCACCGTCGCAGTCGTCAGAGCTAGAGTCGCCGGTCGTAGGAGCTGCCGGAGCGGCGGGAGCTGGAGGGTCCGCTGCCGGTGCTGGAGGAGAGGAAGCAGGTACTGGAGGTGCCGGTGGAGCTGGAGGAAGTGGAGCGCTCACCACGGACGCCGGCGTCTGCTGGAACAAGATCGTCGCCGGCAGTGGTGAGTGAATCGGTGCGCTGGATGCCAGAAGTGGTGACATACTGATTGAAGGGATAGGAGTAGTAGGCACCTGAGCAACACCTGGACCCAGTCCCAGTCCAGGCTGCTGTGGAGGAAGGGCGATCCCGGTCTGAGTGTAAAGGTTGGTGATCAACCCTAGGATCCCCATCATGGCCTGCTGGGTCTGCTGCTGCTGGTCGAGGGTACGGCGGTGCATCTGATCTACCAGGTTGGTGAACCGGTCCGTATCCTCTCACCTCTGACGGGCGATCTCCAGCTGGAGCTCCTACTGCTGCCGCTGCAGCTGTGCCAGGTGAGCAGCCTGCTCTGCCCTGGCCTGCTCAGCAGCGAGCCTGTCCTGGCGCTGCTGCTCGATCATCTGCTGGAGAAGTGTCGACAGCTCTGACAGCTGTGACACCTGCGCCTCGGACACAGGAGGTGGTGTTGGTGGCGGAGCAGCTGATCCTCCTGCCTCGGCGTCGTCCTGCCTCAGTGAAGGTGGAGGAGGAGGGAAGTACTCCTCGACACTCTCGTCTGTGTCGCTCTCGGACCAGACGTGCTGCAAGTCTCCACCTTGAGCTTCTGCCTCAGCCAGACGCTCATCTTCCCTCTCGAGGTCAGACCAATCCTCCTCAGTCAAGCGAGCCCTGACCTGGCGCTCAACTGGACGGCCAAGGCGGCGGTCTCCAGGGGCAGGGGCACGGTAATGTCCGAACTGTGTCACATTCTCGTCAGAGAGACGATCGTGCACGGCAGACTCCTCTGGAACCATCATCGTGAGCAAGTAGCTGATCCAGTGCCCATATGCTAGCTGCCTCATCATGCCCACTCCATCTGTGATGACATCCTCCATCTCGCAGATAATGACATCCACTATATCAAAGTCCATCCCGTTCATGATGTAAAACAGGATCGTCTGCTGGAGGCTAGTGAAACCCTCAAGATAGCCGGACCTCGGCAGGAGGGAGCGACGCAGGGCAAGGTGCACCGTGCGCGCTGCAGGAGTCAACAGGGCCGGAACTCTCGGCTGGTCTGGAGAGAAAGTAGGTCCAAAGAGTGATCTGATCTCCTCCAGAGCGGGAGCCACTCCTCCAGTGAGCGGCCTCCTCGGCGGGTCTGCCTGACCATAGACTCTCTCATGTATGCAGATGTCGTGCAGGTCTACTCCAAGCAGCTGTCCCAGTGTCTGCCTCGTCAGATGGTAGTGCTGACCCATGAACATGAAGTCAATGGATCGTCTTCCCTCAGAGACGTAGAGGGTGGCGTAGAACACGCAGACCCAATCCTCTACGTAGGCACTCCGCTCATAGGATAGCAGCTGCACCAGACCCCTGTACCTCTCAAAGAACGACCTGATCTCTGTCCCTGCGGCCACTTCAAGCTGAACCCAATCCATGTAGTTGTGTTGGAACAGCTTGTGGCCACGGCGTCTGTAGGTCTCGTAGAGAGACGCCTGCGTGACCGTCCAGAACCGACTGTCCACCAAAGCTTCCCGGGGCTGCGAGTACCACTCCTCAAGCAATACACTCCATCTGAGCTTTCGGAGTTGCTTGGCCTTCATCTTCCGGTAGTCCGTAAGACGGACTCCCTCACCGACCCGGACGGCCGTGTCCATCTCATAGATGGCCCTCTCGGCCTCCCTGTCCTCACGACGGTCGGCAGCCGTCGGTCTCGGACGAGGAGCCGCCTCGGTGTGACCCCCACGCGTCCGGGCAGAGCGCCGGCGGACAAGAGGCTC
Source organism: Tuctoria greenei (assembly GCA_036927565.1). Lineage (NCBI taxonomy): Eukaryota > Viridiplantae > Streptophyta > Magnoliopsida > Poales > Poaceae > Tuctoria > Tuctoria greenei. The sequence continues at coordinate 200,742,343 of JAYESD010000008.1, read as the reverse complement.
AACCGGCTCCTCTTTGGCGTCGGAGTCGTCGATCACGGGAGGCTGCCTTGAACGAGCCTCGCGGATCCTTAGGGACGCTCCTCGGCCACGCTCACGCTCCTCGGCGGTGCGAGCGGCCATCAAGGCCTTCTTCTCATCCTTCGAAAGTTTGCGCTTCTTCGCGGTGGGCTCCGCGATCGCCTTTCCCTTTCCTTTGCGGTCGCGACCCATCTAGACGACAGAGAGCTAGGGTTAGCGACGAAGAAAGAAAGGACAATGAAAAATAACGATGGACGTCGCACGGCACGAAACAAACCTAGGCGACGGAGAGCAAACGGGCCGGGTGCGAAGTTGAAACGGCGGTGAGGAGAGGCGGCGGCGAGGTTGGTGGAGACGTCGGAGGTGAAGGCGGCGCGTGGACGGCGGAGGCCGGAGGGCGACGGCGGCGTCCGGCGGCGGTGGCGCGTGAGGTGGTGGTGGAGCGGCGATGGGGGCAGTGAGTGGTGAGGTGAGGCGGCGGCGGCGCTTGCGAGCAGGGGGACGACGGCGGCGGCCGACGGCGGCGGCGGCGTCCGGCGGCGGCACTGCAGTGGGCGGCGCTTGGGTGCGGTGCTTGGGTGCGGCGGCGGAGGTGGCGGCGATGGAACGGGAGGCGTCGGGGAGAGAGAGAAAGGGCGGCGGCGTGTGGGTTAAATAGTGGACCCCAAACCCTAGCCGATATTTTAACACCGGATGGACCGATGTTAAGAGAAGTGAGCATCGGTCGAATGCCACAGAAAGGATATTCAAGAATTGCTGTTGACACCGGATGGACCGACGTCTAGGGTTTTGATCATCGGTCGAATATCCCAGTAAGGATGTTCAAAAGAGTGATGTAAACACCGGATGGTCTGATGTTGAAGGGAGTAAACATCAGTTGAATTGACCACAGCTCCAGAAGAGTGAACATCGGATGGACCGATGTTTTCCAGAATGAACGCGACGGAGCATTGGAGGTTCTGACTAAATTGGGCCTTGAAAATTGAACACCTATTGATCCGATGAGGGATGGGCTAGGGCATCGGATAATCCGATGATAAAAGAACAAAAACATCCCATATATGTCCTTTGATCAAACAAACAATTAACTAGAAACACATGTCTTAGGACTTTTTGGGCAACCCCTTACCCCTCAAGAAGCTAATATGCCAATAGCTTGGCTAGACCTTAATGCAAATGGAACACCGAGAAAAATGGAGGAAAATATCCAAATAAAATGTAAGGCCCATGCTTTGTGAGGTAGAGTATGAAGACTTCTATCTCTTTGAAGCATGATCCTCTAGGCATTAACGTACCTAACATTTTGTTCTTTCCACCTTATATGAGTTGAGATATTGCATTTCAAACAAGTCTCCTTCTCATGAGGTGGGTTCCCCTTTGTGACAATCTACCGTATGCAATGCCAAACAAATTATAGTGCAAGAGATTAAATGAGTGCAAGTTTATATGGCAGGGATCATGCAAGGCATAAAATAAATCTATCTTGCCAAGTTTGAACCTTCCAAAGGCTTCCTCAGGGAAAACTACTTCTAGCTTGCCCCTATCCTTTGGGAGTTAGACAAGACCTATATGATATGCATCCTTACATGAACATGGCAACTTACATGATGTTAGATGCATCTAGCACATTTAATTCACTTCTAAGTCTAGAAAAGGTTTTCTCATCAAGTGGTTTTGTGAAGATATCCGCCAATTGTTCTTCGGATCTAACACCTTGCAAAGAGATGTCTCCTTTAGCCTCATGATCCCGCAAGAAGTGATGGCGAATATCAATGTGCTTAGTGCGGGAGTGTTGAACGGGGTTTCTAGCTATCTTAACCGCACTTTCATTGTCACAAAGGAGAGGCACACAACCAATTTTAATTCCAAAGTCCAAGAGGGTTTGCTTCATATATAGAATTTGGGCACAACATGCACCAGCCGTTATATACTCCGCCTCCGCGGTGGACAAAACCACGGAATTTTGCTTTTTGCTCGACCAAGATACTAGGGAACGCCCAAGTAAGTGGCACCCACCGGAGGTACTCTTGCGATCCACACGGCATCCGGCAAAGTCCGAATCCGAGTATCCCAAGAGATGGAAACTAGCGTTCTTGGGGTACCACAAACCTACACTTGAGGTATGCTTGAGATACCGAAGTATCCTAAAGACCGCCTTCTTATGCGATTCTTTAGGTGCCGCTTGAAAGCGAGCACACAAGCACACACTAAACATAATATCGGGCCTAGATGCGGTAAGGTACAACAATGAACCAATCATGGAGCGGTAGTGAGATTCATCAATAGGTTTACCGTCCAAGTCCGCGTCGAGATGACAATTTGTCCCCATTGGAGTACTTCTTGTGCTACAATCTCCCATTTCAAATTTCTTCAAGAGGTCCTTGGTGTACTTCTCTTGGTAGATGAAGGTGCCCTCTTGAAGTTGTTTGATTTGAAATTCAAGGAAGAAGTTGAGCTCTCCAATCATTGACATCTCGAATTCCCTAGACATCATGGTGCCAAACTCATGGCTAAGAGATTTGTTAGTTGAGCCAAAAATGATATCATCGACATAAATTTGACAAATGAATAAATCCCCGTCGATGTCCTTGGTGAAGAGTGTAGTGTCCACCCTCCCGATCTTGAATCCTTGCATGACCAAGAAATCCCTTAGACGTTCATACCACGCCCTAGGTGCTTGCTTGAGCCCGTAGAGCGCCTTGTGTAACCTATACACATGGTTAGGATTCCTCGGATCTTCAAACCCGGGAGGTTGCTCAACATAAACAAGTTCGTTAATATAGCCATTGAGAAAGGCACTTTTAACATCCATTTGATAAAGCATTATATTGTGATGTGAAGCAAAGGCAAGGAGTATGCGAATAGCTTCTAACTGAGCGACCGAAGCGAATGTTTCTCCAAAGTCTAGTCCTTCAACTTGTGAAAAACCCTTGGCCACAAGTCTTGCCTTGTTGCGGACCACGACGCCATTCTCGTCTTGCTTGTTCCGGTATACCCACTTCGTACCGATGACGTTCTTGTCCTTGGGTCGCTCCTCCAACACCCAAACTTCATTGCGGGTGAAGTTGTTGAGTTCTTCTTGCATGGCCATCACCCAATTTGGATCTTGGAGTGCTTCCTCTATATGAGTGGGTTCTACACACGAAACAAAAGAGTAGTGCTCACAAAATGAAGCGACATGGCGAGAACGAGTACTTACTCCCCGTGACGGACTTCCAATGATTTGATCAATCGGATGCGCCTTGGAGATGCGTCCATGCCTCATAAGTGATTGTGGTACGCTTGGCGGTGGTGAAGCATCTCGCGCGTCTTGTGGTTGGACTTGATCTTGGACTTCTTCTTGTTGTTGATGTTGTGTGGCTTGTGAATCTTGCATTGGCAATGGATCATCTTTCTCTTCTTCTTCTTCATCAACTTGAGGCACCATGGAGGTGTTGATGTTGGAACTTGATGCTCCCCCTTGATCACTGCTCTCCTCAACTTCGGGCTTGATGTCTCCAATGGTCATGTTTTTCATGGCTTCTCGTAGAGGCTCATCATCTATATCATCATGACCAAAACTCTCCTCTTGGGAGCCATTAGTCTCATCAAACTCAACATCACAACTTTCTTCAACTAATCCGGAGGTTTGGTTGAATACTCGATATGCTTTTGAGTTTGACGCATAACCAAGAAAGATACCAACATCACACCTTCTTTCAAACTTACCGAGCCTTTTCTTGCGGTAGATATAGCATTTGCACCCGAAGACTCGGAAGTAGGAGATGTTGGGCTTTCTCCCAATGAGGAGCTCATATGGGGTCTTTTGGAGTAGTCGGTGAAGATAGACCCTATTTGCGGCATGGCACGCCGTGTTGATTGCTTTGGCCCAAAACTTCTCCGACGTGCCATAGTCATCAAGCATTGCTCTAGCAAGGGTGATGAGAGTCTTGTTCTTCCTTTCAACGACACCGTTTTGTTGAGGGGTGTATGTGGCCGAAAACTCATGCTTCACGCCTTCACGATCACACCACTCCCCAATGTTGTAGTTTTTGAACTCGGTGCCGTTGTCACTCCGGACCTTGATGATGGGAAGTTGAAATTCCCTTTGAGCACGTTTAGCAAAGGTCTTGAAGATTTCCGGAGTTTCACCCTTGTCACCTAGAAACAAGGTCCAAGCATATCTAGAATAGTCATCAACAATAACAAGACAATAGAAATTACCACCAAGACTTTGATATGTGGACGGTCCGAAGAGGTCCATGTGGAGTAGTTCAAGCGGCTTGGAGGTTGACACCATTGTCTTCATTGGGTGGTGTGAAGCAACTTGCTTCCCGGCTTGACAAGCACTACAAAGCTTGTTCTTCTCAAACGTGACATCCTTCACGCCGGTTACCATCCCAAGCTTGAACGACTTCTTAAGCTTGCTCATCCCAATGTGAGCAATGCGTCGATGCCATAGCCAACCCAAGCTTGTCTTAGTGAAAAGACAAGTGGTCAAGCTAGCATCCTTGTTGGAGAAGTCCACCAAGTAAAGATGTCCATGCCGAAATCCTTTGAAGATTAGTTCTTTGCTTGATTCACTAGTTACTACAACACCATTCTTGTCAAAGGTGCATGTTAGTCCAAGATCACATAGTTGTGCAATGGAAAGTAGATTGAAACTAAGTGACTTAACATATAGTACATTAGAAATGGACAAATCATGCGAAATAGCAATTTTCCTTAAACCAATTACCTTCCCCTTTGAGTTGTCACCAAAGGTGACTTGTTCATGATTATCGGGGTTCTCTATGGTGGTGAACATACCATCATTGCCGGTCATATGTTGAGTGCACCCGCTATCGAGTACCCAATGCTTTCCTCCGGCTTTGTAGTTCACCTACACACATGAAGTTAGTTTTTGAGTTTAGGCACCCAAGCTAACTTAGGTCCTTGTATGTGTGATACAAGTGATTTTGGGACCCAAAGTTGCTTGGGGAGCTTCCCCTTCATGCCCTTAATGTCTTTGCCGATAAACCTTGCCTTCACCTTGCCACCTACTTTGCTTAAGAGATAGTGATAATCATGGAAAGTAGATTTGTAGTTATGAGGCAATTTGGGAGAAGGACGGTTGGGAAGAGGACACTCCCTCGTGTGGTGTCCGGTGAGCTCACAATGTTGGCAATAGGATCCAACTTCTTTGATGAAGCTCGTCCTAAGCTCCGGTGAGGGCACCTTCCCTTTGTTGAGCACCGGGAAGGATCCAAGTCCTCTCTTGTTGAAGCCTTTGGCTTGTTGGTAGAGGATTTCCTTGTGCTTGTCCTCCCCCTTGGAAAGTCTCACCACACTAGTGCGGAGACTTTCAATTTCGTCCATCAATTCCTTCTCCCTAAGGCTTGCTTTCAAAGGCAAAGACTTATCCAAAGTATTAGTGGCATGTGAAATAGTTGATACTTTGCCATCAAGGGTTTCCTTTTTCATGTTTTTCATTTTTAGTTCAATTGCTTCATAAGAAAGGTTAAGCACTTTATGTTCTTGAACCAAGTCATTGTGCTTTCCCAAGAGTGCTTGGTTTGCTAAGTCAAGCTCATGATGATCATGCTTGATTTGAGCATTCTCCTTCTCGATTTGCTTGACATGTGATTTGAGCGTGTCATGCTCTTTAAGTATGGTTACATACTTGTCATGCAAATCGAGCTTTGCACTCTCAAGCGTGGCACAAGCTTGTTCAAGTGCCTTAACCTTGCTCTTCTCCCTTTTTATGATGACATGGTATTCATTAATCATAGATGCTAGTTCATTGGGGGAGAGCTCATCATCATCATCGCTAGAATCGTCACATACCTTAGTGTTACCTTTAGCCATGAGGCACATAGGAGGTGGACGAAGAGGTGAGTTGTCTTTGTCGACGATGGCAAGGCCCGCCAAGTTTTCTTCATCTTCACTCTCTTCGTCGCTTGACTCTTCATCCGTGATCCACTCATTTGCCTCGCACATGAAGACTTTTTGAGGCCCTCTTCTCTTCTTTGGAAAGAGCTTGGTCTTCTTGCCCTTGTCAAATTTCTTCTTTCCAAAGGAGCGCTTGGGTTTGACCTCTTCTTCATCTTCATCACTTTCTTCTAGCTTTCTATACTTTCCTTTGTGGTTGTCCTTCCTCTTGTCGGGTCTTGGACAATCATATGATATGTGGCCTTGATCACCACAATTGTAGCATGTCTTGTTTTCATCTTTTCTTGGGAGGAAGGCTTTCTTCTTTGGATCAAAAGAGTATCCCTTCTTTGCGATTTTGGAGTTTAGACGTGAGAATTTTCTCATCATCAACGCAAGCTCATCATCGTCATCTTTGCTTGTTGCTTGCTCTTCTTCGCTTGAGCTAGGCTCAACCACTTTCTTTTTCTTGGGAGTTGTCTTCTTGGTTGAAGCCTTGAGAGCAATAGTTTTTGACGATGACTCCTCCATCATTCCAAGTACGCTCATCTCATGAGCATGAATTTCTCCAATGAGCTCCGAGACTTCAATGTTGTCAAGTGATTCCTTTTGGAGCATTGAGTTGATAATGTTGTACTTAGGCTTGGGTAGAAGCATGAGGATCTTGCGGTTGATAAGTCCCTTACCAAGAGAAGCAATGTCAAGTGCGTTAATCTCCTCAATGAGCACATTTAAGCGAGAAAACATTTGGTTAACGTTCTCATGAGGAAGCATTTTGAATTCATCATACATGGATTTTAGCAAGTGATATTTGAGTTCTTTAACACGAGATGAGCCCTCATGAATTTCAATTAAACATGCCCAAATTTCACAAGCTTTCTCTTTACTAGCAATTCTAGCAAAAACGTCTTGACTTATGCATTCATAGATGGCATTTCTAGCCTTAGCATCCCATTTTAGTTGATCACCAACATAATTGAGATCTCCAAATCCCGCATGGGTCGCTTCCCAAACTTCGGGAGCAATAGCCTCTAGGTAGGCACGCATGCGTGCTTTCCAATAGGCAAAGTTCTTTCCCTCGAAGGTGGGAACCGAACCCCCATTCTTGGCCATTTAAGCTCTCTAGCGGTGAAGCTAGAATGATCCTATGAGCAACCTTGCTCTGATACCAATTGTAAGGATCGAAACGCCCAAGAGGGGGGGTGAATTGGGCTTTCTTTCAATTTTTAAAGAAATTAAGATTAACGACCTCAAGCCCAATTCCTTATGCAATTAAACTATGCAATCAATGTAAATTAAAGTTGCGGAATGAAGATTGCATAAGTGTAAAAAGGGAGAGGGATGCAAACGCTCAAGGGACACGGAGTTTATCCCGTGGTTCGGTAAGATCACAAGGATCTACCTACATCCACGTTGTGGCACCCACCGAAGGGTTTTGCCACTCCCAAGTCACCGAGACAAGGGGGTTCTTCACTATTCTTCTCCGTTCGCCAACCTCGGCAAGGTGGAGCTCAAGCCTTGTACACTTTGGAATCCTCCGGGCTTCCACAATCTTCTTGGCAAGCTCCGGAAGTCGCACACACCAAGGGACACTCCCTTATGGCTCTCACTACACTAGAGACTCCAATCACCAAGAGTGGAGGCACCCAAGCACTATCTCTAGCTAGTTCTAGCCTATCTCTTGGTGTACAAATGATGAGCAAATGATGTGAAAGTGGTAGCTCTATTGCTTGAATGCTCTAGGATGTGTAGAGTATGTCTGGGCTTCAAGTCTTGTCGATTTGACAGGTTGAAGGGGTATAAATAGCCAGCCTCCACGAGATAGCCGTTGGAAAAGTAGGCTGACATCACTTCTCTGCGAACACCGGATTATCCGATGTCTCCCCTTCAGTTAACATCGGTCAAAGCCAAATTAGCTGATGTCACTGTGTCAGATATGACCGTTGTTAGACCGATGTTGATCTGTCTTCTCATCGGATGATCCGGTGGCTCTTCCTCCAGAATTTTGCTTGATCTTGAAGCTTACTGGAGTGATCGACCGATGTGTGTAAGTCTGCACATCGGATGATCCGGTGCTTCACTTGGTCCAATAGTGTTGCAATCTGTGATGATGGACCGATGTCACTGAGCCACCCACATCGGATGATCCGGTGAGTTCTTTGCTCTGAGGTCTTCTTCTTCTGTTGACACAACTCGACCGATGCAGTCAACTTAAAGACCATCGGATGATCCGGTGTGTTCAACTTGTTGACTTCGAGTTGTTTTGAGTTGTTCTTTTGGAATTTGAACTTGTGACCTCTTTGACACTTGTTTGAAATGTTGTTTTGATTGTCTTCAAGCATTGAGTGATATCAAGTTAGAGCTTTCACTTCTTGTCTTCATATGATTTGATTTGATCTCATTCGTTGATTTTATATGGGTCTCCAATGTAATTTTGATTTCATTTGATTGAGTGTTATTGAGACCTTGCATTCACAAATTCATTAGTAATATCGAATGGTTGTCATTAATCACCGAAACCGTACCTCATTGGGCCTAGATGCTTTCATAGACAAGTGCACCAAGTGGATGGAGGGAGCCCCGATGATCAACATCAACATGGAGTCCGCAGTCAAGTTCATCAAGTCGATCGTCTTCAGGTTCGGGGTCTCGAACAGGATCATCACCGACAACGAGACCCAGTTCACTAATGCAGCGTTCTAAGACTACTGTGAAGACCTCGGCGTCCAAGTTTGTTATGCGTCCGTGGCTCACCCAAAGAGCAACAGTCAAGTTGAAAGGGCCCCGGAGCTGCCACGTGCCTCGAGATATCAGGCTTGTCCTCCCCCGCAGCGGCCAGCCCTGCAGCTGCCACGTGTCCCGCAACTCACCCTGGGTGGTGGGCTGTGGGAGTTAAGGGATGGTTTGCCCCGTCTAAATCAAGCATTAAAGACAGGCACCCACCTCTAGAGGATAACACGGAGCACGCCGCCGGTCAAGGACCGCTGCGCTCAATCACATCACTTTGAAGATGCTGCAGGCCTACCCAGCTCTGCCAAGTAGGTAGCTTATGGCAACAAGACAAACGAACGAGACATCTCCTGGCACCGTCAGCAACTACGCATGGGCCACTGGCGACTGAGACGACAAGACGATGAGTCTTCAAGCCACGGTCAGAGGAAGCTTATGCGTGAAGCTTTAGATCTTTAGGATAAGATCGCTCTGGGACCACCTGTCGGGCCTCGGACCCCACTTATAAGGCGTCTAGTCTTGCCTATAAAAGGACCAGGCCGCCACTGTTACAAGGGATCCCCAATCTACGCATTCACACACTACACACTAGCAATACAACCTCACCATGGAGTAGGGTATTACACTCTTGCAGCCCGAACCATGTAAAAACCACAGTCTTACAATCTCATATGCGCAATCCCTCGATAGAGGACTAAGCCCTGCCGATAAAAGAACCTCCACGGGTTGCTCGCATAGCAAGCCCGGGGGAAGTATCGCAAGAATACCCAACCTCCTTTCATGCTTGAGGCGTTTTCTCATTCATTTAGATTTCATTTACAGAAGTCACGCTAAAAAACAAGCCAAAGAAAATAATGACTGATCTTTTTTGAAACAGAATCACGTGTTGAACTTTGAACATTTAATTTAGAGTAAATTTCATAAAACCACATGTGCTTTGACAAACTATCACAAAACTACAGATTTAAGAGGGTGTATCACAAAGTAAATTCTTGTACCACAAAAACTACATAATTAGTTAATTGAATCACACAGCTACGTACACATATTTCGTGAACGATATAACACAAAACTACAAGTTTAAGGAGTCAATTTATCATAAAGCTACACATTTAGACTTCATAAAATCCAAAGTTTTATGATATAATACTATAAAATTTGTAGGTTTGTGATACAGTACACATAATATGTAGTTTTCCGAGATATAGCTCTTTAAATTGTGAAAGGGTGCTTAGCCTAGTGGTTAAGTACTTTGAGTAGCACTACTCAGGTCCTGAGTTCGATTTCTGGTGGGAGCGAATTTCAGACTGAATTTCACAATTCTAAATGCAGGTACTCTACAGAGGAAGTCACGAGCGCTAGATTTGGGGTGCACTTATGGGGAATGTGAAGAGATGAATGTGCTGCAATATTGGCCTACGAAGTCCGGTCCACAGTCGTGTGCTTAGCCATCTAGTTATTGTTGCCTTGTTCTAGATAATAGGTTGTGAGTGTGTGCATTTGTACTTACTTGTATTAAATTGGCTATAACCTCGTTGGAGGGAAAGATTGGAATTTTCCATTATCTAAAAAATGTAATTGTAAATAAAACAAGCATTGATATCTTTTTCTGTGTGTGCATTATTGGGACAATAATAGGACATCCATTTTACAATTCGTACGTGTTCCACCTGCTGTTGATGGACTAGTTTCACCAATGGAATATTCGTGCCATTGGCGGATACACCAAATTAAAGTCGGCATTGGAAGCTTATTCTTAGTTAATGCCTTGTTTGACGAAGTATAAGCTGGTTGGAAAAGCAACTTATTTAAAAAAACTGGTGAAAAGTATCTTATACTTATATACTACTTTTAGTTAATTAGGAAACACAACTGAACTAATAAGCTTCTACAGAAGCTTGGTGTTTAGTTAAGCTTCTGCTTATTCAAAATAAGTTGTGCTACAGGGCCTAAGAGTTGCTCTGTACCTGTTAATAAGGATAATAAACACATGCTCTTTTAACAGCTACACATCATGTTTTTTCTCTAATAAGCTTAGATTACAAGTTACAGTCTGATGATTACAAGGGTGATTGCGACAACCGTAAACTACGTTCTTTTGGAAAAGCAGGGGTGTGTCACTTTGCTTGATGTCTTGCAGCCACAATATCCAAGTTAACAATTGTGATTGTAGATGCTGGAATGGAACTCGAAGAATTCACCTCATAGTATCTTCGCACTTTGCAATCTCATCTGATTTGTTTTCCTCCAGCTTCTCACTGCCTAGCCTACAGAGTAGTTCATAATTCTGACTGCATAGGGATTCAATATTTTTTGGTAAATAATTAAGATTGGCACTACAGTTAATTACAGAACATTATAGCCAACCAAAGCCTCTGGTTCTTCACAATAAAGGAAAGGCCGCTACTTTGGTGAACTTACCCTTATATATATACTCCCTCTTAATTGCCGTTCGGACAACTCTGTGTAGTTGCTTTTAACTCCCTCCGACTAGCCGATGAGAAAAAAAGAAACGGAGGGAGTAGTTGCTTTGGTTGGTCAGAGGCGACAATTGATACCGGAGGGAGTACTATCTCCATTCCTAAATACTTGTCGCTTTTGGGTTCATTTTTGAACTACAAAACGACAAATATTTAGGGACGAAGGGAGTATATGTCTGGATCCTTAGCTCTACTAGCCACACTCTCTTGCAATATTCGGGTCCTTACTGGTTAGTGATTCTCTCTCTTTCCTTACGAAATCATAGATATATGATATATATACGAAAGTTAATAAATAGTCCATGGGGTGTTACACATGCAAAATCACAGGAATCGAAGAAAACACAAGGATAAATTAACTAAGGAATTACACGGGTGGGTGAGTGTTGCGAGTGGATGGTGTCGGACGACACACAGGGAGCGTCATCAATGTGATTGTAAATAAAATAAACATCATTTTCTTTGTGGGTCATTAGGACAATTAGACATCTATCACTATATATATAATTCACATCTGCCACCTCGTACAATTCCAATTGTTAATGGAGTAGTTTAACCAATCAGACATTGTCACATTGATGCCACCTCGTACAATTCAAGTCAGCATTGAAAGCTTATTCTTAGTTAATTAAGAAAGATGAAGCCTTCCAAAGAACTTTAAAAATTTGCTACATGGCTTAAATTCCCAGTCTGAAACTTCTATGGCCACTCTTGCTTTAAAAAAAACTTCTATGGCCACAAACTAAAAAATCCATCATTACCCCATATCATACATGATAGAGTACGAGTCTTAGGGAAAAATATTCATTCTGGCCAGGAGGCAGGAGAGGGTTCACCCCTGATGCAAATGAACTGTGAATATCCAGGTTTGATCCAAACCCATGTGTCCTGCAAGACTCAAATTCTAATTTTACGATTTATATATGAGTGATAATTATTATTTTTTTATGTGTGCGCGTTATTTTTGGGGGTTATATCTAGATTTCAATTTGAGAAAAATTCAGGCACCAGGTAATTAGAAGCTAATTACTATATTTAATAACTAATTCTTGTAGTTCACTATTAACCCTTAATTCTATAGGTTAATAAATCATAAAAAATTTGTTTCCTTATTTTACAATTAACATAACCCTTGCAAATTACGAATTAATAATTATCAAAATTACACAATAACTTGTCTTCTTCTTCCTCCTCTCCGGCGGCGGCCGCTGCCGCTGCAACATCATGCACTGCCACTGCCTGCTCTGCCGCTGCGCGCTCCGCTGCACACACCGCACACAGTGTCTCGGTTTGCCGTCGCCGATTGGGATTGAAAAATTAATCGGGAGAGGAAGAGGAATGGAGGTGGAAGAAGATAGGGTTGTTGGCACGAATCAAAAAGTGAATCTAAGGTTCGCTTAAAAAAATTGCTGGATTTCAGACACCTGAATTCTATCATTTCTCATTATTTTTGTGTGTGCTATTACTTTGCCATCCAAGCAAGAGAGATTGTCTACATCACACCTCAAGACAATATCAGCAATCAATTGGGCGGCCGTTGGCAGATAAACAAGTGTACTGCTTACGACGCGTCGCTAGCCAATCCTCTTGCTTGAAGACCTCGTATCTACAGGCAATATTTTTCTACAGGCAATATTTTTCTATTCCCAACTTGTGTCCTGCAATTTGGTGTGGTTACCTCGCCTACCACGCATGCTTGGAGGCTTGGAGCTTTGCTATATATACATGGACCATGGATCGATCCATAGCCAAAACAAGCCACAAATCACAGCAAGGCTTCTTCGTTCTCTCTCCCTCTCCCAACTGTACGAATCGTCGTACGGTAGGATACTCTCGGTGCGCAGCAGCATAAAAACGAAATGCATTCGTCCGTGCTTCTGCTGATGATCTTGGTGGCCGCCGCCGTCACCGGCGAGGTGAACGGTGCCCACCCCGCCGCAGACACTCCGGCGGGGCGGTTCTGGGAGGAGGCTCTCTCCGGCGCGCCGTTACCGGGGGCCATCGCGGACCTCATCCAGAAAGGCAGACCTCTTTAACCACTTCAATTCATTGCCGGCCAGATTACACGTAGAAAAATTGTTTGTCGATCGTAAACTAGTTGCATGCATGCGTACCACTAGCTTTAACATTTATATCCTGATTTTCTGAGTTCCACTGCGGAGTTTTTGTTATCAAATTTTTAGGATCTTGTTACTAGTGTGGTGGCCTAGATGTTTACACACTTACACGGGTTAATATCAACAGTATACTATTTGAACTAAACTTTTCATTCTAACGATAACAAATTAGGAACAAAGGGGAGCTGTCAAAGAGCATCATCAGCTACTGATAATGTATTTCATCATTTTCTTTTCTTGATAATGGAAAAAGCTAGTCTTCCCCTTCAAATGACGTTATGGTCACATTATTCCAATCCAACTCGTCACTCTAGCACATGAGAACACACATCTGTTCGAATGCATACATTAATAAGCAATTCTAATGCTATACCAGCTAAACCTTTATCATCCATAGGAATACACTCATAACTGTCGGCTCTAAAGATCTATACGTATGTGTCACGCATAATGTCGGTGATAACTGCGTCCAAGTTCGACGCCGATAAGTTACCATGTAAAGAACCTGTATGTATATATTTCAAATAAGATTGATATAAAATATTATATCATTTCTACTCAACCAGATAGACCAGCATACAACTGAAGTATCCACAATCAACATATTCCTGAATTTAGTGCTAAACTTAGGAGGCCACACATCAACCATATTGTGAACAATATTTGGAGTTTCAATTCAAAAAGTAGCTTGAACCACTCTTCGTATGAATCTTGCATAGTGACAATAAAAAAAGAGATGTTGAATAGTCCGCATGCGAGCAGAAGACACATTTTTTATCTCTTTTACAATTTTGTCTAGCAAGATTATCCTTAATCAAAGTGGGTAGCATCACGTCGGTGTCCTTCCCGCCGGCGACAACCACGCCCATCCTCCCGCGCGACGTCGTGGAGAAACTGCCCTTCGGCAGCCTGCAGGACACCCTTGCCACGACCAGGCGTTCCCGTACGCCGTGTTCCACTGCCACATGTTGGCGCAGCCGAGCAGGGCGTACGTGATCACCATTCTGGGATTTGACGGGCGCCCGGGGGTGGCCATGGCGACGATGTGCCACCTCGACACCTCCAGCTGGAACCCGGGCCATCCCGCATTCAAGATGCTGGGTACCCAGCCCGGCGGAGCGCCGGTGTGCCACTTCTTGCCCTATGCCAACCTGCTCTTTGGCAAGACAGTGGAAGAAGACGCCGCGTAGGGTAACTACTACGCACGACATAATCCACGGCAGGCCAGATATATTGGACTAGCTACACGACGGCCTCTATACTAAATAATAAGTGCATATAGCAGTGTATGTGTTGTTCGTTCGTACGTGGAGCCTGCCTCTGGGGTTCCATCTGCTCTTATGCACTAAAAATGTCGGTGTTCATCTTCAAGCGGTGTGGTCTGAATGTTGTATCAGTTCTACGGCCGTGGTGCCGATGGTATTGTATGTAATCACGTACTCATGTGTGTGAACATGTTTGAATAAAATACTTGTATGTATATTGTGCCAGTTGAATATGTTGAGAATAAACCACGAATGTTTTGTGAAAGTACGGGCGTCACAAACATGTGTCGGTGTGTCCACCATGGCTTGCGAGGCTATTACGCACTATCCGTGTCAAGTCAGCTTAATTGAGTCAGATAACGTATCAAGGAGTAGGAAGCGGTCAGGGAGGACGTGTTGGCACGGAAAAGTTGTCACCGATCGGGGTGAATTGGTGCGGCAACGGCCAGACGTGTGAACGGGTAGCCTCGTCGTTGGCGTGCACGATTGCTGGATCAACAGCGTGATTGTCGGTGAGGAGGTGTGTCTGCCGGGCCTTCGGCGATGATGCACTGCCACTTTAATAAATCTCCCGATTCAGTCTTCGCAGAAAAACTTTACGCAGAGAAATTGAAAATACCAAAAACAAACAAGACGGAAAAACAAACTACAGTTAAGTTCATCAGTCCATTGTAGAGCTACATATATACAACCATGCGATCACTGTGAGCAGTTAAGTACATACACGGGGATGGTTCTTGCGCCACGCCAAGCGCTCCTCCTTCGCTCGGCTATGCGCCAAGCCGATATCTAACCCAGCCTTGAACAGCGACGACGACGACGACGTCGATGGTGAACAGAGGCGGCAGTCGCACTGGAGTTGATCGATTAGTAAAGGAGCGTTGGTCGTAGTAAAGGAGCACCGGAGGCAAAGAGACGAGCAAGATAAATGCGAGATGAGCGAGACTAAAGCGAGATGCACGAGAGACCAAAGTGAGACGCGCGCTACACGAAAGTGTGTCTTCCATTTTTGAAAGAGAGACACGCGGCACGAGGACCGAGAAGAACTTAATTTTGGCAGCGGTGGTGCAGAGAAGCGTGTGAGCGGCGTGTGCGACCTTTCATTTCCCCGAGGCAGTATCGATGCGTCCCATCGTTCCATCAATGTGCGGGAAACCAACCGCTCCATCGGCGACTCTGCACAAACCTTATATAAGACGCACCATCACCTGTCAGTTCTCCACAAACGCATAGCTCATCTGTTTCTTCTTCATTGTCTTCTACGCACCGACGACCCACCATCACCATGGCCAACGTTCCACCTGCAAGCCCGTCAATGGAGCCACCGTGCAAGAAACTATGTTGCACCTCCCCCGAGAGGTTCAACATCGAGCAGCGCCTCCTCATGATGCAAGAGGCGTACAAAAGTACATCTCGCGCGAGTTCCTTGGGTCTGGGTACCTTTCCACAGTTTACTGGAATTGGTACCCTCAGCCACTACCTCTACGCCCTCACGGGGGTGGCCGATCGTCTCAACATTCTGTTCGAGACGATGACCCAGGTGCTCAGCGCTGAGGGCCGTAGAAACCTAGTGGCAGCAACAGAGAGCAACTTTGGTCTCGAGTTTGCACCGTCGGTGCAGCTGGAGCAATTGACACAGCCGACCCAGGCTACTTTTGCACCGGCGCCGGAGTCGCCGCAACCAGAGGAGGAGGAGGGGTAGTAGTAGGATTTAGTTTTTATTTGTTGTTTTTAGTTAATGTTTTTCTTTTCTTGTGTCTTGTACTTTTTTCTTGTGTTTTGTGATATATTGTGTTAATGAATGAAATTTAGCTATGTTCAACTGTGTAAATAAATGAATGTGGTGTGTTCATTGTGTGGACAGTGAACTGTGTGAAATCAATTGCGAACACGAAGGATTTTGATTATTTTCTGGACAAGTGAATGATTTAGTTATCAAGTGAATATGCTCTAAGTTCAGTGATTTGTGATATTAACAGTGAACCGAAGCAAAATGGAGAAAATCATAACGCTAAAGGAGACGTTTGTAATAGGAGACGCTCTTTTCGTAAGAGCGCATCTCCCTTTTAGCAGAGGAGAGGGAGATGTCGAGCATAGGCGACATGCTTCGATGTTAAGCGCGTCTCCATTTTGTGTCTCCGCACAGACCTTATATAAAGCACCATCAGTCTCTCCTATTCTTTTCGTTCGTCTTCTCCGCGCAGATAACCCACCATGGCCAACGTTCCACCGCCAAGCCCTCCGAGGGAGCCACCCTGTGTTGCTGCTCCCCCGAGAGGCTCAACAATGAGCTGCTCGAGATGTTGTTCGACAAGCTATTCGACCGATTCTAGAGGTTGCTCGAGATGATGGCTGAGGTGCTCAGCACCAAGGGCCGCAGTATCCTGGTGGCGGTGATGGCGAGGAACCTCAGTCGTGAGGTTACACCGTTGGATCTGGACCAGCCGGAGCAATCGGCAGAGCAGGCGGCCAGGACTCCAATTGCACCGGTGCTGAATGGCCGCCAGAGGAGGAGGATGGGGAGGAGGAGTACAATTTAAGTTTTCTTTTGTTGTTTTTAGTTGATGTTGTTTTTTCTTTTCTTGTGTGTTGTACCTTTTTCTTGTATTCTGTAATATATCGTTAATGAATAAATGTGTTATCTGTGTTCATCTGTGTGATGATTATCTTGTGTGTTCAACTGTGAATGAATGAGTTTCATTGTTGAGCGACGTGGTCATGTCTTTCTGTAACCAAAGGCAAAGGAGACGTGCTTTCTGTTAAGTACGTCTCATTTATTTTGCAAAAAGTAGACACGCTTTGTCCGAAGCTCGTCTCCTGTTTGTCAGAGAGGAGGGCGTGTCGCAGATACCTACTTAACTGAGACACGTTGTATTGTAACTCGTCTCCTAGTACGTTCAACCGAGCCATGTAAGATCCTCGTTGAAGCGAGCATATCTTGCTTAACCATATCAGAGACACACTCCTTTGAACGCGTCACCTATCTTTGTCTCCTATTTGGGTGTCTTACGTAGTGGAGACTGAATATAAAAAGGTTGCTAACACTACCGCAGAACTAATCTGGTGCAAGCACTGCTACGAAAAATTGGTGTACAACAATCCAGATCACCAACTCTTTGTTGCGAAAACATTGGGGCTACCTACCTGATGGCGAATCCACATTTTCATCGTCGCACCAAACACGTCGAAGTTGACTATCACTTTGTTCGAGAGCAGGTTGCATCTCAATTGTTAGATGTGCGAATCATGTCCTCAAAAGATCAAGTGGCTGACATTATGACAAAGCCGTTAGTTGGCCCAACATTTGGAAAAATTTGTAACAATCTGAACTTAATTGCATACCGTTCAGATTGAGGGGGAGTGTTAAAGGTAGGAAATTATCTGTATTAGGAATGGGCCATGCACTCTTGATTCTGGGGCTGTGCTTCCACTATTCTGTAACATCCATATTTTATGTACAAAAATCATATAAATCAAGGTGCATTTGTGTGTTGCATTTTTGTGTGAATTTTTGAAGCTCAAACGAGTAGAATATGTTTCAGTTTGAATTTGAATTCAAATCAAAAGAGAAGAATTGGAAAAAGAAAAAGAAAAGATAAAAATCCTCACCTGGGCCGATTTCTCCCCTCTGGCCCAATTTCCTTCCCCTCTCCCGCGGCCCAGCCGAACCCCCCCCTCTCCTCTCTTCATCTCGCTGCCACCCCGGGCCCGCTTGTCGGCGCCGACTCTCCCTCCCCCTCTCTTCTTCCCCGCGGCGCAACCGCCGCCCCGCGCCATGCTCGACCCCATGCCCACGTTCCCCTCATCTCGGAACCACTCACCCCAATCGAAATTCGGCCGAGCGCCTCAACCGCACCCCCCTCCGCGCTATAAAGGATCCGGCGCCCCCATTTTCCCCTTTCCCCGAGCCTCTCTAACCCTAGCGCCTTGCCGTCGGTGAGTTGCCGTCGTTCCCCGCGTTCCCGACGGTTCCACCCTCTTCTCTCCATCATCATTGGTCTAACATGTTCACTGCATCGCTAGGAGCACGCCGGACAGCCTAGCTTGGGTGATCGCCTTCGCTCCGTCGAGTTCACCGGTCACCGACGAGCTCAACCCGCCCCCAACCGTCGCCGGCGCTCTCTGCACTTCTCCGAGGCCCAAGACCTCCTCCGATGAGCTGCCTTGTCCCCCCCCCCCCCCCCCCTTCAATTTCCAGTGGTTAGATTCAAGCATTAGGCCAAAATTGGTTGAATTGCGCCGAGTCCGGCGAGGTCGCCGCCGTGCGCCGCCGGGCGCCGCCGCGCAGCGTGCTGGCAACAGCTTAGGGGCGACGTGGCCCCATCTGGGCCTTCGGTTGGACGCCTACGGCTGCGATTAGATCGCTGCGTACCCCTTCGCATAATAAAATCCGAGCCGTAGATCTAGGATCCAACGACCCAAGTTCAAACGCCTCTTCCCGCCTCTGCATTTTCACCCAGGCCCCTGGAATCTTGCGGGCTACCCCCTGCACTTCTCTGGAATTCATGTCTAGCCCCTAGATTTAGCAGACTAGCCCCTGGACTCCCTGAAATTGGATTTAATCATTTAAATAATCAATCTAACCTCTGTAAATTTTTAGAATTATTGATTTAGCCCCTGCACAATGTAGGAAACTTATTAATCAGCCCCTGGACTTTTATTTATTTGCTGAATATTGTTTTTAGGAGTATTTGATGTGTAGAAAATAGATAAAAATGGTATTTAAGTGTAAAAATGGTAGGAAAAATTAGTATAAAATACTTTATGCTGTGATTAAATTGTAGATTGCATATAAAATATATTTTGTCCATGAAAAAATTATTATAAATGTTTAAAAATACATTTTGGCCATAGGAAATTCAATAAAAATGGTTTTAGGCTACAATTAAATCCCAAAAATGTAGGATAAATATAAAATGCATACCTTGGCCATGTAAATTAATAAATGCTTCGTAGGGACACATTAGTATAGGATTTTATGCTTGTGTGTGTGTTGTGATGCATTGTATTGCATGCTCTTTACTTATTTAGCTTTATTTTCTCCTTGTCATGCTTGGGCAATATATTTAGAGTCGTACTACGACCCCAATATTAACCTCCAAGACCAAGACTTCACCAACACTCAAGTCTTTGACGAAGGCAAGTGCCCTTGACCATCTTGTACCAATTTTAGGAATTTAGATAGATGCATGCTAATTAAATTGATGTCCTATTTCATGTTTACATGCCCTGTTCCATATAATTCCTTGTTACCTGAAATGGGTTGGGAAGTAGATAGGTCTTATATATGCTTAGCCATGCTTAGACATTGGGATTTCATACAATTGTGCCATGTTAAACTTTATGGTTACTTTAATTTGTGGTGATTACATAATAGTAGTGGATAGGAATCTGGTGGTTGGATAGTTTTGGTATGGTGCAGTTTGCACGAGACCCGGGATTGGGGTTTGTTACCACCGGATTCTAAGGACCGGTTTATGGAGGAATCCACTAAGCTTTATAGTACCACCACGAGACTGAGATGGGGCAGCTTGGTCAATTAATTAGGTTTCTCCCGATGAAATGCTAGTAGTTGGATGGTGCGGGGAATGATGCAGGGGAATTGCTCTGGGATCCGCAAGGCTCAAGAGGGGGCTCTGAGGCGGAGGGTTACTCCGAGAATCCTAAGTGGTGGAAACCTTAGAGGGCTAGCACTAGTCGGGAGCACCTTTGTAAAGACCATGTAGTGATCTCCTGGCCTCACACCAAAGGAAGTGTGAAACATGGTTAGCTACCACGGGCATTCGGGGAGGTTCGCTAGTCCTCCTGGCAACAGGGAATGAAATCACTGCTTGTGGGTAAAGGATACACTCTCTGCAGAGATTTGGTAAAACTGTCATGACAGCCGTGCTCACAAACAAGAGCGGCTTGGGACCAGTTCATAATTAGTCTATGGTTGGGAAATGGTGGTTAATTATGACTCAAGTTACATTCATTATCATTACTCATGTGTTGATTACTTCTTGAATTATGATATCGGTAATTCAAAGCTAAGGTTAGGTTTTAAGCATAGTGCCAAGCCATAATTGGCCTTCCCTTGCTCTAGCCAATCATGTCATTCTCTTCCCGCACTTGCTGAGTACTCTATGTACTCAAGTGTTTACTTTTCCATTAGAATATGAAGAAGAAGAAGCGGCACCGGAAGACTTCTTCGTCAATCCGGAGGACTTGGCCTAGGCTGGCGACCGTACGCGCAACTGCTGCCTGTGAAGATGGAGCCACACTTACCTATTTCACCTTCCGCTATAGTTTGGATATTTATGAACTGTTTAAGTATTGTAACTAGATTGTGGAGTGTATTTGTAGACCTTCAGGTCGTATTGTAAGACTATTTATGTATTCGAACATGGCTATGTAATGATATTTCGCTTTCGTCGACGCATGTACGATTCAACTGATCCTGGCGTACATGTGATTAGCGTTTGTTCAGCTTTACGATGACCGGGCGTGACAAAGTGGTATCAGAGCCGTGTTGCCCGTAGGACGCAAGCCTAGTTAGAAATGGCCGAAAATTAAGGACTATACTATTTTCTTATAAAATAGTATTTCCAAAACTTTGTGCTCTCCATCTCAACCCTTGTGCTTCTTATCTTGCTGTACTTATTGCTTTATTCTAACTTAATTTATTGATTATTGATCTCACTCTCTTCTTTTCAAATGTTTTTAGATGGCGCGCACTAAGCAGACGACTCGTAAGTCGACTGGGGGTCGTGTTCCTCACCACGCCCTAGCCAGTCGCTCCGCACCTCACACCCCCAGGAGGGAGACGACGCTGTTCTCCACTGGGAGTGCTGCCTCGAGGATGCGTGTCCGTCTTCGCTCTCTTCTTTGTGCTGCGGGGTACCGCGAGTACCGTGTTCGCTTCGTCTACCACACCACTAGGGTCTTTGCACCCTATACTGGTGGACTGGAGTGGACTTCCCAGCTGGCCGTCTACTACGACTCAGAGCTGCTGCACTCACACTTCTCTCCGGCCTAGAGGAGCTCCCAGCGTGCGGCTGAGGAGGACGCTATGTGGGAGGCGACTACCTACTGGAGTCACGCCCATAGGTTCCGCCTCGGGTGCACGGAGCACGCGTACAACCCTCAGCGCCCTAGTGGCACGACCGACTTCACTGGATGTGACGTCGAGGGGCCTTTGTACCATGCCCAGTGCGAGAGGCTTGTGGACGACGTTGTGGAGTTGTCTTCGCAACTCCAGTGTTGTCAGCAGGAGCTTCAGGACAGCAAGGACCTGGTTGACCGCTACGAGCGACTTCGCCGACGCTACGCGAGGATCACTACAGCTGATCCGAACTCTCCTCAGTACGCTTCAGGCGTTGAGCCTTGGGACCCGAACTCTCCAGATCGTCGTATGAACTCCCCCCAGAATTCAAGAGAGGATTCGGAAGAAGAAGACCCGGAGATGGAGGTTGAGGAGGACCCCGATGAGTAGGAGTGGACTTGTTACCCCGCTGGACGACTCAAGACACCTATCCTTAGTATGTAGGAGCGTGTAGCTGCGCCCTCTCTAGTCTTGAGTTGTGTTATCTATGGTATTGTATTAGTTTGCTTTATGTTGTGTGTGTGTGTGCGACGTGAGTTGTGGAATGCTACGGCATCCTTTCCACATCCACGTCATTTTTATATAGGCTTGTTAGTGTGTCGTGCGAGTTGTGGAATGCTTTAGCATCCTGTCCACATCCGCACTAGTTGGTTAATGAATTTGCTTGCTTTATATATATATGTTTCCCTTGATGCATGTAGTTGGGACCGTTTGCCATAGTGTACCCTTCTATATCTTATCTATTGTCCTAAAGTTTCAGTTATTCCCTATACAGATGGCTGGAAGAGGTAGAGGTAGAGGTTGTGGAAGGGGTGCTGTGCCCCAAGATGAAGGACTTGGAGGTGTGCCAGGATGGAATGGTAGGGGTGCTCGAGGAGCCCCGACAGCGCAGCAAATGCAGCAGATGATGGCTATTCAAACCCAATTGCTCAACAACCTCACCCAGATTGTCACCAACCTGCAGCAAGCCCCACCCCCACCCCCACCACATTACAACCTTCCGCCACCACCACCTTTTCCACCCAAGTCCTTTCTAAGGGACTTCCTAAACACTCATCCACCCACCTTTGCCATAGCCACCGAACCAATGGATGCCGATGATTGGCTCCGGACGGTTGAAAGCAAGTTGAGGCTCATA
Source organism: Tuctoria greenei (assembly GCA_036927565.1). Classification (NCBI taxonomy): domain Eukaryota; kingdom Viridiplantae; phylum Streptophyta; class Magnoliopsida; order Poales; family Poaceae; genus Tuctoria; species Tuctoria greenei. The sequence continues at coordinate 200,719,622 of JAYESD010000008.1, read as the reverse complement.
CACTGTGAAGAAAGAGAGAAGGTATTATTAGCCTCCCATCAACTCCAAGGATCGGCAGCTGACTGGTGGACTGCCTTCACTGAAGCCCACCAGGATCCGGAGAACATTACTTGGGAAGAATTAAGAACCAACTTCCGTAATCACTTTGTGCCAGAAGGAGAAATACAAGCAAGACGCGAGGAGTTCCTTATGTTGAAGCAATGTCGTATGACTGTGAGAGCCTACCTGAATGCCTTCACCCAGTTATCCCGCTATGCACCGACAGACGTGGATACTGATTCCAAGAAACAGTTCCGTTTCAAGAATGGATTGGACAAGGAGTTAAAGTTCGCCAAGTCTTCCTGTGATTACAGCGACTTTCATAAATTAGTTGATAAAGCTTTTGAAGTGGAGAGGACTAAAAAGGAACTGGATGATGATGAAAGAAAAAGGAAGTTGACTATAGCACATGCCTCTAGCAGCAATGTACGCCCCCGTCTCAACCCTCAGTCTGCAACCCATATGACTCGTCCCGTGAACTACTCGGGACCGGAATTTCCAAACTCCAACTACAGGCCACCCACTCCCTACAATCAGCAAATGCGCCAGCAGCAGCAGCCACCACACCAGCCAATGCAACCCCCACGTCAGTAGATGCAGCCACCCCGCCCTTCAGCTCCAGCTAATCATCCAAATGGCCAACCCACAAGAAACCAATCAGGAGGCAACAAGGGCCAGAGTAATGCTGCGAGAGTTCAATGTTACAAGTGCGGAGAATGGGGACACTACGCCAGCAGTTGTCCAAAGAAGCAACAAAACCCACCTGGTCGTGTCAATCATGTGACACTAGAGCAAGCACAGGAAGCGCCTGATGTGGTGATTGGTATGTTTTCTGTTAACTCCCACCCCGCCACCATATTGTTTGATTCGGGTGCTACACATTCATTTATATCCAAGGATTTCATAAAGAAGCATGACATGGTAGTTACATTCTTGAATCGGCCATTATTGATAAACTCTCCTGGAGGAGAGATGGTGGCAAGGCATCTATGTCGTAAAGTGAGTATAAACATAAGAGGTGTAGTCTTTTGGGCCAACCTAATAGTGTTGGACTCACAAGGATTAGATATCATTCTGGGAATGGACTGGTTGACGAAGAATCAAGGAGTAATTCATTGTGCAACTAGAACAGTTTGCTTAACACAACCGGATGGCACTACAGTGGAGTTCAAGCCAGATCAGACACAAGAGGCAGTAGTACAACTCAACCATCTTGAGAGTACCAAAGACATCAGGGTTGTGAAGGAATTTCCGGATGTATTCCCAGATGATTTACCAGGTATGCCCCCTGATCAAGAGATTGAATTTGTCATTGATTTAGTACCTAGAACGGCCCCAATATATAAGAGGCCGTATAGAATGGATGCTAAACAATTAGCTGAACTAAAGGATCATATTGAGGAGTTATTGGGAAAGGATATATTCGTCCTAGCTCATCACCTTGGGGAGCACCAGTTATATTTGTACCTAAGAAGGATGGAACTCAAATGTTGTGTGTTGATTACCGTGCCTTAAATGCGGTAACAATCAAGAATAAGTACCCACTGCCAAGAATTGAAGATTTATTTGATCAGTTGAGAGGAGCATGTGTGTTCTCTAAGATTGATCTTCGCTCAGGTTATCACCAACTGAAGATTAGACCCTCAGATATTCCCAAGACTGCATTTGTCTCTCGATATGGACTATATGAGTATACAGTTATGTCGTTTGGACTGACCAATGCTCTAGCATATTTTATGTATCTAATGAACAAGGTATTCATGGAGTACTTGGACAAGTTTGTAGTGGTGTTCATCGACGACATACTTATCTACTCCAAGACTGAAGAAGAGCATGAGGAGCACATCAGGATGGCTCTACAGAAGCTTCGCCAACACCAATTATATGCCAAACTTAGTAAGTGTGAGTTTTGGCTAAAGGGGGTATCATTTTTGGGACATGTCATATCTGAAGGAGGTATAGCAGTGGATTCAGAAAAAGTGGCCGATGTCCTTAAATGGGAAACACCTGAGAGTGTACATGACATACGAAGATTCTTAGGCATGGCTGGTTATTACCGTCGATTCATCGAGAGATTTTCAAAGATCTCTCGACCACTAACCAAGTTGCTTGAGAAAGGAGTTGCTTTCAAGTGGACCCCCAAATGTGAAGTAAGCTTTGCCGAGTTGAAGAAGAGGTTAACCAGTGCACCGGTATTGGTGATGCCTGATATGCAGAAGGAGTTTGTGGTTTATTGTGATGCATCTGGTCATGGTTTAGGATGTGTCTTAATACAAGGAGGACATGTTGTAGCCTATGCTTCAAGACAGCTTCGGAAACATGAGAGGAATTATCCAACCCATGATTTAGAATTGGCAGCTGTTGTCCATGCATTGAAGATATGGAGACACTACTTGATGGGAAAGAGAACCGAGATATACACGGATCACAAGAGCTTGAAGTACATATTCACACAACCAGATCTTAATCTCAGACAACGTCGTTGGTTGGAGTTAATAAATGACTTCGATGTGGAAATCAACTACCATCCAGGAAAGGCTAATGTGGTCGCTGACGCTCTAAGCAGGAAGGGACAATGTAATAACTTGTCAGTACAAGCTCTTCAACCCCAGTTATGTGAAGAGTTTGCAAGGTTAAACTTATGTCTAGTGTCTAGCACTGAAGCAGATGCTATGGAAGTGGACTCAACCCTTGAACGTGATATACGAGAAGGACAAAAGAATGATGAGAAGGTTAAGGAGATCAAGCAGTTGATGAAGAAGGGGAAAGCTCCGAACTTTAGGGAGGATGAACAAGGAACCTTATGGCTTGGAAAGAGGATTTGTGTTCCAGATATCAAGGAGATTAAAGAATTGATACTAAGGGAAGCTCATAACTCATCATACTCCATTCATCCCGGAAGCACAAAGATGTATCAAGACCTTAAAGATCGATATTGGTGGCATGGAATGAAAAGGGATGTAGCGGAATATGTGGCCATATGTGATACATGTCAATTGATTAAGGCGGAACACCAAAGACCAGCAGGGTTGCTGCAACCAATCAAAGTGCCAGAATGGAAATGGGAAGAAATTAGTATGGATTTCATTGTGGGATTACCAAGAACACAGTCTGGATATGATTCTATATGGGTCATAGTGGATCGTTTAACTAAAGTTGCTCACTTTATTCCCGTGAAAGAAACCTACAATGGTCCCAAGTTGGCGGAACTGTATATCTCCAGGATTGTATGCTTACATGGAGTTCCTAAGAAGATTATTTCAGATCGAGGCACTCAATTCACCTCAAGATTCTGGCAGAAGTTGCATGAATCAATGGATACCCGTCTAAACTTTAGTTCGGCGTATCATCCTCAGACTAATGGTCAAACTGAACGCACTAACCAGATATTAGAAGACATGTTAAGAGCGTGTGCTCTAAAGAATAGCAAAAGTTGGGACAAGAATCTGCCATATGCTGAATTTTCTTACAACAACAGTTATCAAGCTAGTTTGAAGATGTCTCCTTTTGAAGCATTGTATGGACGGAAATGTAGGACACCGTTGTTTTGGAATCAAACTGGGGAAAGTCAAGTCTTTGGGCCTGACGTATTAAAAGAGGCTGAAAGACAAGTACAAGAAATTCGGAAGAATCTAAAGGCAGCCCAAACAAGACAGAAGAGTTATGCGGATACTCGAAGACGTGATCTAACATTTGAGGTTGGTGATTATGTGTACTTGAAGGTGTCACCTATGAGGGGATTGAGAAGATTTAAAGTAAGAGGCAAGTTGTCACCACGCTACATTGGTCCGTTCAAGATATTAGAATGACGAGGTGAAGTGGCTTATCAGCTTGAGCTTCCACCACACTTGTCAGATGTACATAATGTGTTCCATGTATCGCAGCTTAAGAAGTGCTTAAGAGTACCTGAGGAGCAGTTACCTATGGAAGCAGTGGATGTACAAGAAGATTTGTCGTATGTGGAACAGCCTGTCAAGATACTTGAGACACTAGAAAAGGTCACAAGAAATAAAGTTATTCGCGTGTGTAAGGTGCAATGGAAGCATCACTCGAAAGCAGAAGCAACATGGGAAAGAGAAGAAGCTCTTAAGGCTGATTTCCCTCATGTTTTCTCTTAGGACGTCCGAATCTCGAGGGCGAGATTCCTTTTAAGGGGGGTAGAGTTGTAATATCCATATTTTATGTACAAAAATCATATAAATCAAGGTGCATTTGTGTGTTGCATTTTTGTGTGAATTTTTGAAGCTCAAACGAGTAGAATACGTTTGAGTTTGAATTTGAATTCAAATCAAAAGAGAAGAATTGGAAAAAGAAAAAGAAAAAGATAAAAATCCTCACTGGGCCGATTTCTCCCCTTTGGCTCAATTTCCTTCCCCTCTCCCGCGGCCCAGCCGAACCCCCCCCCCCTCTCCTCTCTTCATCTCGCTGCCACCCCGGGCCCGCTTGTCAGCGCCGACTCTCCCTCCCCCTCTCTTCTTCCCCGCGGCGCAGCCGCCGCCCCGCGCCACGCTCGACCCCGCGCCCACGTTCCCCTCATCTCGGAACCACTCACCCCATTCGAAATTCGATCGAGCGCCTCAACCGCACCCCCCTCCGCGCTATAAAGGATCTGGTGCCCCCATTTTTCCCCTTTCCCCGAGCCTCTCTAACCCTAGCGCCTTGCCGTCGGTGAGTTGCCGCCGTTCCCCGCGTTCCCGACGGTTCCACCCTCTTCTCTCCATCATCATTGGTCTAACATGTTCACTGCATCGCTAGGAGCAAGCCGGACAGCCTAGCTTGGGTGATCGCCTTCGCTCCGTCGAGTTCACCGGTCACCGACGAGCTCAACCCGCCCCCAACCGTCATCGGTGCTCTCTGCACTTCTCCGAGGCCCAAGACCTCCTCCGGTGAGCTGCCTTGTCCCCCCCCCCCCCCCCTCAATTTCCGGTGGTTAGATTCAAGCATTAGGCCGAAATTGGTTGAATTGCGCTGAGTCTGGCGAGGTCGCCGCTGTGCGCCGCCGCGCAGCGCGCTGGCAGCGGCTTAGGGGCGACGTGGCCCCATCTGGGCCTTCGGTTGGACGCCTACGGCTGCGATTAGATCGCTGCGTACCCCTTCGCATAATAAAATTTGAGCCGTAGATCTAGGATCCAACTGCCCAAGTTCAAACGCCTCTTCCCGCCTCCGCATTTTCACCCAGGCCCTTAGAATCTTGCGGGCTACCCCCTGCACTTCTCTGGAATTCATGTCTAGCCCCTAGATTTAGCAGACTAGCCCCTGGACTCCCTGAAATTGGATTTAATCATTTAAATAATCAATCTAACCCCTGTAAATTTGTAGAATTATTGATTTAGACCCTGCACAGTGTAGGAAACTTATTAATCAGCCCCTGTACTTTTATTTATTTGCTGAATATTGTTTTTAGGAGTATTTGATGTGTAAAAAATAGATAAAATGGTATTTAAGTGTAAAAATGGTAGGAAAAATTAGTATAAAATACTTTATGCTGTGATTAAATTGTATATTGCATATAAAATATATTTTGTCCATGAAAAAATTATTATAAATGTTTAAAAATACATTTTGGCCATAGGAAATTCAATAAAAATGGTTTTAGGCTACAATTAAATCCCAAAAATGTAGGATAAATATAAAATGCATAACTTGGCCATGTAAATTAATAAATGCTTCGTAGGGATGCATTAGTATAGGATTTTATGCTTATGTGTGTGTTTTGATGCATTGTATTGCATGCTCTTTACTTATTTAGCTTTATTTTCTCCTTGTCATGCTTGGGCAATATATTTAGAGTCGTACTACGACCCCAATCTTAACCTCCAAGACCAAGACTTTACCAACACTCAAGTCTTCGACGAAGGCAAGTGCCCTTGACCATCTTGTACCAATTTTAGGAATTTAGATAGATGCATGCTAATTAAATCGATGTCCTATTTCATGTTTACATGCCCTGTTCCATATAATTCCTTGTTACCTGAAATGGGTTGGGAAGTAGATAGGTCTTATTTATGCTTAGCCATGCTTAGACATTGGGATTTCATACAATTGTGCCATGTTAAACTTTATGGTTACTTTAATTTGTGGTGATTACACAATAGTAGTGGATAGGAATCTGGTGGTTGGATAGTTTTGGTATGGTGCAGTTTGCACGAGACCCGGGATTGGGGTTTGTTACCACTGGAATCTAAGGACCGGTTTATGGAGGAAGCCACTAAGCTTTATAGTACCACCACGAGACTGAGATGGGGCAGCTTGGTCAATTAATTAGGTTTCTCCCGATGAAATGCTAGTAGTTGGATGGTGCGAGGAATGATGCAGGGGAACTGCTCTGGGGTCCGCAAGGCTCAAGAGGGGGCTCTGAGGCGGAGGGTTACTCCGAGAATCCTGAGTGGTGGAAACCTTAGAGGGCTAGCACTAGTCGGGAGCACCTTTGTAAAGACCATGTAGTGATCTCCTGGCCTCACACCAAAGGAAGTGTGAAACGTGGTTAGCTACCACGGGCATTCGGGGAGGTTCGCTAGTCCACCTGGCAATAGGGGATGAAATCACTGCTTGTGGGTAAAGGGTACACTCTCTGCAGAGATTTGGTAAAACTGTCATGACAGCCGTGCTCACGGACAAGAGCGGCTTGGGGCCAGTTCATAATTAGTTTATGGTTGGGAAATGGTGGTTAATTATGATTCAAGTTACATTCATTATCATTACTCATGTGTTGATTACTTCTTGAATTATGATATCAGTAATTGAAAGCTAAGGTTAGGTTTTAAGCATAGTGCCAAGCCATAATTGGCCTTCCCTTGCTCTAGCCAATCATGTCATTCTCTTCCCGCACTTGCTGAGTACTCTATGTACTCAAGTGTTTACTTTTCCATTAGAATATGAAGAAGAAGAAGCGGCACCGGAAGACTTCTTCGTCAATCCGGAGGACTTGGCCTAGGCTGGCGACCGTACGCGCAACTGCTGCCTGTGAAGATGGAGCCACACTTACCTATTTCACCTTCCTCTATAGTTTGGATAGTTATGAACTGTTTAAGTATTGTAACTAGATTGTGGTGTGTATTTGTAGACCTTCGGGTCGTATTGTAAGACTATTAATGTATTCGAACATGGCTATGTAATGATATTTCGCTTTCGTCGACACATGTACAATTCAACTGATCCTGCCGTACATGTGATTAGCGTCTGTTCATCTTTACGATGGCCGGGCGTGACATATTCTTGGTAGGAGATATTGCCTACCATATTGCCTATCATGTAATCTTGGCAGGTGATATTCCCTACCATGTAAACTCTTGTACACCTCTATATATATGTGAGTACACCACCTCGAGGAGGGGATTGCCTTGCGCCATCCAACACAGTGACGATTAAGTGAGCATAACTGAGCCATTTGTGAAATGTATAACTATTTTTTAGGAAAATTTGTCCTTTGGAACTTTGATGTTTCCAAAGTGAGTACATGGACGCATTGAACTCTGAACTTTATTTGGGAATCCCTGCTACAGTAGTGGAACTTTTTGTAAGCACCACACATCTTTCATCGTCCTGACCTAGTAGGTTCGGGCCCCGTTTGGATTCAAGGAATTTCAAAGGAAAATTCAGGGGAATATATTCCTATGGAATGCTGAAATCATGCTACGTTTGGAATGAAGGAAAAGAAGGAATCATCCCACAGGAAAAGAAAATGAGCAAGCACATTTCAAAGGAAAAAATCCTCCATTCCGATCAAAGGAAAAATTAATTTGCTTGCTCTCTCCTCTTTCTTTGTTTCCTCCTTCTAATTCCTATGTTAAAAAATTATGTAATCCAAACAACCGAAGCTTCTAATTCTTTTGTTTTCAGTTCCTGTGGTTTTCTCACATTCCTCGTTCCCGTGTTTTCTTCATCCCTACGTTATTTTCTCTTCCTATGTTTTTCATTCCCTCGTTTCAAACGGGGCCTCAGAATAGTTCTCTGCAGAACATGACAAAACTATGAAAGTGCCCTTCTGACCGACTCACTTGTGCTTGCAGCATGCTAGTGCTGTAGCATAAAACGATATTCTGCCTTAAGGTGGCACAAAGTACTACAATTTTCGTTTATCAATGTACAAAGGTCGGCTCATTAGAGTAGTACTTACTCCGTTTTTTTATTTGTTGCCGGCTAGTTCATTTTTGAACTAATTGGTGATCAATAAAAAAAAACAGAGGGAGTAGCAAAAAGAAAAAGACGTCAGTATGTGGGGGTAGAAGAATGAAATCTACTTTATGCACTCATCATCGATGGCGTAGCACCAAGTAGCGCCTACGAATCATTCAACCATAGCACCAAAGGGAGAGCTTGATGTCTCGAAGCCACAATATCCAAGTCAACAATTGTGATTGTAGATGCTGGAATGGAACTTGAAGAATTCACCTCATAGTATCCTCGCACTTTGCGATCTCATCTGATTTTTTTTCCTCCAGCTTCTCGCTGCGTAGCCTACATAGTAGTTCATAATTCTGAGTGCATATATAGGGATTCAATATTTTTTGGTAAATAATTAAGATTGGCACTACAGTTAATTACAAAACATTATAGCCAACCAGAGCTTCTGGTTCTTCAATAAAGGCCACTACTTTGGTTAGCTTACCCTTATATATATATATATATATATATATATATATATATATATATATATATATATATATATATATATATATATATATATATATATATATATATATATATAGATAGATAGATAGATAGATAGATAGATAGATAGATAGATAGATAGATATATAGATAGATAGGAGGCCAAGATCATGCAAATGTGCTTGCCATTTCCCCCTCTTCATGACTTGTCCATTCTCGTCTCTACCAGAGGTACAATACATCCATTCATGCTTCAGGCGTTTTCCCTGTTCGCATAGATTTCATTTACAAAATACATGCACAGGAGATCAAGTAGCTGGAAACGAGACAATGAAAATAATCATTGAGCTTTAAACATTTAGTTTGGAGTAAATTTCATAACACCACATATATATACTTTTACGAAACTATCACAAAACTAAGATTTAAGAAGGTGTATCACAAAAGTATGGAATTAGTGAACTCTTGTACCACTAAAAGCTACAGATTTAGTAAATTGAATCACACGGCTACAGATTTTGTGAACAATATAACACAAAACCACAAGTTCGAGGAGTCAAATTATCATAGAACTACAGATTAGACTCTATAAATCCATATAGTTTTATGATACAATAACTTATAAATTTGTAGTTCTGTGATGCAATACTCATACTATATAGTTCTCTAAATATATGGTTTTACAAATGGTGGTAACGGACACACAGGGTGCACCACTACCACAATAGGACATCTATCATTTTTACAATTCATACGTGCCAACTTGAATTATCAAATTCCACATGTTGATGGACTAGTTTCACCAATCAGATATTGATGCCGCTGGCGGCTACACCAAATTAAAGTCAGCATTGGAAGCTTATTCTTTGTTAACGCCCTGTTTGACAGAGCTTAAGCTCGTTGAAAAAACAGCTTATTTGAAAAGGTATTGAAAAGCATCTTGTGCTTTTATGCTGATTTCAGTTAATTATGAAAAGCAACTGATCTCATAAGCTTCTACAAAAGCTTGTTGTTTGTATAGCTTATGAATGTTTTTGTAAATAAGTTGTGCTACAAGGCATAAGAAAGATGAAGTTTTTCCATAAAAAACTTAAAATATGCAACAGGGCTTAAAATTCACAGTTGTGAAACTTCTATGACCGCATATTATTAAAGATCCATCACTATTTCATAGCATACATGATCAAATACAATAACTAGGGAAAAAAGAGGCGCATTTTTAATTGAGCCAGGAGAGGGTTGTTCACCCCTCCCTGATGCAATGGAATGTGAATATCCAGGTTTGATGCACACTCATGCGTCCTGCAAAGCCCAAATTCTAATTCTACAAATCATACATGAGTGAATTTAATTATTATTTATGTATTCGTGTTATTATTACCTTTTTGTGTGAAACAGTGTGTTATTATTTTGCCATCCAAGTGAGAGAGATCTGTGTCCATCACACATCAGGACATCCATCAACTTGGGCACTTAATTAGCAGATAAACATGTTGCACGCCTCTAACTGCTTACAACATAACTAATCAATCCTCTTGCTTGACTAATCCATACATTGCGTACTCATTCAATTTGTTTCGAAAGGCCTTGCGTACTCACTCAATCAATAGGCACTTGTTTATACTCCCTCTTAATTGTCGTTCGGACAGCTCTGTGTAGTTGCTTTTAACTCCCTCCGACTAGCCGGTGAAAAATAAAAAGAAACGAGAGAGTAGTTACTTTGGTTGGTCGGAGGCGACAATTGATACCGGAGGGAGTACTACCTCCGTTCCCAAATACTTGTCGCTTTGTAGTTTAAATGAACTACAAAGCAACAAGTATTTAAGGACGAAGGGAGTATATGTCTAGATCCTTAGCTCTACTAGCGACACTCTCTTGCAATATCCGGGTCCTTACTGGTTAGTGATTTTCTCTCTTTCCTTATGAAATCATAGATATATGATATATACGAAAGTTTCCAAATAGGCCATGGGGTGCTACACATGCAAAACTACAGGAATCAAAGAAAACACAAGGTTAAATTAACTAAGGAATTACACGGGTGGACGAGTGTTGCGAGTGGATGGTGTCATTGTAAATAAACATCATTTTATTTGTGCGTCATTTGGACAATTGGACATCTGTCGGAGTGTTTTTCCGGCAATTCTCCCGATACTACCGTTGGTAGCTCGCGGAGTTTATAGTTCGGTATTGGGTGCGCAGAGATTCCAAAGAGTATGGAAAATGGACACAAGGATTTACGTGGTTCGGGCCTCCTGAGCATAATACCGTACTCCACGGGGTGTGTAGCTGTTGTATTGAGCGTCTAGGAGCTTTAGCCCAGAGACTGTGTATGTGTCAGAGAGCCTCCGAGCCCCCCTGTGTATTGTCGACCAGTCCTTTTATAGTACAAGGACTGGTCGTTACACAGTTAGCCTGGCCCGACATGTGGCCCCGGCAGTTACTAATGTTTAATACATAATTAATGAGATTAATTACCCTTAATAGCGTGGTAACGGGACCTGACAGTGTCGTTACTGGTATTAAGGGCCTTCTGATTGTGTGTCATTAATATGGTATTAATCACACTTAATCAGGTCTTGAAGTCTTTGATTGCCCCTTGGAGGTCCGAGCTGTTGGGGGTTCACCAGCTTGATTGCCAAGGTTGAAGGTCTGGCGGTTCGGACACGTGGCAGCTTCGGAGCTATTCATCTGGGACGGGTAGGTCCGGTGTAGATGTACACGTGTTGATACTGGAGCTTCCCTCTGTCGGAGGTTAGGTCCGGGGGTGCCGCACAAGTGTTTAGTCCGGAGCTATCCCATATGAGGGATATAGGTCCGACTGTAGTGTACACGTGGCAGTACCGGGACTAACCATAGATGGGAGGCATGTCCAGTCCCGTATGGCATGTGGGGCCTTCGCAGGTCTTCAAATCGGACAGGTCAAGTCTCTTTGGTCTTTTTATAGTCCCAAGGGGTATACGGTACGCAGGGTACCGACAGTGGCCCTCTGGGCCCACCTCTGGGAGAGACCTTTTGGATGGAGTCGTTTTGCCAGAGGTGGGTCCATCCTTCGATTTTTGTGTCGTGTTTTCAAGGATCTTCGGATGTGCCGTTGGCAGTAGTTCATAGTTAAACCAACACCGCGTGGCATATCCTGGATGCGACAGGTGAGATCTTAGCGCGCGGATTTCACGCAATTGAAGGTCGTCGGTTCCCGATACAAAAATTGTATCGATTCCGCGAGCCTTGTCAGGCCGCCGCCTTCGGGTTTCCCGCCTTTCCTGACGACAACCGTTCGCCTGGGGTAAGGATCTCGACTTGATCATCGGGGTGGCCCCGGGCCCCGTTGTCATTGGCAGGGTGAAGTTTTTGACTTGTATCATCGGCTCCTCTGCGGTTTCCATCCAAGCGTTGTGGGGGCTTACTTAAGAAGGAAAGTGTGCACCGTTTGGGGGTTCTTTACGCCTTCATTCGATCTTGTGCTCAAATCCTCCAAACTTTTGCTTGCTTTTTGTCCCTAGCCCTGCTTGTGCTGCGATGGAGTTGGGTCTCTGTGAGAGCTGACTTAAGACTGACAGCAACTTGAAGAAGGTCCGAGCCCTCATGGGGTGGTCCAATGACTTCTTCAACCACCAGGTCTGCGCCGGCAAGCTTCCATTCGAGAAGGAGCACGCCGGCGACATGGTGTACTTCTCCGCGTATGCCATGGTGGGACTTATCCCACCCTTTTCTTCTTTTCTCTTGATGCTGCTGGACTTCTATGGTCTGCAGCTGTACCACCTTAGCCCCCACTCCATTCTTTTGGTGTCGATCTTTGTCCACTTCTGCGAAATGTGGGTGGGTATTCCTCCCTGTGTCGAGCTCTTCCGCACCTTCTTCACCATCCACACCACCGGCAAGAGTGACGAGTACCTTGGCTTCTATTACTTTGTGAAGCGCAAGAAGTGCCCGTACAAGTACTTGCGGTCGTTCCCTTCTAGCAAGTGGGACGACTGGAAGAAGGATTGAATCGTCATCAGGGCAGAGGAGCATGAGAGGCTGGAGTTGCCCGTAGGCCTCCCCAACGTTGACACTGAAGCTTGGAGTGAAGTTCCGGTGTTGTCGGATGCCTTCAACCCTGCTCTGACCAGGATCCGCCAGTGCGTGGAAGGAGGGGTGACTCCTCAGGTGGTATTTTGCAACTTCCTGGCCAACAGGTGGGCTCCGCTGAAGAAGAGGGAGAAGCTTGCTTGGTCCCTCAACAGTGTGATGGATGATGACCGGATAGAAACCGGTTTGAAGTCCAACCTGGAAGGCGCAACCATGGATCTTCACCTCAAGAAGTTCCAGCACAGCATCGACGTCGAGGGCGACTACTTGTCTTCACCGTCGGCTTTCCTCCCTCTGAACATGGAGGCAGAGTTCAACCGGGAGCTCCGACGGAAGATGCCGGTGCTTGATGACCTCGGTGTCGTTGAGAGGCGTTCGACCACCGGGTTGATGATCTTTGAAGCTTTCGAGGGTGGTCCCCCTTCCGTCACGGAACAGAGAGTTGAAGTCGCGGGCAAGGGCAAAGAGTTGGCCGAGCCCTCGAGCCGGAAAAGGAAGCTGAAGCATTCTGATGGGAGGTCTGTCAGGCCTGCTCCTTCCATAGTGGCTCCTTCTCCTCGGATGGGGAGGTCTTCAAGGGCGGTAGCCATTCCAGCATCGGCACCTCCCCGGGGTGCTAGTTCCGGCAGGGTGGCTACATTACCAGGACCAGCTGAAGGCTCTGGGTCTGGAAGTTCTTCCCGATCGAGGGGGACCTCGACCAAAGTAGCGCCGACGATTGCAGCAAGCTCCGGGGAACCTTCCGGAGCAGACATGCCAGTGGTGCCAGGGTCCAGTCTTGAGCTTCCAGAGAAGAGGTTCCGTGCTAATTGGTGCGAAAGCCTTCCGAGATAATTTTTGTTTTTTACCTCAATTGGTTGTTTTGTGTTGTAACTGCATTTTAAGTGTCTTCATCCTCCATCCACAGGGTACCCAAGAGAGGAGCTGAAGCTCCTGTTCCTGCCACAACATCTGAAGCTGTGCAGGCGAAGGCTCCGGCTCCAATCCCAGCGCCGCCCCAAGGAGTGGCTGAGGCTGCGACAGCTCCGGCGCCGGCTGTCGTAGTCTTGGACCTTGACTCATCCCGAGAAGCTCCCGTGGTAGCGCCGAACCACGGGGATGAAGATGCACCAGCGGCACCTACCCCGGAGGTTGAAGCTCCGGGTTTGGACGCTAAAATGGTGGTCGCTCCGGCCCCAGAACCGGAGACATCTGCGATTCTGGTCCTAGAACCGGAAGTTGTTGGAGCCCCGGCGGTGGAGCCGGTGTTTGATGATGCCCCGGCAGTAGAGCCGGTGGTTGATGAAGCTCTGGCCAATCCTGTCGTCGTCCCCAAAGCTGATGAGAAACTTCGTATGTGCATCAACTACACCAACCTCAACAAGGCATGCCCTCAAGATCCTTTCCCTCTCACTAGGGTAGACCAAATCGTAGATTCAACCTCGGGATGTGATTTTCTCTCCTTTCTAGATGCTTACTCATGGTTCCAGAAGATCCCCATTCCTAGAGAGGATGAAAACATACCGCATTTATAACTGTAGATGGCCTCTACTGCTATGTATTCATGCCTTACGGCCTTAAGAATGCCCTCCTTACTTTTGTTCGTGCCATGCATAAAACATTTAGGGACCTCATTCGGGACCTGGTAGAAGTGTACATCGACGATATCTTTATCAAAATCAAGACACATACATCATTGTTAGACAACCTCGCCCTAGTCTTCGATAGATTACGGACCACACGCACAAAGCTTAACCCTGACAAGTGTGTGTTCGGAGTCAAAGCCGAAAAGCTCCTTGGTTTCTTGGTCTCACACTGAGAGATCGAGGCAAACTCAGAGAAGATCAAGGCGGTAGAGCTGATGCGGCCTCTAGCCCGCATCAAGGACGTACAAAAGCTTACAAGTTGTCTGGCAGCGCTCATCCGGTTTATCTCTAGACTGGCTGAATGGGCCCTCCCATTCTTCAAACTGTGAAGTCCTACATGAAGCAAAAACAAGGTACCTTAAAGTACACAAGTTATTGTATGCAGTGCTAATCACGTCGAGGAAGCTCCGCTATTACTTTCAGGCACACAGAGTTTCAGTGGTGACCTCGTTCCCACTGGGGGCGGTGCTCTGCAGTCCCAACGCGACTGGCAACATCGCCAAATGGGCGGCGGAACTGGCGGAGTTCAAGCTCGACTTCTTGCCGCAGCATGCAATCAAGAGTCAAGCACTAGCGGATTTCGTTGCTGAGTGGACTCCCTCACCAAACAACCTAGGGGGCCTGAAAGTCAGCCAGCCGGAGCCCAGGGCACCGGTGCTCACCAGACCCGCTCATCGGACACTACTTGACACTCTTCTTCGACAGTTCATTGCGGAAGCAAGGGGCCGGATCCGGTGTACTGCTCACCTCACCAACAGGGGAGCAGTTCAAGTACACGGTGCGCCTTGACTTCAAGGCGACCAACAACATGGCGGAGTATGAAGCCCTCATATTCAGACTAACAGCTGCACAGGGTCTCGGTGTCTAGCAAATGCTGGTCAAGGGAGACTCCCAACTGATCATCAAGCTAGTCCGGGGAGAATGCTGTTGCAACGACCCTCAGCTTGCAGCAGGTCAAGAAGCTAGAAGCTGGTTTTGAGGCTTTGGGCCTCTGCCACATGTCGCGTGCCAACAACTCCATCGACGATGCCTTGTCAACAATGGCGTCCACTGGGGCCCCGGTTCCTGAAGGTGTCTTTGTCAGGAGATTAGTGCGACCAACCGCTAGGCCTACAATGCCTAAAGAAGAAGGCAGGACCGACACCTCGGAGGTGGAGACCTCGGTGGCCCTGCACCGTGGGGCCCATCAAGGTTCTTGTGCGTCACTGGGGATGCCAGATCACCCGCGCCCAAGATCTGGAAGCTCAGGAGATTCCCGATGCATGGATCACGGAGATCTAGGACTACCTGAATGACAACATCCTTCCAAAGGAATACGTATCCGCTGAGCGAATCGTAAGGATGGTGAAACGCTACACGCTGGTAGAAGGAGATATTTGTCGGTGTGGTGCCAACGACGTTCAATTACGGTGCATAACTCAGGAGGAGGGTTGCGACTTGCTCGCAAAGATCTACGAAGGAGAGTGCGGGAATCATGTTGCTTCTCGCACGTTAGTCGTTAATGCCTTCCGACATGGCTTCTACTGGCCAACGGCCCTCCAAGACACCATCAAGCTGGTGAAAAGGTGCAAGGCATGCCAGTTTCCCGCCAAGCAGATTCACACTCCGGCACAAACACTGCAGATGATCCCACCCTCCTGGCCATTCGTGGTTTGGGGGGTGGATATCCTCGGACCCTTCCCCAGGGCAGTCGGAGGGTATCGGTTCCTCTATGTCATTGTAGACAAGTGCACCAAGCAGCTGGAGGGAGCCCCGATGATCAAAATCAACATGGAGTCCGCAGTCAAGTTCATCAAGTCGATCGTCTTCAGGTTCGGGGTCTCGAACAGGATCATCACTGACAATGAGACCCAATTCACCAATGCAGCATTCTAAGACTACTATGAAGACCTCGGCGTCCAAGTTTGTTATGCGTTTGTGGCTCACCCAAAGAGCAACAGTTAAGTTGAAAGGGCCCCGGAGCTGCCACGTGCCTCGAGATACTGGGCTTGGCCTCCCCCGTAGCGGCCAGCTCCGAAGCTGCCACGTGTCCCGCAACTCACCATGGGTGGTTGGTGCGGGAGTTAAGGGATGGTGTGCCCTGTCTAAATCAAGCATTAGAGACAAGCACCCACCTCTGGAGGATAACACAAAGCACGCCAACATTCAGGGACCGCTGCGCTCAATCACATCACAGTGAAGACGCCGTAGGCCTACCCAGCTCTGCCAAGTGGGTAGCTTACGGTGACAATACAAACGAACGAGACATCTCCTGACACCGTCAGCAACTACGCATGGGCCACTAGCGACTGAGACAGCAAGACAGTGAGTCTTCAAGCCACGTTCAGAGGAAGCTTATGCGCAAAGATTTAGATCTTTAGGATAAGATCGCCTTGGGACCACCCGTCGGGCCTCGGACCCCACTTATAAGGCGTCTGGTCTTGCCTATAAAAGGACCATACCGCAACAGTTATAAGGAATCCCCAATCTACGCATTCACACACTACACACTAGCAATACAACCTCACCGTGGAGTAGGGTATTACGCTCTTCGAGCTCGAACCATGTAAAAACCATAGTCTCACAATCTCATACGCAATCCCTTGATAGAGGACTAAGCCCTGCCGATAAAAGAACCTCCGCGGGTTGCTCGCATAGCAAGCTCGGGGGAGGTATCGTAAGAACAATTCGACAGGTACCCAACCTCCATTCATGCTTGAGGCATTTTCTCATTCATTTACATTTCATTTACAGAAGTCACGCTAAAAACAAGACAAAGAAAATAATGACTGATCTTTTTTGAAACAGAATCACGTGTTGAACTTTGAACATTTAGTTTAGGGTAAATTTCATAAAACCACATGTGCTTTGACAAACTATCACAAAACTACATATTTAAGAGGGTGTATCACAAAGTAAATTCTTGTACCACAAAAACTACAGAATTAGTAAATTGAATCACACAGCTACAGATTTCGTGAATAATATAACACAAAACTACAAGTTTAAGGAGTCAATTTATCATAAAGCTACACATTTAGACTTCATAAAATCCAAAGTTTTATGATACAATACTATAAAATTTGTAGGTTTGTGATACAGTACACATAATATGTAGTTTTCTGAGATATATCTCTTTAAATTGCGAAAGGGAGTTTAGCCTAGTGATTAAGTACTCTGAGTAGCGCTACTCAGGTCCTGAGTTCGATTTCTGGTGGGAGCGAATTCCAGACTGAATTTCACAATTCTAAATGCAGGTACTCTACAGAGGAAGTCATGAGCGCTAGATTTGGGGTGCACTTATGGGGAATGTGAAGAGATGAATGTGCCGCAATATTGGCCTACGAAGTCCGGTCCACAGTTGTATGCTTAGCCATCCAGTTATTGTCGTCTTATTCTAGATAATATGTTGTGAGTGTCTGCATTTGTACTTACTTGTATTAAATTGGCTATAACCTCGTTGGAGGGAAAGATTGGAATTTTCCATTATCTAAAAAAATGTAATTGTAAATAAAACAAGCATTGATATCTTTTTCTGTGTGTGCATTATTGGGACAATAATAGGACATCCATTTTACAATTCGTACGTGTTCCACCTGCTGTTGATGGATTAGTTTCACCAATCGAATATTCGTGTCATTGGCGGATACACCAAATTAAAGTCGGCATTGGAAGCTTGTTCTTAGTTAATGCCTTGTTTGACGAAGTATAAGCTGGTTGGAAAAGCAACTTATTTAAAAAAACTGGTAAAAAGTATCTTATACTTATATACTACTTTTAGTTAATTAGGAAACACTACTGAACTAATAAGCTTCTACAGAAGCTTGGTGTTTAGTTAAGCTTCTGCTTATTGAAAATAAGTTGTGCTACAGGGCCTAAGAGTTGCTCTGTACCTGTTAATAAGGATAATAAACACATGCTCTTTTAACTGCTACACATCGTGTTCTTTTCTCTAATAAGCTTGGATTACAAGTTACAGTCTGATGATTACAAGGGTGATTGCGACAACCGTAAACTACGTTCTTTTGGAAAAGCAGGGGTGTGTCACTTTGCCTGGACCGTGCAGCTGACGATTAAGTGAGCATAACTGAGCCGTTTTGTGAAATGTATAACTATTTTTTTAGGAAAATTTGTCCTTTGGAACTTGGATGTTTCCAATGTGAGTACATGGACGCATTGAACTCTGAACTTTATTTGAGAATCCCTGCTACAGTAGTGGAATTTTTTGTAAGCACCACACATCTTTCATCCTGACCTAGTAGGATTCAGAATAGTTCTCTGCACAACATGACAAAACTATGAAAGTGCCCTTCTGACTGACTCACTTGTGCTTGCAGCATGCTAGTGCTGTAGCATAAAACGATATTCAGCCTTAAGGTGGCACAAAGTACTACAATTTCATTTATCAATGTACAACTCCATTTTTTTATTTGTCGCCGGCTAGTTCATTTTTGAACTAATTGGTGATCAATAAAAAGAAACAGAGGGAGTAGCAAAAAGAAGAAGACGTCAGTATGTGGGGGTAGAAGAATGAAATCTACTTTATGCACTCATCATCGACGGCGTAGCACCAAGTAGCGCCCAGGCCCGGCTCTGAGATTTCGGAGGCCCGGGGCGGACTCAAAAATTGGGCCCTCTATTATATAAATAAAATTTTAATTTCTTGATATACACATATATTTATCATAAAAAATAATAGTATATGAAAAAAATATAAAATATTTTATACAATACCTTAAAAGTTTCTTCTAACATGTCTTGATGCGAAGTCATCGATGACAGTATTGATATCAATCTCGTCCAATAATCTCTTCTCAATACACAAAATGGCCAAACCATTTAGTCGTTCTTGAGACATTGTAGACCTTAAATAATTCTTCAACAATTTTAATTTTGAGAAGCTTCTTTCAGCTGATGCCACAGTCACAGGCACAGTAAATAAGATCCGATTTTTTAGATGATGGGAAAAAAAATCCCAGCCTTCCCCTCTTTCGAGGTTATGGCCGACTTATTACAGAAGTTTGTGACACCCAGAATTACTAAAAAACGCATAATATGTCTATTGTTCGAATAGACACTAATCAGACTTATTGACCTATAATTCTATTTCTCACTGTCCAACCATGACCGGAAAAAAAGCTCGTCACAATTATTTGTAGAGACCTGGATGCGTCCTTCAACATCTTGATTTGTTCCTCAGACTTGAGCAATGGAGCCCATGTTCTGCACCAGTGTATCCCTTTGAAGAGTACCTGCACATAATTTTTTATCACGCAATTGTTAAATATAATATCATTCCTCGATTTCCAGATAGTCCAGCATCAAGCTGCTGCACCTGCTAACACTACGTTCCTTATTTTTTTGTTGAAACTCTGTAACCAACTATTCAGCAAGTGATTAGCATCCCGTGGTGTATTTATTCCAAAAGCTATAGCAATCACCCTCCATATATACTGTGCATGATGACAGTCAAAAAATAGATGCTGGATTGTTTCAACATGTGAACAATATACACATTTTGTGTCACCTTGCCAGTTTCGTTTTGCTAAATTATCCTTTGTTAGAATCACCCCTCTAGATAAATACCATAAGAATATTTTTATTTTCAATGGTATCTTTGATTTCCAGATCATTTTATTCTGTCTCGCTTGACCATTTGCTATCATGGAGTTATACATAGATTGTACAGAAAATATTCCACTCTGATGTAAACTCCATTGAAACCTATCCTCCGTGTTATTTAAATTAGTACCTGCAATCATTGCCACTAATCTATTCCACCTAGCCAAGTTGAGTTCAGATAATCCTCTCCTAAATGATATATTAAGAGGTATGGAACTGAAAACCTCTGCCACAGTCGAATTTTTCCTCCTCACAATATTGTACAATGTTGAAAATTTATTCTTTAATGTATATTCCCCTAACCACTTATCCTCCCAGAATCTTGTATTATTTCCATTATTTACTTGAAACCTTCCTAATTGCATAAACTTATCCTTGACCTTCATTAAACTTGCCCAAAAATGCGAATCACCCGGCCGTTTTGTAACATGTCCAATACTATTGTTTAATAGATATTTTCTCTTTAGTAAATTTTGCCACGAACCCTCCTCATTAATTAACCTAAATAGCCATTTAGCTAGTAGGCACTGGTTTTGAACATCAATGTTAATAATCCCCAGACCTCCCTGATCCTTTGGTTGACACACTATATCCCACTTAGTAAGCCTATATTTTTTCTTTTGCCCATCTGCCTGCCAAAAGAACCTACATCTATAGTAGTCTAACCTTTCCAGGACTCCTCTAGGTATCTCAAAAAAAGATATTAGAAACATAGTCAGACTCGTTAAAACCGAGTTTATCAAAACCAATCTCCCTCCAACCGACAGGTATTTTCCTTTCCAATTGCTCAACTTTTTCTCCATACGTTGCTCTACCACCCGCCAATCACTATTTTGCAACTTCCTATAATTCATAGGTATTCCCAAATATTTATGAGGAAGATCACCCCTTTGACAACCAAATAAACGGGCGTATTGCTCTTCATGCTGTTTTGCAGCCCCAAAACAGAATACATCACTCTTGTGAAAATTTATTTTTAATCCCGATAACTGTTCAAAAGCACACAATAGCATTTTCAATTTTTTTGCTTGTTCAAAGTTATGCTCCAAAAAAATTATTGTGTCGTCCGCATATTGTAGGATCGAAAGTCCATTGTCAACCAAATTTGGTACGACACCTGATATCATACTCTGCTCTTTTGCTCTATTTATCAGTATTGCCAACATATCGACCACTATATTAAATAACATAGGAGATAAGGGGTCGCCTTGCCTTAGCCCTTTCTTTGTCATAAAATTTTCAGTGCACTGGTCATTCACTTTAATATTTACATGACCCCCTTGTGTAAATTCCTCAATCCAGTTACACCACTTATTTGAAAATCCCTTCATTTGTAGAGTTTGTCTAATAAAAGACCATTTGACGTTGTCATAAGCCTTTTCAAAGTCTAGTTTCAATAATACCCCATTTAGTTTTTTTCTATGCAGTTCATGTATTGTCTCATGAAGAATGATTACCCCCTCCATAATATTGCGGCCAGGTAAGAACGCGGTCTGTGTTGGGCTAATCACTTTTTGAGCTATAGTTACTAATCTGTTAGTGGCCACTTTTGTGAAGATTTTGAAGCTCACGTTTAACAAGCATATGGGTCTGTATTGTTGTATTTTAACTGCCTCCACACATTTTGGTAACAAAATTATTGTACCAAAATTTAGTCTAAACAACTTTAAATCGCCTCTATAAAATTCCTGAAAAAGTGCCATTAAATCTATTTTTATCACTTCCCAAAAATATTGATAGAACTCAGCAGGAAACCCGTCGGGCCCTGGAGCTTTGTTGTGTTCCATTTGAAATATCGCTTTTCTAACTTCTTCTTCTGTAAATTCAGTGATTAGCAGTTCATTTTCTGCCTGAGAGACTTGAGGTATGTCACTGGTCCGTGATTCATCCAGAATGAAAAAATTTTCCACCGGTGGACCAAAAAGCTTTTTATAATATTCCTTGATATGTCTTATTAACTCGCTATCATCAGTAATAATCCTCTCGTCCTCTAGTAGTTGGTATATCCTCATTTTCCTATATTTACCATTGGCCACTAACTGAAAGTATTTTGTATTTGCGTCCCCCTCTAATAAATCCTTTGTTTTCGCCCTTTGATACCATTTCACCTCCTCTTCTCTTAGTAAAACTGCTAACCGCTCATGGAGTTCTTGTTTACATTGTACTTCCTGCGCCGTAAGTTGTATACTCTCAGCCTTCTTATCTAATTCATCTACTTTTTCTATTATTTCTATCTTCTCTTTCTTATAAGTTCCGCTAATGTTTTTTGCCCATCCTCTCAAGTATTGTCTTAGTCTTCTAATTTTTTCCTGCCACCTATCCATTGGGCCTTCACTTAGACATTCACGATTCCAATTTTCATGAACCAGCTCCTTAAATCCATCTCGAAGCATCCAGCCTAATTCAAATTTAAACATAGGCCCACTTGTACCCCTAGATGTTCCTCCCAAATTTAACATTAACGGTGTATGGTCAGATAACTCTCTCGTTAATGCCACTACCGAAGATAAAGGAAATTGATTTTCCCATTCGATAGACATTAAAATTCTATCTAATTTCTCATAGGTTGGATTTGGTAAGGAATTTGCCCAAGTATATTTCCTTCCTGATAGTTCTAGCTCTCTTAATTGAAGACTGTCAATCACTGCATTGAATAAAAATGACCATCTAGTATTATAGTTCCCTTTATTTTTCTCTTCTGGTCGATGCAACAAATTGAAATCGCCACCAATTAATATTGGAAGGCTTTATTTTCTTCCTAAATTAACAAGTTCAGTCAAAAACTCTTCCTTATATTGTGGTTGCGCCGGACCATATACTATTACAAGTGCCCACTTGAACCTATCTGCTTTATTACATAAACAAAACTTCACGTAATATTCCCCCTCGTCTATTGCCCCAACATAAAAAATACTTGTGTCTACCCCTAATAAAATTCCTCCAGATCTACCCCTCGGTTCCTTCGTATGCCATAAGAAATCCCTACCGGCACATGTAAGGATCGAAACGCCCAAGAGGGGGGGGTGAATTGGGCTTTCTTTCAAATTTTAAGGCAATTAAAAACTAACAACCTAAAGCCCAATTCCTTATGCGATTAAACTATGCAATCAATGTAAATTAAAGTTGCGGAATGGAGATTGCATAAGTGTAAAAGGGAGAGGGATGCAAACGCTCAAGGGACACGGAGTTTATCCCGTGGTTCGGTAAGATCACAAGGATCTTCCTACATCCACGTTGTGGCACCCACCGAGGGGTTTTGCCACTCCCAAGTCACCGAGACAGGGGGTCTTCACTATTCTTCTCCGTTCGCCAACCTTGGCAAGGTGGACCTCAAGTCTTGTACACTTTGGAAACCTCCGGGCTTCCACAATCCTCTTGGCAAGCTCCGGAAGTCACACACACCAAGGGACACTCCCTTATTGCTCTCACTACACTAGAGACTCCAATCACCAAGAGTGGAGGCACCCAAGCACTGTCTCTAGCTAGTTCTATCCTATCTCTTGGTGTACAAATGATGATCAAATGATGTGAAAGTGGTAGCTCTATTGCTTGAATGCTCTAGGATGTGTAGAGTATGTCTGGGCTTCAAGTCTTGTCGATTTGACAGGTTGAAGGGGGTATAAATAGCCAGCCTCCACGAGATAGCCGTTGGAAAAGTAGGCTGACATCACTTCTCTGCGAACACCGGATGATCCGATGTCTCCCCTTCAGTTAACATCGGTCAAAGCCAAATTAGCTGATGTCACTGTGTCAGATATGACCATTGTTAGACCGATGTTGATCTGTCTTCTCATCGGATGATCCGGTGGCTCTTCCTCCAGAATTTTGCTTGACCTTGAAGCTTACTGGAGTGATCGACCGATGTGTGTAAGTCTGCACATCGGATGATCCGGTGCTTCACTTGGTCCAATGGTGTCGCAATCTGTGATGATGGACCGATGTCACTGAGCCATTCTCATCGGATGATCCGGTGAGTTCTTTGCTCTGAGGTCTTCTTCTTCTGTTGACACAACTCGACCGATGCAGTCAACTCAAAAACCATCGGATGATCCGGTGTGTTCAACTTGTTGACTTCGAGTTGTTTTGAGTTGTTCTTTAGGAATTTGAACTTGTGACCTCTTTGACACTTGTTTGAAATGTTGTTTTGATTGTCTTCAAGCATTTGAGTGATGTCAAGTTAGAGCTTTCACTTCTTGTCTTCATATGATTTGATTTGATCTCACTCGTTGATTTTATATGGGTCTTCAATGTAATTTTGATTTCATTTGATTAAGTGTTATTGGGACCTTGCATTCACAAATTCATTAGTTATATCGAATGGTTGTCATTAATCACCGAAACCGTACCTCATGGGGCCTAGATGCTTTCAATCTCCCCCTTTTTGGTGATTGATGACAACACAATAATTTAAAGCGCAATAATAATGAATTTGATGATACAATACTCAAGTAGATATGCAATGAATACAAGATAAGACACATTAAGCTTGTAAAAGCAAATGAAATTTATGGTGCGAAAAGCTCAAACGATTAAAACCATAAGCAAGTTGAGGCAAGCAGAAGAGTGCTTAATTATAATTACAAAAGAGTACTCAAGCACGAATACAAAGGATAAACACACACTCCCCCTGAGACTACTAATACCACTCCCCCTGACTCTCCTACCTCTTCTCCCCCTTTGGCATCAAGACACCAAAAAGGGATCCGAGCACCTACAGACCCTGAGAGCTGGGCGCGATGACGAACTGGTCACCGTCGCTGTCGTCGGAGCTGCTGGCCGGAGTAGCGGAGGAGGGTGCTGCCGAAGCCGAAGATGCCACCGTCGGTGCCTGCTGAGGAGGAGGTGCTGGAGGTGCTGGAGCAGGTACACTGGTGAAAGAGGCCGGCGTCTGAAGGAACAGTGAGGTGGCCGGCAGTGGGGAGTGAAGAGGAGCACCTGGAGCCAACAGCGGGGACATGCTGAATGAAGGGATCGGAGTGGAGGGAACTGGAGCCACTGGTGCAGCAGCCGGAGCCAAGACAGGAGGCGGAGGAGCTACTCCAGGCAGCTGCGATGGAAGGGCGATCCCGGTCTGGGTGTAGAGGTTGGTGATCAACCCCAGGATCCCCATCATCGCCTGCTGCGTCTGCTGCTGCTGGTCCAGAGTGCGCTGGTGCATCTAGTCGATGAGCCCCGTCAGCCGATCAGTGTCTTCACGCCTCTCACGGGCGATCTGACGCTGCATCTCCTGCTGCTGCTGCTGGAGCTCAAGAAGACGCGCAGCCTGCTCCGTGCGGGCCTGCTCGGCGGCCAGCCTGTCGAGTCGCTGTTGCTTGACCATCTGCTGGAGGAGCGAAGTCAGCTCAGACGGCTGCGTGACCTGCGCCTCAGTGACAGGAGGTGGAGTGGGAGGTGGCACTGTAGAACCTCCAGCCTCCGCGTCGTGCTGCCGGGGAGAGGGGGGAGGAGGGAAGTACTCCTCGACACTGTCGTCGGTGTCGCTCTCAGACCAGATATGCTGCAGGTCCTCCCCCTGAGCCTCAGCCTCAGCAAGCCTCTCGTCCTCCCGCTCTAGGTCGGACCAATCTTCCTCTGACAGACGGGCCCGGACCTGGCGCTCAACTGGACGACCAAGGCGACGGTCTCCAGGAGCAGAGGCACGATAGTGACCAAAGCGAGTCACGCTCTCGTCAGCAAGCCTGGCCTGTGCTGCATCCCCCTCAGGCACCATCATAGAGCATATGTAACTGATCCAGTGCCCGTAGACCATCTGCCTCATCATGCCAACCCCGTCTGTGATCACGTCTTCCATCTCGCACAGGAGGATGTCCACAATGTCGAAATCCATCCCGTTCATTATGTAGAACAGGAGGGTCTGCTGCAGACTAGTGAACCCCTCCAAGTATCCTGACCTCGACAGGAGCGTGCGGCGCAAGGCGAGGTGCACAATGCGCGCAGCTGGGGTCAGAAGAGCTAGAACTCTCGGCTGGTCCGGAGAGAACGTGGGGCCAAACAAGGACCGGATCTCGTCAAGCTGTGGTGCTGCTCCTCCAGTAAGTGGCCTCCTCGGTGGATCTGCCTGCCCATAGACCTTCTCATGCACGCAGGTGTCGTGCAGGTCCAAACCAAGAAGCTGCCCCAAAGTCTACCTCGAGAGGTGGTAGCGCTGTCCCATAAACATGAAATCAATAGACCTCCTGCCCTCAGAGATGTACAGGGTCGCATAGAAGACACGGACCCAATCTTCCACATAAGCACTTCTCTCATAAGCAAGCAGCTGCACCAAACCTCTGTACCTCTCAAAGTATGAACGGACCTCTGACTCGGCTGCCACTGCAAGCTGCCCCCAGTCCAGGTAGTTGTGCTGAAAAAGCTTGTGCCCCCGACGTCTGTAGGTCTC
Source organism: Tuctoria greenei (assembly GCA_036927565.1). Classification (NCBI taxonomy): domain Eukaryota; kingdom Viridiplantae; phylum Streptophyta; class Magnoliopsida; order Poales; family Poaceae; genus Tuctoria; species Tuctoria greenei. Next base: position 200,693,297 of record JAYESD010000008.1, on the reverse strand, counting down.
GTAGAGAGACGCCTGGGTGACAGTCCAGAAGTGATTGTCCACAAAAGCCTCACGGGGCTGAGGGTACCACTCCTCAAGTAGCACGCTCCAACGAAGCTTGCGTAGCTGCTTGGCCTTCATCTTCCGGTAGTCCATGAGACGGACTTCCTCACTGACACGGACGGCCGTGTCCATCTCGTAGATGGCCCTCTCGGCCTCCCTGTCCTCACGACGGTCGGCAGCCGTCAGTATCGGACAAGGAGCAGCCTCGGTGTGACCCCCACGCGTCCGGGCTGAGCGCCGGCGGACGAGAGGCTCAACCGGCTCCTCTTCAGCGTCGGAGTCGTCGATCACGGGAGGCTGCCTCAGACGAGCCTCGCGGATCCTCAGGGAACCCCCTCGGCCACGCTCACGCTCCTCGGCGGCGCGAGCGGCCATAAGGGCCTTCTTCTCATCCTTCGACAGTTTGCGCTTCTTCGCGGCGGGCTCCGCAATCGCCTTTCCCTTTCCTTTGCGGTCACGACCCATCTAAAAGCAATGGAGAGCTAGGGTTAATGACGAAGAAAGGAAGGACGACGAAAACAACGATGGACGTCGCACGGTATGAAGCAGACCTAGGCGACGGAGAGCAAACGGGGTGCGAAGTTGAAACGGCGGCGGCGAGGAGAGGCGGCGGCGAGATTGATGGTGGAGGTGGTGCGTCGAGTGGCGAGTGGCGGCGTGAGGGTGATGGCGGTGGCGCGGTGGTCTTGCAGCGCGATGGAGGCGGCCCGTGGCGAGGAGAGGCGGCGGCGGCGCTGTGGGCGGCGATGGCGCTAGGAGGCGGCGCTGCGAGCAGGGGGACGACGACGGCAGCCGATGGACGGCGGCGGCGGCGGCGGCCGGCGGCGGCGCTGCAGTGGGCGGCGGCGCAGGTGGAGCACGGCGAGCGGGGGCGGTGCTGTGGGCGGCGGCGGCCGGAGACGGACGGAGGAAGAGGCGGCGGCGCGCGGGCGAGTGAGAGGTCAGGGAGAGAGAAACAAGGCGGCGGCGCGCGGGTTTAAATAGTGGGACCCAAACCCTAGCCGAAAATTTAACACCGGATGGACCGATGCGAGGTGAAGTGAACATCGGTCGAATGCAACAGTAAGGATATTCAAGAATTGTTGTTGACACCGGATGGACCGACGTCTAGGGTTTTGATCATCGGTCAAATATCACAGTAAGGGTGTTCAACAGAGATATGTAGACACCGGATGATCCGACGTTAGAGGAAGTAAACATCGGTTTAATTGACCACATCTCCAGAAGAGTGAACATCGGATGGACTGATGTTTTCCAGAATGAACTCGTCGGATCATTTGAGGTTTTGACTGAACTGGTTCTTAAGATTGAACACCTATTGGTCCGATGAGGGATTGGCTTAGGCATCGGATAATCCGATGACAATAGAACAGAAACATCCCATATATGTCCTTTGACCAAACAAACAATCAAAGAGAAACACATGTCTTAGGACTTTTTGGGCAACCCCTTACCCCTCAAAAAGCTAATATGCCAATAGCTTGGCTAGGCCTTAATGCAAATGGAACACCGAGAAAAATGGAGGAAAAATGTCCAAATAAAATGTAAGGCCCATGCTTTGTGAGGTAGAGTATGAAGACTGCTATCTCAATGAAGCATGTTCCTCTAGGCATTAACGTACCTAACATTTTGTTCTTTCCACCTTATATGAGTTGAGATATTGCATTTCAAACAAGTCTCTTTCTCACGAGGTGGGTTCCCCTTTGTGACAATCTACCGTATGCAATGCCAAACAAATTATAGTTCAAGAGATTAAATGAGTGCATGTTTAATATGGCAGGGATCATGCAAGGCATAAAATAAATCTATCTTGCCAAGTTTAAACCTTCCAAAGGCTTCCTCAGGGAAAACTATTTCTAGCTCGCCCCTATCCTTTGGGAGTTAGACAAGACCTATATGATATGCATCCTTACATGAACATGGCAACTTACATGACGTTAGATGCATCTAGCACATTTAATTCATTTCTAAGTCTAGAAAAGGTTTTCTCATCAAGTGGTTTAGTGAAGATATCCGCCAATTGTTCTTCGGATCTAACACCTTGCAAAGAGATGTCTCCTTTAGCCTCATGATCCTGCAAGAAGTGATGGCGAATATCAATGTGCTTAGTGCGGGAGTGTTGAACGGGGTTTCTAGCTATCTTAACCGCACTTTCATTGTCACAAAGGAGAGGCACACAACCAAGTTTAATTCCAAAGTCCAAAAGGGTTTGCTTCATATATAGAATTTGGGCACAACATGCACCGGCCGCTATATACTCTGCTTCCACGGTGGACAAAGCCACGAAATTTTGCTTTTTGCTAGACCAAGACACTAGGGAACGCCCAAGCAAGTGGCACCCACCGGAGGTACTCTTGCGATCTACGCGGCATCCGGCAAAGTCCGAATCTGAGTATCCCAAGAGTTGGAAGGTTGTACCTTTAGGGTACCACAAGCCCATACTAGGGGTATGCTTAAGATACCTAAGTATCCTAAAGACCGCCTTCTTATGCGATTCTTTAGGAGCCGCTTGAAAGCGAGCACATAAGCATACACTAAACATTATATCGGGCCTAGATGCGGTAAGATAAAGCAATGAACCAATCATAGAGCGGTAGTGAGATTGGTCAATAGGTTTACCGTCCTTATCCGCGTCGAGATGGCAATTTGTTCCCATTGGAGTGCTTCTTGAGCTACAATCTCCCATCTCAAATTTCTTCAAGAGGTCCTTGGTGTATTTCTCTTGGTAGACAAAGGTTCCCTCTTGAAGTTGCTTGATTTGGAATCCAAGGAAGAAGTTGAGCTCTCCAATCATTGACATCTCAAATTCCCTAGACATCATGGTGCCAAACTCATGGCTAAGAGATTTGTTAGTTGAGCCAAAAATGATATCATCGACATAAATTTGACAAATGAATAAATCCCCGTCGATGTCCTTGGTGAAGAGTGTAGTGTCCACCCTCCCGATCTTGAATCCTTGCATGATCAAGAAATCCCTTAGACGTTCATACCACGCCCTAGGTGCTTGCTTGAGCCCGTAGAGCGCCTTGTGTAACCTGTACACATGGTTAGGATTCCTCGGATCTTCAAACCCGGGAGGTTGCTCAACATAAACAAGCTCGTTAATATAACCATTAAGAAAGGCACTTTTAACATCCATTTGATAAAGCATTACATTGTGATGTGAAGCAAAAGCAAGGAGTATGCGAATAGCTTCTAACCGAGCGACCGGAGCGAATGTTTCTCCAAAGTCTAGTCCTTCAACTTGTGAAAAACCCTTGGCCACAAGTCTTGCCTTGTTGCGGACCACGACGCCATTCTCGTCTTGCTTGTTGCGGTACACCCACTTCGTTCCGATGACGTTCTTGTCCTTGGGTCGCTCCTCCAACACCCAAACTTCATTGCGGGTGAAGTTGTTGAGTTCTTCTTGCATGGCCATCACCCAATTTGGATCTTGGAGTGCTTCCTCTATATGAGTGGGTTCTACACACGAAACAAAAGAGTAGTGCTCACAAAATGAAGCGACATGGCGAGAACGAGTACTTACTCCCCGTGACGGACTTCCGATGATTTGATCAATCGGATGCGCCTTGGAGATGCGTCCATGCCTCATAAGTGATTGTGAGGCACTTGGCGGTGGTGAAGCATCTTGCGCTTCTTGTGGTTGGACTTGATCTTGGACTTCTTCTTCTTGTTGTTGGTGTTGTGTGGCTTGTGAGTCTTGCATTGGCTATGGATCATCTTTCTCTTCTTCTTCATCAACTTGAGGCGCCATGGAGGTGTTGATTGTGGAACTTGATGCTCCCCTTGATCATGGCTCTCCTCAACTTCGGGCTTGATGTCTCCAATGGTCATGTTTTTCAAGGCTTCTCGTAGAGGCTCATCATCTATATTATCATGACCAACACTCTCCTCTTGGGAGCCATTAGTCTCATCAAACTCAACATCACAACTTTCTTCAACTAGCCCGGAGGTTTGGTTGAATACTCGATATGCTTTTGAGTTTGATGCATAACCAAGAAAAATACCAACATCACATCTTCTTTCAAACTTACCGAGCCTTTTCTTGCGGTAGATGTAGCATTTGCACCCAAAGACTCTAAAGTAGGAGATGTTGGGCTTTCTCCCAATGAGGAGCTCATATGGGGTCTTTTGGAGTAGTCGGTGAAGATAGACCCTATTTGCGGCATGGCACGCCGTGTTGATTGCTTCGGCCCAAAACTTCTCCGACGTGCCATAGTCATCAAACATTGCTCTAGCAAGGGTGATGAGAGTCTTGTTCTTCCTTTCAACGACACCGTTTTGTTGAGGGGTGTATGTGGCCGAAAACTCATGCTTCACGCCTTCACGATCACACCACTCCCCAATGTTGTAGTTTTTGAACTCGGTGCCGTTGTCACTCCGGACCTTGATGATGGGAAGTTGAAATTCCCTTTGAGCACGTTTAGCAAAGGTCTTGAAGATTTCCGGAGTTTCACCCTTGTCACCTAGAAACAAGGTCCAAGCATATCTAGAATAGTCATCAACAATAACAAGACAATAGAAATTACCACCAAGACTTTGATATGTGGACAGTCCGAAGAGGTCCATGTGGAGTAGTTCAAGCGACTTGGAGGTTGACACCATTGTCTTCATTGGGTGGTGTGAAGCAACTTGCTTCCCGGCTTGACAAGCACTACAAAGCTTGTTCTTCTCAAACGTGACATCCTTCACGCCGGTCACCATCCCAAGCTTGAACGACTTCTTAAGCTTGCTCATCCCAATGTGAGCAATGCGTCGATGCCATAGACAACCCAAGCTTGTCTTAGTGAAAAGACAAGTGGTCAAGCTAGCATCCTTGTTGGAGAAGTCCACCAAGTAAAGATGTCCATGCCGAAAGCCTTTGAAGATTAGTTCTTTGCTTGATTCACTAGTTACTACAACACCATTCTTGTCAAAGGTGCACGTTAGTCCAAGATCACATAGTTGTGTAATGGAAAGTAGATTGAAACTAAGTGACTTAACATATAGTACATTAGAAATGGACAAATCATGCGAAATAGCAATTTTACCTAAACCAATTACCTTCCCCTTTGAGTTGTCACCAAAGGTGATTTGTTCATGATTATCGGGGTTCTCTATGGTGGTGAACATACCATCATTGTCAGTCATATGTTGAGTGCACCCGCTATCGAGTACCCAATGCTTTCCTCCGGCTTTGTAGTTCACCTACACACATGAAGTTAGTTTTTGAGTTTAGGCACCCAAGCCAACTTAGGTCCTTGCATGTGTGATACAAGTGATTTTGGGACCCAAAGTTGCTTGGGGAGCTTCCCCTTCATGCCCTTAATGTCTTTGCCGATGAACCTTGCCTTCACCTTGCCACCTACTTTGCTCAAGAGATAGTGGTAATTATTGAAAGTAGATTTGTAGTTAGGAGGCAATTTTGGAGAGGGACGGTTGGGAAGAGGACACTCCCTCGTGTGATGTCCGGTGACCTCACAATGTTGGCAATAGGAACCAACTTCTTTGATGAAGCTCGTTCTAAGCTCCGGTGAGGGCACCTTCCCTTTGTTGAGCACCGAGAAGGATCCAAGTCCTCTCTTGTTGAAGCCTTTAGCTTGTTGGTAGAGGATTTCCTTGTGCTTGTCCTCCCCCTTAGAAAGTCTTGCCACACTAGTGCGGAGACTTTCAATCTCGTCCATCAACTCCTTCTCCCTAAGGTTTGCTTTCAAAGGCAAAGACTCATCCAAAATATTAGTGGCATGTGAAGTAGTTGATACTTTGCCATCAAGGGTTTCCTTTTTCATGTTTTTCATTTTTAGTTCAATTGCTTCATAAGCACGGTTAAGCACTTCATGTTCTTGAACCAAGTCATTGTGCTTTCCCAAGAGTGCTTGGTTTGCTAAGTCAAGCTCATGATGATCAAGCTTGATTTGAGCATTTTCTTCCTCGATTTGCTTGACATGTGTTTTGAGCGTGTCATGCTCTTTAAGTATGGTTACATACTTGTCATGCAAATCGAGCTTCGCACTCTCAAGTTTAGCACAAGCTTGTTCAAGTGCCTTAACCTTGCTCTTTTCCCTTTTTATGATGACATGGTATTCATTAATCATAGATGCTAATTCATCGGGGGAGAGCTCATCATCATCATCGCTAGAGTCATCACGTACCTTAGTGTTACCTTTTGCCATGAGGCACATAGGAGGTGGACGAAGAGGTGAGTTGTACTTGTCGACGACGGCAAGACCCGCCAAGTTTTATTCATCTTCACTCTCTTCGTCGCTTGACTCTTCATCCGTGATCCACTCATTTGCCTCGCACATGAAGACTTTTTGAGGCCCTCTTCTCTTCTTTGGAAAGAGCTTGGTCTTCTTGCCTTTGTCAAATTTCTTCTTTCCAAAGGAACGCTTGGGCTTGATCTCTTCTTCATTTTCATCACTTTCTTCTAGCTTTCTATGCTTTCCCTTATGGTTGTCCTTCCTCTTGTCCGGTCTTGGACAATCATATGATATGTGGCCTTGATCACCACAATTATAGCATGTCTTATTTTCATCTTTTCTTGAGAGGAAGGCTTTCTTCTTGGGATCAAAAGAGTATCCCTTCTTTGTGATCTTGGAGTTTAGACGTGAGAATTTTCTCATCATCAACGCAAGCTCATCATCGTCATCTTCGCTTGTTGCTTGCTCTTCTTCGCTTGAGCTAGGATCAACCACTTTCTTTTTCTTGGAAGTTGTCTTCTTAGTTGAAGCCTTGAGAGCAATGGTTTTTGACGATGACTCCTCCATCATTCCAAGTACGCTCATCTCATGAGCATGAATTTCTCCAATGAGCTCCGAGACTTCAATGTTGTCAAGTGATTCCTTTTGGAGCATTGAATTGATAATGTTGTACTTGGGCTTGGGTAGAAGCATGAGGATCTTGCGGTTGATAAGTCCCTTACCAAGAGAAGCAATGTCAAGTGCGTTAATCTCCTCAATGAGCACATTTAAACGAGAAAACATTTGGTTAACATTCTCATGAGGAAGCATTTTGAATTCATCATACTTGGATTTAAGCAAATGATATTTGAGTTCTTTAACACGAGATGAGCCCTCATGAATTTCAATTAAACATGCCCAAATTTCACAAGCTTTCTCTTTACTAGCAATTCTAGCAAATACGTCTTGACTTATACATTCATAGATGTCATTTCTAGCCTTAGCATCCCATTTTAGTTGATCACCAACATAATTGAGATCTCCAAATCCCGCATGGTTCGCTTCCCAAACTTCGAGAGCAATAGCCTCTAGGTAGGCACGCATGCGTGCTTTCCAATAGGCAAAGTTCTTGCCCTCGAAGGTAGGAACCGAACCCCCATTCTTGGCCATTTAAGCTCTCTAGCGGTGAAGCTAGAATGATCCAATGAGCAACCTTGCTTTGATACCAATTGTAAGGATCGAAACGCCCAAGAGGGGGGGTGAATTGGGCTTTCTTTCAAATTTTAAGGCAATTAAAAACTAACAACCTAAAGCCCAATTCCTTATGCGATTAAACTATGCAATCAATGTAAATTAAAGTTGCGGAATGGAGATTGCATAAGTGTAAAAGGGAGAGGGATGCAAACGCTCAAGGGACACGGAGTTTATCCCGTGGTTCGGTAAGATCACAAGGATCTTCCTACATCCACGTTGTGGCACCCACCGAGGGGTTTTGCCACTCCCAAGTCACCGAGACAGGGGGTCTTCACTATTCTTCTCCGTTCGCCAACCTTGGCAAGGTGGAGCTCAAGCCTTGTACACTTTGGAAACCTCCGGGCTTCCACAATCCTCTTGGCAAGCTCCGGAAGTCACACACACCAAGGGACACTCCCTTATTGCTCTCACTACACTAGAGACTCCAATCACCAAGAGTGGAGGCACCCAAGCACTGTCTCTAGCTAGTTCTAGCCTATCTCTTAGTGTACAAATGATGATCAAATGATGTGAAAGTGGTAGCTCTATTGCTTGAATGCTCTAGGATGTGTAGAGTATGTCTGGGCTTCAAGTCTTGTCGATTTGACAGGTTGAAGGGGTATAAATAGCCAGCCTCCACGAGATAGCCGTTGGAAAAGTAGGCTGACATCACTTCTCTGCGAACACCAGATGATCCGATGTCTCCCCTTCAGTTAACATCGGTCAAAGCCAAATTAGCTGATGTCACTGTGTCAGATATGACCATTGTTAGACCGATGTTGATCTGTCTTCTCATCAGATGATCCGGTGGCTCTTCCTCCAGAATTTTGCTTGACCTTGAAGCTTACTGGAGTGATCGACCGATGTGTGTAAGTCTGCACATCGGATGATCCGGTGCTTCACTTGGTCCAATGGTGTTGCAATCTGTGATGATGGACCGATGTCACTGAGCCATTCTCATCGGATGATCCGGTGAGTTCTTTGCTCTGAGGTCTTCTTCTTCTGTTGACACAACTCGACCGATGCAGTCAACTCAAAAACCATCGGATGATCCGGTGTGTTCAACTTGTTGACTTCGAGTTGTTTTGAGTTGTTCTTTAGGAATTTGAACTTGTGACCTCTTTGACACTTGTTTGAAATATTGTTTTGATTGTCTTCAAGCATTTGAGTGATGTCAAGTTAGAGCTTTCACTTCTTGTCTTCATATGATTTGATTTGATCTCACTCGTTGATTTTATATGGGTCTTCAATGTAATTTTGATTTCATTTAATTGAGTGTTATTGGGACCTTGCATTCACAAATTCATTAGTAATATCGAATAGTTGTCATTAATCACCGAAACCGTACCTCATGGGGCCTAGATGCTTTCAGCACATAAGTTTTTCAAAAACTGGTATGTAAATTCCTTTACACCAGTTTCAGCAACACCAATAAATCCTAAATTCTGTTCTTTCGTGAGATCCGATATAAACTTATGTTTTTTTGGGTTTTTAAACCCATCACTATTCCAAAAAATCCCTTTCATTATTTAACCTTTGTTTTATTCCTAAAACTACAGCTACTTCCGACAATACAATCAATCTGATCGTCGATCGGCTCCATGACTTCACTCAATATATCCCCGCACAAATGATTAACTATGAACTGATCCATCTCCTCCTCCTCCCTATACTGTTGCTCATCTCTTTCTAAAATATCCATCTTTCTATCTATAGTACTTAATTTATCTAGTCTAATTAATTCAGCTTGTTTTAATTCCGCAACAGACTTTAGAATCTGCTCTTCCTTGTTTCCTCTCTTAACATCTCCTAACAATATACCTACGTCCTCTAAATCCTGTACAATAACATCATTTGGAATGTTCAGAAAAGAGGTATTTTGGTTACCTTCATTGCGCTTTGCTTTTATTTTTTCTGCTCTTTCCGTCAAATTTTCCTCGACCACGGCTGATCTTCTCTTGCTTCTCCTTGATGCCACCATTGCTGGCGAAGCCTCCTTGATCGCCGCCAGTTGGTGTACAACCTCCGTGATACTTTCTCCCTCTGATTCATTCATCTGTGAAACAGACATTGTAAAACCAGAACCCGTAATCCTATTGGAAACGGGAACACTATCAGTACATACCTCTACATTCTCAGTCACTTCTTCTATGTTATTTATTTGACTCTCCAGATATTGTTTCTGTGAATCGTCTCTCCCCACAGCATCTTGAGTCCCTGGCTCTATTGCCAATGGTGTCGAGACATTATCGGCCAAATAATCCTGCACCTCTATTTCTCTCCCCACCTCCTTTTGTGCATTCTTAATACTCTCCAGATATTTATCAATATTTGGCATGGCCAAGTGATAGATCGGCCTCTGTTGAGTTCGGTCCTGCTGCACTAGTGTTGGCCCATTATTCACACCACCTCCTGTTGCTCCATCTTGTGCAAAATTTTGATTAAACCCATTTTGCTGATGCTCCCCTTCCTCCTGTAGATCATGGTTGTCATTTTCAGTATCTCCATCCACCTCCATCGGAATTGGGTTGTTTTCATCATTAGCGTTCTCCACCCTAAATTTCAACTCATAAAGGCATTCTCCAATAACAACATCCACATACTCAGGAATAATATTTGGGTTAATCACCAAGACCTGCAGTCTGCAAATTCCATGCTCCTTTGTAAAAAGCATGTCCACATCTTTAGTCACTCCCAACAAAGCTCCAATCGCCCAAATCACCAAAAAATCTGTGTATATACTCGGTAGCCCAACAAATTGAATCCAAATCTTTTGTAAAATGGCCTTTGCTTCTGCTCCACCTATCTTCTCTTCTATCTTGATCTTAGCATTGCCGAACTTGGTCAGTACCACTCCCCATTCTGCCATCCTCAACAATTCTCCTTTGGAAGGAAATAAAGTTCTGTATAAATTATTACCCATGTCTTGCACCTTCCAAACCCATCTTCCTGGAATTAATCTTTCTAACTCTGAAACAATGTTAGGAACAGTAAGCTCTCCATCCAGGACACGGATTGATGCCGTCTTTTCTTCACTTCTCAGTTTTGCAGACATAACATATGGTATATGAAAAAACCCAAGTCCATCTACTGCATAACCACTAATCTCCGGCCCATACTTCACTCCCCTGTAAATCGGGCACCTCTCTTTTTCATGATCTCTACTTTCACACACTTCGCAATACAATCCTCCTGGGCACTCATCTTTATTATGGCCTTTTGTTAGGCATTTGTAACAGTAAGGACCCTTGCCAACATTTTTCTTTGGAATGCTGGAGGAAGCCTGTATGCCTTGTCTTGTAGGCTTGGACAAGCTTTTGACATGCTCAACCCTAACAGATGATATGACTTTATTTCCGTCCTTACCTTGTTCTTCTTCCTGCGAAATTCCAGACATGCCTGTAACCGCTTGTTGTAGCAGTGTCGCGGCCTGCAACACCATCTCTTGACCTCCCTGCGACAGACCTTGCAACTTAGTTGACTCCATTGGGGCTTTTCCTTTGTCTGAATTTGGTCTGCTAGAAGTAATGTTACCACTGCCGAACCGCACCATGGAGTTACCTCCTCCTCCCTGGTAGCCCCTACCTCTCTGATTCATGTCAAATTGCCCTTGCATCCATGATCCACCTACGTTTTCACGTCTACCTTGTCCAGATCCATTTCCTCTGAGCACACCCTGCTGCCATCCTCCATTACCTCCCACACCAGTTCCGAAACTCCTATGGTCTCCACCTCTCGCACCTCCCCTTCCTCTACTGGAATAATTGTTTGATCCAAAGTGAAAGGGTAAGTTGAAGTTACCTCTACCTTGTCCATGCAAAAGATGATTGCCTCGTCCTGCCCAAACCGGATGAAAACCACGACCAGCTCCCTGTAGGTCCACATACCCACGGCCAGCACCTTGCCTGTTCATGATCCCACGTTCCTCATCTTCTTCTCTTGCACCTTGGAAACCCCCTCTGTTAAAGGCGCCTCTCCAACCACCATTGTTGCCTCCTCTCTCCATGGACAACCTCACCACTTCAGCGTACGATCTGGCGGCGCGAAGATGCGAAATTTTTGGTGCAATAATGGGAACCCTAGGCGTGCCTGACCTTTTGAACAATGCCACCAGGCCAGATGGGGGCCGGTACGGCGAGGCCCAGCCTTGTTCTGTATCCCTTGGATTTGTTTCCCTAACGGATCGTAGTGTGATTGGAAAGTCTACTGCCATATCCCACAATACCTTTTTTGAATTCAAATCCCCCTTGATTATCGCCTCCTTCCCTTCTTCTTCGCCTAGGCTTGACTCCAGGTCAACTAGATCTTCTGTAATCTCCTCCCTGATCTCCTTTCCCTCCGGCAAGAAACATCGCAATGGACACTGTCCAACAATGTGCTTCCCCTTACATCTAATTGACTGCAGGCTTCCACTCTGCAAAGCCGGTTCTCCTGAAGAAATGTCATCCAGAATACGAAATCTGGAACCATTGAAGTTTTGAGTCTTCTGCACAACTCTAATCTTGGATGAAATGTTTTTGTTTCTTGCCGCGAATGCAATCGCTACTTCAGCTGCTCTAGCCATTCTTTCGAGATCTAAAATTCTCATCGCTTCTTGATCTATAGCAGGTTGAGTTCTAGCACAAGGTGCTAGTGTTAGCCTTCGCACCATGTTCCTCTTGTTCTTCATCCTGTTAACAATTATCACGACGAAAGGAACAAATTTGAAAACCGATAAACGAATCCAATACCTGGGACGTCGGCAACTACAATGCCATGCACGTAGTTGCCGATGTCGGCCCGCCTGTCTTGCGCTGCTCCAAGTGACAGATGAGATCCAGGAGAGAGCAAAAATCTCCATAAGAATCCATCTTTCTGACATACTCAAAAATCTCCATAGAAGACATTGATGTTTCTGGCAAACATAACTTTAACACCCTCAATCAGAAATTGGATCATTTACCTCAACATCAGATGAACCGTGTGAAGAGAATGTTTCTACAAATTTAGTGCAACACTCTTCTAGCTCAATATCATTTAGCGACTTCAAGGTTGTTGAGCTCAATAAGAAACCAAATATACTTTTGAATGTCTGTAGTTCTTCAAATCTACTTTTCAATGATGTATTTGCCATATCAACCATAACCAAGAAGTAATTAACTTCAAAATCCTTTTCAGCTTGTAAAATTTCTTCTTGGTATTCAATTTCATCAAAATGTTTCTTCCTTTTACCTTGCCGCTTCACTGGAAATGATGGTTCCACACCCATTTGAGATGCAATATTTTTGGCCGTGGCTATACTTGGAGCAAAGCCTTCATTCCTATAAGTGCCAAAGTAATTTCTGATATCTTCTATTTGATGTAGGGTAGTGTTGATGCACATAGATGGTGATTGCAACTTCTTGCTTACTGTGTTTATAGCAAATAAAATATCATGCCAAATGACCATACCAAGTATGAACTCAAAGCTATCAAGTGCTTTTAATAAATTTTTTGCATCAGTCTTGTCACTGAATTCAATGTCACTAGATTGATGCAACTCTGATAAAGCTGATCTGATATGGGGAGTCTGATATCTAATTGCTTGAACACTTTTAATCCTGCTTTCCCAACGAGTGTTGGACAATGATTTTACTGTTAAACATGGAACATGGTCAAGCAAAACCTTCCATCTTTTGGTAGAGCCACAAAAGAGTATATATATCTTTTGCAAAATTCCGAAAAAAAGAAGCAGCTTTGGCACAAGATTTAGCCATATCACAAAGAGTAAGATTAATACTATGACAAGCACATGGCATATATAATGCTCTAGGATTAATCTCAAGCAACCGTCTTTGCACTCCCTGATGTTTACCTTTCATATTAGAGCCGTTGTCATAACCTTGACCTCTGATATCATCAATATTAGGACCAAAGGACTTCATAGAATCAATCAATACTTTAAAAAGACCCAAACCTGATGTGTCGTCCACCTTCAAAAAGCCCAAAAAGTACTCATGAATTTATATGTTGCCATCAGACATCTCAACACATCGAACTAATAATGTCATTTGTTCCTGATGGCTCACATCAGGAGTACAATCAAGAATAATGGAGAAATATTTGGCTTCTTTAACAATCTTGATGATAAAATTTTTAATATCTGAAGCCAAAAGAAGAACCAACTCATCCTGAATCATATGACTCAAATAGTCATAGCGAGTGTCTTTGTTTTGAATACGCCTCAAATGATCCTGCATCACCAAATCAAATTCTGCAATCATCTCAATACAAGCATAGAAGTTACCATTCGAATCACTGTAAAGCTTCTCATTCGTTCCTCTGAATGCCAAACTGCATTTTGCAAGAAATTTCACAACAGCAATTATTCTAAATAAAACTTGCCTTATGCATTCTTTCTCCTTCTTTATTTGCTGTTGTATCTCCCTGTCAATTGTTTTATCTTTGTCTATTCGAGCTCTCAGTTCATTCCAAGTATTCATATTGCTGATATGTTCAACACTAGTTTCATGTTCTGCTAGCCTTTCACTGATATGCCTCCAATTTCTAAACCCATCATGTGCGAAAGAACTTTTGCAATTGATAGACTTGAAAATCTTACAACAAAAACAAAATACTGTATCAATATGTTTTGAATAAACTAACCACTTCCTGTCGCGTAACTCTCCATTATTCATTTTTCTAGAGTAGTGAGCATATGAAAAATGTCTGAAGTTCTCATCCTTTGGGAATATAATATTTTTTTCTCTTATAGGCCCCTTCTCTATCAATACATCTCTAGCTTTGTTATCAAGACTATCCCAATTTCTCGGATCATAAATATCCTCAGTAAAAATAGGTTGCTCATCAATACTAGTAGATTCTGTTGTAGATGGATTAAATGTATTCTCATTCTCATGATCACTTACTTTATCATCATCAGTGTTGATTCCATTATTGTCTTCCGTCGGGTCTCGGTCTCCTAAATTTGAATCACCTTGTTCCTCAACAGCAACAATTGCCAAATCATCGGGATTTCTTGAAGTAGTAGTATTTCTTGTTAAAAATTTGTTCATGGCTCCTTTTTGTGATTCTATCAACTCATCTTGTCTTTTTCTTTTCTTCCTTTTTCACTTCCAGATGCATACTTTCTAGTTGACATGGTTTGAGTATTTACAAAAAATTAAGAAAAGAAATATATTCAATTGCGTTAGTGCGTGTTTGCGTACAGCGTATACGTACCTTGTCCGCTTGTCCACGTCGTCGAACGGTCGAAGCCTCAAGCCTGCTCCGCTGGACGCCTCACGCCTGGACTGCTAGTCCGCTGGAAGCCTGGACCGCTGGGCTGCTCGTACGTGGTACCTCTGTACCTAGTACGTCCCACTCCCGCCGAAGCCCGAAGGGCGAAGCCAAGAAAGGTCGCTCAAAGCCGCCGGTCGCCAGGCGCTGGACTAGACGAGACGAATCACCAATGACCGAGACCGATCAGTGACGGAAACGGATCATCTTCCAACTTTTGCTGCACGATGAAAGGAAAGTGAAACGAATCAACGATCGACGGTTCGGTTCCATCATCCATGTCTATATGGGTCAGGCCGTCAGAAAAGGGGGCCCCTCAAATTTGGGGGCCCAGGGCGGCCGCCCTGGTGGCCCTCTCCCCAGAGCCGGGCCTGGTAGCGCCTACGAATCATTCAACCATGGCACCAAAAGGGAGAGTTTGATGTCTCGCAGCCACAATATCCAAGTTAACAATTGTGACTGTAGATGCTGGAATGGAACTCGAAGAATTCACCTCATAGTATCTTCGCACTTTGCAATCTCATCTGATTTGTTTTCCTCCGGCTTCTCACTGCCTAGCCTACAAAGTAGTTCATAATTCTGACTGCATAGGGATTCAATATTTTTTGGTAAATAATTAAGATTGGCACTACAGTTATATATATATATATATATATATATATATATATATATATATATATATATATATATATATATATAGGTACGATACCCCCATTCATACTTCAGGCGTTTTCCCTGTTCACATAGATTCCATTTACAAAATACATGCACGTAATCTTGAATATCACAGGAGATGAAGTAGCTTGAAACGAGACAATGGAAATAATCATTGAGCTTTAAACATTTAGTTTGGAGTAAATTTCATAAAACCACATATATATACTTTTATGAAACTATCGCAAAACTAATATTTAAGAAGGTGTATCACAAAAGTATGGAATTAGTGAATTCTTGTACCACTAAAAACTACAGTTTTAGTAAATTGAATCACACGGCTACAGATTTTGTGAACAATATAACACAAAACCAGAAGTTCGAGGAGTCAAATTATCATAGAACTACAGATTAGACTCTATAAAATCCATATAGTTTTATGATACAATAACTAATAAATTTATAGTTCTGTGATACAATACTCATAGAATGTGTAGTTTTACAATATAGTTCTCTAAATATATGGTTTTACAAGTGGGTGGTAACGGACACACAGGGTGCACTACTACGACAATAGGACATCTATCATTTTTACAATTCATACGTGCCAACTTGAATTATCAAATTCCACATGTTGATGGACTAGTTTCACCAATCAGATATTGATGCCGCTGGCGGCTACACTAAATTAAAGTCAGCATTGGAAGCTTATTCTTTGTTAATGCCCTGTTTGACAGAGCTTAAGCTCGTTTAAAAAACAGCTTATTTGAAAAGCATCTTGTGCTTTTATACTGATTTCAGTTAATTATGAAAAGCAACTGATCTAATAAGCTTTTACAAAAGCTTGTTGTTTGTATAGCTTATGAATGTTTTTGTAAATAAGTTGTGCTACAAGGCATAAGAAAGATGAAGTTTTTCCATAAAAAACTTAACTTATGCAACAGGGCTAAAAATTCACAGTCAGAAACTTCTATGACCGCATATTAAAGATCCATCACTATTTCATAGCATACATGATCAAATAAAATAACTAGGGAAAAAAGAGGCACATTTTTAATTGAGCCAGGAGAGGGTTGTTCACCCCTCCCTGATGCAATGGAATGTGAATATCCAGGTTTGATGCACACTCATGCGTCCTGCAAGGCCCAAAAATCATACATGAGTGAATTTAATTATTATTTATGTACTTGTGTTATTATTACATATTTGTGTGAAACAGTGTGTTATTATTTTGCCATCCAAGCGAGAGAGATCTGTGTCCATCACACTTCAGGACATCCATCAACTTGGGCACTTAATTAGCAGATAAACATGTTGCACGCCTCTAACTGCTTACAACATAACTAACCAATCCTCTCGCTTGACTAATCCATACATTGTGTACTCATTCAATTTTTTTTCAAAAGGCCTTGCGTACTCACTCAATCAATAGCTAGGCACTTGTTTATACTCCCTCTTAATTGTCGTTCGGACAACTCTGTGTAGTTGCTTTTAACTCCCTCCGACTAGCCGATGAGAAAAAAAAAGAAACGGAGGGAGTAGTTGCTTTGGTTGGTCGGAGGTGACAATTGATACTGGAGGGAGTGCTATCTCCGTTCCTAAATACTTGTTGCCCTGTAGTTTATTTTTGAACTACAAATTGACAAGTATTTAGGGACGAAGGGAGTATATGTCTGGATCCTTAGCTCTACCTGCCACACTCTCTTGCAATATTCAGTTAGTGATTCTCTCTCTTTCCTTACGAAATCATAGATATATGATATATATGAAAGTTAATAAATAGTCCATGGGGTGTTACACATGCAAAATCACAGGAATCAAAGAAAACCCAAAGTTAAATTAACTAAGGAATTACATGTCACGCCCGGTCATCGTAAAGATGAACAGACGCTAATCACATGTACGCCAGGATCAGTTGAATCGTACATGCGTCGACAAAAGCGAAATATCATACATTGCCATGTTCGAATACATAAATAGTCTTACTGTACGACCCAAAGGTCTACAAATACACACCACAACTATTTACATCAATAACAAAGTTAACATAGTTCAAACTATAGCAGAAGACTAATAGGTAAGAGTAGCTCCATCTCCACAGGCAGCAGTTGCGCGTAAGGTCACCAGCCTAGACCAAGTCCTCCGGATTGACGAAGTAGTCCTCCGGTGCCGCTTCTTCTTCTTCATATTCTAATGGAAAATTAAACGCTTGAGTACATAGAGTACTCAGCAAGTGCGGGAAGAGATGACATGATTGGCTAAAGCAAAGGGAAGGCCAATTATGGCTTAGCACTATGCTTAAAACCTACCTTAGCTTTCAATTACCATTATCATAATTCAAGAAGTAATCAGCACATAAGTAATGATAATGAATGTACTTGAATCATAATTAACCACCATTTCCCAACCATAGACTAATTATGAACTGGCCCCAAGCCGCTCTTGTCCGTGAGCACGACTGTCATGACAGTTTTACCAAATCTCTGCAGAGAGTGTACCCTTTCCCCACAAGCAGTGATTCCATCCCCTGTTGCCAGGTGGACTGAGTAAACCTCCATGTAGCCCGTGGTGATCAACTACATTTCACACTTCTGTAGGTGTGTGGCCCGGAGATCACTACATGGTCTTTACAAAGGTGCTCCCGACTAGTGCTAGCCCTCTAAGGTTTCCACCACTGAGGATTCTCGGAGTAACCCTCCGCCTCAGAGCCCTCTCTTGAGCCTTGCGGATCCCAGAGCAGTTCCCCTGCATCATTCCCCGCACCTTCCAACCACTAGCATTTTATCGGGAGAAACCTAATTAATTGACCATGCTGCCCCATCTCAGTCTCGTGGTGGTACTATAAAGCTTAGTAGCTTCCTCCATAAACCGGTCCTTAGAATCCGGTGGTAAAAACCCCAATCCCGGGTCTTGTGCAAACTGCACCATCCAATACTATCCAACCACCAGATTCCTATCCACTACTATTGTGTAATCACCATAATTTATAGTAACCATAAAGTTTGATAAGGCACAATTGTATGTAATCCCAATCCCAATATCTAAGCATGGCTAAGCATAAATATGACCTATCTACTTCCCAACCCATTTCAGGTAACAAGGAATTATATGGAACAGGGCATGTAAACATGAAATAGGACATCAATTTAATTAGCATGCATCTATCTAAATCCCTAGAACTGGAACAAAATGGTCAAGGGCACATGCCTTCATTGAAGACTTGAGTGTTGGCGAAGTCCTGGTCTTGGAGGTTAAGATTAGGGTCGTAGTACGACTCTAGATATATTGCCCAAGCATGGCAAGAATAAAATAAAGCTAAATAAGTAAAGAGCACGTAAAACAGTACATCACAACATACACATAGGCATAAAATCCTATACTAATGCGTCCCTACAAAGTATTTATTACTTAACATGGCCAAAGTGTGCATTTTATATTTATCCTACATTTTTGAGAATTAAATATAGCCTAAAACCATTTTTATTGAATTTTCTATGGCCAAAAATGTATTTTTAAACATCTATAATAAATATTCCATGGACAAAATATATTTCAAATGAACTCTACAATTTATTCACAGCATAAAATAGTTTATACCAATTTCTCCTAATATTTCTACACTTAATTACCATTTTTATCTATTTTCTACACCTCAAATACACCTAAAAACCATATTCAGCAAATAAATAAAAGTCTAGAGACTAATTAAATAGTTTTCTATACTGCACAGAGACTAAATTCATGATTCTACAAATTTACAGGGGTTAGATTGCTTATTTAAATGATTAAATCCAATTTTTAGGGGTTCAGGGGCTAGTCTGCAATTTCCAGGGGCTAGACTTGAATTCCAGAGAAGTGCAGGGGGTAGCTCGAAAGTTTCCAGGGGCCACGGTGCAAATGCGCAGGCGGTAAAGGGATTTGAATGTGGGCCGTTGGATCCGCAGTAGAGGGCTCGGATTTTATTATGCGAAGGGGTACGCTGATCTAATCTCGGCCGTTGGCCCAAAATCAACGACTGAGATGCGGCCACGTCGCTCCGGCGGCGCTGATCCACGCGCGCGCGGCGGCATAAGGCACCCGCAGCGGTGGACCTCACCGGCGTCGGCCGGAATGGCTAAAACTACGCCTATTTCGCGCGCCAAATACACAGAACGAAAGAGGGGAGGCTAGGGAACTCACCTCGGGGGTTTTCGG
This sequence comes from Tuctoria greenei, assembly GCA_036927565.1. Lineage (NCBI taxonomy): Eukaryota > Viridiplantae > Streptophyta > Magnoliopsida > Poales > Poaceae > Tuctoria > Tuctoria greenei. Next base: position 200,673,759 of record JAYESD010000008.1, on the reverse strand, counting down.
GGTGCGAAATCGGGTGGAAGACAGTCGGCGTCGAGAGGGGGCGGCGGTTGGCGTCGGTGCACGTCGACTCCAGCGAATCCTCGGCGATCTCCCTGCGCAGACTTGCCCGGCGTGCTCCTAGCGACACGGCGACGAGGTTAAAGGGGGAGGTGAGGCGAGGCAACCGCCGGGTGGTCGGGAACGCGCGAGACTAACCTTGGATCGGCGAAGCTAGGGTTTGAGTGCGAAGAGGTTGTAACAGAGGGGAAGGGCGGGGTTTTATAGGAGCAAGGGGTGCGGTGGTTGTCGGCGCGTGCGAGGGAGGTTTTTCCGGGGGTGATCCGTGAGTGGGCGAGGCAGTTGGAGGGGGAGGCGCGGAGTGGGCGCGACGCGAGAAGGAAAGGCGACGGTTGCTGGGGGGTTGGGGATGACAGGTGGGGTCCGCCCGGCAGAGAGAGAAGAGAGGGGGTGGGGAGAGGTTGGGCCGCGGGAGAGGGGAGGGGAAAGGTGGGCCGGGGTGGGTTTTGGCCCAACAGGGGATTCCTTTTCTTTTTCTTTTTCTTTTTCATTTCTTTTCTTTTGATTTGAATTCAAATTCAAATTTAATTCATTTGCTACACGTTTGAACTTCAAAAATCACCCAAAAATGCATACAACAATGTTCAAGGATTTGGGCAAATTTTTGTACATGAAATATGGATGTTACAACTCTACCCCCCTTAAAATGAATCTCGCCCTCGAGATTCAGACGTCCTAAGAGAAGAGATGAGGGAAATCCGTCTTGAGATCTTCTTCTCTTTCCCATGTTGCTTCTGCCTCTGAGTGATACTTCCATTGCACTTTACACATGCGAATGACTTTGTTTCATGTGATCTTTTCAAGTGTTTTAAGTATCTTGACAGGCTGCTCCACATAAGACAAGTCTTCCTGTACATCCACTGCTTCCATAGGCAATTGCTCTTCAGGCACTCTTAAGCACTTCTTAAGCTGTGATACATGGAACACATTATGCACATCTGACAAGTGTGGTGGAAGCTCAAGCTGATATGCCACTTCACCTCGTCGCTCTAATATCTTGAACGGACCAATGTAGCAGGGTGACAACTTGCCTCTTACTTTAAATCTTCTCAATCCTCTCATAGGTGACACCTTCAAGTACACGTAGTCACCAACTTCAAATGTGAGATCACGTCTTCGAGTATCCGCATAACTCTTCTGTCTTGTTTGAGCTGCCTTTAGATTCTTCCGAATTTCTTGTACTTGTCTTTCAGCCTCTTGTAACACGTCAGGCCCAAAGACTTGACTTTCCCCAGTTTGATTCCAAAACAACGGTGTCCTACATTTTTGCCCATACAATGCTTCAAAAGGAGACATCTTTAAACTGGCTTGATAACTGTTGTTGTAAGAGAATTCGGCATATGGCAGATTCTTGTCCCAACTTTTGCTATTCTTTAAAGCACACGCCCTCAACATGTCTTCTAATATCTGGTTGGTGCGTTCAGTTTGACCATCAGTCTGAGGATGACACGCCGTACTAAAATTTAGACGGGTATCCATTGATTCATGCAACTTCTGCCAGAATCTTGAGGTGAATTGAGTGCCTCTGTCTGAAATGATCTTCTTAGGAACTCCATGTAAGCATACAATCCTGGAGATGTACAGTTCCGCCAGCTTGGGACCATTGTAGGTCTCTTTCACAGGAATAAAGTGAGCAACTTTAGTTAAACGATCCACTATGACCCATATAGAATCATATCCAGACTGTGTTCTTGGTAGTCCCACAATGAAATCCATACTAATTTCTTCCCATTTCCATTCTGGCACTTTGATTGGTTGCAGCAACCCTGCTGGTCATTGATGTTCCGCCTTAATCAATTGACATGTATCACATATGGCCACATATTCTGCTACATCCCGTTTCATTCCATGCCACCAATATCGATCTTTAAGGTCTTGATATATCTTTGTGCTTCCGGGATGAATGGAGTATGAGGAGTTATGAGCTTCCCTTAGTATCAACTCTTTAATCTCCTTGATATCTGGAACACAAATCCTCTTTCCAAGCCATAAGGTTCCTTGTTCATCCTCCCTAAAGTTGGGAGCTTTCCCTTTCTTCATCAACTGCTTGATCTCCTTGACCTTCTCATCATTCTTTTGTCCTTCTCGTATATCACGTTCAAGGGTTGAGTCCACTTCCATAGCAACTGCTTCTGTGCTAGACACTAGACATAGGTTTAACCTTGCAAACTCTTCACATAACTGGGGTTGAAGAGCTTGTACTGACAAGTTATTGCATTGTCCCTTCCTGCTTAGAGCATCAGCGACCACATTAGCCTTTCCTGGATGGTAGTTGATTCCCACATCAAAATCATTTATTAATTCCAACCAACGACGTTGTCTGAGATTAAGATCCGGTTGTGTGAATATGTACTTCAAGCTCTTGTGATATGTGTATATCTCAGTCCTTTTTCCCATCAAGTAGTGTATCCATTCTTCAAAGCATGAACAACAGCTGCCAATTCTAAATCGTGGGTTGGATAGTTCCTCTCGTGTTTTCGTAGTTGTCTTGAAGCGTAGGCCACAACATGTCCTCCTTGCATTAAGACACATCCCAAACCATGACCGGATGCATCACAATAAACTATAAATTCCTTCTGCATATCAGGCATCACCAATACTGGTGCACTAGTCAACCTCTTCTTTAATTTGGCAAAGCTCACCTCACATTCGGGGGTCCATTTGAAGGCAACTCCTTTCTCAAGCAGCTTGGTTAACGGTCGAGAGATCTTTGAAAATCCCTCTATGAATCGACGATAGTAACCAGCCATACCTAAGAATCTTCGTATATCATGTACACTCTCAGGTGTTTCCCATTTAAGAACATCTACCACTTTGCTTGGATCCACTGCTATACCTTCTTCCGATATGACATGCCCCAAAAATGATACCTCTTTTAGCCAGAACTCACACTTACTAAGTTTGGCATACAGTTGATGTTGGTGAAGCTTCTGTAGAGCCATCCTGAGGTGCTCCTCATGCTCTTCTTCAGTCTTGGAGTAGATAAGTATGTCATCGATGAATACCACTACAAACTTGTCCAAGTACTCCATGAATACCTTGTTCATTAGATACATAAAATATGTCGGAGCATTGGTCAATCCAAACGACATAACTGTATACTCATATAGTCCATATCGAGAGACAAATGTCGTCTTGGGAATGTCTGACGGTCTAATCTTCAGTTGGTGGTAGCCCGAACGAAGATCAATCTTGGAGAACACACATGCTCCTCTCAACTGATCAAACAAATCTTCGATCCTTGGTAGTGGATATTTATTCTTGATTGTTACCTCATTTAAGGCACGGTAGTCCATGCACAACCTTTGAGTTCCATCCTTCTTAGGTACAAATATAACTGGTGCCCCCCAAGGTGATGAGCTAGGACGAATATATCCTTTTCCCAATAACTCCTCAATATGATCCTTTAGTTCAGCTAAATGTTTAGCATCCATTCTATATGGCCTCTTATATATTGGGGCCGTTCCAGGTACTAACTCAATGACAAATTCAATCTATCGATCAGGGGGCATACCTGGTAAGTCATCTGGGAATACATCCGGAAATTCCTTAACAACCCTGATATCTTCGGTACTCTCAAGATGGTTGAGTTGTACTACTGCCTCTTTTGTCTGATCTGGCTTGAACTCCACTGTAGTGCCATCCGGGTGTGTTAAGCAGATTGTTCTAGTTGCACAATGAATTACTCCTTGATTCTTCGTCAACCAGTCCATTCCCAGAATGATATCTAATCCTTGTGAGTCTAACACTATTAGGTTGGCCCAAAAGACTACCCCCCCTTATGTTTATACTCACTTTTCAGCATAGATGCCTTGCCACCATCTCTCCTCCAGGAGAGTTTATCAATAATGGCCCATTCAAGAATGTAACTGCCATGTCATGCTTCTTTATGAAATCCTTGGATATAAATGAATGTGTAGCACCCGAATCAAACAATATGGTGGCGGGGTGGGAGTTAACAGAAAACATACCGATCACCACATCAGGCGCTTCATGTGCTTGCTCCAGAGTCACATGGTTGACACGACCAGATGGGTTTTGTTGCTTCTTTGGACAACTGCTGGCGTAGTGTCCCCATTCTCCGCACTTGTAACATTGTACTCCCGCGGCATTATTCGGGCCCTTGTTGCCTCCTGATTGGTTTCTTGGGGGTTGGCCATTTGGACGGTTAGCTGGAGCTAAAGGGCGGGGTGGCTACGTCTGCTGACGTGGGGGTTGCATTGGCTGGCGTGGTGGCTGCTGCTGCTGCTGGCGCATTTGCTAGTTGTAGGGAGTGGGTGGCCTGTAGTTGGAGTTTGGAAATCTCTGTCCCGAGTAGTTCATAGGACGAGTCATCTGGTTTGCAGGCGGAGGGTTAAGACGGGGGCGTACATTGCTGCTAGAGGCATGTGCTATAGTCAACTTCCTTTTTCTTTCCTCATCATCCAGTTCCTTTTTAGTCCTCTCCACTTCAAAAGCTTTGTCACCAGCTTCTGAAAGTCGCTGTAGTCGCTGGAAGACATGGCGAACTTTAACTCCTTGTCCAATCCATTCTTGAAGCAGAATTGTTTCTTGGAATCAGTATCCACGTCTGTCGGTGCATAGCGGGATAACTGGGTGAATGCATTCAGATAGGCTCTCACAGTCATACAGCCCTGCTTTAACATCAGGAACTCTTCACGTCTTGCTTGTATTTCTCCCTCAGGCACAAAGTGATTCCGGAAATTGGTCCTGAACTCTTCCCAAGTAATGCTTTCTGGATCCCGGTGGGCTTCAGTAAAGGCAGTCCACCAGTCGGTTGCCGGTCCTTGGAGTTGATGGGAGGCTAATAGTACTTTCTCTCTTCCTTCACAGTGGATGAGCCTCAACTTGCTTTCAACGGTTCAGAGCCAATCATCGGCATCCATGGGTTCGGTGACTGTGGCAAAAGTGGGTGGATGAGTGTTCAGGAAGTCCCTTAGGAAGGACCTAGGTGGAAAAGGTGGTGGTGGCGAAAGGTTGTAATTTGGTGGTGGTGGGGGTGGGGCTTGCTACAGGTTGGTGACAATCTGAGTAAGGTTGTTAAGCAGCTGGGTTTGGATGGCCATCATCTGCTGCATTTGCTGCGCGGCTGGGGCTCCTCGGCCACCCCTACCATTCCATCCTGGCACACCTCCAAGTCCTTCATCTTGGGGCACAGCGCCCCTTCCACGACCTCTACCTCTACCTCTTCCAGACATATGTGTAGGGAATAATTGAAATTTTAGAACAATAGATAAGATATAGAAGGGTACGCTATGGCAAACGGTCCCAACTACATGCATCAAGGGAGACACATATATATATAAAGCAAGCAAATTCATTAACCAACTAGTGCGGATGTGGACAAGATGCTAATGCATTCCACAACTCACACGACACACTAACAAGCCTATAAACATATGACATGGATGTGGACAGGATGCCGAAGCATTCCACAACTCATGCCGCACACAAACACACACAACATAAAGCAAATTACTAGCACGACATTATAAACAACACAACTCAAGACTAAAGAGGGCGTAGCTACACGCTCCTACATACTAAGGATAGGTGTCCTGAGTCGTCCAGCGGGGAAACAAGTCCACTCCTACTCATCGGAGTCCTCCTCAACCTCCATCTCCGGGTCTTCTTCTTCCGAGTCCTCTCTTGATTCCTTGGGGGAGTTCATACGGCGATCGGGAGAGTTCGGGTCCCAAGGCTCAACGTCCGATGCGTACTGAGGAGAGTTAGGATCAGCTGCAGTGATCCTCGCGTAGCGTCGGCAAAGTCGCTCGTAGCGGTCAACCAGGTCCCTGCTGTCCTGTAGCTCCTGCTGACAACGCTGGAGTCGCGAAGACAACTCCACCACATCGTCCACCAGCCTCTCGCACTGAGGGTGGGTCAAAGGCCCCTCGACGTCACGTCCAGTGTAGGCGGCCGTGCCACTAGGGCGCTGAGGGGTGTACGCGTGCTCCGTGCACCCAAGGCGGAACCTGTGGGCGTGACTCCAGTAGGTAGTTGCCTCCCACGTGGCGTCCTCCTCAGCCGCACGCTGGGAGCTCCTCTAGGCCGGAGAGAAGTGTGAGTGCAGCAGCTCCGAGTCGTAGTAGACGGCCAGCTGAGAAGTCCACTCCAGTCCACCAGTATAGGGTGCAAAGACCCTAGTGGTGTGGTAGACTAGGCGAACACGGTACTCACGGTACCCCGCAGCACGGAGAAGCGAGCGAAGACGGACACGCATCCTCGAAGCAGCACTCCCAGTGGAGAACAGCGTTGTCTCCCTCCTGGGGGTGTGAGGTGCGGAGCGACTGGCTAGGGCATGGTGAGGAACACGACCCCCAGTCGACTTACGAGCCGTCTGCTTGGTTCGCGCCATCTACAAACATTTGAAAAGAAGAGAGTGAGATCAATAATCAATAAATTAAGTTAGAATAAAACAATAAGTACAGCAAGATAAGAAGCACAAGGGTTGAGATGGAGAGCACAAAGTTTTGGAAATACTATTTTATAAGAAAATAGTATAGTCCTTAATTTTCGGCCATTTCTAACTAGGCTTGCATCCTACGGGCAACACGGCTCTGATACCACTTTGTCACGCCCGGTGATCGTAAAGATGAACAGACGCTAATCACATGTATGTCAGGATCAGTTGAATCGTACATGCGTCGACAAAAGCGAAATATCATACATTGCCATGTTCGAATACATAAATAGTCTTACAGTATGACCCGAAGGTCTACAAATACACACCACAACTATTTACATCAACAACAAAGTTAACATAGTTCAAACTACAGCAGAAGACTAATAGGTAAGAGTAGCTCCATCTCCACAGGTAGCAGTTGCGCGTAAGGTCGCCAGCCTAGACCAAGTCCTCCGGATTGACGAAGTAGTCCTCCAGTGCCGCTTCTTCTTCTTCATATTCTAATGGAAAATTAAACGCTTGAGTACATAGAGTACTCAGCAAGTGCGGGAAGAGATGACATGATTGGCTAAAGCAAAGGGAAGGCCAATTATGGCTTAGCACTATGCTTAAAACCTACCTTAGCTTTCAATTACCATTATCATAATTCAAGAAGTAATCAGCACATAAGTAATGATAATGAATGTACTTGAATCATAATTAACCACCATTTCCCAACCATAGACTAATTATGAACTGGCCCCAAGCCGCTCTTGTCTGTGAGCACGGCTGTCATGACAGTTTTACCAAATCTCTGCAGAGAATGTACCCTTTCCCCACAAGCAGTGATTCCATCCCCTGTTGCCAGGTGAACTGAGTAAACCTCCATGTAGCCCGTGGTGATCAACCACATTTCACACTTCCATAGGTGTGTGGCCCGGAGATCACTACATGGTCTTTACAAATGTGCTCCCGACTAGTGCTAGCCCTCTAAGGTTTCCACCACTGAGGATTCTCGGAGTAACCCTCCGCCTCAGAGCCCCCTCTTGAGCCTTGCGGATCCCAGAGCAGTTCCCCTGCATCATTCCCCGCACCTTCCGACCACTAGCATTTCATCGGGAGAAACCTAATTAATTGACCATGCTGCCCCATCTCAGTCTCGTGGTGGTACTATAAAGCTTAGTGGCTTCCTCCATAGACCAGTCCTTAGAATCCGGTGGTAAAAACCCCAATCCCGGGTCTCGTGCAAACTGCACCATCCAATACTATCCAACCATCAGATTCCTATCCACTACTATTGTGTAATCACCACAATTTATAGTAACCATAAAGTTTGATAAGGCACAATTGTATGTAATCCCAATCCCAATATCTAAGCATGGCTAAGCATAAATATGACCTATCTACTTCCCAACCCATTTCAGGTAACAAGGAATTATATGGAACAGGGCATGTAAACATGAAATAGGACATCAATTTAATTAGCATGCATCTATCTAAATCCCTAGAACTGGAACAAAATGGTCAAGGGCACTTGCCTTCGTTGAAGACTTGAGTGTTGGCGAAGTCCTGGTCTTGGAGGTTAAGATTAGGGTCGTAGTACGACTCTAGATATATTGCCCAAGCATGGCAAGAATAAAATAAAGCTAAATAAGTAAAGAGCACGTAAAACAGTACATCACAACATACACATAGGCATAAAATCATATACTAATGCGTCCCTACAAAGTATTTATTACTTAACATGGCCAAAGTGTGCATTTTATATTTATCCTACATTTTTGAGAATTAAATATAGCCTAAAACCATTTTTATTGAATTTTCTATGGCCAAAAATGTATTTTTAAACATCTATAATAAATATTCCATGAACAAAATATATTTCAAATGAAGTCTACAATTTATTCACAGCATAAAATAGTTTATACCAATTTTTCCTAACATTTCTACACTTAATTACCATTTTTATCTATTTTCTACACCTCAAATACACCTAAAAACCATATTCAGCAAATAAATAAAAGTCCAGGGACTAATTAAATAGTTTTCTATACTGCACAGGGACTAAATTCATGATTCTACAAATTTACAGGGGTTAGATTGCTTATTTAAATGATTAAATCCAATTTTTAGGGGTCCAGGGGCTAGTCTGCAATTTCCAGGTGCTAGACTTGAATTCCAGAGAAGTGCAGGGGGTAGCTCGCAAGTTTCCAGGGGCCACGGTGCAAATGCGCAGGCGGGAAAAGGGGTTTGAATGTGGGCCATTGGACCCGCAGTGGAGGGCTCGGATTTTATTATGCGAAGGGGTACGCTGATCTAATCTCGGCCGTTGGCCCAAAACCAACGACTGAGATGCGGCCACGTCGCTCCAGCGGCGCTGATCCACGCGCGCGCGGCGGCGCAAGGCACCCGCGGCGGCAGACCTCGCCGGCGTCGGCCGGAATGGCTAAAACTACGCCTATTTCGCGCGCCAAATACACAGAATGAAAGAGGGGAGGCTAGGGAACTCACCTCGGGGGTTTTCGGGGTGCAAAATCGGGTGGAAGACGGTCGGCGTCGAGAGGGGGCGGCGGTTGGCGTCAGTGCACGTCGACTCCGGCGAATCCTCGGCGATCTCCCCACGCAGACTTGCCCGGCGTGCTCCTGGCAACACGGCGACGAGGTTAAAGGGGGAGGTGAGGGCGAGGCAACCGCCGGCTGGCCGGGAACGCGCGAGACTAACCTTGGATCGGCGAAGCTAGGGTTTGAGCGCGGAGAGGTTGTAACAGAGGGGAAGGGCGGGGTTTTATAGGAGCAGGGGGTGCGGTGGTTGTCGGCGCGTGCGAGGGAGGTTTTTCCGGGGGTGATTCGTGCGTGGGCGAGGCAGTTGGAGGGGTAGGCGCGGAGTGGGCGCGGCGCGGGAAGGAAAGGCGACGGTTGCTGGGGGGTTGGGGATGACAGGTGGGGTCCGCCCGGCAGAGAGAGAAGAGAGGGGGTGGGGAGAGGTTGGGTCGCGGGAGAGGGGAGGGGAAAGGTGGGCCGGGGTGGGTTTTGGCCCAACAGGGGATTCCTTTTCTTTTTTTTTTCTTTTTCATTTCTTTTCTTTTGATTTGAATTCAAATTCAAATTTAATTCGTTCGCTACACGTTTGAACTTCAAAAATCACCCAAAAATACATACAACAATGTTCAAGGATTTGGGCAAATTTTTGTACATGAAATATGGATGTTACATTACATGGGTGGGCGAGTGTGTTGCGAGTGGATGGTGTCGGACGACACACAGGGAGCGTCATCAATGTGATTGTAAATAAAATAAACATCATTTTCTTTGTGGGTCATTAGGACAATTGGACATCTATCACTATATAATTCACCTCCGCCACCTCGTACAATTCCAATTGTTAATGGAGTAGTTTAACCAATCAGACATTGTCACATTGATGCCACCTCGTACAATTCAAGTCAGCATTGAAAGCTTATATTCTTAGTTAATTAAGAAAGATGAAGCCTTCCAAAGAACTTTAAAAATTTGCTACATGGCTTAAATTCCCAGTCTGAAACTTCTATGGCCACTCTTGCTTAAAAAAACTTATATGGCCACAAACTAAAAAATCCATCATTATCCCATATCATACATGATAGAGTGCGAGTCTTGGGGAAAAAATATTCATTCTGGCCAGGAGGCAGGAGAGGGTTCACCCCTGATGCAAATGAACTGTGAATATCCAGGTTTGATCCAAACCCATGTGTCCTGCAGGACTCAAATTCTAGTTTTATGATTTATATATGAGTGATAATTATTATTTTTTTATGTGTGCGCGTTATTTTTGGGGGTTATATCTAGATTTCAATTTGAGAAAAATTTAGGCACCAGGTAATTAGAAGCTAATTACTACATTTAATAACTAATTCTTGTAGTTCACTATTAACCCTTAATTCTATAGGTTAATAATCATAAAAAAATTGTTTCCTTATTTTACAATTAACATAACCCTTGCAAATTACGAATTAACAATTATCAAAATTACACAATAACTTGTCTTCTTCTTCCTCCTCTCCGGCGGTAGCTGCTGCCGCTGCTACATCACGCACTGCCACTGCCTGCTCTGCCGCTGCGCGCTCCGCTGCACACACCGCACACAATGTCTCGGTTCGCCGTCGCCAATCAAGATTGAAAAATTAATCGGGAGAGGAAGAGGAATGGAGGTGGAAGAAGATAAGGTTGTTGGCACGAATCAAAAAGTGAATCTAAGGTTCGCTTAAAAAATTGCTGGATTTTAGACATCTGAATTCTACCATTTCTCATTATTTTTGTGTGTGCTATTATTTGCCATCCAAGCAAGAGAGGTTGTCTACATCACACCTCAAGACAATATCAGCAATCAATTGGGCGGCCGTTGGCAGATAAACAAGTGTACTGCTTACGACGCGTCGCTAGCCAACCCTCTTGCTTGAAGACCTCGTATGTTACGTTCTCACTCGGTCTACAGGCAATATTTTTCTATGCCCAACTTGTGTCCTGCAAGTTGGTGTGGTTACCTCGCCTACCACACATGCTTCACTCTCCTAGCCACACTGCATGAGGCCCTTGTTGGAGGCTCGGAGCTTGCTATATATACATGGATCATGGATCGATCCATAGCCAAACCAAGCCACAAATCACAGCAAGGCTTCTTCGTTCTCTCTCCCTCTCCCAACTGTACGAATCGTCGTGCGGTAGGATACTCTCGGTGCGCAGAAGCATAAAAACAAAATGCATCCGTCCGTACTTCTGCTGATGATCTTGGTGGCCGCCGCCGTCACCGACGACGTGAATTGTGCCCACCCCGCCGCAGACACTCCGGCGGGGCGGTTCTGGGAGGATGCACTCTCCGGCGCACCGTTACCGGAGGCCATCGCGGACCTCATCCAGAAAGGCAGACCTCTTTACCACTTCAATTCATTGCCGGCCAGATTACACGTAGAAAAATTGTTTGTCGATCGTAAACTAGTTGCATGCATGCGTACCACTAGCTTTAACATTTATATCCTGATTTTCTGAGTTCCACTGTGGAGTTTTTGTTATCAATTTTTTAGGATCTTGTTACTAGTGTGGTGGCCTAGATGTTTACACGCTTGCACGGGTTAATATTGTCACGCCCGGTCATCGTAAGGATGAACAGACGCTAACCGCATGTACGCCAGGATCAGTTGAATCGTACATGCGTTGACGAAAGTGAAATACCATTACATTGCCATGTTCGAAATACATAAATAGTCTTACATAACGACCCGAAGGTCTACAAAATACACTCCACAAATATTTACAACACTAAACAGTTCAACACTACAGAAAGCAAGATAGATAAGTGGGCTTCGTCTCCACAGGCAGCCGTTGCGCGAGAGGTCGCCAGCCTAGACCAAGTCCTCCGGGTTGACGTAGAAGTCCTCCGGTGCAGCTTCTTCTTCTTCATACTCTAAAGGAGAATTAAACGCTTGAGTACATAGAGTACTCAGCAAGTGCGGGAAGAGAATGACATGATTGGCTAGAGCAAGGAAAGGCCAAATATGGCTTAGCACTATGCTTAGAACCTATCCTTAGCTTTCAATTATCAATATTATAATTCAATAAATAAATAACACATGATTAATGATAGTGAAAGTACTTGCATCATAATGAACCATCATTTCCCAACCATAGTCTAATTATGAACTGGCCCCAAGCCGCTCTTGTCCGTGAGCACGGCTGTCATGACAGTTTTACCAAATCTCTGCAGAGAGTGTACCCTTTCCCCACAAGCAGTGATTTCATCCCCTGTTGCCAGGTGGACTAAGTGAACCTCCCTGATTGCCCGTGGTAGCTAACCACATTACACACTTCCTTTGGTGTGAGGCCAGGAGATCACAACATGGTCTTTACAAAGGTACTCCCGACTAGTGCTAGCCCTCTAAGGTTTCCACCACTGGGGATTCTCGGAGTAACCCTCCGCCCCAGAGCCCCCTCTTGAGCCTTGCGGTTCCAAGAGCAGATCACCCGCCTCATTCCCCGCACCATCCAACCACTAGCAGTTCATCGGGAGAAACCTAATTAATTGACCAAGCTGCCCCATCTCAGTCTCGTGGTGGTACTATAAAGCTTAGTGGCTTCCTCCATAAACCGGTCCTTAGAATCCGGTGGTAACAAACCCCAATCCCGGGTCTCGTGCAAACTGCACCATACCAAAGCTAACCAACCACCAGATTCCTATCCACTACCATTGTGTATATTTCATTGCCAAGTTAAAGTGCCATAAAGTTAAGCATGGAACATTGTATGAAATCCCAAACCCAAGTATCTAAGCATGGTTAAGCATTAATAAAGCCTATCTACTTCCCAACCCATTTCAGGTATCAAGGAATGGTAAGGAACAGGGCATGTAAACATGAAGTAGGACATCAAATTAATTAGCATGCAACTAGCTAAATTCCTAAAATAGGCACAAGATGGTCAAGGGCACTTGCCTTCGTTGGAGACTTGAGAATTGACGAAGTCTTGGTCTTGGAAGTTGAGGTTAGGGTCGTAGAACGACTCTAGAAATATGCCCAAGCAATGGCAAGAATACAATAAGGCTAATTAAGTAAAGGCACGCAAAACAATGCATACACACATACACATAAGCACAAAATCCTACACTAATGCGTCCCTACGAGGTGTTTATCATTTAACACGGCCAAGGTATGCATTTTAGATTTATCCTACAATTTTGGGATTTTATTATAGCCTAAAACCATTTTTATTGAATTTTCTATAGAAAAATGTATTTTAAAACATTTATAATAATTAATCCAGGGACCAAATATATTTTCCATGAACTCTACAATTAATTCACAGCATAAAATAATTTATAAACATTTTTCATAGCATTTCTACACTTATTCATCATTTTTATCTAATTCCTATACCCTAAATACAATTAAAAACCCTATTCAGCAAATAAATAAAAGTCCAGGGGCTAATTAAATAGTTTTCTACACTGAACAGGGCCTAAATATACTATTCTACCAAATTACAGGGGTTAGAATGCTTAATTAAATGGTTAAAACCAATTTTTAGGGTTCCAGGGGCTAGTCTGCAATTTCCAGGGGCTAGATCCGAATTGCAGAAGAGTCCAGGGGGTAGCTAATGAGATTCCAGGGGCCTGGGTGCAAAGTTGGCGGCGGGAAAAGGAATTCAAACGTAGGCCGTTGGATCTGAGATGGACGGCCCCGATTTTATTATGCGAAGGGGTATGCTGAGATCTAATCTCAGCCGCAGGATCACAACCGACGGCCCACAGGAGGCCACGTCGGCTCCCGGCCGGCGCACACACACGGCGCGGCGGCGACCGACGGCCGGCGGCGGCGATCTCGCCGGCTATCACCAATCCACACGAAATCAACCCTAATTCTCCAATTTAAACGCACCAGCACGCTCAGGGGAGCATGAGGAACTCACCAGGGGTGTTGGCGAGGTTCGGGGGAGCTTGGAAGGGTGCTCGCGGCGGAGGGAGAGGGCGGCTGTCGACGGCGAGCGCTGAGGTCGAAGCAACGACCTCCAATCCTTCGCGCGAAGAGGACCGAAAGCTTCCTGACCAAACAGTGAACGTGCTCGACACGTTAGAAAGGAGAAACCGTGATCACCAGGGGCGATCGGCGGTGAGGGGCGGCGGAGGCTTACCGGCGATCGGTGAATTCGATGGTGCGACGGCGATCTCCCCGAGCGAGTCTGTCCGGCGCGTGTCTGGCAGAGTGGCGATCGCGTTAGGCAAGGATCGGCGACGGGATTGCTTTGGAAACAGCGGGAACGTCGGCGACTTACCGGAAATAGTGGCGGCTAGGGTTTGGGAGCTCGGGGAAAGAGGGAAATTGGGGGCGGTGGGTGGTTTATAGCTGCGGTGAGGCTGGCGGTTGTGGCGCTCGACCGATTTGGAGCGGGGGAGGTGGTTTCCGAGGGGGAGAAATCGTGGGCGCGGGGTGGAACGTGGGCGCGGCTCGGCGGTTGTCACGCGCGGGAGAAAGGAGAGGGAGGAAGAAAGCGCCGACGGGTGGGCCCCGCCCGGCAGAGAGAAGGAGAGAGGGGGTGGGCAGGCTGGGCCGCAGGGAGAGAGAGAAGGGGAATGGGCCAGAGGGGAAGAATCGGCCCAAAAGGGGATTTTTATCTTTTTCTTTTTCTTTTTCAATTCTTTTCTTTTGATTTGAATTCAAATTCAATTTGAACGTTTGCTACACGTTTGAATTGCTAAAATTCACCCAAAAAATGCATACACTCATGATCAAGGGTTTTGAGCACTTTTGTTCAAAAATTATGGGTGTTACAACTCTACCCCCCTTAAAAGGAATCTCGCCCTCGAGATTCGGACGTCCTAAGAGAATAGATGAGGGAAATCCGCCTTGAGAGTTTCTTCTCTTTCCCATGTTGCTTCTGCCTCAGAGTGATGCTTCCATTGTACTTTACACATGCGAATGACTTTGTTCCTCGTGACTTTTTCTAGTGTCTCAAGTATTTTGACAGGCTGCTCTACGTAAGACAAGTCCTCCTGTACATCCACTGCTTCCATGGGCAATTGCTCTTCAGGCACCCTTAGGCACTTCTTAAGTTGCGACACATGGAACACATTGTGCACATCTGCCAGGTGTGGCGGAAGCTCAAGCTGGTAAGCCACTTCACCACGTCGTTCCAGTATCTTGAACGGACCAATGTAACGGGGTGACAGCTTGCCTCTTACTTTGAACCTTCGCAATCCTCTCATAGGGGACACCTTCAAGTATACATAGTCACCAACTTCAAATGTAAGATCGCGTCTTCGAGTATCCGCATAACTCTTCTGTCTTGTTTGAGCTGCCTTTAGATTCTTCCGAATTTCTTGTACTTGCCTTTCAGCCTCTTGTAACACATCAGGCCCAAAGACTTGACTTTCTCCAGTTTGATTCCAAAACAACGGGGTCCTACATTTTCGCCCATACAATGCTTCAAAAGGTGACATCTTCAAACTGGCTTGATAACTGTTGTTGTAAGAAAATTCGGCATATGGCAGATTCTTGTCCCAACTCTTGCTATTCTTTAAAGCACACGCTCTCAACATGTCTTCTAATATCTGGTTGGTGCGTTCTGTCTGACCATCAGTTTGAGGATGATACGCCGAACTGAAATTTAGACGGGTATCCATTGATTCATGTAACTTCTGCCAGAATCTTGAGGTGAATTGAGTGCCTCTGTCTGAGATGATCTTCTTAGGAACTCCATGTAAGCATACAATCCTGGAGATGTACAGTTCCGCCAACTTGGGGCCGTTGTAGGTCTCTTTCACAGGAATAAAGTGAGCCACTTTAGTTAGACGGTCCACAATAACCCATATAGAATCATATCCAGACTGTGTTCTTGGTAGTCCCACAATGAAGTCCATACTAATTTCTTCCCACTTCCATTCTGGCACTTTGATTGGTTGCAATAACCCTGCTGGTCTTTGATGTTCCGCCTTAATCAATTGACATGTATCACATATAGCCACATATTCGGCTACATCCCGTTTCATTCCATGCCACCAATATCGATCTTTAAGGTCTTGATACATCTTTGTGCTTCCGGGATGAATGGAGTATGATGAGTCATGAGCTTCTCTTAGTATTAACTCTCTAATCTCCTTGACATCCGGAACACAAATCCTCTTTCCAAGCCATAAGGTTCCTTGTTCATCCTCTCTAAAGTTTGGAGCTTTCCCTTTCTTCATCAACTGCTTGATCTCTTTGACTTTCTCATCATTCTTTTGTCCCTCTCGTATGTCATGTTCAAGGGTTGAGTCCACTTCCATAGCAACTGCTTCAGTGCTAGACACTAGACATAGATTTAACCTTGCAAACTCTTCACATAGCTGGGGTTGAAGAGCTTGTACTGACAAGTTATTGCTTTGTCCCTTCCTGCTTAGAGCATCAGCGACCACATTAGCCTTGCCTGGATGGTAGTTGATTCCCACATCAAAATCATTGATTAATTCCAACCAGCGACGTTGCCTGAGGTTAAGATCCGGCTGTGTAAATATGTACTTCAAGCTCTTGTGATCTGTATATATCTCCGTCCTTTTTCCCATTAAGTAATGTCTCCATATCTTCAAAGCATGAACAACAGCTGCCAATTCTAAGTCATGTGTTGGATAGTTCCTCTCATGTTTCCGAAGCTGTCTTGAAGCGTAGGCCACAACATGTCCTCCTTGCATTAAGACACATCCTAAACCATGACCAGATGCGTCACAATAGACCACAAACTCCTTTTGCATATCGGGCATCACCAATACCGGTGCACTGGTTAACCTCTTCTTCAATTCGGCGAAGCTTACCTCACATTCGGGGGTCCACTTGAAAGCAACTCCTTTCTCAAGCAACTTGGTTAGTGGTCGAGAGATCTTTGAAAATCCCTCGATGAATCGACGGTAATAACCAGCCATACCTAAGAATCTCCGTATATCATGTACACTCTCAGGTGTTTCCCACTTAAGGACATCGGCCACTTTGCCTGGATCCACTGCTATACCTCCTTCGGATATGACATGTCCCAAAAATGATACCTCCTTTAGCCAAAACTCACACTTACTAAGTTTGGCATACAGTTGATGTTGGCGAAGCTTCTGTAAGGCCATCCTGAGGTGCTCCTCATGCTCTTCTTCAGTTTTGGAGTAGATAAGTATGTCGTCGATGAATACCACTACGAACTTGTCCAAGTATTCCATGAAAACCTTGTTCATAAGATACATAAAATACGCTGGAGCATTGGTCAATCCAAATGACATGACTGTATACTCATACAATCCATACCGAGAGACAAATGCTGTCTTGGGAATATCCGACGGTCTAATCTTCAGTTGATGGTAGCCCGAACGAAGATCAATCTTGGAAAACACACAAGCTCCTCTTAACTGATCAAATAAATCTTCAATCCTTGGTAGTGGGTATTTATTCTTGATGGTTACCTCATTTAGAGCACGGTAGTCTACACACAACCTTTGAGTTCCATCCTTCTTAGGTACAAATATAACTGGTGCTCCCCAAGGCGATGAGCTAGGGCGAATATATCCTTTTGCCAATAACTCCTCAATATGATCCTTTAGTTCAGCTAGTTGTTTAGCATCCATTCTATACGGCCTTTTATATATTGGGGCCGTTCCAGGTACTAATTCAATGATAAACTCAATCTCTCGATCAGGGGGCATACCTGGTAAGTCATCTGGGAATACATCCGGAAATTCTTTCACAACCCTGATGTCTTTGGTACTCTCAAGGTGATTGAGTTGCACTATTGATTCTTGTGTCTGATCTGGCTTGAATTCCACTGTGGTGCCATCCGGGTGTGTTAAGCAGACTGTTCTAGTTGCACAATGAATTACTCCTTGATTCTTTGTCAACCAGTCCATTCCCAGAATGATATCTAATCCTTGTGAGTCCAACACTATTAGGTTGGCCCAAAAGACTACCCCCCTTATGTTTATACTCACTTTTCGGCATAGATGCCTTGCCACCATCTCTCCTCCAGGAGAGTTTATCAATAATGGCCCATTCAAGAATGTAACTACCATGTCATGCTTCTTTATGAAATCCTTGGATATGAATGAGTGTGTAGCACCCGAATCAAACAATATGGTGGCAGGGTGGGAGTTGACAGAGAACGTACCGATCACCACATCAGGTGCTTCCTGTGCTTGCTCCAGAGTCACATGGTTGACACGGCCAGTTGGGTTTTGCTGCTTCTTTGGACAACTGCTGGCATAGTGTCCCCATTCTCCGCACTTGTAGCATTGTACTCCCGCAGCATTATTTGGGCCCTTGTTGCCTCCTGACTGGTTTCTTGGGAGTTGGCCACTTGGACGGTTAGCTGGGGCTGAAGGGCGGGGTGGCTGCATCTGCTGGCGTGGAGGTTGCATGGGTTGGCGTGGTGGCTGCTGCTGCTGCTGCTGCTGCTGCTGGCGCATTGGCTGGTTGTAAGGGGTGGGTGGCCTGTAGTTGGAGTTGGGATACCTTTGTCCCGAGTAGTTCATGGGACGAGTCATATGAGTTGTAGGCGGAGGGTTGAGACGGGGGCGTACATTGCTGCTGGAGGCATGTGCTGCTATAGTCAACTTCCTCTTTCTTTCGTCATCTTCCAGTTCCTTCTTAGTCCTTTCCACTTCAAAAGCTTTGTCCACTAACTTCTGGAAGTCGCCGTAGTCGCTGGAAGACATAGCAAACTTTAACTCTTTGTCCAGCCCATTCTTGAAGCGGAATTGTTTCTTGGCGTCGGTATCCACATCTGTTGGGGCATAGCGGGATAGCTGGGTGAAGGCATTCAGGTAGGCCCTCACAGTCATACGGCCTTGCTTTAGCATCAGGAACTCTTCACGCCTGGCTTGTATCTCTCCTTCAGGTACGAAGTGATTGCGGAAGTTGGTTCGGAATTCTTCCCATGTAATATTTTCCGGGTCCTGGTGGGCTTCGGTGAAGGCGGTCCACCAGTCAGCTGCTGGTCCTTGAAGTTGATGGGAGGCTAGTAGCACTTTCTCCCTTCCTTCACAGTGGATGAGCCTCAGCTTGCTATCAATGGTACGGAGCCAATCATCGGCGTCCATGGGTTCGGTAACGGTGGCAAAAGTGGGTGGATGGGTGTTCAGGAAGTCCCTAAGGAAGGACCTTGGTGGAAAAGGTGGTGGTGGCGGAAGGTTGTAGTTTGGTGGTGGTGGGGGTGGGGCTTGTTGCAGGTTGGTGACAATTTGGGTGAGGTTGTTAAGCAACTGGGTTTGTAGAGCCATCATCTGTTGCATTTGTTGAGAGGCTGGGGCTCCTCGAGCACCCCTTGCATTCCATCCAGGGACACCTCCAAGTCCTTCATCCAGGGGTGGGTCACCACGACCACGGCCTCTACCTCTTCCTCGTCCAGCCATCTGTGATAGAGAAGTTCATTGAGGTCTTAGAATAATAGATGAGATGAGAAAGGATATGCTAGGGTAACACGGTCCCAACTATATGCATCAAGGGTAATAGACATAAAGCAAGTTCATTAATCAACTAGTGTGGAGGTGGACAAGATGCCTAAGCATTCCACCACTCACACGACACATAAACAAGACTAAAGACATGGATGTGGACAGGATGCCGAAGCATTCCACAACTCATGTCGCACCCAACACACACAACATAAAGCAACTACTAGCATAACAACATAAAAGGCACAACTCAAGACTAGGGAGGGCGCAGCTACACGCTCCTACAAACTAAGGATAACTGTCCTGAGTCGTCCAGCGGGGGAAACGAGTCCACTCCTACTCGTCGGAGTCCTCCTCAACCTCCATCTCCGGGTCTTCTTCTTCTGAGTCTTCTCTGGAGTTCTCGGGGGAGTTCATGCGGCGATCCGGGGAGTTCGGGTCCCAAGGCTCCACGTCTGAAGCGTACTGCGGAGAGTTAGGATCAACTCCAGTGATCCTCGTGTAGCGTCGTCGAAGTCGCTCGTAGCGGTCGACCAAGTCCCTGCTGTCCTGCAGCTCCTGCTGACAACGCTGGAGTCGCGAAGACAACTCCACAACGTCGTCCACCAGCCTCTCGCACTGGGGGTGAGTCAAGCGTCCCTCGACGTCACGTCCAGTGAAGGCAGCCGTGCCACTAGGGCGCTGAGGGGTGTACGCGTGCTCCGTGCACCCAAGAAGGAACCTGTGGGCGTAGCTCCAGTAGGTGGTCGCCTCCCACGTGGCGTCCTCCTCAGCTGCACGCTGGGAGCTCCTCCAGGCCGGAGAGAAGTGCGAGTGCAGCAACTCCGAGTCGTAGTAGATGGCCAGCTGAGAAGTCCACTCCAGCTCACCAGTATAGGGTGCAAAGACCCTAGTGGTGTGGTAGACTAAGCGGACACGGTACTCACGGTACCCCGCAGCTCGAAGAAGAGAACGAAGACGGACGCGCATCCTTGAAGCAGCACTCCCGTTGGAGAGCAGCGTCGTCTCCCTCCGGGGTGTGTAAGGTGCGGAGCGACTGGCTAGGGCGTGCTGAGGGACACGACCTCCAGTCGACTTACGGGCCGTCTGCTTGGTCCGCGCCATCTACAAACATTTGAAAAGAAGAGAGTGAGATTAATAATTAATAAATCAATTTAGAATAAAAACAATAAGCAAAGTAAGGTAAGAAGCACAAGGGTTGAGATGGAGAGTACAAAGTTTTGGAAATACTATTTCATGTGAAAATAGTATAGTCCTTAATTTTCGGCCATTTCTAACTAGGCTTGCGTCCTACGGGCAACACGGCTCTGATACCACTTTGTCACGCCCGGTCATCGTAAGGATGAACAGACGCTAACCGCATGTACGCCAGGATCAGTTGAATCGTACATGCGTTGACGAAAGTGAAATACCATTACATTGCCATGTTCGAAATACATAAATAGTCTTACATAACGACCCGAAGGTCTACAAAATACACTCCACAAATATTTACAACACTAAACAGTTCAACACTACAGAAAGCAAGATAGATAAGTGGGCTTCGTCTCCACAGGCAGCCGTTGCGCGAGAGGTCGCCAGCCTAGACCAAGTCCTCCGGGTTGACGTAGAAGTCCTCCGGTGCAGCTTCTTCTTCTTCATACTCTAAAGGAGAATTAAACGCTTGAGTACATAGAGTACTCAGCAAGTGCGGGAAGAGAATGACATGATTGGCTAGAGCAAGGAAAGGCCAAATATGGCTTAGCACTATGCTTAGAACCTATCCTTAGCTTTCAATTATCAATATTATAATTCAATAAATAAATAACACATGATTAATGATAGTGAAAGTACTTGCATCATAATGAACCATCATTTCCCAACCATAGTCTAATTATGAACTGGCCCCAAGCCGCTCTTGTCCGTGAGCACGGCTGTCATGACAGTTTTACCAAATCTCTGCAGAGAGTGTACCCTTTCCCCACAAGCAGTGATTTCATCCCCTGTTGCCAGGTGGACTAAGTGAACCTCCCTGATTGCCCGTGGTAGCTAACCACATTACACACTTCCTTTGGTGTGAGGCCAGGAGATCACAACATGGTCTTTACAAAGGTACTCCCGACTAGTGCTAGCCCTCTAAGGTTTCCACCACTGGGGATTCTCGGAGTAACCCTCCGCCCCAGAGCCCCCTCTTGAGCCTTGCGGTTCCAAGAGCAGATCACCCGCCTCATTCCCCGCACCATCCAACCACTAGCAGTTCATCGGGAGAAACCTAATTAATTGACCAAGCTGCCCCATCTCAGTCTCGTGGTGGTACTATAAAGCTTAGTGGCTTCCTCCATAAACCGGTCCTTAGAATCCGGTGGTAACAAACCCCAATCCCGGGTCTCGTGCAAACTGCACCATACCAAAGCTAACCAACCACCAGATTCCTATCCACTACCATTGTGTATATTTCATTGCCAAGTTAAAGTGCCATAAAGTTAAGCATGGAACATTGTATGAAATCCCAAACCCAAGTATCTAAGCATGGTTAAGCATTAATAAAGCCTATCTACTTCCCAACCCATTTCAGGTATCAAGGAATGGTAAGGAACAGGGCATGTAAACATGAAGTAGGACATCAAATTAATTAGCATGCAACTAGCTAAATTCCTAAAATAGGCACAAGATGGTCAAGGGCACTTGCCTTCGTTGGAGACTTGAGAATTGACGAAGTCTTGGTCTTGGAAGTTGAGGTTAGGGTCGTAGAACGACTCTAGAAATATGCCCAAGCAATGGCAAGAATACAATAAGGCTAATTAAGTAAAGGCACGCAAAACAATGCATACACACATACACATAAGCACAAAATCCTACACTAATGCGTCCCTACGAGGTGTTTATCATTTAACACGGCCAAGGTATGCATTTTAGATTTATCCTACAATTTTGGGATTTTATTATAGCCTAAAACCATTTTTATTGAATTTTCTATAGAAAAATGTATTTTAAAACATTTATAATAATTAATCCAGGGACCAAATATATTTTCCATGAACTCTACAATTAATTCACAGCATAAAATAATTTATAAACATTTTTCATAGCATTTCTACACTTATTCATCATTTTTATCTAATTCCTATACCCTAAATACAATTAAAAACCCTATTCAGCAAATAAATAAAAGTCCAGGGGCTAATTAAATAGTTTTCTACACTGAACAGGGCCTAAATATACT
This sequence comes from Tuctoria greenei, assembly GCA_036927565.1. NCBI lineage: Eukaryota > Viridiplantae > Streptophyta > Magnoliopsida > Poales > Poaceae > Tuctoria > Tuctoria greenei. Next base: position 200,651,193 of record JAYESD010000008.1, on the reverse strand, counting down.
ATTCTACCAAATTACAGGGGTTAGAATGCTTAATTAAATGGTTAAAACCAATTTTTAGGGTTCCAGGGGCTAGTCTGCAATTTCCAGGGGCTAGATCCGAATTGCAGAAGAGTCCAGGGGGTAGCTAATGAGATTCCAGGGGCCTGGGTGCAAAGTTGGCGGCGGGAAAAGGAATTCAAACGTAGGCCGTTGGATCTGAGATGGACGGCCCCGATTTTATTATGCGAAGGGGTATGCTGAGATCTAATCTCAGCCGCAGGATCACAACCGACGGCCCACAGGAGGCCACGTCGGCTCCCGGCCGGCGCACACACACGGCGCGGCGGCGACCGACGGCCGGCGGCGGCGATCTCGCCGGCTATCACCAATCCACACGAAATCAACCCTAATTCTCCAATTTAAACGCACCAGCACGCTCAGGGGAGCATGAGGAACTCACCAGGGGTGTTGGCGAGGTTCGGGGGAGCTTGGAAGGGTGCTCGCGGCGGAGGGAGAGGGCGGCTGTCGACGGCGAGCGCTGAGGTCGAAGCAACGACCTCCAATCCTTCGCGCGAAGAGGACCGAAAGCTTCCTGACCAAACAGTGAACGTGCTCGACACGTTAGAAAGGAGAAACCGTGATCACCAGGGGCGATCGGCGGTGAGGGGCGGCGGAGGCTTACCGGCGATCGGTGAATTCGATGGTGCGACGGCGATCTCCCCGAGCGAGTCTGTCCGGCGCGTGTCTGGCAGAGTGGCGATCGCGTTAGGCAAGGATCGGCGACGGGATTGCTTTGGAAACAGCGGGAACGTCGGCGACTTACCGGAAATAGTGGCGGCTAGGGTTTGGGAGCTCGGGGAAAGAGGGAAATTGGGGGCGGTGGGTGGTTTATAGCTGCGGTGAGGCTGGCGGTTGTGGCGCTCGACCGATTTGGAGCGGGGGAGGTGGTTTCCGAGGGGGAGAAATCGTGGGCGCGGGGTGGAACGTGGGCGCGGCTCGGCGGTTGTCACGCGCGGGAGAAAGGAGAGGGAGGAAGAAAGCGCCGACGGGTGGGCCCCGCCCGGCAGAGAGAAGGAGAGAGGGGGTGGGCAGGCTGGGCCGCAGGGAGAGAGAGAAGGGGAATGGGCCAGAGGGGAAGAATCGGCCCAAAAGGGGATTTTTATCTTTTTCTTTTTCTTTTTCAATTCTTTTCTTTTGATTTGAATTCAAATTCAATTTGAACGTTTGCTACACGTTTGAATTGCTAAAATTCACCCAAAAAATGCATACACTCATGATCAAGGGTTTTGAGCACTTTTGTTCAAAAATTATGGGTGTTACAAATATCAACAGTACACTAATTTGAACTAAACTTTTCATTCTAACCATAACAAATTGGGAACAAAGGGGAGCTGTCAAAGAGCATCATCAGCTACTGATAATGTATTTCATCTTTTTCTTTTCTAGATAATGGAAAAAGCTAATCTTCCCCTTCAAATGACGTTATGGTCACATTATTCCAATCCAACTCGTCACTCTTGCACATGAGAACACAAGTAAATAAGCTCAAACATCTGTTCGAATGCATACATTAATAAGCAATTATAATGCCATACCAGCTAAACCTTTATCATCCATAGGAATACACTCATAACTGTCGACTCTAAAGATCTATAAGTGTGTGTCACGCATAATGTCGGTGATATCCTCATGCCTTTGTGACTGCGTCCAAGTTCGACGCCGATAAGTTACCATGTAAAGAACATGCATGTATATATTTCAAATAAGATTGATATACAACATTATATCATTTCTACTCGACCAGATAGACCAGCATACAACCGAAGTATCCACAATCAACATATTCCTGAATTTAGTGTTAAAACTTAGGCAGCCACACATCAACCATATTGTGAACAATATTTGGAGTTTCAATTCAAAAAGTAGCTTGAACCACTCTTCATATGAATCTTGCATAGTGGCAATAAAAAAAAGATGTTGAATAGTCCGCATGCGAGCAGAAGACACATTTTTTATCTCTTTTACAATTTTGACTAGCAAGATTATCCTTAATCAAAGCTACACCTTTACTTAAATACAATAAGAAAATTTGAACAACGACAGTGTTTATTTCCATAATCAACCATTTTCCGGAATGATGTCATTTGTTATCATAAACATGTACATTGAATTGATTGTAAAATTACCGTTCTGATTAGACTCCATCTAAGCACATCCTTCCTTTCAGAAAGAACAACATGCATGAGCAATACTTACCATCAATCTATGCCATAATATCAAATTATTATCAACTTGCAGACCATGTCTAAAAAATTCCAATCGTTTATCCTCCTCCCGAAATCTGACATCCTTTTCCACTCTTCTTTTTTTGAAGCACAGAAGGAGGGTCTCTTTTCACTATTCACCTCATATATTTTACTACACACACTCGTTTTAGTAGTTCACTACTGCTTTCTTCTGTAAAAAAAAAACAACATTTATACGCTAGGATGCAACATGCTATCAGTGTTTCAAATTCAGTGTTTGGCGTTACCCACAGGTATTGACCACTCGCCACTTAAGGAGAGCTACTCGGCCGCGTACGCCGCTCTGAGCAGTGCTCTAGTGAGATACCAAAGACGTTGGGAGAGTAACTCCACGCACGGCACGCCGCCGCGGGGCTTCTTCTTCATCGAGGAGGAGGTGGCCCGAGTGGGTAGCATCACGTCGGTGTCCTTCCCGCCGGCGACGACCACGCCCATCCTCCCGCGCGACGTCGTCGTGGAGAAACTGCCCTTCGGCAGCCTGCAGGACACCCTTGCCATGTTCGACATGACGCCGGGCTCCGCTGAGGTCGTGGCCGAGACGCTGCGCGGGTGCCAGGACCGGTCGCTCATGCCCGGGGAGCAGAAGGCATGCGCCAGGTCGCTCGAGGGCACCGTGCGCGCCGCCGCGCGCATGCTCGGCGCCACCGGAGGCAACGGGGTGTGGGCGGTGGCGTCAGCATTGCCCTCCGCCGGACTACCGCGCCAGCAGTACGTCGTCACCGAGGTGACGCAGCTCCCCGGCGACCACCACGTGGGGTGCCACGACCAGGCGTTCCCGTACGCCGTGTTCCACTGCCACATGTTGGCGCAGCCGAGCAGGGCGTACGTGATCACCATTCTGGGATTTGACGGGCGCCCGGGGGTGGCCATGGCGGCGATGTGCCACCTCGACACCTCCAGCTGGAACCCGGGCCATCCCGCATTCAAGATGCTGGGCACCAAGCCCGGCGGGGCGCCGGTGTGCCACTTCTTGCCCTATGCCAACCTGCTCTTTGGCAAGACAGTGGAAGAAGACGCCGCGTAGGGTAACTACTACGCACAACATAATCCACGGCAGGCCAGATATATTGAACTAGCTACACGACGGCCTCTATACTAAATAATAAGTGCATATAGCAGTGTATGTGTTGTTCGTTCGTTCGTACGTGGAGCCTGCCTCTGGGGTTCCATCTGCTCTTATGCACTGAAAATGTCGGTGTTCATCTTCAAGCGGTGTGGTCTGAATGTTGTATCAGTTCTACGGCCGTGGTGCCGGCCGATGGTATTGTATGTATTCATGTGTGTGATCGAACATGTTTGAATAAAATGCTTGTATGTATATTGTGCCAGTTGAATACTATTATGTGCGGCCACTTAATTTACCTGGTTGTTGCCGGTACTTTTTGTGACAATCGGTTTCGAAAATGAACTAAGTGCAGTATATGTGTGTCCAGGATGTTTAACACACATATACAAGTGCATCACAAACGATATACAGATAATTACCACAACACAAGTTAATAAATAAGTACTTTTATTACACAATTTATTATATCCTCGAATACAAGCTCTAATGAATATTAATGACAAGTTTGAACTAATGCAGTGGAAATAGACTAAACTGAGCAAACTAAACAAAAAGGATAGCGCAGCTCCAATAACACCACAGGCAAGTCGACAGTAGACACGACCTAGAACTCCGCATTATTAACGTAATACTCCCAATCCTGACCTGCAACTGTTGGTGGGGGGATTGCAAGAGTGAGTACATGTCATACTCAGCAAGTGTGGAAAGTATGACACGTAGCTGATTCAAATGACGACAATAATAAGGGTTAAGTACTGAAAAGTACATTAAAACATTTAAAAAGCAATATATTATATGTATGTGAAGTAAGCCCATCATAATCATAAGCAATATCATAATACCAGTCTAAATTCATTACCATCATCAATAATTACAGATTTCACCATTTGCCAATAACCATATTCAATACCAGAAATTAATCCATAACCATCATACCAACCATAATCATCCCAAATACCATCCCAATACTAAGTTCCCTCTAATCATGGAAGTTGTTCAGGTGCTCATAACCGGGAGCACGGCTATCATGATAGTTTTATTAGACTCTGCAGAGTTTGTACCACTTTACCCACGTGTTTGTGATTTCATCACCCGTCGGCGACTAGAGAACCTCCCTCACGCCAATTACACTTCCTTTGGTGTATGGCCAAGATATCACAAAATATCCTTTACAAGGGGGTTACTAGCCTATTTAGACCCCACTGAGGTTTCACCAGTGGCGATGCCTCCAACTGAGCACATCTTTAATCAAGGGCCCCCTCTTGAGCAATTCGGATCCAAGGGTAGTCTCACCAATCATCAACAAACCCAATCCGACTACCCCTTCCCCGAGCATCCTTAATGGCCCAAATAGCACTGGCAAAGCCCTAATTAATCAGCTACATCACACCCATACTTGACTTCGTGGTGGCACTGTAATCCTGGCTTATTCTCGCATGAACCGGTTCTTAGATCTAAAGCAAGCAAACCACCATGACATCCAACTCATCCACATACCAGGCTTGCTTAGATCACCCATTATCATATCATATTGACCAGTTCACATTAACCAGAATATCATTAAAGCATAATTAAAGGTGTAGTGTTGTTTTCCCATCCCAATTAATTAAGCGAAGCAAAAAGGTACAAAGCTCATCCCGACTCTCTACCATAATTCCAGGTGACAAGGGTGGTTAAACAAAGCTAGTCAACTTCCTATCATAGGATTTCCATCAAATTGACACAAGCATGCAGTTTTGCGAACAAAACAGTTATTTTAAAAACAGGATCAGTATGCTTCAAGGACACTTGCCTTGTTCCGACGGATATGGTTGCTCAAGCGCTTCGAAGTCTTGGTTCTGGAAATCCTCGTACACGACCACTTGAGCACTTCCCTCTACTCATGATCACACATACAAGAAGATACAAACAAATCAACACGATGGACACAAATTAATCAACATGCAATGACATGCATGCATGCAAAGTTCAATAATTAATTAACTACGGTTGTTTATTAATTAGATGCAACTAGTTCATACGTGTTCATACGAGTTTACGGGGGTTTTAGCGAGAATTAATGCTGCTGAAAATAAAAAGACGATGTAACTAAAATCAATTTACGTCTATTAGATCTAATACGTCGCTAAAATTCGCATCGGAAAAATGAATCCTACCGTAGATGTGACAGCTTCGAAGATCGCGGGACGATGGCGATGCATAGACGAAGTGGATGGCGCAGGGGTCCTCCGGCGGCACGACAACGACAACGATCTCCGACGGACGACGGCACCCTCCTCTTTTTCTTCCTCTTTCTTCCCATCTTTTTTTCTTCCTTTTCTTCACCTGGCGGCGGCGGCCTCTGGTCCCCTTTTTTTCTACTGGCGGCTAGGGTTTTGGGCTCTGGCGGCACTTCTGTCGATAAAACACGGAGTCCCCGGTCCTTTTATATGTGCAGGGCGCTCTGTACCGAGTCAGTACCGTGGCCAGAGGACGGCTCGGCCTGGGGCCAGTGCGGCTGGCGCGCGAGTGGTCACGCGGGCAGGAGCGGGGTGCTGGGTGGGTCAAGCGGCGGGGCGACCGGGGCCAGGCGCGGGGGCACGTGGCGCGTGGTTGGCTGGCTCGGTCGCTGGGCCGTCGGGCGCAGGGCGCGTGGGAGCAGGCGCGGGGGCGCGGGCGCAGGGTCAACGCGGGTGGGCGGGCGCTGACTGGTCGCGGAGGCGCGTGGGACCAGGCGGGGTCACGCGGCGCGTGGGTGGCACGGGGCGCTGGGCGCACTGGCTGGGCCGACTTGGCCTGGTCGGCGGTTGCCCTTTTCTTTTTTTTTCTTCTTTTTTTTATTTATATTTTTTAATTATTATTATTTTTCATTATTATTATTATATTATTTATTTATATTTTCTTCTTTTTTGTTTTTTTTGTTTCTTTAGGTTTCACAATTATATATATATTATATATATATATATATTATTTTTATACTTATTCCCTAATACATGTGTCGGTGATTTTGATCCGGCAGATCTCCCGACACTACTGAAGTGTTAGAGGAGTTTGAGGTTCGATATGGGTGCGCGGAGATTCCAGAAGGTGAGATGTCGAGTGACACAAGGGATACAAAGATTTACGTGGTTCGGGCCGCCTGAGCGTAATACCCTACTCCACGGGGTGTGTTGGTGTTGTATTGGATGTATGAGCTCAACGTGAGTTGAGAGTGTAAAGTCAACGTGTCTCCGGAGAGTGTCCAGAGCGTCCCCTATGTATCGTCGGCCTGTCCTTTTATAGTACAAGGGCAGGCCATTACAAGTTAGCCTGGCCCGACATGTGGCTCCCGCGGTTACTGATATTGATACACATTCAACACGTTTAATTGCCCTTAATGACCGAGTTATGGGCTTTGACAGCACCGTTACTGGTAATTAAGGTCGTCCGATCGTGTGTCATTAATATAGTATTAATGACACTTGATCGGCTCTTGAAGTCCTTGATTCCCCTTTGAAGATCCGGAGCTGTTGTGGAGTCTTCCGGAGGTTAGAGGCTGAAGATCCGACGGTTGGACACGTGGCAGCGCCGGAGCACACTGTGGGGAACAGATAGGTCCGGTGTTACCCGACACTTGTCAGTTCCAGAGCTTCCCTCGGTCTGGGGTTAGGTTCGGGGGTGCTATTTTGGTACATAGCCTGGAGATTCCTCCTTGTGGGCGGTAGCTCCGGTTTGATAGTACACGTGGCGACCCTGGGACTAACCATGTTGGAGAAGAGGGTCCGGTTATGTCTGACATGTGGGCCTACGAAGGTCTTCAAATCAAGTAGATGACATTCCCTTGAGATCTTTGCAATCCCAAGGGGTATATGGTACCCAGCGTACCGACAGTGGCCCCCTGGGTCCACCTCTGGGGAAGACTCCTTGGGTGGAGTCATTCCGCCGGAGGTGGGTCCATCCTTCGACTTTTAAACTGAGTCTTCAAAGGTCTTCGGATGTGCCGTTGGCGATGGTTTGGAGTTAAATCTTCGCCGGGTGGCATATCCCGTGTGCGGCAGATGAGATCTTTGGCGTGCGGATCTCACACAATTGAAGGTCGACGGTTCCCGATACGAAAATTGTATTAGTTCCGCGCGCCTTGTCAGGTCGCTGCCTTCGGGCTTCCCGCCTCATGATGACAACAGTTCGCCTGGGTAAGAACCTCAACTTGATCATTCGGGTGGTCCCGGGCCCTCTTGTCATTGGCAGGGTAGGATTTTTGAGTAGTATCTTCGACTTCCTTGCGGTTTCCATCCAAGCGTTGCGAGGGCTTACTTAAGGAGGAAAGAGTGCACCGTCTGGAGTTCTTTATGCCTCTCATCTGATCTTGCGCTCAAAATCCCAACTTGTGCTCGCTTTTCCTCTCTTACCTTGCTGTGCTGCGATGGAGTTGGGTCTCCGCGAAAGTCGTTTGAAGACCGACGGTGACTTGAAGAAGGTCCGGACCCTCATGGGATGGTCCCGGACTTCTTCAACAGTCTGGTCTGCGCCGGAAGAGAGCTCCCGTTCGAGAAGGAGCACGCTGGCGAGATGGTGTACTTTTCTTCGTATGCCATGGTGGGGTTGATCCCACCTTTTTCCTCCTTTTTCTTGATGCTGCTAGACTTTTATGGTCTGCAGCTATACCACCTTGGCCCCCACTCCATTCTTCTTGTGTCTATCTTCGTCCACTTCTGTGAAATGTGGGTGGGCATCCCCCCTGCATTGAACTTTTCCGGACCTTCTTCACCGTCCATACCACCGGTAGGAGTAATGAGTACCTTGGCTTCTATTACTTCGTGAAGCTCAAGAAGTGTCCATTCAAGTACCTCCGGTCGTTTCCCTCTAGAAAGTGGGATGATTGGAAGAAGGACTGGATAGACATCCGGGTGGAGGAGCACGAGAAGCTGGAGCTGCCCGAAGGCCTCCCCAACATCAACACTGCAGTCCGGAGTGAAGCTCTGGTGCTGTCGGATGCCTTCAACCCTGCTCTGACCAGGATCTGCCAGTGCGTGGAGGGAGGATTAACTCCTCAGGTGGTATTTTGCAACTTCCTGGTCAACAGGTGGGCACCGCTGAAGAAGAAAGAAAAACTCGCTTGGGCCCTCAACAGCATGATGGACGACGACCGGGTCGAGACCGGACTGAAGTCCAACATGGCGGGGGCAACCTTTGAGTTACATCTCAAAAAGTTCCAGCACGGCATCGACGTTGCGGGAGATGACTTGACCCCGCCATCAGCCTTTCTCCCTCTGAATGTGGAAGTAGAGTTCAGCAGGGAGCTCCGACAGACGATGCCGGTGCTTGACGACCTTGGTGTCGTCGAGAGAAGATCAACCTCCAGGGTGGTGATCCCTAGGGCTTCAGAAGGTGGCTCCGACCCTGCCCCGAAGCCAAGGATCGAAGTCGTCGGCAAGGGCAAGGAGCCGGCAGATGAACCCTTGAGCCGAAAGAGGAAGCTGCAGCATGCCGACGGAAGGTCCGTCAGGCCTGCCACCTCTGCATCAGCTCCTTCTCCCCGGAGGGGGAGGTCTTCTACAACTGCGGCGGTTGTTCCCGCAGCGGCGTCCTCCCGGGATGCTAGCTCCAGGCATGAGACTTCAGCACCAGGGCTGGTTGAGGCCTCTAGGTCTGGAGGTCCTTCCCGGTCGAGGGGGGCCTCGACTAAGGAAATGCTTGTGGCTGCGACGAGTTCCGGGGGGCCTTCTGGGGCTTCCACGCCGGCGGCGGCTATGGTCAGCCCTGAACGTCCGAGAAAGAGGTTCCGCGCAAGCTGGTGCGGAAGCCTCCCGAGGTAATTTTTAATATTTACCTCAGAAAGTTGTTTTGTTGTAGTAACTGTTTTTTAAGTTTTTTCATCCATCATCTGTAGCGTTCCCAAGAAAAGGAGTGAGGCTCCACCCTCAGCCACACCAGCTGAAGCTGTGAGGGCGGAAGCTTCTGCTCCTGTTCCGGTGTCGCCCCAAGTGGTGGCTGAAGCTGCGACAGCTCCGGCGCCAGCTGTTGTGGTCATGGACCTCGACTCATCCCCAGAGACTCCCGTGGTAGCGCCGGACCGCGGGAGAGAAGATGCGCCAGCGGCACCTGCCCCGGAGGTTGAAGCTCTGGGTTTGGGTACTGAGATGATGGAAGCTTCGGTCGTTGAGCCAGAGGAAGCAATAATTCCGGCCCCAGAGCCGGAAATTGTCGAAGCCCCGGCGGTTGAGCCAAAGGTAATTGAAGTCTCGGTGTGCGCGCCGGATGTTGAGGAAGTCCCGACGGTTGGGTCGGCTACCTCTGAAGCACCGGCCGCAGAGCTGGTCGTTGTTGGAGCTCCGGCCGCAGGGCCGGTTGATGTTGAAGACCTTTCGGCTCCCGAGCCAGTTGTAGCAGAGGCGTCGACGCTCGAGCCCCCAGTAGAGGAGGTGCCCAGGCCAGAGCCAGAAGCAGCCCCTGCTCCGGGAATGACGACGCCAGAGGTTCCCGCGGCTGAGCCGAAGTGCCCAGAAGAGGTTGCTGGCCCCCTGCCTAAGGGGGCAAATGAAGACCTGGCAGCGGGGCCTTCGGAACCACTTCCGGAGGTCGGAACTTCATCAGCGGGACCTTCCTCGATGGCGACTGGGGCCATCCCGGAGGACAGCCCTAGTGCCATAGAGGCTCAGGGGACCACTCTTGTGGAGTGGGACCCAATTTTTGTAACTGAAAACCCGCTGGAACCAGCGGAGGAGACCCCAGCAGGTCCGGATCCTATCCCGTTGTCATTGTCTATTGACAACGCCTGCTCCAGTCTGCGTCAAGTTCAGCTGGCATTCTTCCACGACAGCAAAGCTCTTGAAGAGGAGCGCCAAACCCTTAGGAGGTGGCGTAATCGGCTCTACTTCGAGACCAAGCTGGCGCAGTCAAGGCTGGCAGATGACAAAGAATGGATCAAGCGGGAGAAGGTCCGCCTGGAGTATTGGGGTAAGTTATTGGATGACAGGGAGAGCTTGACTCGCGCCCTCGACGCTCAATCCTGGGCCATTTATGAGCAGACCAAAGCAGCTAATAGTGCGGCTAATGAACGCCAAGAAAGGCTTGAGGCCATTAACACTACTCTCATCAAGCGCCGGGAGGCACTTGAGGAGAGGGCAAAAAGGCTCGAAGATGAAGAGCAGAAACTCCTAGAGCTGCGGGATGACGTCGTGAGGAGGGAGGAGGAGCTCACCGAAAAGGTGGCTCTAGCTAACAAGGGCCTCGAAGAGCGCGCCAAGAAATTGGAAGAGCGCTGCGCTAGGGAGGAGGAGGAGAAGGCTTGGGTGCGAGGGCAGGAACTCTACGATCAAGAGTGTGCCATCGCTGCCAGGGAGAAGAAAGTAAGGGGTAGGGAGAAGGACCTGGTTGACCGCCGGAACAAGATCTACCTCCGGGAGGAGGAGCTCGGAAAACTCGAGAAGCGAGTTGCTGAAAAGATTCAGCAAAACGCCAAAGAAGTTGAGCGCCTCGCTCGCGAGAATTCTGAACTGGTGGCGGCCAAAATATCCTTGGAAGAATTGAAGGGCTTGAGGACTGCGGACTCCCTACAGGTTTGGGAGTTCCTGGGCAAGGCCAACGACGCGCTGACACTGATGGGCTTCAGTCCCGTGCGTCCGGATGATCTGGAGCTGGAGCCGGACCTGGCGTTGCAGGCGTTGAGCTCGACAGGTAGCAAACTCTCCAAGGTGGGCGATGTCATCGCGGACCAATTGGAGGTTGAGGGGCAATCCCTGGCGAAGAACGTCGCAGAGTATGTGCTGACGTGCTACACCAGCCAGAATGCCCAATTCCCTCTGGACCCGGTGCTTGAAGGTCCCATTGAAGGAGAAGGTGAAGCCGCCCGAGCCAACGTGTCGGAGGTTGCTCAGAAGGTCGCCCAGTTCTTCCATAGGGTCTAGGACCATCTCCGTAGCTCCCACTTGTATTCTCTCTTTTTCTTCCTCAATTTTGTAATCCCTTGTCTCCAGATGAATGAAATCCCCAATTTTTTGTGAATTTCACTTTTTGTCTTCAACACTTTTGTCTTCACTTGGCCCCCTGGTAGATGTACACAATTTGATTGTGAACATGTACCAAGAGGATATTGTGTTTTGTTGAAGACTCATTTGCTTCGAACTTGTAGAGTGTAGGTCCGAAGTCTTCGATAGTGAAGGCCCCCTGAGGTTGCTGGAGCTTAGAAGCTCCGACATTGTCTATCGTCGGAGCTTAGTAGCTCCCGCAATAGTCCCTATCAACGCGTAGAGCATCGATAGTTAGTCCTCCGGGGTGTCGGAGCCTAGTAGTTCCGGCAGTGACCTTTACCAACATGTAGTTTGTTGGTAGCAGACTCCGCTTGCGGGGTCTTCTCACCATCATTTATTTTGCGTCGACGGCTGGCCCCCCTAGCTTTAACGGAGCTTGGTTGCTTCGGTGATGCTCGTTTTCAATGCTTAACATCGATTACAAGCCATCTAGGGGAGTCGGGGCTTTGTTAGCTCCGGCTTTTCTCCATCAACGTGGATTTTTTATTTTTCCTGCACACTGAAGCCAAGAAAAATAGTAAAATTCGCTCCTTGCCTATAACTTCGTCGCAGCTTACGATTCCCAAGAAAGTTTTAGGTCAAACACAATTATGAATACAACTGAATGTGTTGCCTTCTTTCTTCCAGATCCAATTGTACTTGGACCCGCCTTACTTCGGCCTGCCGGGGTGTAGGTAGAGTGGCGTACTTAGGGTGCTTGACCAGGCTAAGTCGATAGCACACTCCGGCCCTAGATTGGCTTGGTGGCATTCAGGCGAGTGGGCCATGAACAATGTTTGAATCTAAAAGAATTGACAATACAGCTCGAATTGTACATGAACTGGTCGAACTAAAATTTTTTAAGAATTGCACAACTTTGTTATAGACAAGAAAGAGAAAAATAAAAAAAGTTGAGCCTGTACAAAATAAATGCACGTGGAGTCTGTTTCACATGAGGATGTCTTTCATTATGGGTCCGGGGTACAGGGGAAATAGGTACACTCTTAGGGTACGGAACCAGGCTAAGCGTGTTTAATTTCTCGTTTGACCCAGGGTAGCTAGCCACACTTTTAGTCCTGAGACTGCGACAAGTGTTGCATGAACTTTGCGGACCTTCCGGGAAAGGTCCGGCTGTTTTCCCGGAGGAAATACCCGACTCTGTACAATGATTCTATAACATACACCTCAAGCTACTACAGACTCACCTCCGTGATATTAAGTGTAGAACTTACGGAGGTGCTCAATGTTCCAAGGATTTGGGAGAGGTGTCCCATCCTCGGTAGCCAAGCGAATGCTTCCGGGACGGGATACTTTAATCACCCGGAAGGGTCCCTCCCAGCTGGGGGAGAGTTTGTTTAACCCTTCTCTAGATTGTATTCTCCGTAGTACCAGATCGCCTTCCTCGAGCTGTCGGTTGTGTACATGCCGCTGATGATAGTGCCGAAGGGCTTGGCGGTATCGGGCATTCTGAACAGCTGCTTGGCACCTTCCCTCCTCAAGGAGGTCTAGGTCTTCACGTCGGAGCTGGTCCTGCGTGGCTTCGTCGAAGGTCCGGACCCGGAGTGACCCCAATGTGATTCCGGAGAAATGATTGCTTCAGCTCCACACACCAGGAAGAAGGGTGTCTCTCCAGTTGACCGGTTTGGAGTTGTCCTGTTGACCCATAAAGTGGGCGGAAGCTCATCAATCCAGTTGGCTCCATGTTTTTTCAAGTGCTCATAGGTGTGCGTTTTGAGTCCTTTAAGGATTTCAGCATTTGCTCTCTCAGCTTGGCCATTGCTTGCCGGGTGAGCTACGGAGGCATCGCAAACTTGAATGCCGAGGTCTTCGCAATATCCTTGAAATGCAAAGCTTGTGAATTGGGTCCCATTATCAGTGATGATTTTGTTTGGGACTCCAAATCTGCATACAATGGATTGCAAAAAGTTGATAGCAGATTGCTTGTTGATTGTCACAACTGGAGTTGCTTCCGGCCACTTGGTGAACTTGTCAATGGCAACGTACAGGAACTTGTAACCTCCGACGGCTCTTGGTAAAGGTCCCAAGATGTCCATCCCCCACACAGTGAAGGGCCATGTAGGAGGTATCATTTGTAGGGGTTGAGCCGGTGTGTGAATTTGCTTTGCATGAAATTGACATGCTTCGCATTTCTTCACCAGCTCAGTTGCATCCTAGAGTGCTGTAGGCCACTAGAAGCCATGCCGAAAGGCTTTACCAACCAGCGTGCGGGAAGACGCGTGGTTCCCACACTCGCCTCCATGTATTTCTGCGAGGAGCTCGCAGCCTTCTTCCCTTGTGATGCACCGCATTAGGATGCCATTGGCACCGCACCGGTAGAGATCCCCTTCTACCAACGTGTATCTTTTAGCCAATCTGACTACCCGGTCAGCGGATACATCATCGTCAGGAAGGATGTTGTCTTTCAATTAGTTCCGGATCTCCGAGATCCATGCATCGGAACTAACTTGAGCATTTGAGTCTTGCGTGCTGGGTTGCTCGGATCTTTCGGCAGCACCTACGACCCTTGATGGCTGCCATGGTAACAGGGCCATCGGGACCGTCAGCTTCGGGATGCTCATCTCGCCCCCTTCGCTCAGTTCGGCAGGCTGAGCTGTGGGTTTTTACAACCTCCGGACAAAAGTTCCATCAGGAGTCGGAGCTCCGGTTGACGCTTTTGTCGAGAGTTCGTCGGCTTCAGCGCTGTGGGCACGCTGGACATGGTGGAGATCTAGGACTTCGAAGTCCTTCTGAAGCCTCTGGACTTCAAGGAGGTAAGCAGCTAGCTGGAGATTGTTGCAGGAGAATTCACCCTTCACTTGCTTAATGATGAGCTGTGAATCTCCCTTGACCAGCAGTTGCTTGACACCGCATGATAGTGCCACCCTTAGTCCGTAAATGAGTGCTTCATATTCCGCCATGTTGTTGGTCGCCTTAAAGTCAAGGTGTACCATGTATTTTACCTTCTCTCCGGTTGGTGCGAGGAGAAGGATTCCAGCTCTGGCCCCCTGCTTTTGCATCGAGCCGTCGAAGTAGAGGGTCCAGTGAGGCTCGGTGAAGACCGGGCCTTGTGTTCCGGCTTCTGCTCACTGGGCCCCCCAGGGTTTGATGGAGAGGGAGTCCATTCCGCCATGAAGTATGCCAATGCTTGACTCTTGATTGCTTGCCTTGGAATGAATTCGAGATCAAATTCGGCCAATTCCGCTGCCCACTTTGCAATATTCCCAGTTGAGTTGGGATTATGCAAGATTGCTCGAAGTGGGTAAGAAGTCACCACTGAGATCTTGTGAGCTTGGAAATAATGGTGAAGCTTCCTGGAGGCAATAAGAAGTGCATAGAGCAGCTTATGCACCTCTAGGTATCGAGTCTTGGCGTCATGAAGTACTTCACTAATGAAGTACACTGGGCGCTGGATGGTCCGGACCCTCCCGGAGGGGCCCGAAGCTTCCTCTTCATTGATCCGGATCCTCCCGAAGGGGTCCAGATTTTCTTCGGGGACTTCCGGATCCTTGCTGGAGGAACCTAGAGCTTCTTCAGAAGCGACCTGGACCCTCCCGGAGGGGTCTGGGTCTTCTGAAGTAACTTCTTGTGGATTCAAGTCTGGGAGCTGGGACCCAGACTCGCTTTCAGGAACCTCCAGACCCTCCTGAAGGGGTCTGGACTCCTTAGTATGGGATGGTTCTGGTCTCTCCGCAACCAGGACCATACTGACGACTTCGTCAGTGGCTGAAATGTAAAGCAGCAAAGTCTCACCAGGGTTCGGAGCTATCAGAATTGGTAGGGTGGTGAGGAGCTGTTTTAGCTCCTGGAACGCCTTTTCTGCTTCTTCAGACCATTGGAATGGTCCGGACTTCCTTAATAACTTGAAGAAGGGGAGTGCCCGTTCCGCCAGTCTTGAAATGAACCGGTTGAGGGCTGCTAGACATCCAGTTAGCTTTTGGACGTCTTTGATGCGGGCTGGTGGCCGCATGTCTTCAATGGCTTTGATCTTCGCCGGATTAGCTTCTATGCCCCGGTGACTTACCAGGAAACCAAGAAGTTTTCCGGAGCTAACCCCGAAGACACACTTGTTTGGATTTAGCTTTGTGCGGGTGACCCGCAGCTTGTCGAAGACAGCCTGCAAGGTGTCAAGGAGTGACTCCTTGTTCTTGACCTTGACCACGATGTCGTCGACGTACACTTCCACTATGTCTCTAATGAGTTCTTCAAAGGTTTTGTACATAGCTCGTACAAAGGTTAATGCTGCATTCTTGAGACCAAATGGCATGGCTGTATAACAGTACAATCCATCTACTGTGATGAAAGAGGTATGCTCTTCATATTCCCTAGACATTCTGATTTGATGATACCCAGAATATGCTTCTAGGAAACACATTAATTCACACCCGGAGGTGGAATCCACTATCTGATCTATTCTAGGTAATGAGAATGGATCTTTTGGACATGCCTTATTTAGTGTTGTGTAGTCGATACACATTTGAAGCTTCCCGCCGGCCTTGGGCACAACGACTGGGTTTGCCAGCCATTTTGGATGGAAGACTTCTCGGATGAATCCAGCTTCGAGCAACTTCTTCACTTCTTGTCGAATGAAGTTCTGTCGCTCTACAGATTACTTCTGAGGCTTCTGATGCACAGGCCGGGCATCGGGGTAGATCTTCAGATTGTGATCAATCACTTCCCTGGGGATCCCAGGCATTTGTGACGGTTGCCAGGCAAACACGTCGACATTAGCCCGGAGGAAAGCGATGAGTGCGAGTTCCTATTTGTCGTTCAATCCCCCCGATATACGGGTGGTCTGAGCGGCATCGGAACCGATTTGGACAACTTTGACGGGAATGTCGGTGTCGCCGCTTGGCTGCACACGAGGTGCAGAAGTCGAGCCTCGCTAACGAATGCTCGGGGGTTTTGGAGCTTGCTCCTGCCTGGAATCCTCCTCTTGCGCCGTAGTAAGCGCATGGAGTTCTTATAGAGCAGTTACTCTGGTAGTACGATCTCCACGGATCCGGAGAACGCCTACTGGTGTTGGCATCTTTAACACCAGGTAACCATAATGAGCAGCTGCCATGAATTTGTACAAGGCAGGCCTACCCAAGATGGCATTGAAGGGTAAGTTGATCTGAGCAACGTCAAAGACCAACTTCTCGGTGCGATACTTCTCCCGAGTCCCGAAGGTAACGGGGAGGGTAATAGCTCTGAGTGGGGTAATGGCTCCCGGACCTACTCTAGAGAAAGGTCGGGAGGGGTGGAGATCCGAAGGTCGGAGTTGAAGCTTGGTAAAAGCTTCGAAGCTTATGAGGTTGAGCTCTGAACCTCCGTCTACCATGACATGGTGAAGCTGGATGTTATTGATGGTAGGAGATACCATCAAAGGTAGCTAACCAGCTCCAACCATGCTTCGAGGGCAGTCCGAAGCATCAAAAGTGATGGTTGTGTCCATCCACTTCCGATGAGGCTCCGCCCTGGCTGTAGGAGCTACAGCAGCCATGTCCCGACGCATAGTCTTGATGACGCGGCGGGAGGTGATGTCCCATGATCCACCAAAAATGGTGTTCATGGTCTTCCGACGCTCGTTGTCAGAGATGTTGGAATCATCGTCGACGGAGGTGTAGACGGCCTTCAGGACCTTTTTGGGATCCTGAAAACCTAACTCCTCTTCAGCCGGAGCTTCGTCAACTTTTTGTTTTCCTTCCCTCTGTCGGAAAGGAGCTTCTTCCCGGTGCTTGTTGTAGCGCTCGGCAAGGTTTTGGACCTCCTGACAGTCTTCCAAACTGTGGCTCTCCGTTTTGTGAATTGGACGCCACACTTTGGGTTTGCCACCGTCTTCAGAAGACGGTCGAGGTCGCTTCTCGGGGCGTGGCCCCCGGCCACCCGGAGCTGCAGCAGCTGCAGCATTGGATGCACCGGCCGACGGCTTCTTCTTGCCGTTGGTCTTTTTCTTCTTCTTGCCACTCCCGGGGGTAGCGGCTTCTCCTTTGGAGGATTTCTGTGATCCTCCGAAGTTGGTTTGGAGTGCATTTCACGACCCTCCGCAGCTCTGGCACATTTGTCAGCCAAGCTGAAGAGTTCCGTGACACTGGTAATCTCCTTGATCGCTAGTTTCTCCAGCATCTTCTTATCCCGCACTCCCTGTCTAAATGCCACGATGACATAGGCGCTAGAGATAGAAGGGATAGTGTTTCGTACCTGAGAGAATCTCTGGATGAATGATCGCAGGGATTCTCCTCCTTTTTGCACAACTGCAAAAAGGTCCAGTTCGGTGCCTGGTCGGGTGTAAGAACTCCCAAAGTTGGCGGTGAACTGCCGGCACAACTCCTCCCAACTGCTGATGGAGTTTGGTGGAAGGCTCATAAACCAGGACCTGGTGGTCCCAGTTAAAGCCACTGGGAAATAATTGGCCATTACGGCCTCATTTCCTCCAGCTGCCAAGATAGCAGTGCAGTAAATCTGAAGAAATTCGACAGGATTAACAGTCCCGTCGAACTTCTCCGGCAGGTGAGGCCGGAACTTCTGTGGCCACTTGACCATACGCAGATGCATGGTCAGGGCTGAACAGCCTCCTCCTACTCCTTCAGGAGCAGGAATGTCTTGAGCTTCTCGTCTTTCACGAGCACGCTCAATATGGACTCGGCTGTCTTGTTGGCGATATCGGCGATCAAGCTCCGCCCGGAGGTCATGAGTTGAAAGCCTTGATACCGTGTGAGTGCGTCGTGCCCCGGAGGGCAACGACGTCACCTGCTGTGATGCAGCACGTCTCTTGTTGTTGGAAACGTGCGGACCAAGTCTGCCAGATAAGGTCCATCGCTGCGACGGGGCCCGTCCTGAAGGAGGAGGACCCTGGTTGCTGATGCGGTCGGCTGCTGCTGCAACCAAGTGTTCCACATCGGCCCTCCACTACTCCATTGCATCCCGAGATGCGTCCGGAGGTGGTGGGCACTGAAGAAGAGCACGTGTTGCATGAAGCGTGTGTTCCGGGTTGTCAAGATTCGCCGACGTAGTGATTGACGCCGGTGCACCATCGCGTTGTCCAGCTTGATTTGCTGGTGGAGGCGGCGGTGGTGGAAGTGTGACTCCTGCTGGAACCGTGGTTCCTGCTGGTGGCTGCATATTGGAGGGATTACCCCCAACAGATTGAACAGCGGGATGACAGTTGGATGATCCAGCGGCTGAGTTCACCATTCTTGAAATCTCTGGTCCCCCTTCCTGGCGCGCCAACTGTCGGTGGTTTTGATCCGGCAGATCTCCCGACACTACTGAAGTGTTAGAGGAGTTTGAGGTTCGGTATGGGCGCGCGGATATTCCAGAAGGTGAGATGTCGAGTGACACAAGGTACACAAAGATTTACGTGGTTCGGGCCGCCTGAGCGTAATACCCTACTCCACGGGGTGTGTTGGTGTTGTATTGGATGTATGAGCTCAACGTCAGTTGAGAGTGTAAAGTCAGCGTGTCTCCAGAGAGTGTCCAGAGCATCCCCTATGTATCGTCGGCCTGTCCTTTTATAGTACAAGGGCAGGCTGTTACAAGTTAGCCTGGCCCGACATGTGGCCCCGGCGGTTACTGATATTGATACACATTCAACACGTTTAATTGCCCTTAATGACCAAGTTATGGGCCTTGACAGCACCATTACTGGTAATTAAGGTCGTCCGATCGTGTGTCATTAATATAGTATTAATGACACTTGATCGGGTCTTGAAGTCCTTGATTCCCCTTTGAAGATCCGAAGCCGTTGTGGAGTCTTGCGGAGGTTAGAGGCTGAAGATCCGACGGTTGGACACGTGGCAGCGCCGGAGCACACTGTGGGGAACAGATAGGTCCGGTGTTACCCGACACATTTCAGTTCCGGAGCTTCCCTCGGTCTGGGCTTAGGTCCGGGGGTGCTATTTCGGTACATAGCCCAGAGCTTCCCCCTTGTGGGCGGTAGCTCCGGTTTGATAGTACACGTGGCGACCCTAGGACTAACCATGTTGGAGAAGTGGGTCCGGTTATGTCTGACATGTGGGCCTCCGAATGTCTTCAAATCAAGTAGATGACATTCCCTTGAGATCTTTGCAATCCCAAGGGGTATATGGTACCCAGCGTACCGACAACATGTTTTATGCTATTATTTTCTTTTTCCTTATTTGCTACACATATTTATATATGTATGTTTTATATTTTATTATCTTTCTTTTATTCTACTAATGTTTAATGCATGAACATGTATGCAATGCACGATGCTGAAATTGAGGGTGTTACAAACCTACCCCCTTAAAGTGAATCTCACCCTCGAGATTCGACGGCGTGGAGAAAAGATGAGGGAATTCAGCCTTCAAGTCTTCTTCATGTTCCCACGTAGCTTCGGCTTCCATATGGTGGTTCCATTGCACTTTGCACAAACTGACCCTGTTATTCCTCGTGACCCTTTCCTTTACGTCCAAGATCTTGATAGGTTGCTCGACATAGGACAAATCCTCATGAAGTTCTAACTCGTACATTGGCACTTGTTCTTCTGGCACCCTCAGACACTTTTTTAGTTGAGATACGTGAAACACGTCATGTACATCGGAGAGATACACCGGCAGCTCGAGTTGATAAGCTACCTCTCCTTGCTAGTCCAAAATCTTAAATGGTCCGATGTAATGAGGTGTCAGTTTTCCTTTGACGTTAAACTGTCGCTGACCTCGGATAGGTGACACCTTGAGGTATACAAAATCTCCAACTTCAAATACCAGATTCCTTCGCCGATTATCCACATAACCTTTTGCCGCGACTAAGCGGCCCTTAGGTTTTCACGAATTATTTTAACTTGCCTATCAGCATCTTGTAACACATCAGGACCAAATACTTGATTCTCTCCTGTTTCATTTCAAAACAAAGGTGTCCTACACTTCCTTCCGTATAGTGCTTCATAGGGTGACATTTTCAAACTTGTTTGGTAACTATTGTTGTATGAAAATTCTGCATATGGCAAGCTCTTGTCCCAACTTTTCCCATGCTTCAAAGCACAAGCTCTTAACATGTCTTCCAAAATTTGATTGGTCCTCTCGGTTTGTCCATACGTTTTAGGGTGATATGCCGAACTGAAGTTCAACCTTGTTCCCCTTGCTTCATGCAATTTCTGCCAAAATGTGGAGGTAAACTGCAAACCCCTATCCGAGACTATCTTCTTCGGTACTCCGTGTCGACACACAATATGCTCCATGTATATGTCAGCCAATTGTGCAGCTGTATATTTGGTCTACACAGGGACAAAATGAGCTGACTTGGTTAAGTGATCCACAATTACCCAAATTGAGTCGTAACCGGACTGAGTACGTGGTAACCCAACTATGAAGTCCATTCCGATTTCTTCCCACTCCCGTTCTGAGATATTCAACGGTTGCAATAATCCAGTTGCCTTTGATGTTCAGCTTTAACTCTTTGGCACACATCACACAACGCAACATATTCGGCTATGTCCTTTTTCATGCTGGCCCACCAATAACATGTCTTTAAGTCCTTGTATATCTTTGTACAACCGGGATGAATTGAGTACAGCGAGTTATGTGCCTCCTTTAATATTGTCTCCCGGATATGCTTTACATTAGGCACAACTATTCTCTTTCCAAGCCATAAGGTACCATGTTCATCTTCATCAAATCTGAATTCTCTCCCTTCTTCGGTCCTTTCCTTGATTTCCTTGATCTCTTCGTCTGTGGTTTGTGCTTCTCGAATTTCTTGCTCCAGGGTTGGGTTTAACTCCATCATCTTCATCTCATTTACAAATTCAAGGTTCAACCGTTCAAACTCCTTACATAACTCGGATGGTAACTCTCGAACTGTGAGTTCATGACTTACTCCTTTTTTACTCAAAGCATCGGCCACTACATTGGCTTTTCTCGGATGATAGTTGATCCCCAAATCATAATCTTTGATGAGCTCCAACCATCTTCGTTGCCTCAAGTTCAGATCCGTTTGTGTGAAAATATACTTCAAACTCTTATGATCCGTATAAATTTCACACCTATGTCCAAGAATATAGTGTATCCAAATCTTCAATGCATGTACCACGACTGCAAGTTCTAAATCATGCGTTGGGTAATTCTGTTCATGTTTCTTCAATTGCCTTGATGCATATGCGACCACTTGACCTTCTTGCATGAGCACACATCCAAGTCCTTGTCTTTATGCATCACAATAAATATAAAAACTCTTGCTCACATCCGGCAGTACCAAAACTGGGGATGTTGTCAACATCTTCTTCAACTCCTCAAAACTTTCTTGACAAGCTTGAGTCCATTGGAAAGCATTTCCCTTCATTAGCGACTCCGTCATAGGCTTGGCTATCTTGGAAAAGTTCTTGATGAATCGACGGTAATATCCAGCCATCCCAAGGAAACTCCTTATTTCCTTTACGTTTTGTGGTGGCTCCCACTTCAACACGTCCCTCACCTTTCCGGGGTCAACCGATACTCCTCCTCCTGAGATGATATGACCCAAAGATGGCACATTTTTCAACCAAAATTGACACTTGTTGAACTTGGCATACAATTGATGCTTCCTCAATTTCTGTAACGTAAGCCTCAAGTATTCCTCATGTTCCTTCTCATCCTTCGAGTAGATCATAATGTCATCAATAAACACCACGACAAATTTATCCAAGTACTCCATGAAGACCTTACTCATGAGATACATAAAATAGGCAGGTGCATTAGTCAGTCCAAAGGACATCATGGTGTACTCATAAGATCCATACTGTGTCCTAAAAGTTTCTTGGTTATGTTCGATGGTCTAATCTTCATTTGAAAGTATCCTGACCTCAAATCAATCTTAGAGAAGACACAAACACCCTTCATCTGATCAAACAAGTCCTCTATGTGTGGCAAGGTGTACTTGTTCTTGATTGTTGCCTCGTTGAGAGCTCAGTAATCCACACACATCCTTTGCGTTCCATCCTTCTTGTCCACAAATAGAACGAGCGCTCCCCAAGGTGAAGAGCTTGGGCGAATAAAACCCTTCTCTAGTTGCTCTTGAATTTGCTTCTTGAGCTCCGCTAATTCCATAGGAGGCATCATATATGGCCTCTTAGCTATAGGTGCAGTTCCACGTATTAAATCAATAACAAACTCAATGTCTCGATCAGGTGGCATACCTGGCAACTCATCCGGAAAAATATCCAAAAATTCACACACCATCAGAATCTCCTCAATTGCAGTACCATCCATGTGATTCAGCTCCAATTGCTTCAGTGCATGTTGAGTTGCTTCAAATTCTACGGTGATCCCCTCCTAATTGGTCAACTTCACCGTCTTTGTGGCACATTCGATAACTCCATTGTGCTTCCTCAACCAGTCCATACCAAGTATAATGTCCAATCCTTGAGAATCCAAAACAATGAGGTTGGCGGAGAAGTCTACCCCGCATATTATAAGGCTTACTTTTGGACATACTATATTTGTCCTCATCTCTACTCCAGGAGACTTAACCAACAGAGTAAACTTCATATGAGAGATAGGCAAACTATACTTGGCAACATACTTCAATGCAATGAATGAATGTGATGCTCTAGAATCAAATAGCATAGTCGTGGGGTTGGAGTTTGCGAGAAACATATCAATGACCACGGCATCCGCTTGTTGAGCATCCTCCGTAGAGATGATTCATGTTGCAACGAGCAAAATTTTGCTGTCCACAGTTCCCTTGTTGAAAGTGCATCTAGGACTCCCTTGTGAGTTTTGGATGATTTATGACAAGCAATTGAGATCCTAACCTCCTTGTTGAGATGAGTGCAGGATTTTAATAGGAAAATGAGCAAAGTGCCAAAAAGAAGGAAGAATGAGAAGCAAAGTGGAAATGAGCTCGAGGAAGAAGAGTAGTAAATTATTGTGTATGGAGTGTGTTAAGGAAACACACCCCAAGAGCTCAATCACAATTAAACACACACATTGCACAAAGTTACACAGGACCGAACTAGTCCGATCACAACCAGACTAGTCCGATATCCTTTCTGCACGAGATCGGACAAGTCCGATATCTTTTCTGCATGAGATCGGACAAGTCCGATAAACATCGGACTAGTCCGATATCCTTTCTGACTAGAATCAGACTAGTCCTCCCCAGTGCGGACTAGTCCTCAAAACACTTCACAAGTCACACAAAATCCGACAAGTCCGATCACAACCGGACTAGTCCGATATTTTTCTGATCCAAATCGGACAAGTCCGATGTCTACACGGACTAGTCCAAAATACCCTCTGATCTGAATCGGACAAGTTCCCCAGTGCGGACTTGTCATCCTATACACTTAGGGTCTCACATGTCCGGACAAGTCCGATGTCTATCAGACTAGTCCGAAGATTTCCAGTAGTGAAATCGGACAAGTCCGTTCCTAGCCGGACTAGTCCGATATTTCGAGATACTTAGGGTTTGCTACACACAGCACACCGGACTAGTCCGGTGACCACCACGGACTAGTCTGAAATTTCTGAACCCTAACGGTCACTTTTAGAAACCCCATATAAATAGATGTGCATGGCCCAATTATGAAATCTCTCGAACCCTAGCGCCATCACACCACCCAAGAGCCTCAAAAACTACATCTCTCCACGAAATTAAGTGCAACAATGATCAATCCTTTGAGGATTCACTCTAGATCATTGGAGAGACACTTGCAACACCTCGTTGAGCTCTTGGTTTGATTCTCTAACACACTCCTGCGATTCATTTGTAATTTTTGAGTGTGTTCTTGGTGGTATTTCCTATTGTAATCCAAGGGAGCTCTCAACATGTGAGAAAGCCCCTTGAATTCGGTTATTCACCCCTTTGTGATTAGTGGAAGAGGATTGGCCTTCGTGGCGATCCGACGAAGGTAGGGTTGGAGAAGACCCGGTCCTTTTGTGGACTCCTCAACGTGGATGTAGTTTGCCTTTTGTGGTAGCCGAACCACGGGATAAATCCTTGTGTTTTTCTTTTGGTGTTCATCATTCTCATTCATCAATATAATCTAGGGTTTCAACAATCATTGCTCATCTGATGTTGAATTGTTAAACATAAGAATTAACTGTGATATAATCTAATATATAGCAATGGAACCTTTATTTGATTCTATATTTCCGCTGCATACTTAAAAGAATCAACCTAATCAATCAAGCTTAAACAACTCAGTCCGTGAACACCAGACTGGTCCGCACATTACCGGACTAGTCTGATATCTCTGGTATTGAACTTGTTGTTGAGTGTTGCAGGATCCGACAAAATTCGAAAAGGTCTATTCACCCCCCCTCTAGTCCCACATTCAATTGGTATCAGAGCAAGGTTCTTCAAGAAAGAGTCTAATCACTCAAAGAGATCATGTCGGAGATGAAGGACATCAACAAAATCAACAACCAAGAAGAGGTTAAAAATGACAAGACTCAAAAAGTGGAAAAGTACCTCGAAGCCATTCAAGACTTCGAGGACAACGATGAGGAGACACTGGAGCTAAAGGCGCTCCTTAGAAAGAAGGCACCTTCCAAAGGAAAAGTGAAAGTTGAAGAGAAGAAGAAGGGGAGTAGTCACACCGACTACTCTCGATATCCTTTTAACTATGATCGTCTAAATTCCAATAACAATCACTTATCCATCCCACTTGGAAAAGCCCCACACTTCAATGGAAGTGATTACTCAATGTGGAGGCAGAATATGAAAATACATTTGATTTCTCTCAATCCAAGTCTATGGCATGTTGTATGCACAGGGATATACATTTCGGACGACGACCAAGAGCTCACCCCAAGCCAAGAGCAGGCCATTCATAGAAATGCTCAAGCCGCAGCTGTAATCACCTCCTCACTCAGTCGGGACGAGTTCACCAAGGTGGATGGACTCGAAATTGATAAGGAGATTTGGGATACACTGCAAACTGCACATGAAGGTGACCGACATGCGCGTGAAGCAAAGATTGAGATGATCGAAGGCGAACTAGGAAGATTCAAAATTGAGGAAGACGAGTCACCCCAAGATATGTACAATCAATTGAAGACACTCGTCAACAAAGTTCGATCATATGGGAGCAAGAAGAGGAATGACCACGAGGTGGTAAAGCTCATCCTTAGAGCTTTTATGCCTCGCAATGTCACGCTATGCTCCATGATTACCGAAAGTCCCAGATACAAAAGGATGACTCCGGATGAATTGCTTAGAAAAATCATCAACTTTGAGATGATGGAAAAACAAGCAAAGCACGTCAAGGAAATTGCCAACCTCACCTCGGCCAAGAAGAAATGGGTTGCTTTAAAGTCCACCCTCAAGGCTCTATCCAAAGAGGCAAGAGAAGCACAACTAGAGGAAGATAGTGACGACGAGAGCAGTGAGCTAGATGAAGAGTACATGATATTATTTATGAAAAAGTTCAAGAGAATAATGAATAAAAGACAAGGGACAAAATCAAGTGAAGGAAAAAACAAGGAAAGAACGAAGCCGAAGTTGAGGCGGGCATGCTATAATTGTGGTGAGTATAACCACTTTATAGTTGATTGCCCATATGAGGAGAACAAGAAGAAGACCAAAGAAGCCAAGCCTCAACCTAAGAAATTCTTCAAGAAGAAGAAACAAGCCGAACAAGCGCACATTGGGAAGGAGTGGGACTCAAACGATGAGTCCTCGTCATCTGAAGAAGAAGAGATGGATAGCATAGCAATCGAGAGTGCGTCCAAGATATCTACACTCTTCCCCACACTCGACGCAAGGAAGGGAAATGGCACGTGCCTTATGGCAAAGGAAGGTAAACGCAAGATAATCATCAAAACCCCTTCCGTGCATTCCTACTCTAGTGACGATGAAATAATTAGTGATGATGAAGATATGCTTAGTGGACTAGATAGGAAAGCTGCAACAAAAATGAAATTTTTACTTGATCAACTTGTTGAGAAGGAGAGGTTGATTCATCGTCAAGAGGACATGATTATCTCCCAAAAGGAGGAGTATGTCGAACTTGATAAACTTCTAGAACTTGAAAAGGAGAAAAACAATTCACTAGAGCTTGAGTTAGCTTCAGGCAAGAAAGCTTGCTTGGAGTTAACTGACTCAAATGTTGCAATCAAGGACCAACTTGCTGACCTGATCAAGGTTAACAATATCCTTGAAGTGCAAGTTGAGTCACTCAAGCTGAGTGAACCTTCCTCCTCTTCAAGTTCACCTTCTCAACCCACTAAAACTGATTTTGCTCATATGTGCACATGTAGTAAGATTGACACCAGTTTGAAGGAGAAGTCAACCTCCACCAAGGATAAACATCCTACCCAATGTGGCATATTTGACAAGGAGAAGATCAACTATGCACGTAGTGCATACTTGGTCCAAAGACCTCCAAATGTCAAATATGGCATTGGTTACTCTTATGGTGAAAAGCAGCATGCTGGAAGTCATAAGAATAACAAGGGGAGGATTTCCTTTGTGAAGGGAAGACCCTCTCAAACTGGTAAGTCGAAGGGTAAAAACTTGAACTCACACGAATACCGGACTAGTCCGGTAAGTGTCCAGACAAGTTTGGTCCTCCGGACAAGTCCGGCCTCCCAGACTAGCCCTGTATACAAACAACAACGATTACTCTTTAGAACCTTTGATGCCTCCTATGTGTTAATGAGAAATAATTTTGGCAAGGTTTATGCTAATTATGTTGGGCCACGCCATGGGAACACCAAATCTCATGTGTGGGTGCCCAAATGTATTGTAACTAACCTCCAAGGACCCAAGCAAGCTTGGGTACCTAAAACCAAAGCATAATTTGTTTTTGCAGGCCTATTCCTCCGGTGGATCCAAATGCGTGCTAGACAGTGGCTTCACCAACCACATGACCGGAGAAAGAAGAATGTTCGTGGAATATGAAGAGAATGAGGACCCAAACGAAGGCATCTACTTTGGAGATAATAGTCAAGGAAGGGTGCTCGGTACCGGTAAAATTGCAATATCTTCTACACACACACTTTCTCATGTTTTATATGTTGAATCCTTAGATTATAACATGTTGTCCATATCTCAGCTATGTGACAAAGGTTATAATTGCTTGTTCACTAACGAGGGTGTGACCGTCTCTAGGAGGAGTGATGGTTCCATTGCTTTCAAGGGTATGTTGAAGGGAAAGCTTTACCTCGTTGACTTCAACAAGGATAAAGTCGAACTTGACACATGCTTGATTGCAAAGACCAACATGGGTTGGCTGTGGCATAGACGGCTAGCGCATGTTGGTATGAGGAATCTTCAAAAACTCCTCAAGGGCGATCACATCCGCGGTTTGAAGGATGTTGTTTTTGAGAAAGACAGGCCTTGTAGCGTGTGCGAAGTTGGGAAGCAAGTTGGAGCACTTCATCCCGCAAAGAACGTCATGACTACAACAAGACCGCTTGAACTACTTCACATGGACTTATTTGGTCCAATTGCTTACATAAGCATCGGCGGTAACAAATATGGTTTAGTTATTATTGATGACTTTTCTCGCTTCACTTGGGTTTTCTTTTTGCACGATAAGTCAGAAACACAAGGAACACTCAAGAAGTTCTTCAAGCGAGCTCAAAACAAATTCTCATTGACAATCAAGAGTATTCAAAGTGACAACGGCACGGAGTTCAAGAACACACAAGTGGAGGAGTACCTTGATGAAGAGGGTATCAAGCACGAATTTTCAGCGCCATACTCGCCACAACAAAACGGATTTGCCGAAAGAAAGAACCGAACACTCATAGAGATGGCAAGAACAATGCTCGATGAGTACAAGACCCCGGATCGATTTTGGGCAGAAGCGATTAACACCGCTTGCCACGCCGTAAATCGACTTTATCTTCATCGACTACTCAAGAAGACATCTTATGAGCTACCCACCGGTAACAAACCAAATATCTCATATTTTCGAGTTTTCGGTTCTCCATGTTATATCCTGAACAAGAAGCCTAGGAATTCAAAGTTCGCTTTGAAGTCCAATGAAGGTTTCTTGCTTGGTTATGATTCGAACACTACGCATATCGTGTTTTCAACAAGGCCTCTGGACTCGTTGAAATAGCACATGACGTAGTGTTCGATGAGACTAATGGCTCCCAAAAGGAGCAAGTTGATCCATGTGAACTAGGTAAAGAAGAAGCTCCCTGTCAAGCATTGAAGAGAATGGCTCTAGGTGAGGTTCGACCACAAGATCCACCTCCACACGTACATGAGGAAGATGAACCACAGGAGGAGATCAACGGTCAAGGGGGAGCTTCAACACAAGATCAACCACAAAGATACCAAGATGATCAACAAGTCAACGAAGTAAATAACTTAGGGGGGAGCAGATAATCATGAAGATACAACTTCTCAAGTGCCACACCCAAGAGTACACCAATGCGTCCAAAGGGATCACCCAATCGACAACATCATCGGTGACATCCAAAAGGGAGTAACCACTAGATCTCGCTTAGCTAACTTTTGTGAACACTATTCGTTGTATCCTTTTTGGAACCACGCAGGGTTGAAGATGCATTGAAAGATCCGGACTGGGTGGTGGCAATGCAAGAAGAATTGAACAACTTCAAGTGGAACGAAGTATGAGAACTTGTGGCAAGACCCAATGCAAACATTGTTGGCACCAAATGGGTCTTCCGCAACAAACAAGATGAACACGGGGTGGTGACAAGGAACAAGGCACGACTTGTGGCCAAAGGTTATTCACAAGTCGAAGGTTTGGATTTTGATGTGACTTTTGCTCCAGTAGCTAGGCTTGAATCTATTAGAACATTACTTGCATATGCTACTCACCATGATTTCAAGCTGTATCAAATGGATGTGAAAAGCGCCTTCCTCAATAGACCAATCAAAGAAGAGGTGTACGTGGAGCAACCACTCGGGTTTGAAGACGAAGAGTTCCCCGACCACGTGTTTAAATTGCGTAAGGCTCTCTACGGCCTCAAACAAGCTCCTAGAGCCTGGTATGGGTGTCTTAGAGATTTCTTAATTGAAAATGGTTTAAGATTGGCAAAGTAGATTATACACTGTTTACAAATAATTTTGATGATAATCTTTTTATTTATCAAATTTATGTTGACGATATAATCTTTGGGTCAACTAACCAATCTTTTTGTGAAGAATTTAGTAAAATCATGACAGACAGGTTTCAAATGTCAATGGTGGGAGAGTTAAAGTACTTCTTAGGATTCCAAGTACGACAGTAGAAGGAAGGAACGTTCCTAAGCCAAACCAAGTACACGCAGGACATACTCAAGAAGTTCGGCATGGACAAGGCGAAGCCCATAAAAACCCCCATGGCAACGAATGGCCACCTAGACCTCAATGAAGATGGACCTAACGTCGACCAAAAGGTATATCGCTCCATGATTGGATCTCTACTCTATTTATGTGCATCTAAGCCAGATATTATGTTGAGTGTATGTCTGTGTGCAAGATTTCAAGTCAATCCTAAGGAATGTCACTTGACAACCGTAAAAAGGATCTTGAGATATTTAGTTCATACACCCAACCTTGGCCTTTGGTACCCAAAAGGCTCACAATTCAATCTCAATGGTTACTCCGATGCGGATTACGCTGGGTGCAAAGTAGATAGAAAAAACACTTCCGGTACATGCCAATTCCTAGGGAGATCCCTAGTTTCTTGGTCCTCCAAGAAACAAAATTCCATTGCCTTATCCACAACCGAGGCGGAGTATGTTGCAGCCGGGAGTTGTTGTGCTCAACTCCTCTGGATGTGACAAACTCTAAAGGACTATGGTTACAATATGAACTATATTCCACTCCTTTGTGACAATGAGAGTGTCATTAAAATTGCCCACAGTCCAGTTGAGCACTCCAGAACTAAACACATAGACATAAGACACCACTTTTTGAGAGATCATGCCATGAAAGGAGACATAGCCATTTCACATGTCAACACTCAGAAGCAATTAGCCGACATATTCACCAAGCCACTTGATGAAAAATGCTTTTGCGAACTCCAAAATGAACTAAATATCCTTGATGCTCGGAGTGTGGCTTGAAATGTTGCATACCTGTATGAATTCTTCAAATATGTTGTTTTGGACTGTGAAAATCACCTCTCTCATTTTTCTCCGAAAAACTATGTCAATTACTAGATCTTGGTGAATTATGATCATTGCTTGATTGTTGTATGCTTACTGATCATATTCATCAAGACTATTTGATTTTATTTGCCCCTCTATTCTCTTATTGTGAACCTTCAAATATATATGAATGGGCTATGTAATTCTTTCCTGGTGACCACGGACTAGTCCGGGGTTACCCGGACTAGTCCGCTCATGCAGATTA
The DNA here is from genome assembly GCA_036927565.1 of Tuctoria greenei. Classification (NCBI taxonomy): domain Eukaryota; kingdom Viridiplantae; phylum Streptophyta; class Magnoliopsida; order Poales; family Poaceae; genus Tuctoria; species Tuctoria greenei. The sequence goes on along the minus strand of JAYESD010000008.1, from coordinate 200,620,636 downwards.
GTCCGCAGAGTGCCGGTTAGGCCGGACCAGTCCGACAGACCACGGACTAGTCCGATATTGCTCTCTGGATGAGTTCGGACTAGTCCGGTCACATCCGGACTTGTCCAATTTTTTGTGTCCATAACCCTAGCTGCCACCAAACCCTAATCCCTTCTTCCTCCACTCTAGCTCACGCATTCTCTTTCTTCCGCTCGAGCTCCCAAGGCGATCTCTTGCTCCCTCCACCAAAAAGCTTCGCTTTTGGGCGGAAATCAAGCTTGTCCACTTGAGGATTGAAGCTAGCGGACTTGTCTGGCCTTCAACACCCCTCATCTCCAAGTTTCAATCGAATTCTTCGGTAATTTTCACCCAAACCCTAAAAATCTCAATTTTCTTCATTGTAGATCGAACAGCCTAGCATCTTTCACTATATACATGCCTCCCTGTCGTATTGCGTTCTTGCTAAGCTAATTGTGCATTAAGAATCAACATTTGTCCAGTTTCTTAGGCTTTTGAGTTTGAATACCGGACTAGTCTGGTCCATGCACGGACAAGCCCAGTCCCCCCGGACTAGTTTGTGCCGGTACACCAGACAAGTCCAATGTTTCTGAACTCAAAACCTAATTCTTCAATTCCTTAATGCAATTCCTTGCTGCTCGTTCACACCTATGTCTTGTGTCATTCATTATCATTCATACCACTCATTCTCAGGTCATGTCGAGCTCCGACAATGATGTCTCCGATTTTGAGGCCGAGAGGGACCATGAGGTGGCACCTCGGACCTCGACAGATCTTGGCAAGAAGCGCCAAGAAAGACCGTCTGAGCCAGCCCAGTCTCCTCCACAGGCTCGGAGGAAGGTGCTAGCTAAGAAGCCAGTCTCTAAGGTAGCTGCATCATCAAGTGGCCCTCGCCAAGCAAAGGGCAAGGGAAAGGGGATTGCTACGGGTCCGGTTGGCCCGTTGAAACTTCATGCTCCAAGGGAAGGGGTTCGGGACCCAAATGAAGAGAAGTTCAACGGGAAGGGCAGTGACTCGGCGGCCAAGTTCAGAAGCATCGATTGGTATGGCCGACCGAAGCAAGCGGCTGATGGACGATTCTGGTGCAACTTCCATGCTGACTTCTACAGATCGGTGTATCTCCCAATGAAGACACCAGTTGTGCACAGTCAGTGGATTGACTGGGCACATTTTGAGAAGAAGGGCTTCTCACCATTCACTAATGTGGTGAGAGCCATTGAGAAGCATGGACTAAGAGATCTATTTGCTTTCAGAAATAACTGGAATGGTGAAGTGATTGTGCAGTTCTTTGCGACCTGTCACTTCTCTAGTGAGGATGAGGAGAGTGTCACTTGGATGACCCATGGATCCAAGTACAGCATTACTCAAGAAGATTTCACTAACCTGCTTCATCTTGACACCACAAGATCTGATTGCTTGGTCATACACAACATTGGTGTCATTGACAAGGATAGGATGAAGTTCCTATATGAGACAAACTCAAAGTTCAACCCTCCTTCCACCAAAAACATGAATCCATTCTTTGTGGTGTTGAACAGAGTGTTAAGGAAGATAATTGCTCCCAAGGATGGAGATGCTGGGAGTGTGCAAGGATACCTCCGGACTCTGATGAGAGTCACAAGCAAGGACTGCCCATTTGATATGGCGGAGTACATTTGGAATGATATGGTGAACATATCCTGCACTCCCAACAGATCTTGCGGATACGCTCCTTACTTAATGTTTGTGATTGAAAGAGTCACTGACATTGAGTTTGTGAAAGATGTGGAGCATATCCCCTTGAGGCCTCAAATGCCTCAAAAGCCGAGTGTGCAGGCTGCTCCCTCGCTGGCCTCCAGCCCCGAGGCACTGGCAAGAACAAGAGAAGATGTCAGAGCTGCTCCAACTTCAAGGGCAACCCCTTAGAGAGGATCAGCTAGTGGAATCCTCAAATACCTAGCTGCCATCTTCACCTCCTGCAAGAAGGCCGAAGTGAAGGTCCACAAGCTCAACATGAAAAGAAAGGAGGACATGAAGTACATCAAGGCAAATGTGAAGCAAATTTGCCAGAAGCTGGAGATCGACCCCATTGGATCTCCAGTGATTTCTGAGGACTCCGACCCGGACTACACTGAGCTCGGTCCCTTGACCCCATCCGAGCTTGCCTACTTTGGCGTTGGGGGCTTGAGCATCTCTGCCCCTCCTCCTTCTCCTTCTCATCAAGCTGAAGATGAAGAAGACAAAGACGACGATGAGAGGACCGACAGTGAAGAGTGAAGACATTAGGACCCTCCTCTCCTTATTTTTGGTGTCTTGATGCCAAAGGGGGGGAGATTGAGGGGGAGTCTTAGCTTTAGCTATAAGGTGCGAGGAGAGAGCTCTCTTTATGTTTTCTTAACTCTTTTGAGGCTTGTAATGTTTTAACAATGATCTTATGTTAATTATGGTTCTGTGATGCAATGATTTGATCCTTTGAGTAGTGTTTATGAAAACTGAGATTTTGTTCTAAAATGACATATATTCTTGCTATTGGTTGATTAAAGTCAATTATGTCATTCTTTATGTTCCAGTGTACTTAGTTATGCATCCCACCATAAAGAATGCACATATGGATTATACTCTCACTGCTTGATGTATTTTGGACCCATATGTGCATGCTTTATGAAAATCTCAATTTTTATCATATTTTGTGAAATCTCAATTGGTTGTCATCAATCACCAAAAAGGGGAGATTGAAAGTGCATCTAGGACTCCCTTGTGGGTTTTGGATGATTTATGACAAGCAATTGAGATCCTAACCTCCTTGTTGAGATGAGTGCAGGATTTTAATAGGAAAATGAGCAAAGTGCCAAAAAGAAGGAAGAATGTGAAGCAAAGTGGAAATGAGCTCGAGGAAGAAGAGTAGTAGATTATTGTGTATGGAGTGTGTTAAGGAAACACACCCCAAGAGCTCGGACTAGTCCGATCACAATCGGACTAGTCCGATATCCTTTCTGACTAGAATCGGACTAGTCCTCCCCAGTGTGGACTAGTCCTCAAAACACTTCACAAGTCACACAAAATCGTACAAGCCCGATCACAATCGGACTAGTCCCATATTCTTTCTGATCCAAATCGGACAAGTCCGATGTCTACACGGAGTAGTCTGAAATACCCTCTGATCTGAATCGGACAAGTTCCCCAGTGCGGACTTGTCATCCTATACACTTAGGGTCTCACATGTACGGACAAGTCTGATGTCTATCGGACTAGTCTGAAGATTTCCAGTAGTGAAATCGGACAAGTCCGTTCCTAGCCGGACTAGTCCGATATTTCGGAGTACTTAGGGTTTGCTACACACAGCACACCGGACTAGTCCGGTGACCACCACGGACTAGTCCAAACTTTCTGAACCCTAACGATCACTTTTAGAAATCTCATATAAATAGAGGTGCACGGCCCAATTATGAAATCTCTCGAACCCTAGCGCCGTCACACCACCCAAGAGCCTCAAAAACTACATCTCTCCACGAAATTAAGTGCAACAACGATCAATCCTTTGAGGATTCACTCTAGATCATTGGAGAGACACTTGCAACACCATGTTGAGCTCTTGGTTTGATTCTCTAACACACTCATGCGATTCATTTGTAATTTTTGAGTGTGTTCTTGGTGGTATTTCCTGTTGTAATCCAAGGGAGCTCTCAACGTGTGAGAAAGCCCCTTAAATTCAGTTATTCACCCCTTTGTGATTAGTGGAAGAGGATTGTCCTTTGTGGCGATCCGACGAGGGTAGGGTTGGAGAAGACCCGGTCCTTTTGTGGACTCATCAACATGGATGTTGGTTTCCTTTTGTGGTAGCCGAACCACGGGATAAATCCTTGTGTTTTGCTTTTGGTGTTCATCATTCTCATTCATCAATATAATCTAGGGTTTCAACAATCATTGCTCATCTTACGTTGAATTGTCAAACATAAGAAATAACTGCGATATAATCTAATATATAACATTGGAACCTTTATTTGATTCTATATTTCCGCTGCATACTTAAAAGAATCAACCTAATCAATCAAGCTTAAACAACTCAGCCGTGAACACCGGACTGGTCCGCACATTACCAGACTAGTCTGATATCTCTGGTATTGAACTTGTTGTTGAGTGTTGCAGGATCCGACAAAATTCGAAAAGGCCTATTCACCCCCCCCCCCCTAGGCCCACATTCACTTGTGGCTATCCTCCATTGGGTTTTGGGTTTTGCCTCGGCGCATTGCTTCCTTGACCAAGGACTAACTTAGGACATTGATGCGCAAAGTGTCCAGCTTCTCCACATGTATAGCACTTCTTAACTCCTCCGGGATTATTGGGGCGGGCTTGGTTCTGAACATTTGCACCAAAAAAATTAGCACGAGGTGCATATGGCATTGGAGGCCTAGGTGCATGCATAACCGGGCACTACTACACGAACTGAGTTGGGCGTGGTGCATAACTAGGGCGCTGTACAGGAGCAAAGGAGCTGTAGTATGATGCATTAGGAGGCGCAAAGCGAGGGCGCACATTACTTCATTGTTGTTGTCCTTGACATGGCGCCTTCCTCTTATTGTCTTACTCCATCTCACGAACCTTATTCTCCACCACAATTACTTTGTCCATGTCGGTACCCTAAAAACCATACACCCCCTGAGATTACAAAGATCTCAAGGGAAGGACGTCTACTCAAATTGAAGACCCTCGGAGGCCCACTTGTCATACATAACCGGACCTGCTTCCCCAACATGGTTAACCCCTAGGTTGCCACGTGTACTGTCAGACCGGAGCTATTACCCGCAAGGGTGAAGCTCCGGGCTAGGTAGAGAAACGGCACCTCCGGATTTAACCCCTGACCGAGAGAAGCTCCGGACCTGACACGTGCCAGGCCACCCCGGAGCTTCCCGCTTCCCACAAACAAGCTCCGGAGCTGCCACGTGTCCATACGTCGGAGCTGGCCGCTTCAAACCTCCGGGAGACATTGTAACGGCTCCGGATCTTCAAAGGACAGCCGCAGACTTCAAGACCCGATTAATTGTCATTAATTCCACATTAATGACACTTAATCGGACGATCTTAACACCTGTAACGGCACTGTTGGAGCCGTTACAGGGTTATTAACAACAATTAATCTCGTGTATCAATACTAGTAACCGCCTGTAACACCCCAGCCACTACGGGCCTGGCGGTCGTTACTCCTGGCAGTTCTATAGGATCACAGACTAGCCTCACAGACCAACACTAGTCTTTTCTGCGCACTTTGTCCTCACTCCTGCGCACCCGGGAAAACTTCCCGGTCGGTCACCCATCCACAAATTGCTCCGGGCCAAGCACGCTTAACCTCGGAGTTCTTTGCAGGTGAGCTTCCGGAAAAGAAGGTATACCTTGGTGGTATGAGTATTCTATCAATTCTATTAAGCCTTGAGCCAGGATGTCACAATCCACCCCCCTTAGAAGACCGACGTCCTCGTCGGTCAACTCCCAAGCCAGGAACGTCCCCTCTTGGCCACGTCCATACGTTCAGTACTGGCATACGCACCATACCGTGTCCCTCCTAGAGGACCCACGCGTCATGCATACGTACCCACGTCCCTGACCCGTATGCACCCGTGAAACCGCGAGCGTCGGCTCTGATACCATTTTGTAACACCCCAGCCACTACGGGCCTGGCGGTCGTTACTCCTGGCAGTTCTATAGGATCACAGACTAGCCTCACAGACCAACACTAGTCTTTTCTGCGCACTTTGTCCTCACTCCTGCGCACCCGGGAAAACTTCCCGGTCGGTCACCCATCCACAAATTGCTCCGGGCCAAGCACGCTTAACCTCGGAGTTCTTTGCAGGTGAGCTTCCGGAAAAGAAGGTATACCTTGGTGGTATGAGTATTCTATCAATTCTATTAAGCCTTGAGCCAGGATGTCACACCGCCAGGGCCACATGTCGGGCCAGGCTGACTTGTAACGGTTTGTCCTTGTACTATAAAAGGACAAACCGACGATACACGAAAGGCATCGGACTCTCGAACGCTCTCAAGCTCACAAGTTAATACAACATACACACACCCGTGGAGTAGGGTATTACGCTCAGGCGGCCCGAACCACGTAAACCATTGTGTCTCTCGTGTCCAATCGTGATTCACCTTCTTGAGTCTCCGTGCGCCCACACCGAACTACAAACTCCTTCAATACTTTAGTAGTGTCAGGAGATCTGCCGACTCCAACAGTCGACAGTTGGCGCGCCAGGTAGGGGGGCCTGAGATCTTCAAGAATGGTGAATTCTGCGGCTGGATCATCCAACGGGCAACCTGCTGCTCAGGCTGTCGGAGACAATCCCTCCAACATGCAGCCACCAGCAGGAGCCTCAGGACCAGCAGGAGTCACACTTCCACCACCACCATCTTCTCCGGCAAGACGTGTCGGGCAACATGATGGTGCGCCAGCGTCACATACTGCGCCGGCAAGTCGTGACAACCCAGAACACGCGCTCCATGCAGCGCGTGCTCTTCTCCAGCGACCACCACCTCCGGATGCATCTCAAGGTGCCATGGAGCAATGGAGGGCTGATGTTGAGCATTTGGTCGCAGCAGCGGCCGAACGCCTCAACAACCAGGGTCCACCTCCTTCAGGGCGGGCCCCATCGCAGCGACGGACGTTGTCTGGAAGACTTGGTCCGCATGTCTCCAACAACCGAAGAAGAGCTGCGTCACAGCAAGTGACGTCGTTGCCCTCTGGGGCACGACACACCCATACTGCATCTCGGCTTTCGACACATGACCTCCGGGCGGAGCTTGATCGCCGATACCGCCAACAGGATGGCCGTGTCCATATCGAGCGAGCTCGAGAAAGACGGGATGCTCAAGACCTTTCTACTCTGGAAGGAGTAGGAGGAGGCTGTTCCGCCCTAGCCATGCACCTGCGCATGGTTAGATGGCCACAGAAGTTCCGGCCACACCTGCCGGAAAAATTCGACGGGACTGTCAACCCCGTAGAATTTCTGCAGATATACTCCACTGCAATCCTAGCAGCTGGAGGAAACGAGGCCGTAATGGCCAACTACTTTCCAGTGGCCTTAACTGGGACCGCCAAGTCCTGGTTTATGAGCCTTCCACCCAATTCTATTGACAGTTGGGAGGAGCTGTGCCGTCAGTTCACTGCCAACTTCGGGAGTTCATACACCCGACCGGGCACTGAACTGGACCTTTTTGCGGTAGTGCAAAAAGGAGGAGAATCTTTGCGGTCATTCATCCAGAGGTTCTCTCAGGTACGTAACACAATCCCTTCTATCTCAAGCGCTTCTGTCATTGTGGCATTCAGACAGGGTGTGCGAGACAAGAAGATGTTGGAGAAGCTGGCGATCAAAGAGATCACCAGCGTCACGGAGCTCTTCAGCTTGGCAGACAAATGTGCCAGAGCTGCGGAGGGTCGTGAAATGCACTCCAAACCAGCCTTGGAGGATCATAAAAAATCCTCCAAAGAAGAAGCCGCTACCTCCGGGAGTGGCAAGAAGAAAAAGAAGACCAACGGCAAGAAGAAGCCGTCGACCGGCACATCCAACGTTGCAGCCACTGCAACTCCTGGTGGCCGGGGGCCACGCCCCGAGAAGCGACCTCGACCGTCTTCCGAAGACGGTGGCAAATCCAAAATGTGGTGCCCCATTCACAAAACGGGCAGCCACAGGCTGGAAGACTGCCGGGAGGTCCAAAACCTTGTCGAGCGCTACCACAAGCGCCGGGAAGGGTCTCCCTTCCGACAGAGGGAGGGAAAACAAAAGGTCGATGAAGCTCCGGCTGAATAGGAGTTAGGTTTTCAGGACCCCAAAAAGGTCCTGAAAGTCGTCTACACCTCCGTCGACGATGAATCCGACGTCTCCGACAACGAGCGTCGGAAAACCATGAACACCATCTTTGGTGGATCATGGGACATCACTTCTCGTCGTGTCATCAAGACTATGCGGCGGGATATGGCTGCTGTAGCTCCTACAGCTAGACCGGAGCCACATCGAAAGTGGATGGACACACCCATCACTTTTGATGCTTCGGACTGTCCTCAAAGCATGGTCGGAGCTGGCCAATTACCCTTGATGGTATCTCCCACCATCAACAACATCCAGCTCCATCATGTCATGGTAGACGGAGGTTCGGGGCTTAACCTCATCAGCTTCGAAGCTTTCACTAAGCTTCAGCTCTGACCTTCGGACCTCCAGCCCTCTCGACCTTTCTCCGGAGTAGGTCCGGGGGCCATTACCCCACTCGGAGCTATTACTCTCCCCGTTACCTTCGGGACCAGGGAGAAGTATCGCACCGAGAAGTTGGTCTTCGACATCGCTCAGATCAACTTACCATTCAACGCCATCTTGGGTAGACCTGCCCTGTACAAATTCATGGCAGCTGCTCATTATGGATACCTGGTGTTGAAGATGCCAACACCAGTAGGCGTTCTCCGGATCCGCGGAGATCGCACTGCCGGAGTAACTGCTCTGGAGGAACTCCACGCACTCACCACGGCGCAAGAGGAGGACTCCAGACAGGAGCAAGCTCCGAAACCCCCGAGCATTCGTCAACGAGGCTCGACCTCTGCACCCCGTGTGCAGCCAAGCAGCGACACCGACATTCCCGTCAAAGTCGTCCAAATTGGTTCCGATGCCGCTCAAACCACCCGTATATCAGGAGGGTTGAACGACAAATAGGAACTCGCGCTCATCACTTTCCTCCGGGCTAACGTTGACGTGTTTGCTTGGCAACCGTCACAAATGCCTGGGATCCCCAGGGAAGTGATTGAGCACAATCTGAAGATTTACCCCGATGCTTGGCCTGTGCATTAGAAACCTCGGAAGCAATCTGTGGAGCGACAGAACTTCATCTGACAAGAAGTGAAGAAGTTGCTCGAAGCCGGATTCATCCGAGAAGTCTACCATCCAAAATGGCTGGCAAACCCAGTCGTTGTGCCCAAGGCCGGCGGGAAACTTCGGATGTGCATCGACTACACCACACTGAATAAGGCATGTCCAAAAGATCCATTCCCACTACCTAGAATAGATCAGATAGTGGATTCCACCTCCGGGTGCGAGTTACTGTGTTTTCTAGACGCATATTCTGGATATCATCAAATCAGGATGTCTAGGGAGGATGAAGAGCATACTTCATTCATCACAGTGGATGGATTGTATTGTTACACAGCCATGCCTTTTGGTCTCAAGAATGCAGCTTCAACTTTTGTACGAGCTATGTACAAAACTTTTGAAGAACTCATCAGAGACATAGTGGAAGTGTACGTCGATGACATCGTGGTCAAAGTCAAGAACAAGGAGTCCCTCTTGGACACCTTGCAGGCTGTCTTCGACAAGCTGCGGGCCACCCGCACGAAGCTAAACCCAGACAAGTGCGTCTTCGGGGTTAGTTCCGGAAAGCTTCTTGGTTTCCTGGTAAGTCACCGGGGCATAGAGGCTAATCCGGCGAAGATAAAAGCCATTGAAGACATGCGGCCACCAACCCGCATCAAAGACGTCCAAAAGTTAACTGGATGTCTAGCAGCCCTCAGCCGGTTCATTTCAAGACTGGCGGAAAGAGCACTTCCCTTCTTCAAGTTACTGAGGAAATCCGGACCATTCCAATGGTCTGAAGAAGCAGAGAAGGCATTCCAGGAGCTGAAACAGTTCCTCACCATCCTACCAGTCCTGGTAGCTCCGAACCCTGGTGAGCCTTTATTGCTTTACATTTCAGCTACTGACGAAGTCGTCAGTATGGTTCTGGTTGCGGAGAGACCGGAACTACCCAATACTCAGGAGTCCAGACCCCTTCGGGAGGGTCTGGAGGTTCCTGAAAGCGGGTCTGGGTCCCAGCTCCCAGACTTGAACCCACAAGAAGCCACTTCAGAGGACCCGGATCCCTCCGAGAGGATCCAGGTCATTCCTGAAGAAGCTCCGGGTTCCTCCACCCAGAACCCGGAGGTCCCCGAAGAGAGTCTGGATCCCTCCGAGAGGGTCCGGATCAATGAAGAGGAAGCTCCGGACCCCTCCGGGAGGGTCCGGACCATTCAACGCCCGGTATACTTCATCAGTGAAGTGTTACATGATGCCAAGACTCGATACCTAGAGGTGCATAAACTGCTTTATGCAGTTCTTATTGCCTCAAGGAAGCTTCGACACTATTTCCAAGCTCACAAAGTCTCGGTGGTGACCTCATATCCACTTCGAGCGATCCTGCATAATCCCAATTCAACTGGGAATATTGCAAAGTGGGCAGCGGAATTGGCTGAATTCGATCTTGAATTCATTCCGAGACAAGCAATCAAGAGTCAAGCGTTGGCAGATTTCGTGGCAGAATGGACTCCCTCTCCATTAAACCCTGGGGGCCCCAGCGAGCAGAAGACGGAACCTCAAGTTCCAACCTTCACTAAGCCTCATTGGACCCTTTACTTCGACGGCTCCATGCAGAAGCAGGGAGCCGGAGCTGGAATCCTTCTCCTCGCACCAACCGGGGAGAAGGTGAAATACATGGTACACCTTGACTTCAAGGCAACCAACAACATGGCGGAGTACGAAGCACTCATCTATGGATTAAAGGTGGCACTATCATACGGTGTCAAGCAACTGCTGGTCAAAGGAGATTCACAACTCGTCATCAAGCAGGTGAAGGGTGAATGCTCCTGCAATAATCTCTAGCTGGTTGCTTACCTCCTTGAAGTCCAGAGGCTTCATAAGGACTTCGAAGTCCTAGACCTTCATCATGTTCAGCGTGCTCACAACGCTGAAGCTGACGAACTCTCGACCAAGGCGTCAACTGGAGCTCCGGCTCCTGACGGAACCTTTGTCCGGAGGTTGTCAAAACCCACAGTTCAGCCTGCCGAACTGAACGAAGGGGGCGAGATCAGCATCCCGAAGCTGACGGTCCCGATGGCCCTGTTACCATGGCAGCCATCAAGGGTCGTAGGTGCTGTCAGAAGCTCCGAGTAACCCAGCACGCAAGACTCAAATGCTCAAGTCAGTTCCGATGCATGGATCTCGGAGATCCGGAGCTACTTGAAAGACAACATCCTTCCTGACGATGATGTATCCGCTGACCGGGTAGTCAGATTGGCTAAAAGATACACGTTGGTAGAAGGGGATCTCTACCGGCGCGGTGCCAACGGCATCCTAATGCGGTGCATCACAAGGGAAGAAGGCTGCGAGCTTCTCGCAGAAATCCATGGAGGCGAGTGTGGGAACCACGCATCTTCCCGCACGCTGGTCAGAAAAGCCTTTCGGCACGGCTTCTACTGGCCTACAGCGCTCCAGGATGCCACTGAGTTGGTGAAGAAATGCAAAGCATGCCAATTTCATGCAAAGCAAATTCATACACCTGCTCAGTCCTTACAAATGATACCTCCTACATGGCCTTTCGCTGTGTGGGGGATGGACATCTTGGGACCCTTCCCAAGAGTCGTCGGAGGTTACAAGTTCCTGTACGTCGCCATCGACAAGTTCACCAAGTGGCCGGAAGCAACTCCCGTTGTGACGATCAACAAACAATCTGCAATCAATTTTCTACAATCCATCGTGAGCAGATTCGGAGTCCCAAATAAGATCATCACTGATAATGGGACTCAATTCACAAGCTCCGCATTTCAAGGATATTGCGAAGACCTCGGCATACAAGTTTGCTACGCTTCCGTAGCTCATCCTGCCAGCAACGGACAAGCCGAGAGAGCAAATGCAGAGATCCTTAAAGGACTCAAAACACGCACTTATGAACGCTTGAAAAAGCACGGAGCCAATTGGATCGAAGAGCTTCCGCCCACTCTATGGGCCAACAGGACTTCTCCAAGTCGGGCAACCGGAGAAACACCCTTCTTTCTGGTGTACGGAGCTGAAGCGATCCTTCCTCCGGAAATCACCTTGGGTTCCCTCCGAGTCCGGACCTTCGACGAAGCCGCGCAGGACCAGCTCCGACGTGAAGACCTAGACCTCCTCGAGGAGGGAAGGTGCCAAGCAGCTGTTCGGAATGCCCGATACCGCCAAGCTCTACGGTGCTATCACCAGCGGCATGTACACAACCGATAGCTCGAGGAAGGCGATCTGGTGCTATGGAGAATACTATCCACAGAAGGGCAAAACAAACGCTCCCCCGGCTGGGAAGGGCCCTTTCGAGTGATCAAAGTATCCCGTCCCGAAAGCGTTCGCTTGGCTACCGAGGATGGGACACCTCTCCCAAATCCTTGGAACATCGAGCACCTCCGTAAGTTCTACACTTAATTCAACGGAGGTGAGTCTTAAGTAACTTGAAATGTATGTTATAGAGTCATTGTACAGAGTCGGGTAGTTCCTCCGGGAGAGCAGCCGGACCTTTCCCGAAAGGTTTGAAAAGCTCATGCAACACTTGATACAGTCTCCGGACTAGAAGTGTGGCTAACTACCCTGGGTCAAACGAGAAACCAAACACACTTAGCCTGGTTCCGTACCCTAAGAGTGTACTTGTTTCCCCTGTACCCCGGACCTATAATGAAAGACATCTTCATGTGAAATAGACTCCACGTGCATTCATCTTTGCATAGGCTCGACATTTTTATTTTTCTCTTTCTTGTCTATAACAGAAACGTGCAACTCTTAAGAAATTCTAGTTTGACTGGTTTACGTACGATTCGAGTTGAATTGTCGGATTTTTTAGATTTAAATATCGTCTGTGGCCAACTCGCCTGAAAGCCGCCAAGCCATTCTAGGGCCGGAGTGCGCTATTGACTTAGCCTGGTCAAGCACCCTAAGTACGCCACTCTACCTACATCCCGGCAGGCCAAAGTAAGGTGGGTCCATGGACAGTTGGATCTAAAAGAAAAGACAATTCATCCAGTCGTATTAAAAATCGTGTTCAACTTAAAATTTTCTTAAGAACCGTAAGCCGCGACGAAGTTATAGACAAGGAACGAATTTTACTATTTTTCTTGGCTTAAGTGTGCAGGAAAAATGAACCCTACGTTGATGGGAAAAACCGGAGCTAACCAAGCTCCGACTCCCACCAGGGCGTCAACTATCGGCGTTGACTAAAAGATGGTGAGAAGACCCTATCACTAGAGTCTATTGCCAACAAACCAAGTGTGGCAAAGGTCATTGCCGGAGCTGCTAAGCTCTGACACCTTGGAGTATTAACTATCGACGCTCAACGTGTTGATAGAGGCTATTGCCGAAGCTACTAAGCTCCAGTGATGGACAGTGCCGGAGCTTCTAAGCTCCGACAACTTCAGGGGACCTTCACTATCAAAAACTTCGGACCTAAATTCCACAAGTTCGAAGAAAATTCGTCTTCAACAAAACTCAACATCCTTTTAGTACATGTCCACAATCAAATTGTGCACATCTACCAGGGGGCCAAGTGAAGATAAAGATGTTGAAGACAAAAAAATGAAATTCGCAAAAAACTGGGGATTTCATTTCATCTGAAGACCGGAGATTACATCTGGAGACAAGGGATTACAAAATTGAGGAAGAAGAGAAGATACAAGTAAAGGCTAAAAGAGACGGTCCTAGACCCTATGGAAGAACTCGGCGACCTTCTGGGCAACCTCCGACACGCTGGCTCGGGTAGCTTTGCCTTCTCCTTCGACGGGGGCCTTCAAGCACCGGGTCCAGAGGAAATCGAGGGTTCCGGCTGGTGTAGCACGTCAACACATATTCTGTGACATTCCTAGCCAGGGATTGCCCCTCGACCTCCAGTTGGTCCGCGATGACGTCGCCCACCTTGGAGAGCTTGCTGCCCGCGGCGCTCAACGCTTGCAACGCAAGGTCCGGCTCCGGCTCCGGATCATCCGGGGGCACGGGGCTGAAACCCATCGGCGCCAGCGCATCGTCGGCCTTGCTCAGGAACTCCCAAATTTGCAGGGAGTCCGCCTTCCTCAGGTTCTTCATCTCTTCCAGGGATCTCCGGGCCGCCGTCAGCTCCGAATTCTCGCGGGAGAGGCGCTCAACTTCTTTGGTGTTCTGCTGGATCTTCGCAGCAACCCGCTTCTCAAGTCTTCCGAGCTCCTCCTCCCGGAGGTGGATCTTGTTCCGACGGTCGACCAGGTCCTTCTCCCTAGCCTCCACTTTCTTCTCCCGGGCGATAAGGGCACACTCGTATTCGTAGAGTTCCTGCCCCCGCACCCAGGTCTTCTCCTCTTCCTCGAGGCAGCGCTCTTCCAATTTCTTAGTGCGCTCCTCGAGGCCCTTGTCCGCCAGAGCTGTTTTCTCGGCGAGCTCTTCTTCCCGTCGCAAGACGTCATCCCGTAGCTCCAGGAGTTTTTGCTCCTCATCCTCGAGCCGTCTTTCCCTTCCTTCAAGTGCCTCTCGGCGCTTGATAAGTGCGGTGCTGATGGCCTCGAGCTGATCGAACCGAGCGTTGGCCGCATCGTTAGCAGCCTTAGCTTGGTCATGGAACTCCCGGGATTGAGCGTCAAGGGCGTGAGTCATGCTCTCCCTCTCGTCCAGCAGCTCACCCCAGAGCTCCAGGCGGATCTTCTCCCGCTTGATCCATTCCTTGTCATCCGCAATCCTCGACTGCGCCAGCTTAGTCTCAAAGTGGAGCCGATTACGCCACCTCCTAAGGGTTTGGCGCTCCTCTTCAAGAGCCTTGCTGTCGTGGAAGAAGGCCAGTTGGACCTGACGTAGACTGGAGCAGGCGTTGTCGATGGACATCGACAGAGAGATGGGCTCCGGACCTGCTGGGGTCTCTTCCGCTGGTTCCAGCGGGTCTTCACTTACAAAAATTGGGTCCCACTCTACGAGAGTGGAACCCCGAGCTTCCAAAGCGCTAGGGCCCTCCTCCGGGATGGCCTCAGTCGCCACCGAAGGAGGTCCCGCCACCAAGTCTTCATTTGCCCCCTCAGGCTGGGGGCCGGCGACTTCGTTCAGGCACTCTGGCTCTGCCACAGGTACCATCGACGTTGTCGCCTCCGGAGCAGGAGCCTCCACTGGCTCCGGCCGGGACGCTTCTTCTGAAGGAGGCTCAAGCTCCCTCGCCTCTTCAGCCACCGGCTCTGCGGTCGGCGCTCCAACAATCACCGGCTCTGCGGCCGGAGCTTCAGAAGTAACCGGCTCAACTGCCGGAACTACTTCAACTTCCGGCCCGTATGCCGGGGCTTCAGCCACCTCCGGCTCAACCGCCGGGGCTTCAGCACTTTCCGGCTTCGAAGCCGGGACTGCTACTTCCTCCGACTCAACAGCCGGAGCTTCTACTTCTGCAGCACCAGGACCCGGAGCTTCCACCTCCGGAACGGGTGCCGCTGGCGCATCTTCAATCCCGTGGTCCGGCGCTACCACGGGAACTTCTGGAGACGAGTCGAGGTCCATGACCATGACAGCCGGCGCCGGAGCTGTCGCAGCCTCCACTTGGGGCGGCACCGGAGCTGGAGCAGAAACCCTCGCAGCCTCAAACACTGTGGCGGAGGGCGGAGCTTCACTCCCCTTCTTGGGAACGCTGCAGATAAAGAATGAAGAAATTGAGCAATCAGATGCTATAATTAAAAGTTAATCGAGGTAAGAAAGAAAAATTACCTTGGGAGGCTCACGCACCAGCTTGCGCAGAACCTCTTTCCCGGACGATCCGGGCTGGCCACGGTCGGCATAGGAGCTCCGGGAGGACTCCCAGGACTTGCCGTAGCCGCGGGCGTTTCCCGGGTCGGAGCTCTCCTTGATCGGGAGGAACTCCTGGACCTGGAGGCCCTCACCGCTTCTCGTGCCGGAGTCACGTGCCTGGAGCTGGCACCTCCGGAGGGATCCACCACGGGGACAGTCGCACTCCGGGAGGATCCCACCGCCGGAACAGTAGCGCTCCGGAAAGACCCCACCACGGGGACGGCCGCCACGGTGACAGAGGATCTTCCTTCCTGAGGAGGGTGAACCTGAGGGGAAGCGGCAGGCCCGACGGACCTTCCGTCAGCATGTCGCAGCTTCCTCTTCCGGCTCTCCGGCTCCTCCGCCAACTCTTTGCCCTTGCCGACGACCTCAGCTCTTGGCTGTGGGGCAGGGGCGGAGCCGCCTTCAGACAACCCGGGGATCGCCAACCGGGTGGTTGATCTTCTCTCGACGACACCAAGGTCGTCAAGCGCGGGCATCTTTCGCCGGAGCTCCCTGCTGAACTCAACCTCCACGTTCAGAGGGAGGAAAGCCGGCGGCGGAGTCAAGTAATCTCCGTCAACGTCGATGCCGTGCTGGAATTTCTTGAGGTGAAACTCCAAGGACTTCCCCACCATGCTGGACTTCAACCCGGTCTCAACCCGATCCTCGTCCATCACGCTGTTGAGGGCCCAGGCGAGCTTCTCCCTTCTCTTCAGCGGCGCCCACCTGTTGGACAGGAAGTTGCAGAACACCGCCTGGGGAGTCAATCCTCCCTCCACACATTGGCGGATCCTGGTCAGGACAGGGTCGAAAGCTGCCGCCAGCACCGGAACTTCGCTCCATACCGACGTGTCACTGCCGGGCAGACCGTCTGGCAACTCCAACCGCTCATGCTCCTCCACCCGGACGACTACCCAATCTTTCTTCCAGTCATCCCACTTCTCGGAAGGGAATGACCGGAGGTACTTGAATGGGCACTTCTTGCGCTTCACGAAGTAGTAGAAGTCAAGATACTCGTCGCTTCGGCCGGTGGTTTGGACGGTGAAGAAGGTTCGGAAGAGCTCGATGCAGGGAGGGATGCCCACCCACATCTCGCAGAAGTGGACAAAGATGGACACAAGGAGAATGGAGTGAGGGCCAAGGTGGTACAGCTGCAGACCATAGAAGTCCAGCAGCATCAAGAAGAAAGAAGAAAATGGTGGGATCAGCCCCACCATGGCGTATGAGGAAAAGTACACCATCTCGCCAGAGTGCTCCTTTTTAAAGGGAAGCTCTCCGCCGGCGCGGACCGAACGGTTGAAGAAGTCCGAAGACCACCCCATGAGGGCCCGGACCTTCTTCAGATCGCTGTCCGTCTTCAAACGACTCTCATGCAGACCCAACTCCATCGCAGCACAGCTAGGCAAGAGAAGAGGAGCAAAGTACAAGTCGGGAGTTTGAGCGCAAGAACAGATGGAAAGTGTAAAGAACTCCCGACGGTGCGCTTTCCTTCTTAAGTAAGCCCTCGCAACGCTTGGATGGAAACTGCAGGGGAGTCAAGGATACTACTCAAGAATTCAACCCTGCCGATGACTAGGGGGCCCGGGACCACCCTGACGATCAAGTCGAGGCTCTTACCCAGGCGAACCGTTGTCATCACGAGGCGGGAAACCCAAAGGCGGCGACCTGACAGGGCGCGCGGAACCGATACGGTTTTCGTATCGGGAACCGGCGACCTTCAATTGCGAGAGATCCGCACATCAAAGATCCTATTTGCCGCCTGAGGTGCGCCACGCGTCGGGACTTAACTGTAAAGCCCTGCCAACGGCACCTCCGAAGACCCTTGAAGACCCAGTTCAAGAGTCGCGAGTATGGACCCACCTCCGACGGAATGACTTCACCCCGGTGACTTTCCCCGGAGGTAGGTCCAGGGGGCCACTGTCGGTACCCTAAAAACCATACACCCCCTGAGATTACAAAGATCTCAAGGGAAGGACGTCTACTCAAATTGAAGACCCTCGGAGGCCCACTTGTCAGACATAACCGGACCTGCTTCCCCAACATGGTTAACCCCTAGGTTGCCACGTGTACTGTCAGACCGGAGCTATTACCCGCAAGGGTGAAGCTCCAGGCTAGGTACAGAAACGGCACCTCCGGATTTAACCCCTGACCGAGAGAAGCTCCGGACCTGACACGTGTCAGGCCACCCCGGAGCTTCCCGCTTCCCACAAACAAGCTCCGGAGCTGCCACGTGTCCATACGTCGGAGCTGGCCGCTTCAAACCTCCGGGAGACATTGTAACGGCTCCGGATCTTCAAAGGACAGCCGCAGACTTCAAGACCCGATTAATTGTCATTAATTCCACGTTAATGACACTTAATCGGACGATCTTAACACCTGTAATGGCACTGTTGGAGCCGTTACAGGGTTATTAACAACAATTAATCTCGTGTATCAATACTAGTAACCGCCAGGGCCACATGTCGGGCCAGGCTGACTTGTAACGGTTTGTCCTTGTACTATAAAAGGACAAACCGACGATACACGAAAGGCATCGGACTCTCGAACGCTCTCAAGCTCACAAGTTAATACAACACACACACACACCTGTGGAGTAGGGTATTACGCTCAGGCGGCCCGAACCACGTAAACCATTGTGTCTCTCGTGTCCAATCGTGAATGTTGGCCTAGAGGGGGGGGGTGAATAGGCCTTCTTGAATTTTATCGGTTCCTGTAACACTTCAACAACGAGATCAAAAACCAGATATAACGGACTAGTCCGGTAAAGTGCGGACTAGTCCGGATTTTACGGGCTAGGTTGATCAAGTTAGGTCAATTTGATTGTTTGTTGACTTTTGCAGCGGAAATATAAACTTTGTGATCAGTTCAATAGTTGTGTAACAGATTCTATTAAGAATATGACTTTATTTCAACTATCAACTTTGTATTCAACAAATCTAATCAAACCCTAGATTATGTTAATCAACTAGAATAAAGAACACAATTGAAAGACACAAGATTTATCCCGTGGTTCGGTTACCACGAAGGCAGCCTACGTCCACGTTGAGGAGCCCACAAAAGGGCCGGGTCTTCACTAACCCTTCCCTCGTTCGGATCGCCACGAAGGCCAATCCTCTTCAACTAATCACACAGGGGTAAATCACCGAGTTTAAGGGGCGATCTCACAAGTTGAGCGCTCCCTTGATTACAAGATTCAAGACCACCAATAACACACTTCAAAGTATACGAACTGAGATGCAAGAGTGTGTTAGAGATTCAAACCAAGAGCTCAATCGCGTATCAAGTGCCCTCTCCAATGATCTACAAGTGATCTTCAATGTAGTGATCAATTTAGCACTTGGTTTTGTGGAGAGAGTTAGTTTTTGAGGCTCTTGGGAGGTGTGACGGCGCTAGGGTTCGAGAGAGTTTCAAAGTGGGCCGTGCACCTCTATTTATAAGGGGTTTCTGGAAGTTACCGTTAGGGTTCAGAAAATTCGGACTAGTCCGTGGTGGGGTCCGGACTAGTCCGGTGTGCTGTGAGAAGCAAACCCTAAGTGTCCAGGAATATCGGACTAGTCCGTTTGAAAACGGACTTGTCCGATTTCACTGCTGGAAAACTTCGGACTAGTCCGATTGTCATCGGACTGGTCCGGACCTGTGAAACCTTTAGTGTTTAGGATGACAAGTCCGCACTTGGAGGACTTGTCCGGTTTAGATCAGCGTGTATATCGGACTAGTCCGTGTAAACACCGGACTTGTCCGAAGTGGATCAGAAAGGATATCGGACTAGTCCGGTGGAGACCGGACTTGTCCGATCTAGTGACCTGTGCATTGTGTTGAGGACTAGTCCGCACTGGGGAGGACTAGTCCGAAGTGGAACAGAAGAATTATCGGACTAGTCCGGTGATGACCGGACTTGTCCGATCTTGTGCAGAATGTGATATCGGACTAGTCCGGTGGACATCGGACTAGTCCGGTCCTGTATGGCTTTGTGCATGTGTGTGTATGATTAAATAAGATTGAGCTCTTGGGTGTGTTTCCTTAACACACTCCACACATACTAAACAACTAGTTTCTTCTCCTTGAGCTCAAATCCATTTTCCTTCTCAATTTCCTCTTTTTGGCACTTTGCTCATCTTTCATCAATTTTTCTGCATTCATCTCAACAAAAGAATTAGGATCCCAATTGCTTGTCATAAATCATCCAAAACCCACAAGGGAGTCCTAGATGCACTTTCAATCTCCCCCTTTTTGGTGATTGATGACAACCAATTGAGATTTCACAAAATGAGGTATAAAATGAGATTTTTCATAAAGTGTGCACATATGACTCAAAAATGCATCAAGCAACAAGAGAATCATTCATATGTGCATTCTTTATGGTGGGATGCATACTAAGAGCATGAATGCATCAAGAATGACAGAATTTGCATTGATCAACCAATATCAAGTGAATATAGCATTTCAGGAGCAAAAATTCAGATTTCATCACACACTTGCAAATTAACTGAGCAATTTAACATAGGACCAAACATGATATGAAAATAGCGATAAACAATTACAATCACAAATAGAAGATACATGGAGACTCTCTCCTCGCATTCTACGCAGCTAAAGCTAAGTCTAGAAGCTCCCCCTCAATCTCTCCCCCTTTGGCATCAAGACACCAAAAAGAGAGAGAGGGAGGTCCTAGGGCTTCACTCTTCGCTGTCAGTCCTCTCATTGTCTTCATCATCTTCATCGCTTTCTTCTTGGCGAGGTTGAGAGGGAGGAGGAGGAACGGAGCTGCTCGAGCCCCCAATGCCAAAATAGGCAAGCTCGGATGAAGTCAAGGGGCTGAGTTCAGTGACGTCCAGATCAGAGTCTTCAGAAATGACTGGAGACCCTATTGGGTTGATCTCCAGTTTCTCACTCAGCTGCTTCACATTTGCTTTTATGTACCTCATGTCTTCTTTCCTCTTCTGGTTGAGCTTATGAAGCTTCACTTCAGTTTTCTTGCAGGAGGAGAGAAGAGACACCAAGTACTTCAGGATCCCACTGGCGGATCCTTTCTTAGGGGCTTCCCTAGCAGCTTCTTCTTGTCTTGCCGGTGCCTCGGGGCTTGAGGCCGGCGATGGAGGAGCTTGGACAAGTACTGGCTGAGGCTTCTGAGGCCTCAGTGGAGTGTGCTCCACATCCTTCACGAACTCGATCCCTGTGACCTTCTCGATCATAAACATCAAGTAGGGGGCATAGCCACAGGATCGGTTGGGGGTGCTTGAGATATTGACCATATCATTCCAGATATAGTCAGCCACATCAAACTTTCTGTCCTTGCATATGACCCTCATCAGGGTCCGGAGGTAGCCTTGTACACTCCCTGCATCCCCATCCTTGGGGGCTATTGTCTTCCGGAGGACTCTATTGAGCACAACAAAGAAAGGCTTCAGATTCTTGGTAGAGGGAGGGACATACTTGGAGTTGGGCTCATACATGAACTTCATCCTGTCCCTCTCAATGACCCCTATGTTGTGGATAATGAGGTGGTCATGTCCTCCATACTCAAGGTGCAGCAAACTGGCAAACTCTTCTTGGGTAATTGAGTACTTGGATCCATGAGTCATCCAAGTCACACTTTCCTCGTCTTCACTGGAGAAGTGGCATGTTGCATAAAACTGTGCAATCACTTCATCATTCCAGTTATATCTGAAGGCAAACAAGTCCTTCAGTCCGTGTTTCTCAGCAGCTGCAATAACCTCATCAAAGGCTGCACACTTCTTCTTCTCCAGGTGGGCCCAGTCAATCCATTGACTGCGCACCACTGGGGTCTTCATAGGCAAATAGACCAATTTGTAGAAGTCCGAGTGAAAATTGGACCAAAATCTGCCATCTGCTGCTTGCTTGGATCTTGCATAGCAGTCTACCTCTCTCAGCTTAGCAGCCACCTCGCTGCCCTTGCCAGTGAACTTCTCTTCATTTGGGTCCCGGGCCCCTTCTCTGGGGGCATGCAGCTTGAGGGGCCCAACTGGCCCTGTGGCAACTCCTTTGCCCTTTCCTTTGGTTTGTCGAAGGCCACTTGAGGAGGTGCCGGCCTTCGATGCAGCTTTCTTCACACACACTTTCCTTCTGACTTGGGGAGGAGAGGGAGCTGGCTCGGAGGGTTTCTCTTGGCGTTTCTTGCCAAGACCCGCCGAGGGCCGAGGTGCCACCTCGGACTCAAAATCGGACATTTCGTAGTCAGAGCTCGACATGACCTGAGAATGAGTGATCAAGGTAAAATACAGGTTATACAAGGCATTGGTGAGATAATATGGCAATGGAAGGCATTAGGGAATGAAGGAATTAGGTTTTGGTTCAGAAACAACGGACTTGTCCGGTGCACAGGCACGGACTAGTCCGGTGGACCGGACTTGTCCGTACCTGGACCGGACTAGTCCGGTGTTCATCCGCAAAAACCTAACAGATTGAGTAAAATTTGATCCCTAAGCCAAAAATAGTCTAGCATACACGTAGTACATCTAATGGGCATGTAGCTAGTGAAGAATGCTAGGCCAAACGATAAGCAATGGAGAAATTTGCGATTTCTTAGGGTTTGAAGAAAATTTACCAAGGAATCGAAGGAGGCTTGAGATTTTGGGGGTTGGAGGCCGGACTTGTCCGCTAACTTCAATCCCCGAGTCTTCAAGCTTGATCTCCGCCCAAGTTTGAGGCTTTTCGACGGAGGAATCGAGTATTTGCCTTGGGAGCTCGAGCGCAAGAGAGAGAATGCTTGGGGCGAGTGTGAGAGTGAATGAATTAGGGTTTGGTGGCGGCTAGGGTTAAGGACACGAAAAATCGGACAAGTCCGGACATGACCGGACTAGTCCGAAGTCGTCCAGAGACTTATATCGGACTAGTCCGTGGTCTGTCGGACTAGTCCGGCCTAACCGGCACTCTGCGGACAAGTCTGCAATGGGCGGACTAGTCCGGGTAACCACGGACTTGTCCGTGGTCACCAGGAGAGAAAAACAAAGCCCATTCATATATATTTGAAGGTCCAATATTAGAGATTAGAGAGACAAAACAATTCAAATAATCTTGATGAATTTGACCAGTAAGCAAACAACAATTATACTATGATCAAAATTCATCAAGATCTAATAATTGACATAGTTTTCGAGAGAAAAGAGAAGAGGGATGATTTTCACAATTCAATCAAAATTTTGAAGAAACATACAGGTATGCAACTTTTCAAGCCACACTCCGAGAATCAAGAACATTTAGCTCATTTCGGAGTTCACAAAAGCGTTTTTCATCAAGTGGCTTGGTGAATATGTCGGCTAATTGTTTTTGGGTGTTGACATGAGAGATGGATATGTCTCCTTTCATGGAATGGTCTCTCAAGAAGTGGTGTCTTATGTCTATATGTTTTGTTCTAGAGTGCTCAACTGGATTGTGTGCTATTTTAATGGCACTCTCATTATCACAAAGGAGAGGAATATGGTTCATATTGTAACCATAATCCCTTAGAGTTTGTCGCATCCAAAGAAGTTGTGCACAACAACTCCCGGCTGCAACATACTCCGCTTCGGCTGTGGATAATGCAATGGAATTCTGTTTCTTGGATGACCAAGAAACTAAGGATCTTCCTAGAAATTGGCAAGTGCCGGAAGTACTTTTTCTATCTACTTTGCACCCGGCATAATCTGCATCGGAATACCCAATGAGATTGAATTTTGAGCCTTTTGGGTACCAAAGACCAAGGTTGGGTGTATGAACTAAATATCTTAAGATTCTCTTAACGGCTGTCAAATGACATTCCTTGGGGTTGGCTTGAAATCTTGCACACAAGCAAACACTCAACATGATGTCTGGCCTAGATGCACATAGATATAGTAAAGATCCAATCATGGAGCGATATACCTTTTGGTCGACGCTCGTTCCATCTTCATTGAGGTCCAAGTGCCCATTCGTTGCCATGGGAGTCTTTATTGGCTTTGCTTTGTCCATGCCAAACTTCTTGAGGATGTCCTGCGTGTACTTGGTTTGGCTTATAAAAGTTCCTTCCCTTTGTTGTCGCACTTGGAATCCCAAGAAGTACTTCAATTCTCCCATCATCGACATTTCGAATCTCTCTGTCATAATTTTGCTAAACTCTTCACAGAAGGATTGGTTAGTTGACCCAAAAATTATATCATCAACATATATTTGGCAAATAAAAAGATCATTATCCAGATTTTTTGTGAATAACGTATAGTCTACTTTGCCAATTTGAAAACCATTATCTATTAAAAAATCTCTAAGGCACTCATACCAAGCTCTAGGAGCTTGTTTGAGGCCATAGAGAGCCTTACGCAGTTTATACACGTGATCGGGGAACTCTTCGTCTTCAAACCCGGGTGGTTGCTCCACGTACACCTCCTCCTTGATCGGTCCGTTGAGGAAGGCGCTCTTCACGTCCATTTGATACAGCTTGAAATCATGGTGAGTAGCATATGCAAGTAATATTCTAATTGATTCAAGCCTAGCTACTGGAGCAAAAGTTTCATCGAAATCCAAACCTTCGACTTGTGAGTAACCTTTGGCCACAAGTCGTGCCTTGTTTCTTGTTACCACACCGTGTTCGTCTTGCTTGTTGCGGAAGACCCACTTGGTGCCTACAACATTTGCATTGGGTCTTGCCACAAGTTCCCAGACCTCGTTTCTCTTGAAATTATTCAACTCTTCTTGCATCGCCACTACCCAGTCCGGATCCTTCAATGCATCCTCAGTCCTGCGGGGTTCCAAAAAGGAGACAAACGAGTAATGTTCACAAAAATTTGCTATGCGAGATCTAGTGGTTACTCCCTTTTGGATGTCGCCGATGATGTTGTCGATCGGGTGATCCCTTTGAATGCATTGGTGTACTCTTGGGTGTGGTACTTGGGGAGTCGTGTGTTGGTGATCATCTTCTTCTCCCCCTGAGTTGTTGTCCTCGTTGATTTGTTCATTACGTTCGTACTCCTGTGGTTGATCTTGTATTGAGGCTCCCCCTTGATGGTTGATTTCATCTTGTGGTTCACTTTCATCTTGTATTTGTGACGTTGACTCTTGTGGTCGTACTTCGCCTAGAGCCATTTTCTTCAATGCTTGATAGGGGGCTTCTTCTTTACCTAACTCACATTGATCAACTTGCTCCTTTTGGGAGCCATTAGTTTCATCGAACACTACGTCACGTGCCACTTCAACAAGTCCGGAGGACTTGTTGAAGACACGATAGGCGTAAGTGTTCGAATCATAGCCAAGCAAGAAACCTTCATCGGACTTCGAAGCGAACTTTGAAGTCCTGGGCTTCTTGTTTAAAATATAGCAAGGAGAACCAAAAACTCGAAAATATGAAATGTTCGGTTTGTTACCGGTGAGTAGCTCATAGGGGGTCTTCTTTAGTAGTCGATGAAGATAGAGGCGATTTGTGGCGTGGCAAGCTGTGTTGATTGCTTCCGCCCAAAATCGGTCCGAAGTCTTGTATTCATCGAGCATAGTTCTTGCCATTTCTATGAGCGTGCGGTTCTTCCTTTCGGCAACTCCATTTTGTTGTGGGGAGTATGGTGCTGAAAATTCGTGCTTGATTCCTTCTTCATCAAGGTACTCCTCCACTTGTATGTTTTTGAACTCCGTGCCATTGTCACTCCGAATACTCTTGATTTGTAATGAAAATTCGTTTTGTGCTCGCTTGAAGAACTTCTTGAGTGTCCCTTGTGTTTCTGATTTTTCATGCAAAAAGAACACCCAAGTGAAGCGGGAAAAATCATCAACAACAACTAAACCATACTTGTTACCGCCGATGCTTATGTAAGCAATTGGACCAAACAAGTCCATATGAAGTAGTTCGAGCGGTCTTGTTGTGGTCATGATGTTCTTCGCAGGATGCTGTGCTCCAACTTGTTTCCCTGCTTGGCACGCGCTACATGGCCTGTTTTTCTCAAACACAACATCTTTCAAACCTCGGATGTGATCACCCTTGAGGAGTTTTTGAAGGTTCCTCATACCAACATGTGCCAGCCGTCTATGCCACAGCCAACCCATGTTGGTCTTTGCAATCAAGCATGTGTCGAGTTCGGCTTTATCCTTGTTGAAGTCAACAAGGTAAAGCTTTCCCTTCAACATACCCTTGAATGCACTAGAACCATCGCTCCTTCTTGAGACGATCACACCCTCGTTAGTAAACAGGCAATTATAACCCTTGTCGCACAATTGAGATATGGACAGCAGGTTATAATCTAAAGATTCAACGTGCAAAACATGTGAAAGAGTATGTTCAGAGGATATGGCTATTTTACCGGTACCGAGGACCCTCCCTTGACTGTTGTCTCCAAAGTAGATCCCTTCATTTGGGTCCTCGTTCACTTCATACTCCACAAACATCCTCCTTTCTCCGGTCATGTGGTTTGTGCATCCACTGTCTAGCACCCATTTGGATCCACCGGAGGAGTAGGCCTGCAGAAACAAGTTACGCCTTGGTTTTAGGTACCCAAGCTTGCTTGGGTCCTTGGAGGTTAGTGACAATACATTTGGGCACCCACACATGGGATTTTGTGTTCCCATGGCGTGGCCCAGCATAATAAGCATACACTTTACCAATATTGTTTCTCATTAATACATATGAAGCATCGAAGGTTTTAAACAGGAGTTGTTGCTGATTATTGGTCGGACTAGTCTGTGTGACCGGACTTGTCCGGATGACCGGACTTGTCCGAACCACAACCGGACTAGTCCGGTTTTCATGAGAGTTCAAATTTTTAGTTTTCGTGCTGCCGGGTTGTGAGGGTCCTCCTCTCACAAAGGTAATCTTTCCCTTGTTATTCTTATGATTTCCAGCTCTTTGCTTTCCATCATAGGAATAACCAATGCCATACTTGACATTTGGAGGTCTTTGGACCAAATATGCACTACGTGCATAGTTGATCCTTTCCTTGTCAAATATTACACATTGGGTAGGGTTTTTGTCCTTTGTGGAGGTGGACTTTTCTTTCAACCTGGGGTTTATCTTTTCACATTTGCAGATATGAGTATTATTACTTGAAGAGGATTGAGAAGGTAGGCTTGAAGAGGAGGAGGGTTCACTAAGCTTGAGTGACTCAATTTGCACTTCAAGGATCTTGTTGACCTCGATCAGGTCATCAAGTTGGTCCTTGATTGCTACATTTGAGTTGGTTAGCTCCAAGCAAGTTTTCTTGCTTGAAGCTAGCTCAAGCTCTAGTGAGTGGCTTCTTTCCTTTTCATGAACTAGAAGATTGTCAAGTTCCACATGCTTCTCCTTTTGGGAGATAATCATGTCTTCTTGACGATCGATTAGCTCTTCCTTCTCAACAAGTTGGTTAAGCAAGAATTTTATTTTTGCAGCAGTTTTTCTATCTAAGCCAGCTAGCATATCTTCATCACTATCTAAATCATCATCACTTGAATAAGAATGTAAGGAAGGAGTTTTGATATTTACCTTGCGTTTACCTTCCTTAGCCATGAGGCAAGTCCCATTTGCCTTCTTTGCACCGAGCGTGGGAAAGAGTGTGGGTTTCTTGGACACGCTCTCGATGGCTATGCTAGCCAATTCTTCTTCATCGGACGATGAAGACTCATCGTTTGAGTCCCATTCCTTTCCAATGTGTGCTTGTTCAGCTTGTTTCTTCTTCTTGAAGAACTTCTTTGCTTGAGGCTTGGACTCTTTGTTCTTCTTCTTATTGTCCTCATACGGGCAGTCGACTATAAAGTGGTTGTATTCACCACAGTTATAGCACGCCCGCCTCATCTTTGGCTTCGTCCTTTCTTTGTATTTTGCTTCATTTGATTTTGTTCCTTGTCTTTTCTTCATAATTCTCTTAAACTTCTTCATGAACAAAATCATATCTTCTTCATCTAGCTCGCTGCTTTCATCATCGCTGTCCTCCTCAAGCTGTGCTTCTCTTGCTTCTTTGGATAAAGGCTTGAGTGAGGACTTTAGGGCAACTCCCTTCTTCTTGGCCGATGTGAGGTCGGCTATTTCTTTTACGTGCTTGGCTTGCTTCTCCATCATCTCAAAGTTAATGATCTTGCCAAGCAGTTCATCAGGAGTCATTTTCTTGTACCCCGGACTCTCTCGGATCATAGAGCAAAGCGTAACATTGCGAGGCATGAAAGCTCTAAGGATGAGCTTTACAACCTCGTGATCATTCCACTTTCTGCTCCCATATGATCGAACCTTGTTCACGAGAGTCTTCAGTCTGTTGTACATGTCCTGGGGTGACTCATCTTCCTCAATCGCGAACCTTCCTAGTTCGCCCTCAATCATTTCAATCTTGGCTTCCCTCACATGTCTGTCACCTTCATGCGCTGTTTGTAAGGTATCCCAGATTTCTTTGGCAATCTCTAATCCGTCCACCTTTGTGAATTCATCTCGACTTAGAGATGAGGTGATGACGGCTGCGGCTTGTGCATTCCTGTGGATGGCTTGCTCTTGACTTGGCGTGAGCTCTTCGTCGTCATCTGGGATATTGATTCCTGTGCACACAATATGCCATAAACTTGGGTTAAGGGAAATCAAGTGCATCTTCATGTTTTGCCTCCACATAGAGTAGTCACTCCCATCGAAGTGTGGGGCTTTTCCAAGGGGAATGGATAGATAGTGATTGCTGTTAGAATTTAAACGGTCATAATTAAAAGGATATCGGGAGTAGTCGGTGTGACTACTCCCCTTCTTCTTTTCTTCAACTTTGGCTTTGCCTTTGGAAAGCGCTTTCTTTCTAAGGAGAGCTTTCAGCTCCAATGTCTCCTCATCATCATCGTCAAAGTCTTGAATGGCTTCGAGATACTTCTCAAGCTTTTGATGCTTGTCATTGTTCATCTCTTCCTGGTTGTTGATCTTTTGGACTTCCTTCATGTCCGACATGATCTCTTCGAGCGGTTGCACTCTTTCTTGAAGAACCTTGCTCTGATACCAATTGAATGTTGGCCTAGAGGGGGGGGGGTGAATAGGCCTTCTTGAATTTTATCGGTTCCTGTAACACTTCAACAACGAGATCAAAAACCAGATATAACGGACTAGTCCGGTAAAGTGCGGACTAGTCCGGATTTTACGGGCTAGGTTGATCAAGTTAGGTCAATTTGATTGTTTGTTGACTTTTGCAGCGGAAATATAAACTTTGTGATCAGTTCAATAGTTGTGTAACAGATTCTATTAAGAATATGACTTTATTTCAACTATCAACTTTGTATTCAACAAATCTAATCAAACCCTAGATTATGTTAATCAACTAGAATAAAGAACACAATTGAAAGACACAAGATTTATCCCGTGGTTCGGTTACCACGAAGGCAGCCTACGTCCACGTTGAGGAGCCCACAAAAGGGCCGGGTCTTCACTAACCCTTCCCTCGTTCGGATCGCCACGAAGGCCAATCCTCTTCAACTAATCACACAGGGGTAAATCACCGAGTTTAAGGGGCGATCTCACAAGTTGAGCGCTCCCTTGATTACAAGATTCAAGACCACCAATAACACACTTCAAAGTATACGAACTGAGATGCAAGAGTGTGTTAGAGATTCAAACCAAGAGCTCAATCGCGTATCAAGTGCCCTCTCCAATGATCTACAAGTGATCTTCAATGTAGTGATCAATTTAGCACTTGGTTTTGTGGAGAGAGTTAGTTTTTGAGGCTCTTGGGAGGTGTGACGGCGCTAGGGTTCGAGAGAGTTTCAAAGTGGGCCGTGCACCTCTATTTATAAGGGGTTTCTGGAAGTTACCGTTAGGGTTCAGAAAATTCGGACTAGTCCGTGGTGGGGTCCGGACTAGTCCGGTGTGCTGTGAGAAGCAAACCCTAAGTGTCCAGGAATATCGGACTAGTCCGTTTGAAAACGGACTTGTCCGATTTCACTGCTGGAAAACTTCGGACTAGTCCGATTGTCATCGGACTGGTCCGGACCTGTGAAACCTTTAGTGTTTAGGATGACAAGTCCGCACTTGGAGGACTTGTCCGGTTTAGATCAGCGTGTATATCGGACTAGTCCGTGTAAACACCGGACTTGTCCGAAGTGGATCAGAAAGGATATCGGACTAGTCCGGTGGAGACCGGACTTGTCCGATCTAGTGACCTGTGCATTGTGTTGAGGACTAGTCCGCACTGGGGAGGACTAGTCCGAAGTGGAACAGAAGAATTATCGGACTAGTCCGGTGATGACCGGACTTGTCCGATCTTGTGCAGAATGTGATATCGGACTAGTCCGGTGGACATCGGACTAGTCCGGTCCTGTATGGCTTTGTGCATGTGTGTGTATGATTAAATAAGATTGAGCTCTTGGGTGTGTTTCCTTAACACACTCCACACATACTAAACAACTAGTTTCTTCTCCTTGAGCTCAAATCCATTTTCCTTCTCAATTTCCTCTTTTTGGCACTTTGCTCATCTTTCATCAATTTTTCTGCATTCATCTCAACAAAAGAATTAGGATCCCAATTGCTTGTCATAAATCATCCAAAACCCACAAGGGAGTCCTAGATGCACTTTCAAATCGTGATTCACCTTCTTGAGTCTCCGCGCGCCCACACCGAACTACAAACTCCTTCAATACTTTAGTAGTGTCAGGAGATATGCCGACTCCAACAGTCGACAGTCCACAAGCTTCTAAAAGTTGGCATAATCGCAGTTGAGCAATTGCACTTGGATCTCATTGTTGAGGCCTCTCATGAACAAATATTGCTTCCGGTTGTCCCGGCTAACATCCTCAGATGCATATCTTTAGAGTTGAGTGAATTTGTTGAGATATTCACCCACGCTTGATCTTCCTTGCCTCAAGTTCTCAAATTCTTGCCTCTTCAAGATCATAACTCCCTCGAGCACATAATGAGAACGGAAGTTCTCCTTGAATTCCGCCCAAGTGATACTCTCTTGATTCTCATGAGCATTGCAATAAGCATCTCACCAATCCGTAGCTGTTCTAACGAGTTGATGAGAAGCAAATAGCACCTTCTCCTGGTCACTACATTGGACAATAGCAAGTTTCTTCTCCATGGACTTGAGCCAATCATCGGTATCCATAGGGTCGGCAGCTTGAGCAAAGGTCGGTGGCCTAGTCCTCATAAACTCTCCCAATCGATTATGAGGAGGTGGGTGTGGCGGTGGGGGCATGTGGGGCTGATTGTTGATGTTACCAGCTTGCAGCTGCCCATAGTCTGTATCATGGTCTGCATGAGTTGGTTCTGCATAGCCAATAGCTGCTCAATATTGATAGCTCCATAAGCAGGTCCTTGTCCATTGTTGTTCTGAGGTACTCCATAGTTATCTTCCTCATCATTGGCATCCCTCTGGTTGCGAGTCCTCACCATCTGAAGAGAAGCTGTAACACCCTAAATTTTCGCATCATGCATTGCATACATGGTCATGCATTAAACACTAGTAGAATAAAAGAAAAAAAATAAAACATATGCGTATACAAATACGTGTGGCAAAAGAAGGAAAGAAAACAATAATTATAGGCTAAAACTTGTAATAGGGAATAAGAATAAAAAAAAAGAATAATATAAATATATATAAATAATGTATATATAACAAAATAAAAAAAAGTATAATAGAAAAAAAAATATAACATTAATAATATATATTATAAGAATAATAGATAAAAAAATAATAATAAATAAAATATAAGTAATAAAATATATTATAATATATATATATATAAAAATAAAAAAAAAGAAAAAAAAAAGAAAGCAAGGAGCCGCCCGGCGGCCAGGCCAGCGCCCAGCCGGCCGAGCCGGCACCGCGCCCCGAGGCCACGCCCGCACGCGCGAGCGAGCGCGCCCGCCCGGGGGCCCCACGCCGCTGCCGCCCCCTGACCCGCGCCGCCTGCGGCTGCTCTGCAGCGCAGCGCAGAGCGCCGGGCCCCGCCCCCCCCCTGTCGCGCGGCGCGCACCGCCCGAGGCCGCAGCCGCCTCGGTCTCCCGCCCCCCGACGCGATTTTTTTTCCTACGCGCGCGGTCTCCCGCCCTCTCCCGCGCCGTAACGCCCCGTTTTTTCCCGGATACGAGTCTATCCCTTAACCGCTTCCGATTTTACCGGTGACATACCCTAGCTACGCCCCTATAAATAGGACCCAGGCCTAGGCCCTTTTTCCCCACGAACCAGCAGCCGCCAGCAAGGAGGAAAAGTCGCCAGACCCAGCCGCCGTTTCCAGGGAAGAAAGGCGACGGGAACAGAGAAAACAGAGGCGCCCAGGGAAGAAAAAAAAAGAGAAAAAGAAGGGGAAGAAGAGGGAGAAAAAGAGGAGGACACCGCCGTTCGCCGGAGATCGTCGCCGACATCGCGCCGCCGCCGTCGTACCGCCGAAGGACTGCTGCACCATCTATTTCGTCTACGCCTCGCATTTATTCCGCGATCGTCACGCCGTCAGATCTACGGTAGAGTTCGTTCCCGATGCAAATTTTTGCGACCGTATTAAATCTAGTAGGCGTAAATTAAATTTAGTTGCACCATAATTTTATTTTCAGCAGCATTAATCCACCCTAAAACCCCCGTAAACCCTTATGAACACGTATGAATTAGTCGCATCTAATTAATAAATGACCGTAGTAAATTAATTATTAAATTGTGCATGCATACATGTCATTGCATGTTGATTATTTTGTGTGCATTATGTTGAATTGTATATGTTTTCTTGTATGTATGATCACGCGTAGAGGAACGTGCTCAAGAGGTCGTGTACGAGGATTTTCAGAGTCAAGACTTCGAAGCGCTTGAGCAACCCTATCCGCCAGAGCAAGGCAAGTGTCCTTGAAGCATATTGATCCTATTTCAAATTAAATGTTTTGTTTGCGAACTTGCATGCTTGTGTCAAATTGATGGGAATCCTATGGTAGGAAGTTTACTAGTTTTGTTTGACCACCCTTGTCACCTGGAATTACGGTAGAGAGTCGGGAAGGATTTTTACCTTTTTGCTTCGCTTAATTAATTGGGATGGCAAACAACACTACACATTTAATTATGCATCAATGATATTCTGGTAAATGTGATCTGGTCAATACGATGGGTGATCTAAGCAAGCATGGTTATGTGGATGGGTTGGTTGTTATGGTGGTTTGCTTGCTTTAGATCTAAGGACCGGTTCATGCGAGAATATGCCAGGTCAACAGTGCCACCACAAGGCCAAGTATGGGTGCGGCGTAGCTGAATAATTAGGAGCGCTGCTAGTATTGTATGGACCATTGGATGGCGCGGGGAATGGGAGTCGAGGAGGACTGCCCTGGGATCCGCATGGCACACGAGGGGACCCGTAGGTGGGAGAATAGAGGTTCAAGCCTGCCGGTGAAACCTTAGTGGGCCCGTACATACTAGTAGTCCCTTTTGAAAGGCTATTTTGTGATCTCTTGGCCACACACCTACGGAAGTGTGAGATGGCATAATGGAGGTTTCTTAGTCATCGAAAGGTGATAAAATCACAAACATGTGGGTAAAGTGGTACAACCTCTGCAGAGTGTTTAAAAACTATCATGATAGCCGTGCTCCCGGTTATGAGCGCCTGGATGACCTACATGATTAGAGTTGGAAATTGGGATTTGAGGATGGTTATGGTTTGGTAATGGTTATGGTTTGGTGATGGTTGTGGTCATGGTTATGGAATTGAGTTATGGTATTCGGACATGGATAATGGTAATGTTGGTAATAATTGGATATTGTTTATACCTTGTTAATATGATGGGATTTATTTCACATAGACATAGTATAATGCCTTTCAAATGTTTTACTGTACTTTTCAGCACTTAGCCATTATTATTGTCGTCATTTGAATTAGCCACATGTCATACTTTCCACACTTGCTGAGTACGACATGTACTCACCCTTGCAATCCCCCCCCAACAGCTACTGGAGACAATTGGGAGTACCCTGAGGATCACGAGGAGTACTAGGTTGCGTACCGCCGTCAATTGCCTGTGGATTGGAGTCGCATTGTTTAGTTTATTTTCCGCTGCAATTATTTAGAGTTTTATTATTTGTGAACTATTGGATTATTGTAATAAAGTACTTATGTATTAGTTAAGACGTGGTTAAATTCTGTTTATCATTTGTGAATCATTCGTGTATGTGTGTTGAACATCCTGGGCACACATATGCGTTACGCTTGGTTCATATTCGGAACCGGGTGTCACAAATTGGTATCAGAGCCGCGTTGACCGTAGGACGCAAGCTTAGGTAGAATGGACACTCTAGAGCACTTAGGAACACCCTTCTAATATGATATTTTCGAAAATTTTTGCTGCTGTTTTGTTTCCTTTATTTTCGGCCGCAAAAAGTATTGATCGCTGCTGCGTTTTGATAAAAATTTTCAGAAGTGAGCAAAATTAAGTGCTGCTGTTTTGCTGTATAAATTTTCGCGAAAACGGTGTGTTTTGCTGCTATTATGTGTGGGTAAAATTATTGTGTTGGTTGCTGTAATTTTTCTCTTTATTTTTCGTTCTTTTGGAACCGCTGCACCGCTCTTTGTCCGCCGTTAACTGCTGAAATTTTCAGATTTGTTTTTCATTATTTTCCTAATGTATTCTTGTTTCTTGTAGATGGCCCGCACCAAGACAACCCCCCGTAAGTCGACTGGTGGACTCGTGCCCCCGCGTAGGTTGGCTAGTCGCTCTCCGGCCGTCGACCCCCGCCACCCGGTGGTGATCCGTTCTGACGGCAGAGCCGCAGGACAGTTGCGACACCGTCTCCGTGCCCTACTCCGTGAGGCTGGCTACCGCCACCACAGTCTCTCGCTCTCCTACCACACCACTGGAGTGCAGCGCCCCGGCAGGAAGGAGTGGAGCTGCAAAATTTATATCTACTACGGTGACGAGTTGGTGAAGACCCACAGCAGCCCTGCTTGGAGGAGCTCCCGCCGATCTGCAGAGCAGGATGCTAGCTGGGAAGCAGCCACTTTCTGGAGCCACGCCCGCCGTTTCCGTCTGGAGGACACGGTTCACGCCTTCGTCCCGCAGCGTCCTAGTGGCACTGCGCGCTTCGTCTCCAGGCACGTGGAGGGACCCCTGGACCTCCCGCAGTCTCGTCAGACTGTTGGCGACGTGACCCAGCTGAGTGCCCGACTTCAGAGGGCGCAGCAGGAGATCCAGGATGGACGCGACCTCGCCCAGCGTCACGAGGCGATAATCAGGAGGTATCGTCGGATCACCGACGAGGACCCGGACGACTACGCGTCCGACACCCCGATGTGGACCCCGGACTCTCCAGACCGTCGCAACGGTCAGCGTGAGTCATCCTCTGAGGAGTCCTCTGACGAGGAACCTTCCAGTGTGGCGTCTACCGCACCACCACCGCCTGCTGCCTCACCACCCCAGGACCCACAGGACCCCGAGGACCCCGACGACGACGACGACGAGGACCCGGATGAGTTCCCGCTCGACGACGACTAGTCCTCGACCCATGCCACGACTCAAGGATAGGCACACCCCCATTAGTAAATAAGAGCGATGTAGATATACTTGTGTGGCCTTGAGTTGTATTACTTCTTTTAGGATCTTTGTAAATTCTGTTTGGTGCTTGTTTGAGTGCTTGTGTGCTTAGTAGAGAGTTGTGGGATGCTTCGGCAATTGTCCACATCCTCTTAATATAGGTCTATATTAATAAAGGATTATTTAGTGTCACATATCTTGATGCATATAGTTGGGACGTTTCCTTCCAAATTCTAAATCCTTCTGTCCCTACCCTTCCTTCGCCAACAGATGGTGAGAACTCGTAACCAGAGGGATGCCAACGATGAGGAGGGTTTTATACGCCCAAGTTCATCCCCGTGGGGAGCCCCAGTGCTCTTCGTAGATAAGAAGGATGGAACCCAGAGGATGTGTGTGGACTATAGGGCTCTCAACGAAGTGACAATTAAGAACAAGTACTCACTGCCCCGTATAGAGGATTTGTTCGACCAAATGAAGGGTGCATGTATCTTCTCCAAGATCGACTTGCGGTCAGGATACTTCCAAATGAAGATTAGACCATCAGACATACCCAAGACGGCATTTCGGACACGATATGGATCTTATGAGTACACCGTCATGTCATTTGGATTGACGAATGCGCCTGCGTACTTTATGTATCTTATGAATAAGGTCTTCATGGAATATATGGATAAGTTCGTTGTAGTGTTCATCGATGATATTATGATCTACTCGAAGGACGAGAAGGAACATGAGGAACACTTGAGGCTTACGCTGCAGAAATTGAGGGAGCATCAATTGTATGCCAAGTTCAGTAAATGTCAATTTTGGTTACGGGAAGTCTCTTTCTTAGGCCATATTATTTCCGGAGGAGGAGTATCAGTTGACCCAGGGAAGGTGAGAGATGTGCTTAAGTGGGAACCGCCACAGAACGTCAAGGAAATTCGGAGCTTCCTTGGAATGGCTGGATATTACCGCCGATTCATTAAGGATTTCTCCAAAATAGCCAAGCCTATGACCGAATTACTCATGAAGGGAAAGGCATTCCGATGGACTCAAGTTTGTCAGGATAGCTTTGAAGAGTTAAAGAAAAGATTGACAACCGCCCCAGTGTTAGTATTACCGGACGTGAGCAAGAGTTTTGATATATACTGTGATGCATCAAGACAAGGATTAGGATGTGTGCTCATGCAAGAAGGCCAAGTGGTAGCCTATGCATCGAGGCAACTAAAGAAACATGAGTTGAATTACCCTACACACGACCTTGAACTCGCAGCCGTGGTACACGCCTTGAAGATATGGAGACACTATGTTTTTGGTCACCGATGTGAGATTTATACAGATCACAAGAGTCTCAAGTACATATTTACGCAAACGGATCTGAATTTGAGGCAACGCCGATGGTTGGAGCTCATCAAGGATTATGACGTGGGAATCAACTATCACCCAGGGAAGGCCAACGTAGTGGCCGATGCTTTGAGCCGAAAGGGAGTAAGTCATCAACTTACAGTTCAAGAACTGCCATCCGAGTTATGCAAGGAGTTTGAACGGTTGAACCTCGGATTCATAAATGAGATGGGAACGATGGAAGTCAACCCAACATTGGAGCAGGAAATACGGGAAGGACAGACAAAGGACAAGGAAATACAAGAAATCAAGGAAAGGACCCAAGAAGGAAAGGAATTCAGATTTGATGAGGACGAACAAGGTACCTTATGGCTTGGAAAGAGGATTGTGGTACCTAATGTCAGGCATATTCGAGAAACAATATTGAAGGAAGCACATGACACGCCTTACTCAATTCATCCCGGCTGTACAAAGATGTACAAGGACTTAAAGACATGTTATTGGTGGGCCAGCATGAAAAAGGACATAGCCGAATATGTTGCACTTTGTGATGTGTGCCGACGAGTTAAGGCTGAACATCAAAGGCCAGCCGGATTGTTACAACCATTGAAGATCCCGGAGTGGAAGTGGGAAGAGATTGGTATGGACTTTATAGTTGGATTACCTCGAACTCAGTCTGGCTATGATTCAATATGGGTTATTGTGGATCGATTGACAAAATCAGCTCATTTCATCCCCGTCAAGACCACATATACCACCGCGAAGCTAGCAGAATTGTATATGGAACATATTGTGTGCCGACACGGAGTACCGAAGAAGATAGTCTCGGATAGAGGTTCTCAATTCACCTCCAGATTTTGGCAGAAATTGCATGAAGCAATGGGAACAAGGCTGAACTTTAGTTCGGCGTATCACCCTCAAACAGATGGACAAACCGAGAGGACCAACCAAATTTTGGAAGACATGTTGAGAGCATGTGCTTTAAAGCATAAGAAAAGTTGGGATAAAAGTTTGCCGTATGCTGAATTCTCGTACAACAATAGTTACCAAGCAAGTTTGAAAATGTCACCCTATGAAGCATTATACGGAAGGAAATGTAGGACTCCCTTGTTTTGGAATGAAACCGGAGAGAATCAAGTGTTTGGTCCCGACGTGTTACAAGAAGCTGAAAGGCAAGTCCAGATAATACGGGGAAAACTTAAAGGCTGCCCAGTCTCGACAGAAAGGTTATGCTGATAATAGGCGAAGGAGTCTGACTTTTGAAGTTGGAGATTTTGTATACCTCAAAGTGTCACCTATCAGAGGTCAGCGAAGGTTTAACGTCAAGGGAAAACTGGCACCACGTTACATCGGACCATTTAAGATTCTGGACAAGCGAGGAGAGGTAGCTTATCGACTTGAGCTGCCAACGTATCTCTCCGATGTACACGACGTATTTCACGTCTCTCAACTCAAAAAGTGTCTCAGGGTACCGGAAGAACAAGTGCCGATGGACGAGTTAGAACTTCAAGAGGATTTGTCTTATGTCGAGCAACCTATCAAAATTTTGGATATGAAAGAAAGAGTCACGAGAAATAAGAGGATCCGTTGGTGCAAAGTGCAATGGAAACACCATACGGAAGCCGAAGCTACGTGGGAACGTGAAGAAGACCTGAAGGCAGAATTCCCTCATCTTTTCTCCACGCTGTCGAATCTCGAGGGCGAGATTCACTTTAAGGGGGGTAGGTTTGTAACACCCTAAATTTTCGCATCATGCATTGCATACATGGTCATGCATTAAACACTAGTAGAATAAAAGAAAAAAAATAAAACATATGCGTATACAAATACGTGTGGCAAAAGAAGGAAAGAAAACAATAATTATAGGCTAAAACTTGTAATAGGGAATAAGAATAAAAAAAAAGAATAATATAATTATATATAAATAATGTATATATAACAAAATAAAAAAAAGTATAATAGAAAAAAATATATAACATTAATAATATATATTATAAGAATAATAGATAAAAAAATAATAATAAATAAAATATAAGTAATAAAATATATTATAATATATATATATAAAAAAATAAAAAAAAAAGAAAAAAGAAAAGAAAGCAAGGAGCCGCCCGGCGGCCAGGCCAGCGCCCAGCCGGCCGAGCCGGCACCGCGCCCCGAGGCCACGCCCGCACGCGCGAGCGAGCGCGCCCGCCCGGGGGCCCCACGCCGCTGCCGCCCCCTGACCCGCGCCGCCTGCGGCTGCTCTGCAGCGCAGCGCAGAGCGCCGGGCCCCGCCCCCCCCCTGTCGCGCGGCGCGCACCGCCCGAGGCCGCAGCCGCCTCGGTCTCCCGCCCCCCGACGCGATTTTTTTTCCTACGCGCGCGGTCTCCCGCCCTCTCCCGCGCCGTAACGCCCCGTTTTTCCCGGATACGAGTCTATCCCTTAACCGCTTCCGATTTTACCGGTGACATACCCTAGCTACGCCCCTATAAATAGGACCCAGGCCTAGGCCCTTTTTCCCCACGAACCAGCAGCCGCCAGCAAGGAGGAAAAGTCGCCAGACCCAGCCGCCGTTTCCAGGGAAGAAAGGCGACGGGAACAGAGAAAACAGAGGCGCCCAGGGAAGAAAAAAAAAGAGAAAAAGAAGGGGAAGAAGAGGGAGAAAAAGAGGAGGACACCGCCGTTCGCCGGAGATCGTCGCCGACATCGCGCCGCCGCCGTCGTACCGCCGAAGGACTGCTGCACCATCTATTTCGTCTACGCCTCGCATTTATTCCGCGATCGTCACGCCGTCAGATCTACGGTAGAGTTCGTTCCCGATGCAAATTTTTGCGACCGTATTAAATCTAGTAGGCGTAAATTAAATTTAGTTGCACCATAATTTTATTTTCAGCAGCATTAATCCACCCTAAAACCCCCGTAAACCCTTATGAACACGTATGAATTAGTCGCATCTAATTAATAAATGACCGTAGTAAATTAATTATTAAATTGTGCATGCATACATGTCATTGCATGTTGATTATTTTGTGTGCATTATGTTGAATTGTATATGTTTTCTTGTATGTATGATCACGCGTAGAGGAACGTGCTCAAGAGGTCGTGTACGAGGATTTTCAGAGTCAAGACTTCGAAGCGCTTGAGCAACCCTATCCGCCAGAGCAAGGCAAGTGTCCTTGAAGCATATTGATCCTATTTCAAATTAAATGTTTTGTTTGCGAACTTGCATGCTTGTGTCAAATTGATGGGAATCCTATGGTAGGAAGTTTACTAGTTTTGTTTGACCACCCTTGTCACCTGGAATTACGGTAGAGAGTCGGGAAGGGTTTTTACCTTTTTGCTTCGCTTAATTAATTGGGATGGCAAACAACACTACACATTTAATTATGCATCAATGATATTCTGGTAAATGTGATCTGGTCAATACGATGGGTGATCTAAGCAAGCATGGTTATGTGGATGGGTTGGTTGTTATGGTGGTTTGCTTGCTTTAGATCTAAGGACCGGTTCATGCGAGAATATGCCAGGTCAACAGTGCCACCACAAGGCCAAGTATGGGTGCGGCGTAGCTGAATAATTAGGAGCGCTGCTAGTATTGTATGGACCATTGGATGGCGCGGGGAATGGGAGTCGAGGAGGACTGCCCTGGGATCCGCATGGCACACGAGGGGACCCGTAGGTGGGAGAATAGAGGTTCAAGCCTGCCGGTGAAACCTTAGTGGGCCCGTACATACTAGTAGTCCCTTTTGAAAGGCTATTTTGTGATCTCTTGGCCACACACCTACGGAAGTGTGAGATGGCATAATGGAGGTTTCTTAGTCATCGAAAGGTGATAAAATCACAAACATGTGGGTAAAGTGGTACAACCTCTGCAGAGTGTTTAAAAACTATCATGATAGCCGTGCTCCCGGTTATGAGCGCCTGGATGACCTACATGATTAGAGTTGGAAATTGGGATTTGGGGATGGTTATGGTTTGGTAATGGTTATGGTTTGGTGATGG
This sequence comes from Tuctoria greenei, assembly GCA_036927565.1. Classification (NCBI taxonomy): domain Eukaryota; kingdom Viridiplantae; phylum Streptophyta; class Magnoliopsida; order Poales; family Poaceae; genus Tuctoria; species Tuctoria greenei. Next base: position 200,580,412 of record JAYESD010000008.1, on the reverse strand, counting down.
TTGTGGTCATGGTTATGGAATTGAGTTATGGTATTCGGACATAGATAATGGTAATGTTGGTAATAATTGGATATTGTTTATACCTTGTTAATATGATGGGATTTATTTCACATAGACATAGTATAATGCCTTTCAAATGTTTTACTGTACTTTTCAGCACTTAGCCATTATTATTGTCGTCATTTGAATTAGCCACATGTCATACTTTCCACACTTGCTGAGTACGACATGTACTCACCCTTGCAATCCCCCCCCAACAGCTACTGGAGACAATTGGGAGTACCCTGAGGATCACGAGGAGTACTAGGTTGCGTACCGCCGTCAATTGCCTGTGGATTGGAGTCGCATTGTTTAGTTTATTTTCCGCTGCAATTATTTAGAGTTTTATTATTTGTGAACTATTGGATTATTGTAATAAAGTACTTATGTATTAGTTAAGACGTGGTTAAATTCTGTTTATCATTTGTGAATCATTCGTGTATGTGTGTTGAACATCCTGGGCACACATATGCGTTACGCTTGGTTCATATTCGGAACCGGGTGTCACAGAAGCAATAGGTAAGAATTTGTAAACGTCCCCAACTATATGCATCAAGGGATATGAAACTAACAACTAGCTATACTAGCCTAGGTGGACATGGCAATGCTAAAGCATCCCAAAATCCTCTATTAAGCACACGAGCAAACTATATATATAGCAAGCAGCACTCCAAGCAAAAACACACTGATTCCTAAGTGCTCCTATGTGTCTAAAGTGTCCATTCTATCTAGGCTGCGTTCTACGGTCAACTTGTGGCTCTGATACCAATCTGTGACACTCGGTTCCGAAAATGAACCAAGTGCAGTATATGTGCGCCCAGGATGTTTAACACACATATACAAGTGCATCACAAACGGTATACAAATAATTACCACAACACAAGTTAATAAATAAGTACTTTTATTACACAATTCATTATATCCTCGAATACAAGCTCTAATGAATATTAATGACAAGTTTGAACTAATGCAGCAGAAATAGACTAAACTGAGCAAACTAAAAAAAAAGGATAGCGCGGCTCCAATAACACCACAAGCAAGTCGACGGTAGACACGACCTAGAACTCTGCATTATTAACATAATACTCCCAATACTGACCTGCAACTGTTGGTGGGGGGATTGCAAGAGTGAGTATATGTCGTACTCAGCAAGTGTGGAAAGTATGACATGTAGCTGATTCAAATGACGACAATAATAAGGGCTAAGTGCTGAAAAGTACATTAAAACATTTGAAAAGCAATATATTATATGTATGAGAAGTAAATCCATCATAATCATAAGCAATATCATAATACCAGTATGAATTCATTACCATCATCAATAATTCCAGATTTCACCATTTGCCAATAACCATATTCAATACCAGAAATTAATCCATAACCATAATACCAACCATAACCATCCCAATACTAAGTTCCCTCTAATCATAGAAGTTGTCCAGGTGCTCATAACCGAAAGCACGGCTATTATGATAGTTTTATTAGACTCTGCAGAGTTTGTACCACTTTAACCACGTGTTTGCGATTTCATCACCCGTCGGCGACTAGAGAACCTCCCTCACGCCAATTACACTTCCTTTGGTGTATGGCCAAGAAATCACAAAATAGCCTTTACAAAGGGATTACTAGCCTATTTAGACCCCACTGAGGTTTCAACGGTGGTGATGCCTCCAACTGAGCACATCTTCAACCAAGGGCCCCCTCTTGAGCCATTTGGATCTCAGGGTAGTTCCACCAATCATCAACAAACCCAATTCGACTACCCCTTCCCCGAGCATCCTTAATGGTCCAAATAGCATTGGCAAAGCCCTAATTAATCAGTTACGCCGCACTCATACTTGGCCTCGTGGTGGCACTGTAATCTTGGGTTATTCTCGCATGAACCGGTCCTTAGATCTAAAGCAAGCAAACCACCATGACATCCAACCCATCCACATACCAGGCTTGGTTAGATCACCCATTACCATATCATATTGACTAGTTCACATTAACCAGAATATCATTAATGCATAATTAAAGGTGTAGTGTTGTTTTCCCATCTCAATTAATTAAGCGAAGCAAAAAAGTAAAAAGCCCATCCCGACTCTACCATAATTCCAGGTGACAAGGGTGGTTAAACAAAGCTAGTCAACTTCCTATCATAGGACTCCCATCAAATTGACACAAGCATGCAGTTTTGCGAACAAAACATTTATTTTAAAAACAGAATCAATATGCTTCAAGGACACTTGCCTTGTTCCGACGGATAGGGTTGCTCAAGCGCTTCAAAGTCTTGGTTCTAGAAATCCTCGTACACGACCTCTTGAACACTTCCCTCTACTCGTGATCACACATACAAGAAGATACATACAAATCAACACGATGAACACAAATTAATCAACATGCAATGACATGCATGCATGCAAAGTTCAATAATTAATTAACTATGGTTGTTTATTAATTAGAAGCAACTAGTTCATACGTGTTCATATGGGTTTATGAGGGTTTTAGCGAGAATTAATGTTGCTGAAAATAAAAAGACGATGCAACCAAAATTAATTTACGTCTATTAGATCTAATACGTCGCTAAAATTCGCATCGGAAAAACGAATCCTACCGTAGATGTGACGGCTTCGAAGATCGCGGGACGACGGCGACACGTAGACGAAGTGGATGGCGCGGGGGTCCTCCGACAGCACGACGACGACGACGATCTCCGACGGACGACGGCACCCTCCTCTTTTTCTTCCTCTTCTTCCCCTCTTTTTTTTCTTCCCTTTCATTCCGTGGCGTCGGCAGCCTCTGGTCCTTTTTTTTCTACTGACGGCTTGGGTTTTGGGCTCTGGCGGCACTTCTGTCGATAAAACACGGAGTCCACCAGTCCTTTTATAGGCGCAGAGCGCTCTGTAGCGAGTCGATACCGTGGCCAAAGGCCGGCTCGGCCTGGGGCCAGCGCGGCTGGCGCGCGAGTGGTCGCGCGGGCGGGAGCGGGGTGCTGGGCGGGTCGGGCGGCGGGGCGACCGAGGCCAGGCGCGGGGGCACGTGGCGCGCGGCTGGCTGGCTCGGCCGCTGGGCCGTCGGGCGCGGGGGCGCAGGCGCAGGGTCAACGCGGGCGGGCGGGCGCTGACCGGTTGCGGGGGCGCGTGGGACCAGGCGGGGTTGCGCCGGGCGTTGGGCGCGCTGGCTGGGCCGGCTCGGCCTAGCCGGTGGTTGCCCTTTTCTTTTTTTCCTTCTTTTTTTTTTATTTATATTTTTTCATTATTATTATATTATTTATTTATATTTTCTTCTTTTTGTTTTGTTTTTTTGTTTCTTTAGGTTTCACAATTACTTATATATATATATATATATATTATTTTTATATTTATTCCCTAATACATGGTTTATGCTATTATTTTATGTTTTATTATCTTTCTTTTATTCTAGTAATGTTTAATACATGAACATGTATGCAATGCATAATTGAGGGCACTGGCGAAGCCAGGTTATGCTACCCTGGTGCACTGGCACCAGGTAAAACAAAAAAATTAACACTAAGATGCTTATTATGAGCAGCTATTTAGTTGAAATTTAAACATAAATTTGATACAGGCATCACCCTAGCTTACGGTCTAGCTTCGCCACTGATTGAGGGTGTTACACTTTTTAGCATTACAATGGCAATGGCTTGCATCATCAGAAACGGTCGTTCATCCTAGTGGAATACCAGGCATCCGCAGCTGGGCTCCAAGCCTGAACAATAATCAGGTTATTTTCCGAATGCAATAATTTGATAAATTTTGATTTGTTCGCATGTGTACTTTCTCTGTTACTAAAAGTTTGTCGCTCTGTACTTCATTTGAATTATAAAGCGATAATTTTTATTTAGGACGGAGTGAGTATATGCAAGCTATATATGGGGAGGCAAAACATGCACATCTGAGCGTGATTTTATTTGAAGCGTCCTTTCTCACACAAAGACCTCAACAGTTCGAGTGCTTTCAAGCATTTGCGTCAGAAAAGAATGTTTTTTCAATCAGAGTCCATATTTCATTTCAGGCTGAAGAGTCGTGCAGACAAAATGTCCGTATCGGTTTCATTCCTCCTGTCGCAGAAAATCATGGCCTCGTTGTTGAAAGTTGTTCAGATAAACCAAACCTCGCAGGCCGAGTGGCCGGCCGCCGGGGAGGGGGATCCACTGGGCCGCCGTCCTATCCTCAGCCCAAGGCAATTCCTTGTGATTTTGCATGGAGGTTTTAGTTAAATTCAGTAGCCCAAAGCCTCCATAAAACGTGTCACGGGATGGGTAATCTAATCTGTCCAAACGGTGCCTATTAATGATTTCACTGTAACAACATCAGGGACCCAGCAGGGCCTGGTTCGTGCTGTTTCAGCTTATATCTCTGATAAGAAAACCAAAAAAAAACTTGTAGGACCATCAATCAGTATATAAAGACGCACGAATCATGTCATCCATAAACAAAACGATTTTCTGTAAATTAACCACAGGATCACAAGGTGGCTGCAGGCCAGGCCTGAATGAACTTCTTCCTCTGTCGTCTTCGTTCGGAGTTGAGAAGTTGCAGATGTTGGTCCGTTCAGACCTCAAGTTGCCCAAGCAGCTAGGCCAACACAACACGTCACACAGACAAGAAGCAATAGGTTGATCGACGACAGCCATGCATGCCACAACGAAAGCCCCCTCTGCAATCATCCAAGCCAGCCTGTTCTTGCAGTTGCAGGTCGTTCGCTCGCTGGATATGAAGCTGCGAAATAAGTGCCCCCAGCTCATCTTGTTGAATCTACCTAAGACCATTCGCATCAGGACTCTCTAAATCATACTCTCTCCTTTCCATATTAATTGACGTTTTGGACAGTATTTTTAGTGCAATTTGAACTAAAATTTGTGTCCAAAACGTCAATTAATATGGGAAGAAGGAAATACTCTATATACTCTATATTTTTAGTATGTGCTCTAAAAAAAATCAGTATACTTTCCAGTACGATTATAATTTTACTGCGGATGGCCTAACAGTGAAATCGCTTCATTATGCACGCATCTCAGCAGCCAGCAGGGCCATGGAAAACCTGCGTCGTCGCCAGACAGGGACCCTGCATCCATCCACCCACCCACCCGTTCGTATCTCCATCTCCATTCACGTGTGGGGCCACGCCCTACGACCCTACCTTACCCTCTTCTTCAGCTCTTCTCCAGGCGCCATGCTCTCCAGTACAGTCAGTCCTCCGGCCGGACCGGGAACAAATTAAGATGATGACCGGGCAGGCCAGACCCTGCTATATACGCTGGAACTGGAAGAACGCCATGCTGCAGCCGGCCGGCATTGGATGCCATTTTTGACTCAGGCCTTGCTTGGCCGCAATGCTCGAGCTCATGTGCGCCACATGCGCGCTGTCGGCTAGAGGTCTTGGACAGGAGCATGTGGCGCCACTGCGAGAAACTGGATGAATGGGGCTCGCTCGCTCGATGGATGGATCTGCAGGAGGAGCAAGTGCGCGCAGTGCAGAGCACTGCAGGAATGGCGCCCAGATCCGTTCATGACTCCCCCGCCTGGGGAAGTCTTGACTTGATAACCGGCCAGCTCTATCTCTCTGTCTCTCTGCTCAGCTTGCCTCCCGCTATATAATACTCTTTCCGTTCTGAAATAATTGTCACAACCAAATGAACTAAAAATGAACTAATGATGGTTGTCCTAACGACAATTAAAAAGAAACGGAGGGAGTAACTTGCATTCGTGATTTATTTCTTTTGCGTCGTCAGGCATGCAAAGTGGCGGCGTAGTTAAGTTAGGTTAAACTGGATCTTGCGGCCGGCCGGCCATCCTTTGAACATGCATGTAAATCTTCAGAGCACGCGCTTCAGTCTTTCAGAAGGATAATGATGCCAACTGAGAAGGAAGAGCACATGTGTTTGTGTTGCATTTGTGTTTTCCTTTCACCAACAATAGCAAAGAGAAGCTTGCTTGCTACAGTTTTTGTCCATGGGATTCAGGGAGAGAAACTTATGTGCATCCATAAAGGAGTTCGACAATGATCTCGTCGAATCTGGCAAGCAAACGGGATTTTTTTTAAAAAAATGTATCTTGTTCTTGCACTTGATCTTCACAACCAAAAGGAAACATATGGATAGAAAAACTGATCGAAGGGAAGAACAGCCCCTGCAGTTCCTCCCGGAAGTTACAGAAGTGCTGATCGATATAACTTAAAAAGACGACGACCTTAACTTTTGATTTGTACAAACACACATGGAGAGTCAACCCCGAATCTCCACTCCTTTTGTGTTGCTAATTAACGCCTACTAACTACTAGTTAAAAAGCAAAAAAAAAACCAAACACAGTAACAGACACACATCCACGCATGCAGGCATTCCTGTAGTACTTTGATGCACACAAAGTTCATTCTCTCTCCGTCCGTCGTTTCCGATGACCTTTCATCTCTCTCTGCCTCTCAAGATCAGTGAGACAAAAGGAGATAGCTAGAGAGATGGTGGTAGGAACATGTCCATGCCTTGGAGAACCCCAAAACAACAAAAGAATTTGTTCGTTCGTACACGAGACGAGAGACATGCTGCGTCCTGTTCATCATCAGTTGTTCTTGGCTGACCCGAGCCCTCGAGCTTCAGATCCCTTCATGATCCTCAACCTCTTGCAGGTGCTGATGAACATGCTGCATATATATAGAACAAGGAGCAAACTTCTCATAAGAAACCATTCAAACACGACTCGCGTACTGTGCGTGCATCTGTCGTTATATCTACATGTATGTGATGGATAAAAATGCTAAATTTGAAAGAAAAAAAAAACACTTACTCGAAGGGTACGTCTCCGACGAGCATGAGGTCGCCGTCCTTGTCCTCGTAGGTGACGGCGAAGTCCGACGGGTTGACGGCGGCCGCGTCGGCGCCGGCGCCGGAGAAGCAGAGGAACATGGCCTCCAGGGCCTCCCTGAGCTCGCGGTACCCCTTGTACATCTTGAGGTCGACCTTCCTCAGGTACGGGGCGCCGTCCATGCTCACCTTGACGAACAGGGCAGCGTTGCCGCCGGCTCCGGCAGCGGCTGTCGCGGTGACGGACTCCTCCTTCGCCGCCGCCGGCTTGCTCTTGCTGGCCTGCTGCTGCTGCTGGAAGCAGCTCTTCCTGTACGACCTCACCGGGGGCCATCCCACCACCTGAGCCCTGCAGAGCAAGCAAGCAAGCAAAGCTATATCAGAACAACGCTCGATAGAATATATGGATGCAAGGAAGAAGCGTATCCATGTGGCAGGGTCAGGCACTCACTTGGCGGCCGGCGGCGCGGTCTTGGTGGCTGCCTCCTCCTCCTCGGGGCCGCTCACGTCGCGCTTCTTGCCCCTGGGCGTGGACGGTGGCGTCGGCAGCAGCTTCGCCGTCGTCTTCTGGGGCTCCTCCTCCTCCTCCCCGCCGGTGCCTGGCAGGCCAAGCCTCAGCTCGGTCGCCTTCAAGTTGTCAACGTCGGCCACGTAGCTCGCCGCGGCGGTGGCAACGACCTCCATTGTTTCTCCTCTTCCTCGTTCGTCGTACAGCGAGTCCCCTCTCTTCTCTGCAGGCACCTTGCAACTTGCAACGGCAGACGATCGATGAAGACAAGCTGTGATGTGATCTGTAGCTAGGTCGTAGCTTGCTCAATGCGACTTGTGCGTTTGTTTGCGTGTGTGTGGAGATGTTTTATAGAGAGAGAGAGACAGAGACAGAGGTAGGGGAAGAAGAGGCGTGTGGCCGTGTGAGGCCACACACACGCACACGTACGTGCCAGCCCAGGCCACACACACACATGTTTGCACGCACGCACACGTACGTGCCAAGCCAGGCCAGGCCACACATGTGCGTCCACACTTTTGCGCGTACAACCAGCTGGGGTGGTTGCAGGGTGGGGTGCAGCCTCGGGTGCCGTGCCAGGCCGACCCGGGACAGGGCGGGCCGACCCAGTGGTCCCGGTGGGCGAACAAGAGATTCGTCGGGTCACGGGTTCGGATCACGTACGTTTCAAAACCGCTCCCCGCAGTTGTCATGTCTCCGGCAACAGGTTATTGATCCTTCACCACCGGACCTGCTGATCCAATAAGCCAGAAGCTAATGACACTACACTAGAACCTTCAATTACTACTCCACAACAACAAAGCGGATTTTATCGGTACAATTAAAGGGAAGAACCCTACAATGAACCCGCAGGGCACCGGGTTCGGATCCTACGCATCGGTGCGTGCGTGCGTGCCCGGACCCATGGTCTAGAAGAAGCAATCAAGCAGCTAGCTAGCCAGCAGGACGATCAATTAGCGCTAACAAAAACAAAATCAAACTAACACAAGGTGTGGCGTTGCCATGATTAGGGCGCTATCATTAGAGATCTCCGGGGAGCATCTTTGGCACATACAATACTGTTCCACTGTCGAATTAATATGATATGTATGGAACAATGTAACATGGAGTATAAGGGCACCTTAGCTTGTCGTCTAAACACTACTTTAATTAATTTGCATCTCTCTCTCTCTCCACTACATCCTGTTTCTCCTTTCTTGAGAGCCTTGCTTCTTTTGGTTGGCCATGGGGGCCTAGCAGTCTAGAGAGCAGCAGGGATGCTGGTGGTCCTGGTTGTTGTTTACTAGTCTGAAATTTTCCTCGCAAAGCATCGTCGTTAACCGCTTAACGATGCTTTTATCCTTTGAAAACTGCATCGAAATTGTTGTTAACTGCACTAGTGCTGCTCCTTTATATATCTATGTAACCAAAAGTTTTCATTTTCAGCTGGTGGGAACAGGGTGGCCCCTCGCTCGGCCCATATTTCTGTAAACTATGCTGTTGATTCGTTGATGGGATATCATCATACGTACGGTGGTGGTCCTGCTTGACAAAGCTTGCTTGGAAAACTTGTCTGCTTTGGACAACAAAGTTTTTATGTATTGCGCCTATATGTCGATTCGATCGATACTACAAGCACCAAGTGACAACACACCAAGAACAGAAGGGGATGATCACTCGTGATATCGAAGAGATGACCTACGACCAAGGATACATCGATAGTTCGATACAGCACAAGTTAACACGCCGCATGCATATATAGTCAAGAAATATGATCTCTACTACTCACGGACAAGTCTCGATCCTTGAAGTGCAGATCGATGTTCCTGACATTGACCGGTCAATCACACGCAGCTTGTACTGTATTTACGTATGCTGGTTACAGCTAGCTAGCGTTCTCCAGTACCATTCCAGTAATTTTCCTAACGCGCGCAGTACCTCCCAGCATCATCTCAATCTAGTGCTAGATAGGCGTACAACTGATTTGTTGCTGATTATTATTAGTACACCTACAGTGAACAACTGATTTGTTGCTCCTGACCAGTAACTAATCACCTATTAGCAGCCTCGATTGGGCTAATTAATTAAGCTGTGCAGCACGCAGAAGAATCAAATTTGATTCCTCTGCCATGCATGCATATTGCTACAACCAATGATCGATCAACTGCACCGAAATTTCCACCGTCATGCATGATGCATGTTCGAACCGGCCGTTTGACCATCCCAAATCGAGATACCTTGTGTTCCTGCAACCTCCCACACGCACGAGTTAGAATAATACAGTAATCGCCGAGCAGCAAGAATCTTTCGAATTCGCGCGGCGAAAAACAAGCGCTAGCTGCTGCTGTTCCTGCCTGCTAGCTCCTTGAATCTGTTTAATCTAATCTAATTAAACCGCGGAGTACTACGACGACAAGTAGGTGTAGCTCATCAATTAGGTTTAAAACTAGCTTGAAATTGAACCAGAAATTAAATAATTTGGTCAAGTACAGACCGTGTCGCCCACTGATCGACCACGAAGAAGCTTCTTGGATTCCGGAAGGAGGAGGAGAAGAGGTATACGAGAAGGGATCAGCAGCAGGCATGCAAAGATGCGTAGAGAACAGGTTGCTGGTCGCCATTAGCAGCGGTTAAGTACGTTCGGTGGATTTGGGGTTTTAATTAAACAGGCATCGGTGGCCGGAATATTTCGGATCGAGTTTTGAGCCGGCCGCGGAATTAGGGCGGTGCATGTTTGACTGTTCGTTCTTGCATGGCTTGCTTGACCTGATTACACATGCGTGGTGTGATGATCGTCTGCGTGCACACCGACTACTAAATAATGCTCGGCGATGTCGGTGCAGCATGCAGCTGCAGCCACGTTAAAATTCGTTCTGCCGTGCATGTACTCATGGCGTACATGTGTTCATAGATGCAAGTGTATTACTAGTTGTTCTTAACCAAATCATTTTGTTGCCCGGTTAGTTAATTTGCTAGCTCTTTTTTGGAGATGCTTCGTGTTGTCACGACACCCTACATCAGGAGCATAGATATATTATTACTATGATTCTTGAGTTTATTTGCTCCTCGTATATTATACTATAAAGTCGTAACGAATTCGGTACTCTCTACATCCCAAATTACTTATCACTTTCTAATTCAAAATTGAAATAAAAGTCACAATTAAATAATTTAGGATGGAGGGAGTACTTCCTCCGTTCTAAAAAAAATACCATTTTATATAGTTCATTTTCCAACTAGAAAAAGATTTTTTTTACAGCGGAGGGAGTACCTGTTAACGGTGAGACCATTAATATCACTAGCATTGCGTGAACATGCTTGGTCAGATGGAATCCGTTCCGTCCCAGCAGCGCTGCCCCCCCCCCCCCCCCCCCCCCCCCCCTTCTAGACGTCTTTCTTATCGGCAATCCTAATTTACATGCGCCTGAACGGCTGCCTGATTTCAGGCGACGTTGGGACAGTCTCTCGCGTGGGCGCGCAGAAAAGGCAGGAAGAGAAGATAGTTAATTCTTTTTATTTTTTTAATTGTTAATTCGTAATTTGTAAGGTTATGTTAATTGTAAAATATTCAAACAAATAATTTTGTGATTGATTAACCTATAGAATTAAGGGTTAATAATTATTGCAAGAAATAGTGATTAATGATTGTCGGTGGTTTGGAACCGGCAAATCTCCCGACACTACTAAAGCGTTAGAGGAGTTTGATGTTCGGTGTGGGCGCACGGAGATTTAAGAAGGTGAATTGTAAATGACACAGGAGACACGGAAGTTTACGTGGTTCGGGCCGCCTGAGCGTAATACCCTACTCCACGGGTGTGTTGGTGTTGTATTAGCTGTATGAGCTTGTACCGAGCGTCTATGGAACGTGTCTCAACATCTATCTCGCCTGTCTGTAAACGTCGTTGGCCTGTCCTTTTATAGTATAAGGGCAGGCCGTTACAAATTAGCCTGGCCCGACATGTGGTCCTGGCGTTTACTAGTGTTGATACCTCTTCAACACATTTAATTGCCCTTAATGACCGTGTAATGGGATTTGACAGCACCGTTATTGGTATTAAGGTCGTCCGATTAAGTGTCATTAATATGGTATTGAAAGTGCATCTAGGTTCCCCGTGGGTTTTGGATGATTGATGACGACAATTAAGTCGCTAATGAGCTCAAGTGATCTTTAGCAAAGGTGTGGACTCGATCGGAGACGCAAACCCTCAAAAAGGAAAAGGAAGGAAACGGAGTCGACTCGAAGCGTAGAAACTAGGGTTTCTAGCGTGTTGAGTTGGACTAGCCGTAGAAATAGGAGGGTGTGTGCGTAAAGTGCAATGAGATCAAGTTAGGAGCCCAAGAGTGGTGGTTTAGGTAGAAACCCCCCTTGAAAGTTGAAGTTAGAGTAGTCTGGCAGGAGGAGCCGGACTAGTCCGCCTGAGGGCCGGACTAGTCCGCTCCTGGGCAGACTTGTCCGTTTTGGGGCGGACCAAAAGGTTCTGAGTGAGATCGGACTAGTCCGTCCATGGGCCGGACTAGTCCGTGGCTAAGTGCAGAGAGGTTTTGCGACTAAGTCTGGGAAGGCCAAACTAGTCCACCCGTGGGGCCGGACTAGTCTGTGGTCTTCAGACTAGTCCGTTTTCACACGGAACAAAATGTTCTGTGTGAGATCGGACTAGTCCGGTGAGGGCCAGACTAGTCCGTTATTGAAGTTACCGTTTGAATTTGAAGTTTGGCGGGTAGTGTGACAATTGCCGCGCAGTGCGACAGTTGTCAGAGGGGTCAGTGGTCCCCTAGACCGGACTAGTCCAGGCCGTAGGCCGGACTAGTCCGCCCATCTGCTGAAGTCAGCAGTATGGGCTTGGGACCCCTGGGTTCTTTTGAACAACCTCTTGAGCAACCTGTAACCCTAGCGCCGCCACAGCAAAACTTGGAGCATTATTGAGCCTCTTTCTTGCCTACTTCCCCTCTAAAACTAATTCTTGAGTGGATTAGGGTTTAGTGAGGTGGAGAAGAGGAAGAACATCGCGCTTAGGCTCCCGGTTTGATCTCTTGCACTTTGTGAATCATTGTGACCTGTGGCTTGAGTTAATCTTTGTGATTTGCAATTGTAATTGTGGTGGGAGCCTCAGATTGTGAGAAGCCCCAACGAATCTTGTATTCATTCTTCGTGATAGTGGAGAACCAAGTTAGGCCCGTGCGGTAAACTTGGTGAGGGAAGGATTGTTGAACCCTGTCCTTTGTGGACTCCTCAACGGGGACGTAGATTCCTTGTGTGGGATCGAACCTCGGGATAAAATCCTTGTGTCTCCATGTTCTTCGCATTTCGTTCTAGGGTTGCTAGTTTTGTCTTGTGCTTCACATTGCTATAAACTTGTTCCTCTTAGTCATATACTTGTGTTGGTAGTTGCTAAACTTGACATAACCATATCCTCACCTGTAGCCTCGAGAAAATCGCCTTAAAACTTGCTAGAAACACTTTTTAGGGATCTTCACGCAGGCTGACCGGACTAGTCCGCCCCCTATAATTTAATCTCGTTTTATTAAGTCATTTGCAGGTCGATTAACCTATTCACCCCCCTCTAGGCAACTTTCAATTGGTATCAGAGTAGGACTCTCCACAAAGAGTCTAACAACTCAGAAAGATGGCCGGAGTGGTGTTTGAAGAGGTATCGACCAATGATTCTCAACCGACACGTGAGGAGACAATGGCTTATCAAGACAAGCCAACCGATGATGAGGAGACTCGCCAGCTCAAGGCGAAGCTCCGGGAGAAGCTGAACATCGCTGCGGTTGAACCGTCAAGCTCATCAAGTGGTGGCGGCGGAGTCAACTACAACCAACAAGGGTTCAACTATGAACGCCTTGCCGTCAACAACCACTACCTTTCCATCCCATTGGGGAAACCTCCCCAATTCGATGGAACTGACTACGGGATGTGGAAGCACAACATGAAGATCCACCTTGTGTCACTCAATCCCTCACTATAGCAAATTGTGTTGACCGGGGTGCACATCCCTAAAAATGAAGAAGATATCACTCCGGAGCAAGTCGTGCTTCTTCACCGCAATGCTCAAGCGGCCGGAGTGATCATCTCATCCCTCTCAAGAGATGAGTTCAACCAAGTGGATGGACTTGAGGTGGCCAAAGACATTTGGTACACTCTCAAGACAGCTCATGAAGGCAACTAAGTCGTCAAGGAAGCAAAGATTGAACTCACTGAAGGAGAGCTCGGGAGGTTTGCCATTATGGATGGTGAATATCCCCAAGAGATGTACAACCGCCTAAAGATACTCATCAACAAGAGTAGATCTTATGGCTGTACCAAGTGGACGGAGCACGAGGTGGTCAAGAGAATGATCCGGGCATTCATGTCTAGGAACGTCTCTCTATGCTCCATGATCCGAGAAAGTCCGGGGTTTGCCAAAATGACCCCAGAAGAGGTCCTTGGAAGGATCATTAATCACGAGATCATGGAAAAGGAGGCGCTCTTCTACAACGACCTTCAAAGATTCACCGCCTCGAAGATGAAGAATGTTGTGCTCAAAGAAACATCCTCCCCAAAAGAGCAAACGGAAGATGATGAGGAGAGCCTTGACACCTATGAGGAAGAGGCCTTCTTCATCAACAACTTCAAGAGGATGATGAGGAGAAGAAAAGGAGGATACAGGCATGCAGGAAAAGGCAAAGAAAAGGCAAGGCCCAAAAACAAGAGGGCTTGCTACAATTGTGGCGAGTATGGCCACTTCATAGTTGATTGCCCCCATGAAGAAGTGAAGAAGAAAAAGGAGGGCAAGCCTCAAGAGAAGAAGTTCTTCAAGAAGAAGAGGCCCTTCGGACAAGCACACTTGGGCAAGGAGTGGGACTCTAACGATGAGTCCTCCTCCGAAGAAGAAGAGGAGAAGATGGCCACCATAGCCATCGGGAGGAGCTCCAAGGGAAGCAAGCTCTTCCCCAGCCTCAACAACGACTACAAACCAACTTGCCTTATGGCAAAGGAGGGAAGGAGAAAGGTAACATCTCACTCCTCCTCCTCCATTTCCTCTCATGATGAACTTGATAGCGCCAGTGAAAATGAGCACATGTTTAAGGACATAAGCAAAAGCACCTTGCGTAGGATGAAGTTGCTTATGGATGAGATCTTTGAGAAGGAGGAGCTCATCAACAGACAAGAGGACATGCTCATCCTTGAAAAGGAGAGATGTCAAGAGCTTAATGAGCTCCTTGAGCTTGAAAGAGAGAAGAGTAAGGCATTGGAACACGAACTTGCTCTAAGCAAAAAAAAGTGTTCAAGTCTTGAGGAGAAATCAATTGAGCTCAAGGATGAACTTGAGAACTTGACAAAAGTTAACAAGATCCTTGAGACTCAAGTTGGGTCCCTTAAGAACAATGTAGCCTCTTCCTCCAAGAGCTCAACCTCCTCAAAGGCCTCATCCAATGCAACCACGCCTTGCAAGTGCTCTAACTTAATCCTTAAACTTAAGGATGAACTAAACTTAGTGCAAGGCAAGCAAGCACCTAAGGGTGCCATCTTTGACAAGGAGAAGGTGGCGTATGCACGAAGTGCATACACCAACACAAGACCTCCCCATGTCAAGGATGGTCTTGGCTATACTAGAAGTGGTAGGCACAACGCCAAAACCTCCAAGTATGGCAAAGACATGATTGTCTTTGTTAAGGGAAGTTCATCTACAACTAAAATTGAGAAGAACACATCCACTAGCAACGAAATGCCTAAATCTGAACCGCATCCTCTATTTCATGATTTTGATGCTTCTTATGTGCTTATGAGGAACAAATATGGCAAGGTGTTTGCTAGATATGTTGGGCCACTCCGCAAGAGCCCCAAGCCTTGCGTGTGGGTGCCCAAATGCCTTACCACTAACGTCAAAGGACCCAACTCCGCTTGGGTACCTAAAAGGAAGGCATAATCTTGTTTTGTAGGCATACTCCTCCGGTGGTTCCAAATGGGTGCTCGATAGTGGGTGCACAAACCACATGACCGGAGAGAGGACAATGTTCGAGGAGTATGAAGAACACGATGATCCAAATGAAGGAATCCTCTTTGGGGACAATAGCCGAGGAAAAATCCTTGGCTCCGGTAAAATTGTCATCTCTCCTCAACATACTCTTTCTAGCGTTCTACACATTGATTCTTTAGACTATAACCTCTTGTCCATATCACAACTATGTGACAAGGGTTATAATTGTATTTTCACTAATGAGGGTGTGAGCGTCCTTAGAAGAAGTGATAACTCAATCGCTTTTAAGGGTGTGCTCAAGGGAAAACTTTATCTTGTGGACTTTGCGTCGGATAAAGCTCAACTTGACACATGCTTAATGGCGAAAACCAACATGGGATGGCTTTGGCATAGACGGTTGGACCATGTTGGCATGAGGAACTTACAAAAGCTTCTTAAGGGCGATCACATCCATGGCTTGAAGAATGTCGTCTTCGAAAAAGACAGGCCATGTAGTGCGTGCCAAGCGGCGAAGCAAGTAGGAGCTCAACATCCCTCCAAGAACATCATGACGATGACAAGACCGTTGGAGCTGCTACACATGGACCTTTTCGGGCCAATAACCTACATAATCATTGGCGATAACAAATATGGTCTTGTTATTGTTGATGACTTTTCTCGTTTCACTTGGGTGTTTTTCTTGCATGATAAGGGTGAAACCCATGGTGTCCTCAAGAGGTTCTTGAGGAGAGCTCAAAATGAGTTCGCCTCAAGAGTCAAAGCTACAAGAAGTGACAACGGCACCGAGTTCAAAAACACTAAAGTAGAAGAATTCTTGGATGAGGAAGGCATCAAGCATGAATTTTCAGCTCCATACTCCCCTCAACAAAACGGGGTGGCGGAACGGAAGAACAGAACACTCATCGAGATGTCAAGGACAATGCTTGATGAGTACAAGACATCAGATCGGTTTTGGGCGGAGGCGGTTAACAACGCTTTCCACGCCGTCAATCGATTATACTTCCACCGCCTCCTCAAGAAGACTCCCTACGAGCTTCTAGTTGGTAAGAAACCCAATGTCTCTTATTTTCGTGTTTTTGGAAGCAAGTGTTATATTCTCAACAAGAAGCCTAGGACTTCAAAGTTTGCTTCAAAGTCCGATGAGGGTTTCTTGCTTGGCTATGACTCAAACACTCACGCCTACCGTGTCTTCAACAAAACCTTCGAAATTGTTGAAATAACACGCAACGTGGTGTTTGATGAAACTAATGGCTCTCAAGTGGAGCAAGTTGATCAAAGTGTGCTAGATCAAGAAGACTCTCCACAAGAAGCACTTAGGAGAATGGCACTTGGAGATGTTCGACCACAAGAACAACCTCAATGCTCAAGTGACCAACCACAAGATGATGCAAGTACTCCTCCATGTGATCAAGTTGTCGACAGTCAAGTAGGACCTCAAAACGATCAAGAAGATGAAAGTCAAGGGAGAGGCACTCATCAAGGGGGAGATCAAGAAGAAGAATAAGATGATGTTGACTCAAGAGCTCAACCTCCACATCCTCGCGTACATCAAAGTGTTCAACGGGATCACCCCGTTGACAACATACTAGGAGACATTACTAAAGGGGTAATCACTCGTTCTCGTGTTGCAAACTTTTGTGAACATTACTCTTTTTTCTCTTCCTTGGAGCCTCATAGGGTTGAAGATGCCTTGAGA
Organism: Tuctoria greenei; assembly: GCA_036927565.1. Lineage (NCBI taxonomy): Eukaryota > Viridiplantae > Streptophyta > Magnoliopsida > Poales > Poaceae > Tuctoria > Tuctoria greenei. The sequence goes on along the minus strand of JAYESD010000008.1, from coordinate 200,563,426 downwards.
GATCCGGATTGGGTAGTGACCATGCAAGAGGAGCTTAACAACTTCGAGAGGAACAAAGTTTGGGAGCTTGTCAAGCGTCCACAAGCAAATGTTGTAGGCACCAAGTGGGTGTTTCGCAACAAGCAAGATGAACATGGTGTTGTGACAAGGAACAAGGCACGACTTGTGGCCAAGGGTTACTCACAAGTTCAAGGTTTGGATTTTGATGAAACCTTTGCTCCCGTAGCTAGGTTAGAGTCAATTCGAATATTACTTGCTTTTGCCACTCACCATAATTTTAAGCTCTATCAAATGGACGTCAAGAGTGCGTTCCTAAATGGCCCAATCAAGGAGGAAGTATATGTGGAGCAACCACCGGGCTTCAAAGACCAAGAATTCCCAAACTATGTCTACAAATTGCGTAAGGCTCTCTATGGCCTCAAACAAGCTCCTAGAGCTTGGTATGAGTGTCTTAGAGACTTTCTAATTGAAAATGGTTTTAAGATAGGAAAAGCTGATTACACTCTATTTATGAAGCACTTCAATGATGATCTTTTTGTGTGCCAAATATATGTCGATGACATTATATTTGGTTCTACTAACAAAGTGTTTTGTGATGAGTTTTCAAAGATTATGACGGAAAGATTTGAGATGTCCATGATGGGGGAGTTGAAGTTCTTTTTAGGTTTCCAAGTCAAGCAACTCAAAGAAGGCACGTTCATAAGTCAAACAAAGTACACTCAAGACATATTGAAGAAGTTTGACATGGACAAGGCCAAACCCATTAAGACCCCTATGGCCACGAATGGACACCTAGACCTCAACGAAGATGGTCCAAGTGTGGACCAAAAGGTATATCGTTCCATGATTGGCTCCCTGTTATATCTTTGTGCATCTAGACCGGATATCATGCTTAGTGTGTGTATGTGTGCACGGTTTCAAGCTGCACCAAAGGTGTGTCATTTGACCGTCATGAAGAGAATTCTTAGATATCTAGTTCACACACCGAGCCTAGGACTTTGGTACCCCAAAGGATCCAAGTTCAACCTCATTGGTTATTCCGATGCGGATTATGCGGGGTGCGAAGTTGATAGAAAGAGCACATCTGGGACATGCCAATTCTTGGGTAGATCATTAGTGTCTTGGTCCTCTAAGAAACAAAACTCCATTGCTCTCTCCACAGCCGAAGCGGAGTACGTCGCAACCGGAAGTTGTTGTGCACAACTTCTGTGGATGAGACAAACTCTAAGGGATTATGGTATAAACTTGCGCCATATCCCTCTCCTATGTGACAATGAGAGCGCCATCAAAATAGCCCATAATCCAGTTGAGCATTCAAGGACCAAACACATAGACATTAGACACCACTTCTTGAGAGATCATTCCTTAAAGGGGGATATAGTGATTTCCCATGTGAGAACCGAGAACCAACTAGCCGACATATTCACCAAGCCCCTAGATGAGAAGCGATTTTGTGAGCTTAGGAGTGAGATAAATATCTTAGATTCTCGAAATGTGGCTTGAAACATGCACATCTGAATGTTTACTTATGCCTTGTTCAAAAGAATGCATGTGTTTTGAAAAACTCTCTCTATCTCAATTTTCTCCTAAATATTTGAAAATCTAGTGACTTTGTGAGTCATGGTCATAGTTTGAATGTTGATTGCTTACTGACCATATTCACAAAGTTTTATTGTGTATATTTTGTCCAAAAGGACCTATAGTTGTGGGCATGAACTCATATATATTATCTTCTGCCCAGTAGGACCGGACTAGTCCGCCCTAAGGCCGGACAAGTCCGGAGGCAGACTAGTCCGCGGCTGGTCCGCGCACCGGACTAGTCCGCCCTGGTACCGGACTAGTCCGCCCCTTGGGGGCTTAAACCCCCAGGGGCGGCCCAGACCCCTCCTCTCTCCCCTCACTCTCGCCTCTCTCTCTCCCGCGCTCAAGCAACCGCCCCATCAGCGATTTTTCGCTCCAACCACCAAAACTCGCATCCAATCCGCACACTGAAGCCTTTAGGAGTGTGGGATCGTTTCCCCGCACTTCTTCGACGCCTTCCTACTCCGATCTCGTCGATTTCTTCGGATTTGAGGAGGTATTTCCCTCCTTTCAAAAATTCCTCTCATTTTTGATTCTTGGAGTTTTTGATAGGAGCACCTTCACTAATGTTGCTTCATACATTCTTGCGATCATATTCTAGAAGTATTGCGCGTTGATTTGAAGATTTTTCAAAAAATCGTTAGGGTTAGGGTTCATCCTGTGCAACCCGGACTAGTCCGGCCCTGGCGGACAAGTCCGTTTTGCATAGGGAAAACCCTAATCCTAGCTATCTCTTGAGATTCCTTCCGCAATATTTCACACCCTTGGTCTCTTATGTCCTCTTCTCGTTGTGTTTTCAGCACTCTGACTTCAAGCGCAATCTTTCGAGTTCCAACCCTGCGGGGGAGGAGCGTCGCACCGAGGAGAGGGGTGCTGAAGTGCCTCCCCCTCCCAGAGATCCCCGGGAGGCACGCACCAAAGCTCAAATCATCGAGGCAAGAACCAAGGCTGCCCTCATCGAGGCGCAGAAAGCTAAGGAAGAACGGCGGTTGAAGACACTTGAAGCTTCCAGAATAGCCGCATCTGTCTACAACGAGGACGAAGCCATTGCTCGTGCTACTGAAGACTCTCTCCGTGAGGCACGGAAGAAGAAGAGAGAAGATAGAGAGGCCCACAATTACAGGGTCGCAGAGGCCAATGCCCCCAAGAGGAAGAAGCTCGTCACCATTGGCGAGAAGGCTAAGGGCAAGGAGCAAGCCCAAGGGGCAGCTGAGCCTAGGGTCGAGCGTGACCCTAAGAAGGGAAAGGCTCCGGCTCCATTCGAGCCGAAGAAGAAAAATCCAACTGTCAAGGTGCCAGCCAAGAATGCACCCGGAGGGGTAGTGATCCGTGAGAAAGGGAAGGCCCAGACCGTTGGCCCTCTCAAGATGCACAGTCCAGCACGTAACCCCAATAGGCAGCCTAACTTGGCTGCAAATGTGTTCAAAGGAAAGGGAGCTGAGAAGGCCAGCAGGCTCAGAGATGAGAATGTCTATAGGTTTGAGAGGTCCACCGCCGACCCTCGGCTTTGGTGTGACTTCCATTGAGATTACTATCGCACAGTCTATCAGGCAATGAAGAAGCCAGTGATCCAGGCTCAATGGGTGGACTGGGCCTATATGGCTAAGAAGAAAAACGAGGCATTTGACGTAGTGATTGAGGCAGCTGAGCGTCACGGGATCAAAGACATTCTTGGATTCAAGTATGACTGGAATGAGGAGGTCATCGTACAGTTTTATACCACAGTTCACTTCCACTCTCATGGCGACCGAGCCATCACTTAGATGACCAACGGTGAGCAGTACTATGCCACCTTCGAGGTCTTTGCTCAGGCTCTTGGACTGGAGAGTCACCTGGACCATGAGATAATTATCTCTAATCTCAAGGCTATGGACAAGGATGACATGAGCTACATGTACCCTCCTCACGTCCACTATGAAGCTGGATTGGCCAGGAACATCCTTCCCTTCTACAGCATCCTTAACAGGATTCTTAGGAGGGCGGTGGCTCCTAAAGAAGGGGATGCAGGGATCATCCAGGGTCACCTCAGGCACCTGTTGGTTCTTATTGATGGACATGAGATGTTCAACCTTGTGGATTACATCTTCGATGATATATACAACATCTCACACACACCCAACCATGCCTGTGGCTATGCCCCTTACATAATGTGCCTGATAGAGAAGGTGTCCGGGCTCGTGTTTGTGAAGGACACCACTCACCAGCCTCTCCGACCCCAGATGCCACCTGATGTCCCGACTCCTGCCCGGAGGAAGAATGCAGAGCTATCCTCCCGCTCCGAGGTACCTCCTTCCGTTGCACCTCCATCTCAGCACTCGGTGGGCTCCTCTAGCAGCGGAGTCCTCAAGTTTCTTCGGTCCATCTTCACCTCGTGCCGCAAAGCCGAGGTGCGAGCTCAGAGGACTGAGCGGTACGTGAGGAAGATCTGCGACAAGCTCGAGATCCCGATGAGCCCTGAGGCCTCCGACGACGAGCTCACTCCATACCCGCTTCTCACCCCCGACGAGTTGACACTCTTGGGTGAGACGGAGGGTACCTCCGCACCGACCTCCGATGACGACGACGACAATGCCGATGATGATGAGGATGTCACGGACCCCGAGGCCACAGAGAGTGGCGGTGATGAGGACGAGGACTAGCTTTTAGGTCCTAGTCCCCCTTCTTTTCCTTTTTGGTGCCTTGATGCCAAAGGGGGAGAGTTAGGGGGAGTTAGTCTTTTGTGTGGTGCCTTTGGACTTGTCTTGTAATATATTTATGCTCTTGGATGTTGGATGTTTACTTTTGTGCAAGACATGTTACTATTGCTTAATTTCAATATGATGCTCTCATTGACTATCTTGTGATTATATTGATGTTCCTTATATCTTGTCACAATTGTTGAGCACATCACGTAGGCACCCCACCATAACGTGTGTGGGTATGAAAGATCTCCTCCACCTCTTTTACATGTTGCATACATTGAGGGGGAGTCTATCATACGCACACATGTTATGAAAACCAAATTTATACTCTTAATTGTGAAGGACTTGATGTGTTGTCATCAATCACCAAAAAGAGGGAGATTGAAAGTGCATCTAGGTTCCCCGTGGGTTTTAGATGATTGATGACGACAATTAAGTCGCTAATGAGCTCAAGTGATCTTTAGCACAGGTGTGGACTCGATCGGAGACGCAAACCCTCAAAAAGGAAAAGGAAGGAAATGGAGTCGACTCGAAGCGTAGAAACAAGGGTTTCTAGCGTGTTGAGTTGGACTAGCTGTAGAAATAGGAGGGTGTGTGTGTAAAGTGCAATGAGATCAAGTTAGGAGCCCAAGAGTGGTGGTTTAGGTAGAAACCCCCCTTGAAAGTTGAAGTTAGAGTAGTCTGGCAGGAGGGGCCGGACTAGTCCGCCTGAGGGCCGGACTAGTCCGCTCCTGGGCAGACTTGTCCGTTTTGGGACGGACCAAAAGGTTCTGAGTGAGATCGGACTAGTCCGTCCATGGGCCGGACTAGTCCGTGTTGCTAAGTGCAGAGAGGTTTTGCGACTAAGTCTGGGAAGGTCGGACTAGTCCGCCCGTGGGGTCGGACTAGTCCGTGGTCTTCAGACTAGTCCGTTTTCACACGGAACAAAAGGTTCTGTGTGAGATCGGACTAGTCCGGTGAGGGTCGGACTAGTCCGTTGTTGAAGTTACCGTTTGAATTTGAAGTTTGGCGGGTAGTGTGACAATTGCCGCGCAGTGCGACAGTTGTCAGAGGGGTCAGTGGTCCCCTAGACCGGACTAGTCCGGGCCGTAGGATGGACTAGTCCGCCCATCTGCTGAAGTCGGCAGTATGGGCTTGGGACCTCTATAAATAGAGGTCCCCTGGGTTCTTTTGAACAACCTCTTGAGCAACCTGTAACCCTAGCGCCGCCACAGCAAAACTTGGAGCATTCTTGAGCCTCTTTCTTGCCTACTTCCCCTCTAAAACTGCTTCTTGAGTGGATTAGGGTTTAGTGAGGTGGAGAAGAGGAAGAACATCGCACTTAGGCTCCCGGTTTGATCTCTTGCACTTTGTGAATCATTGTGACCTGTGGCTTGAGTTAATCTTTGTGATTTGCAATTGTAATTGTGGTGGGAGCCTTAGATTGTGAGAAGCCCCAACGAATCTTGTATTCATTCTTCGTGATAGTGGAGAACCAAGTTAGGCCCGTGCGGTAAACTTGGTGAGGGAAGGGTTGTTGAACCCGGTCCTTTGTGGACTCCTCAACGGGGACGTAGATTCCTTGTGTGGGATCGAACCTCGAGATAAAATCCTTGTGTCTCCGTGTTCTTCGTATTTTGTTCTAGGGTTGCTAGTTTTGTCTTGTGCTTCACATTGTTATAAACTTGTTCCTCTTAGTCATATACTTGTGTTGGTAGTTGCTAAACTTGACATAACCATATCCTCACCTGTAGCCTCGAGAAAATCGCCTTAAAACTTGCTAGAAACGCTTTTTAGGGATCTTCACGCAGGCTGACCGGACTAGTCCGCCCTAAGACCGGACTAGTCCGCCCCCTATAATTTAATCTCGTTTTATTAAGTCATTTGCAGGTCGATTAGCCTATTCACCCCCCCTCTAGGCAACTTTTAGGTATTAATGACACTTAATCGGGTCTTGAAGTCCTTGATTCCCCTTTGAAGATCCGGAGCCGTTGCGGGGTCTTCTGGAGGTTAGAGGGTGAAGGTCCGACGGTTGGACACGTGGCAGCACAGGAGCACGCTGTAGAGAACAGATAGTTCCGGGGTTAGCTAACACGTGTCAGCACCGGAGCTTCCCTTGGTCTGGGGTTAGGTCCGGGGATGCCACTTCGGTACATAGTTCGGAGCTTCCTCCCTTCCGGGCGGTAGGTCCAGTTTGATAGTACACGTGGCAACCCTGGGGCTAACCATGTTGGAGAAGCGGGTCCGGACATGTCTGACATGTGGGCCTCCGAAGGTCTTTAAATCAAGTGGGTGACTTTCCCTTGATATCTTTGCAATCCCAAGGGGTATATGGTACCCAGGGTACCGACAGTGGCCCCCTGGGCCCACCTCCAGGGAAGACCCCTTGGATGAAGTTGTTCTGCCGGAGGTGGGTGCATCCTTCGACTTTTGAAATGAGTCTTCAAAGGTCTTCGGATGTGCCGTTGGCGATGGTCCGGATTTAAATCTTCGCCGCGTGGCATATCCCGTGTGCGGCAGGTGAGATCTTTGGCGTGCGGATCTCACGCAATTGAAGGTCACCGGTTCTCGATACGAAAATCGTATCGGTTCCGCGCGCCTTGTCAGGTTGTCGCCTTCGGGCTTCCCGCCTCATGATGGCAACCATTCGCCTGGGTAAGAACCTCGACTTGATCGTCGGGGTAGTCCCGGGCCCTCTTGTCATCGGCTGGGTGGAATTTTTGAGTGGTATCTTTGACTTCTCTGCGGTTTCCATCCAAGCGTCGCGAGGGTTTACTTAAGAAGGAAAGCGCGCACCGTTTGGGGCTCTTTACGCCTCCCATCTGATCTTGCGCTCAGACGCCCAACTTGTGCTTCACTTTTCTTTTCTTGCCTAGTCGTGTCGCGATGGAGTTGGGTCTCCGCGAGAGTCGCTTGAAGACCAACGGCGACCTGAAGAAGGTCCGGGCCCTCATGGGATGGTCCTCGGACTTCTTCAACCGCTCGGTCCGAGCCGGTGGAGAGCTACCGTTTGAGAAGGAGCACGCCGGCGAAATGGTGTACTTCTCCTCGTACGCCATGGTGGGGTTTATCCCACCTTTTTCTTCCTTTTTCTTGATGCTGCTAGACTTCTATGGTCTGCAGTTGTATCATCTCGGCCCCCACTCCATTCTTCTTGTGTCCATTTTCGTCCACTTTTGTGAGATGTGGGTGGGCATCCCCCCCTGCATTGAACTCTTCCGGACCTTCTTCGCCGTCCATACCACCGGCAGGAGCAATGAGTACCTTGGCTTCTACTACTTCGTGAAGCGCAAGAAGTGCCCATTCAAGTACCTCCGGTCATTTCCCTCTGGGAAGTGGGATGACTGGAAGAAGGACTGGATAGTCGTCCGGGTGGAGGAGCACGAGAGGCTGGAGCTGACCGAAGGCCTTCCCAGCATCGACACGACAATCTGGAGTGAAGCTCCGGTGCTGGTGGAAGCCTTCAACCCTGCTTTGACCAGGATCCGCCAATGCGTGGAGGGAGGATTGACTCCTCAGGCGGTGTTTTGTAACTTCTTGTTCAACAGGTGGGCGCCGTTGAAGAGGAGAGAGAAACTCGCATGGGCCCTCAACAGCGTGATGGACGACGACTGGGTCGAGACCGGGCTGAAGTCCAACATGGTGGGGAAAACCTTGGAGTTCCACCTCAAGAAGTTCCAGCACGGTATCAACGTCGATAGTGATGACTTGACTCCGCCATCCGCTTTTCTTCCTCTCAACGTGGAATTGGAGTTCAGCGGGGAGCTCCGGCGGAAGATGCCCGTGCTTGACGACCTTGGTGTCGTCGAGAGAAGATCAACCACCAGGGTAGCTATCCCTGGAATGCCCGAGGATGGCTCCGACCCTGCTCCGAAGCCGAGGGAAGAGGTCGTCGGCAAGGGCAAGGAGCTGGCGGATGAACCTGTGAGCCGGAAGAGGAAGCTGCAGTACGCCGACGGAAGGTCCGTGGGGCCCGCTACTTTTGCGTCGGCTCCTTCTCCCCAGAGGGGAAGGTCTTCTACAACTGCGGCGACTGTTCCCGTAGTGGGGTCTTCCCGAGGCGTGACTGTTCCCGCAGTGGGGTCCTCCCGGGGTGTTAGCTCCGGGCATGCGACTCCAGCACCTGGGCCGGTGGAGGCCTCTAGGTCCGGGGGTTCTTCTCGATCGAGGGGGGCCTCGACTCAGGAAACACCCGTGGCCACGACGAGTTCCGGGGGGCCTTCCGGAGCTTCCACGCAGGCTATGACCAGTCCAGAATGCCCGGGAAAAAGATTCCACGCAAGCTGGTGCGGAAGCCTCCCAAGGTAATTTTTAATCTTTACCTTGGATAGTTGTTTTAATTGTAGTAACTAGTTTTTAAGTTTCTTCGTTCATCATCTGCAGTGTCCCCAAGAAGGGGAGTGAGGCTCCACCCTCAGCCTCAGCGGCTGAAGCCGTGAGGGTGGAAGCTTTTGCTCCTGTCCCGGTGCCGCCCCAAGTGGTGGATGAAGCTGCGACAGCTCCGGCGCCGGCTGTCGTGGTCATGGACCTCGACTCCTCCCCAGAGGCTCCTGTGGTAGCGCCGGACCGCGAGAGTGAAGATGCGCCAGCGGCACCTGTCCCGGAGGTTGAAGCTCCGGGTCCTGGTGCTGAGATGATGGAAGCTCCGGCTGTTGAGCCGGAAGAAGCTGTGATTCCGGCCCTAGAGTTGGAAAGTGTCGAAGCTCCGGCGGTCGAGCCGGAGGTGATTGAAGTCCCGGCGTGCGCGCCAGATGTTGAGGAAGTCCCAGCGGTTGGGCCGGCTACCTCAGAAGCACCAGCCGCAGAGCCGGTAGTTGTTGGAGCTCCGGCTGCAGGGCCGATTGAAGATGAAGATCTTCCGGCTCCCGAGCTAGTTGATACAGAAGTGTCGAAGCTCGAGCCCCCATCAGAGGAGGTGCCAAGGCCGAAGCCAGAAGTGGCCCCTGCTCCGGAAGTGACGACGTCGGAGGTACCCACGGCTAAGCCAGAGTGCCCTGGTGAAGTCGCTGGCCCCGTGTCTGAGGGGGTGAATGAAGACCTGGCGGCGGGGCCCTCCTCGATGGCGACTGAGGCCATCCTGGAGGACGGCCCTAGTGCCATGGAGACACAGGGGACCACTCTTGTGAAGTGAGACCCAATTTTTGTATCTGAAAACCCGCTGGAACCAGCGGAGGAGACCCCAGCAGGTCCGGAACCTATCCCGTTGTCACTGTCCATTGACAACGCATGTTCCAGTCTGCGTCAAGTTCAACTGGCCTTCTTCCATGACAGCAAGGCTCTTGAAGAGGAGCGCCAAACCCTTAGGAGGTGGCGTAACCGGCTCTACTTCGAGACCAAGCTGGCGCAGTCAAGGCTAGCGGATGACAAAGAGAGGATCAAGCGGGAGAAGGTTCGCCTGGAGTATTGGGGTAAATTATTGGATGACAGGGATAGTATGACTCGCGCCCTCGACGCTCAATCCCGGGAGATCTACGATCAAGCCAAAGCAGCCAATAGTGCGGCCGATGAACACCACGAAAGGCTTGAGGCCATTAACACTACACTCATCAAGCGCCGAGAGGCACTTGAAGAGAGGGAGAAACGGCTCGAGGATGAAGAGCAGAAACTCCTAGAGCTGCGGGATGACGTCCTGAGGAGGGAGGAGGAGCTCTCCGAGAAGGTGGCTCTGGCTGACAAGGGCCTTGAGGAGCGCGCCAAGAAATTGGAAGAGCGCTGCTGTCGGTGGTTTGGAACCGGCAGATCTCCCTACACTACTAAAGTGATAGGGGAGTTTGATGTTCGGTGTGGGTGCGCGGAGATTCAAGAAGGTAAGTAGTGATTGACACAGGAGACACAAGAGTTTACGTGGTTCGGGCCGCCTGAGCGTAATACCCTACTCCACGGAGGTGTTGGTGTTGTATTAGCTGTATGAGCTTGTGTTGAGCGTCAAATGGCGTATGTGTCTGTGTCTCTCTGAACGTGTCGTCGGCCTGTTCTTTTATAGTACAAGGGCAGGCCGTTACAAATTAGCCTGGCCCGACATGTGGCCCCGGCGGTTACTAGTATTGATACACGTTTAATTGCACTTAATGACCCTGTAACGGGCTTTGACAGCACCATTACTGGTGTTAAGATCGTCCGTTTAAGTGTCATTAATATGATATTAATGACACTTAATCGGGTCTTGAAGTCCTTGATTCCCCTTTGAAGATCCGGAGCCGTTGCGGGGTCTTCCGGAGGTTAGGGGTTGAAGATCCGACGATTGGACACGTGGCAGCTCCGGAGCATACTGTGGGAAACAGGGAGCTCCGGAGCTACCTGACACGTGTCAGGTCCGGAGCTTCTCTCGGTCTGGGGTTAAGTCCGGAGGTGCCATTTTGGTACGTGGTCCGGAGCTTCCCCCTTGTGGGCGGTAGCTCCGGTTTGATAGTACACATGGCGACCCTGGGATTAACCATGTTGGAGAAGCGGGTCCGAGTATATCTGACATGTGGGCCTCCAAAGGTCTTCAAATCAAGTAGATGACTTTTCTTGGAGATCTTTGTAACCTCAAGGGGTGTACGGTTTTTAGGGTACCGACAGCTGCGTAGAGGAGGAGGAGAAGGCCTGGGTGTGAGGGCAGGAACTCTACGAGCAAGAGTGTGCCCTTACCGCTAGGGAGAAGAAAGTGAGGGGCAGAGAGAAAGACCTGGTCGACCGTCGGAACAAGATCCACCTCCGGGAGGAGGAGCTCGGAAAACTCGAAAAGCGGGTTGCTGAAAAGATTCAGCAAAACGCCAAAGAAGTTGAGCGCCTCGCCCGCGAGAATTTTGAACTGGTGGCGGCCACAAGATCCCTGGAAGAAATGAAGGGCTTGAGGACTGCGGACTCCCTACAGATTTGGGATTTCCTGGGCAAGTCCAATGACGCGCTGACACCGATGGGCTTCAGCCCCGTGCGCCCGGATGATCCGGAGCCGGAGCTGGACCTGGCGTTGCAGGCGTTGAGCTCGGCAGGCAGCAACCTCTCCAAGATGGGCGATTTCATCGCGGACCAATTGGAGGTTGAGGGGCAATCCCTGGCGAAGAACGTCGCAGAATATGTGCTGACGTGCTACACCAGCAGGAACTCCCAATTTCCTCTGGACCCGGTGCTTGAAGGTCCGGTTGAAGGAGAAGGCGAAGCTGCCCGAGCCAACGTATCGGAGGTTGCCCAGAAGGTCGCCCAATTCTTCCATAGGGTCTAGGACCATCTTTGTAGTTCTCACTTGTATCCTCTCTTCTTCTTCCTCAATTTTGTAATCCCTTATCTCCAGATGAATGAAATCCCCAAATTTTTGTGAATTTCACTTTTTGTCTTCACTTGGCCCCCTGGTAGATGTACACAATTTGATTGTGAACATGTACCAAGAGGATATTATGTTTTGTTGAAGACTCATTTTCTTCGAACTTGTAGAGCGTATGTCCGAAGTCTTTGATGGTGAAGGCCCCCTGAGATCAAACTGACTACCGTCGGAGCTTAGTAGCTCCGGTAATAGTCCCTATCAACGCATAGGGCATCGACAGTTAGTCCACCGGGGTGTCGGAGCTTAGTAGCTCCAGCACTAACCTTTGCCAACATGTAACTTATCGACAATAGACTCCACTTGTGGGGTCTTCTCACCATCTTTTACGTCGACGGCTGACCCCCCTAGCTTTACCGGGGCTTGGTTGCTCCGGTGATGCTTGTTAACATTGATTACAATCCATCTAGAGGAGTCGGAGCTTTGTTGGCTCCGGCTTTTCTCCATCAATGTGTATCTTATTTTTCCTGCACACTGAAGTCAAGAAAAATAGTAAAATTCGTTTCTTGCCTATAACTTCATCGCGACTTACGATTCTCGAGAAAGTTTTAGGTCAAACGCGATTCTAAACACAATCGAATGCGTTGCCTTTTCTTCCAGATTCAATTGTACTTGGACTCGCCTTACTTTGACCTGCCTGGGTGTAGGTAGAGTGGCGTACTTAGGGTGCTTGACCAGGCTAAGTCGATAGCACACTCTGGCCCTAGATTGGCTTGGCGGCATTCAGGCGAGTGAGCCATGAACAATATTTGAATTCAAAAGAATATACAATACAACTCGAATCGTATATGAACCGGTCGAACTAATTTTTTTTTAAGAACTGCACGTCTTTGTTATAGACAAGAAAGAGAAAAATAAAAAAAATGTTGAGCCTGTACAAAATGAATGCACGTGGAGTCTGTTTCACTTGAAGATGTCTTTCATTATAGGTCCGGGGTACAAGGGAAACAAGTACACTCTTAGGGTACGAAACCAAGCTAAGCGTGTTTAATTTCTTGTTTGTCCCAGGGTACCTAGCCACACTTTTAGTTCTGAGAGTGTGACAAGTGTTGCATGAACTTTGTGGACCTTCCGGGGAAGGTTTGGCTGTTCTCCCGGAGGAACTACCCGACTTTGTACAATGACTCTATAACATACACCTCAAGTTACTCAAGACTCACCTCCATGGTATTAAGTGTAGAACTTACGGAGGTGCTCTATGTTCCAAGGATTTGGGAGAGGTGTCCCATCCTCGGTAGCCAAGCGAACGCTTCCGGTACGGGATACTTTAATCACTCGGAAGGGTCCCTCCCAGCCGGGGGAGAGTTTGTTCAACCCTTCTCTGGATTGTATTCTCCGTAGCACCAGATCGCCTTCCTCGAGCTGTCGGTTGTGTACATGCCGCTGATGATAACGCCGTAGGGCTTGGCGATATCGGGCATTCTGAACAGCTGCTTGGCACCTTCCCTCCTCAAGGAGGTATAGGTCTACACGCCGGAGCTGATCCTGCGCGGCTTCGTCGAAGGTCCGGACCCGGAGTGAACCCAAGGTGATTTCCGGAGGAAGGATTGCTTCAGCTCCGTACACCAGAAAGAAGGGTGTCTCTCCAGTTGACCGGTTTGGAGATGTCCTGTTGGCCCATAAAGTGGGCGGAAGCTCTTCAATCCAGTTAGCTCCATTTTTTCTTAAGCGCTCATATGTGCGCGTCTTGAGTCCTTTAAGGATTTCAGCATTTGCTCTCTCGGCTTGCCATTGCTTGCTGGGTGAGCTACGGAGGCGTAGCAAACTTGTATGTCGAGGTCTTCGCAATATCCTTGGAATGTAGAGCTTGTGAATTGGGTCCCATTATCAGTGATGATTTTGTTTGGGACTCCATATCTGCATACGATGGACTGCAAAAAGTTGATAGCAGATTGCTTGTTGATTGTCACAACTGGAGTTGCTTCCGGGCACTTGGTGAACTTATCAATGGCGACGTACAGGAACTTGTAACCTCCGACGGCTCTTGGGAAAGGTCCCAAGATGTCCATCCCCCACACAGCGAAGGGTCATGTAGGAGGTATCATTTGTAGGGGATGAGCTGGCGTGTGAATTTGCTTTGCATGGAATTGACATGCTTCACATTTCTTCACTAGCTCAGTTGCATCTTGGAGTGCTGTAGGCCAGTAGAAACCATGACGAAAGGCTTTACCAACCAGTGTGCGAGAAGACGCGTGGTTCCCACACTCGCCTCCATGGATTTCTGCGAGGAGTTGCCTTCTTCCCTTGTGATGCACCGCATTAGGATGCCATTGGCACCACGCCGGTAGAGATCCCCTTCTACCAGCGTGTATCTTTTAGCCAATCTGACTACCCGGTCAGCGGATACATCATCGTCAGGAAGGATGTTGTCTTTCAAGTAGCTCCGGATCTCCGAGATCCATGCATCGGAACTAGCTTGAGCTTTTGAGTCTTGCGTGTTGGGTTGCTCGGAGCTCCCGGCAGCACCTACGACCCTTGATGGCTGCCATGGTAACAGGGCCATCGGGACCGTCAGCTTCGGGATGCTGATCTCGCCCCCTTCGCTCAGTTCGGCTGGCTGAGCTATTGGTTTTGACAACCTCCGGACAAAAATTCCGTCAGGAGCCGGAGCTCCTGTTGACGCTTTCGTCGAGAGTTTGTCAGCTTCAGCGTTATGGGCACACTGAACATGGTGGAGATCTAGGACTTCGAAGTCCTTCTGAAGCCTCTGGACTTCAAGGAGGTAAGCAGCTAGCTGGAGATTATTGCAGGAATATTCACCCTTCACCTGCTTAATGACGAGCTGCGAATCTCCCTTGACCAGCAGTTGCTTGACACCATATGACAGTGCCACCTTTAGTCCGTAGATGAGCGCTTCGTACTCTGCCATGTTGTTGGTCGCCTTGAAGTCAAGGTGTACCATATATTTCACCTTCTCCCCGGTCGGTGCAAGGAGAAGGATTCCAGCTCCGGCCCCCTGCTTCTGCATGGAGCCATCGAAGTACAGGGTCCAGTGAGGCTCGGTGAAGGCTGGAGCTTGATGCTCCGTCTTCTGCTCACTGGGGCCCCCAGGATTTGATGGAGAGGGAGTCCATTCTGCCACAAAATCTGCCAATGCTTGACTCTTGACTGCTTGCCTTGAAATAAAATTCAAGATCAAATTCAGCCAATTCCGCTGCCCACTTTACAATATTCCCAGTTGAATTGGGATTATGCAAGATTGCTCGAAGTGGGTAAGAGGTCACCACTGAGACTTTGTGAGCTTAGAAGTAATGGCGAAGCTTCCTGGAGGCAATAAGAACTGCATAGAGCAGCTTATGCACCTCTAGGTATCGAGTCTTGGCATCATGTAGTACTTCACTAATGAAGTACACTGGGCGCTGAATGGTCCGGACCCTCCCGGAGGGGTTCGGAGCTTCCTCTTCACTAACCCGGATCCTCTTGGAGGAATCCGGATTTTCTTCGGGGACCTCCGGGTCCTGGCTGGAGGAACCCGGGGCTTCTTCAGAAGCGACTTGGACCCTCCCGGAGGGGTCTGGGTCTCCTGAAGTGACTTCTTGTGGATTCGAGTCTGAGGGTTGGGACCCAGACTCGCTTTCAGGTACCTCCGGACCCTCCCGAAGGGGTATGGATTCTTGAGTATGAGGTAGCTCTGGTCTCTACGCAACCAAAACCATACTGACGACTTCATCAGTTGCTGAAATGTAAAGCAACAAAGGCTCACGAGGGTTCGGAGCTACCAGAATTGATAGGGTGGTGAGGAACTGTTTCATCTCCTGGAATGCCTTCTCTGCTTCTTCGGACCATTGGAATGATCCGGACTTCCTTAATAACTTGAAGAAGGGGAGTGCCCGTTCCGCCAGTCTTGAAATGAACCGGCTGAGGGTTGCTAGACATCCAGTTAACTTTTGGACGTCTTTGATGCGGGTTGGTGGTCGCATGTCTTCAATGGCTTTAATCTTCGCCGGATTAGCTTCTATGCCCCGGTGACTTACCAGGAAACCGAGAAGTTTTCCGGAGCTAACCCTGAAGACACACTTGTCTGGGTTTAGCTTTGTGCGGGTGGCCCACATCTTGTCGAAGACAGCCTCCAAGGTGTCAAGGAGTGACTCCTTGTCCCTGACCTTGACCACGATGTCATCAACGTACACTTCCACTATGTCTCTAATGAGTTCTTCAAAAGTTTTGTACATAGCTCCTACAAAAGTTGAAGCTGCATTCTTGAGACCAAAGGGTATGGCTGTATAACAGTACAATCCATCTACCGTGATGAATGAGGTATGCTCTTCATCTTCCCTAGACATCCTGATTTGATGATACCCGGAATATGCGTCTAGGAAACAGAGTAATTCACACCCGGAGGTGGAATCCACTATCTGATCTATTCCAGGTAGTGAGAATGGATCTTTTGGACATGCCTTATTTAGTGTGGTGTAGTCGATGCACATCCGAAGCTTCCCGCCAGCCTTGGGCACAATGACTGGGTTTGCCAGCCATTTTGGATGGAAGACTTCTCGGATGAATCCAGCTTCGAGTAACTTCTTCACTTCTTGTCGGATGAAGTTCTGTCGCTCTACGGATTGCTTCCGAGGCTTCTGATGCACAGGCCGGGCGTCGGGGTAGATCTTCAGATTGTGCTCAATCACTTCCCTGGGGATCCCAGGCATTTGTGATGGTTGCCAGGCAAACACGTCGACGTTAGCCCGGAGGAAAGTGATGAGCACGAGTTCCTATTTGTCGTTCAATCCCCCCGATATACGGGTGGTCTGAGCGGCATCGGAACCAATTTGGATGACTTTGACGGGAATGTCAGTGTCGCCGCTTGGCTGCACTCGAGGTGCAGAAGTCGAGCCTCGTTGACGAATGCTCGGGGGTTTTGGAGCTTGCTCCTGCCTGGAGTCCTCCTCTTGCGCCGTAGTGAGTGCATAGAGTTCTTCCAGAGCAGTTACTCCGGCAGTACGATCTTCGCGGATCCGGAGAACGCCTACTGGCGTTGGCATCTTCAACACCAGATAACCATAATGAGCAGCTGCCATGAATTTGTACAGGGCAGGCCTACCCAAGATGGCATTGAAGGGTAAGTTGATCTGAGCGACGTCGAAGACCAACTTCTCGGTGCGGTACTTTTCCCGTGTTCCGAAGGTAACGGGGAGAGTAATAGCTCCGAGTGGGGTAATGGCCCTCGGACCTACTCCGGAGAAAGGTCGAGAGGGGTGGAGATCCGAAGGTCGGAGTTGAAGCTTAGTAAAAGCTTCGAAGCTTATGAGGTTAAGCCCCGAACCTCCGTCTACCATGACGTGGTGGAGCTGGATGTTGTTAATGGTAGGAGATACCATCAAAGGTAACTGACCTGCTCCAACCATGCTCCGAGGGCAGTCCGAAGCATCAAAAGTGATGGCTGTGTCCATCCACTTCCGATGAGGTTCCGGCCTGACTGTAGGAGCTACATCAGCCATATCCCGACGCATAGTCTTGATGACGCGGCGGGAGGTGATGTCCCATGATCCACCAAAAATGGTGTTCATGGTCTTCCGACGCTTGTTGTCAGAGACGTTAGAATCATCGTCGACGGAGGTGTAAACGACCTTCAGGACTTTTTTGGGATCCTGAAAACCTAACTCTTCTTCAGTCGGAGCTTCGTCGACTTTTTGCTTTCCTTCCCTCTGTCGGAAAGGAGATTCTTCCCGGCGCTTGTTGTAGCGCTCGGCAAGGTTTTGGACCTCCTGGCAGTCTTCCAAACTGTGGCTGCCCGTTTTGTGAATTGGGCACCACACCTTGGGCCTGCTACCGTCTTCAGAAGACGGTCGAGGTCGCTTTTCGGGGCGTGGCCCCCGGCCACCCGGAGCTGCAGCAGCTGCAACATTGGATGTACTGGCCGATGGCTTCTTCTTGCCGTTGGTCTTTTTCTTCTTCTTGTCGTTCCCGGAGGTAGCGACTTCTTCTTTGGAGGATTTCTTGTGACCCTCCGGGGTTGGTTTGGAGTGCATCTCACGGCCCTCCGCAGCTCTGGCACATTTGTCAGCCAAGCTGAAGAGTTCCGTGACGCTGGTGATCTCCTTGATCGCGAGTTTCTCCAGCATCTTCTTGTCCCGTACACCCTGTCTGAATGCCACAATGACAGAGGCGCTAGAGATAGAAGGGATAGTGTTTCATACCTGAGAGAACCTCTGGATGAATGATCGCAGGGATTCTCCCCCTTTTTGCACGACTGCAAAAAGGTCCAGTTCAGTGCCTGGTCGGGTGTATGAACTCCCGAAGTTGGCAGTGAACTGCCGGCACAGCTCCTACCAATTGTTGATAGAGTTGGGTGGAAGGCTCATAAACCAGGACCTGGCGGTCCCAGTTAAGGCCACTGGAAAATAATTGGCCATCACGGCCTTGTTTCCTCCAGCTGCCAAGATTGCAGTGGAGTAGATCTGAAGAAATTCGGCGGGATTAACAGTCCCGTCGAATTTTTCCGGCAGGTGAGGCCGGAACTTCTGTGGCCACCTGACCATACGCAGATGTATGGTCAGAGCTGAACAGCCTCCTCCTACTCCTTCAGGAGTAGAAAGGTCCTGAGCTTCTCGTCTTTCACGAGCACGCTCAATATGGACTCAGCCGTCTTGTTGGCGGTATTGGCGATCAAGCTCCGCCCGGAGGTCATGAGTTGAGAGCCTGGATACCGTGTGAGTGCGTCGTGCCCCGAAGGGCAATGACGTCACTTGTTGTGATGCAACACGTCTCCTGCTATTGGAAACGTGCGGACCAAGTCTACCAGACAAAGTCCGCTGCTGCGACGGGGCTCGTCCTGAAGGAGGAGGACCCTGGTTGCTGAGGCGTTCGGCTGCTGCTGCAACCAAATGTTCCACATCGGCCCTCCACTGTTCCAGTGCATCCCGGGATGCATCCGGAGGTGGTGGGCGTTGGAGAAGAGCACGCGCTGCATGGAGCGCGTGTTCCGGGTTGTCATGATTTGCCGACGCAGTGATTGACGCCGGCGCACCATCACATTGCCCAGCTTGATTTGCTGGTGGAGGCGGTAGTGGTGGGAGTGTGACTCCTGCTGGTGTTGAGGCTCCTGCTGATGGTTGCATATTGGAGAGATTGCCCCCAACAGCCTGAGCAGCAGGTTGACCGTTGGATGATCCAGCAGCTGAGTTCACCATTCTCAAAATCTCAGGCGCCCCTACCTGGCGCGCCAACTGTCGATGGTTTGGAACCGGCAGATCTCCCGACACTACTAAAGCGTTAGAGGAGTTTGATGTTCGGTGTGGGCGCGCGGAGATTCAAGAAGGTGAATTGTAAATGACACAGGAGACATGGAAGTTTACGTGGTTCGGGCCGCCTGAGCGTAATACCCTACTCCACGGGTGTGTTGGTGTTGTATTAGCTGTATGAGCTTGTACCGAGCATCTATGGAACGTGTCTCAACGTCTATCTCGCCTGTCTGTAAACGTCGTTGGCCTGTCCTTTTATAGTATAAGGGCAGGCCGTTACAAATTAGCCTGGCCCGACATGTGGCCCCGGCGTTTACTAGTATTTATACCTCTTCAACACACTTAATTGCCCTTAATGACCGTGTAATGGGCTTTGACAGCACCGTTATTGGTATTAAGGACGTCCGATTAAGTGTTATTAATATGGTATTAATGACACTTAATCGGGTATTGAAGTCATTGATTCCCCTTTGAAGATCCGGAGCCGTTGCGTGGTCTTCTGGAGGTTAGAGGGTGAAGGTCCGACGGTTGGACACGTGGCAGCACAGGAGCACGCTGTAGAGAACAGATAGTTCTGGGGTTAGCTGACACGTGTCAGCACTGGAGCTTCCCTTGATCTGGGGTTAGGTCCGGGGATGCCACTTCGGTACATAGTTCGGAGCTTCCTCCCTTCCGGGCGGTAGCTCCGGTTTGATAGTACACGTGGCAACCCTGGGCTAACCATGTTGGAGAAGCGGGTCCGGACATGTCTGACATGTGGGCCTCCGAAGGTCTTTAAATCAAGTGGGTGACTTTCCCTTGATATCTTTGCAATCTCAAGGGGTATATGGTACCCAGGGTACCGACAATGATAATGATTAGCTAGCTACTAATCACTCAGTGCCTGGAAATTTCTTAAATTTCAGGCACCTTAAATATAGACAAACCCCTTTCTTATACGTATCCGGTTGTTGGGTATAGCTAGTAACATATGTTAGTATACGTGATTTGTTTTCAACGAGTACTGAAGTTAACTACGTACGATTAATGAGCAAGCATGTTCGTGATGTGTACTAGCATTTCAACTTGCAACCAGTTAGTTACACACAGAGAACTAAGTGGAACATACTGTATATATTAGTATTCCAGATTGGTGAACCGGAATCACATGACGCAGCTCGGAAGACAGATTTGGACCGGCGGACATGTCGATCATGAAAACGTCCATGAGCAGTACGTGCAAAACAGCGAGCGGTGCAAGTGATCGCAGCGACGATCCGTATACTTAGTATGTATTGACTTACATCATGTCGCAGTCGTCTATCTCGGCTTGTTTACTTATCTGCACGCATGGAAGTGTTTGTGGTTGAAAGTGACACTGTCTAGCTGGCTGGCGGCTAGCTCATCAAGTAGTGGCGGACCATGCATCTAGCTGCAAGTGAGACGTCGCTAAGAAGCATGGGGTTGCATTGCATGCATGGGCGCGCGCGTGTCCACGTCGACGAGTTAAGTCTCCGTACCTGGCTGTCTCTAGTCCATATGGACACTGATGAGATCGAGCTTGGCGGCGTCAGTGTCAATGGCGCACGGATGCACCATTATACTTGTAATTAAAATCAGCAGTTGGTAGAGCACGGTTGTCGTTGCCGGCCGGCAGGCACGACGGGTAACTGTCGATCCGTGCACAGGAACGTTGACGCTCTACCACCACACTACCAGCAGCTAGCAGCAGGGAAACCATATCATTCAGAGATAAGATTAGGCGGCTAGCTAGCTGGCCCCGCCACAACGTGACGTGCAACGATCGACATGACATGTCGAGAATTTCATCATGCCGTTCATCAGCAACAACCAAAATAAGATACGTATTATTCTGTGGCCACGGTTTAGTGACTTGATCCGTGTACAACGCCAACCATGCATGCATGCATGCATATACGGGCGTGTATATGTGGCATGCAGCTTGGTCTCGTCTGTTCCTGAACAGTGCGAAGTCGTCTACGTCGACTTCAAGATTATCACGATTCACGAGCCGGTATTGGTCGGGAGGACACGGGCGTGGCATCCAGTTTCATCACTGCGCATGCATGCATGATTAAGACCTCTGCACAGAGGTGACGTCCATTGTGCTGATTATGGCAGTAATCTGGGGCTTTTGGACGCTCAGAAACAAAATAATCTTTCAAGGTGACGTCCATTGTGCTGATTCCATTTTTAATGCTGTGAAAGATGTAATTCGATTGTGGGTTGCGGCGGGGGATAAGCACCTGTCATCTATTTTTTCGAGGCACAACGATTAGTTTCTTTGTCTTTCTGCTATTGTGTCAGGATTGTATTCTTATAGGGCTGCATTGCAGAAATGCATGAACACCTGTAACTATTCTTCTTCTTGCTTATAATTGAAAGCCGATTATGGCCTTTCAAAAAAAAAAAGACCTCTGCACAGATGGTGATGATCTGTGTTATCTGTATGCGCAAGAGCTGAATTGAACTTAAAATGATCCGCGTGTGCCAAGAAGGCTGCACACGCGCGCGCGCATGGCATGGATGCATGCACTGGTAGTGCACGCGCGGCCATGGGGGCATACGACGCATGAATCGATTAATCGGTGAGCGGATTGCTGCCGTTTCGCGGGGTGACACGCATTCAAACGCCACCGTACCTAAGCAAGTTAAAGCTTCCCTTCCGGGTTAATTAATATCATCAGCAGCATCATTACAACGATGCAACGCGTCCCACGTATGGACACTGATGAATGCGTGGTTCATCGCACCTGGCCATAGGTACATGCATACACAATTAAGCTGAGCACGTCAAAGATGATGATACACGCAAAAAAAAAAAAAAAGAGACAGGTCAGAATTGAGAATTGGCAAGCTCATTGTTCTTTTTTCTTTCTAGAACACAAGAGCATCCACATTAAAGAAATGGTTGTAGAATATTCAAAATCCTGATGGCCAGCCTAGCTCAACCGTATATTGTTTCAAAGTGGTCCATGCATGCTCTCAATCTTAACCAAACCATTACTCCTTCCGTTCTCTAAAGTTTATCGCTATCTAGTTCAAAAATGAATTTTAAGGCCACAAACTTAAAACGGGAGGATTATGCGGTAAACTAAACAAGCAACCCGGACCGTACTCTGCCGAGTGTAGCAGAGTCATGACGCTACTCTTAACTCATTGGAGTGCACTTAATTAGTACTAAGTGAAACGAAATTGTCAGCAGCCGTAGTCACTGGGCCCAGCTAGATGAACTCTATAAATACTTGTAACATAATTCAGTTTGCGTTAACAGAGAATATAGATACTATTTGACTAATTGCTCTGTTCTTCTTCCCCTCCTTCCTCTCATCTTCTTCCAACCCTCTTCTGCTTTCTACGTTGCTAACAAAAATTCAGCTGGTATGTACAAGGTGATAATGATATATGAGTTCATGCATCTGTACGACCGTATGACTGCGGTCAGCGGTTTTTGCGCGCGCGTGTGTACGTCCTCTTACAACGTTCACAGGAAAATAAAAAAGGGAAAGAAATGGGAATGGGGCAGCCTAAAAAGATGTAAAAAAATAGACATGATTTCGCAGGTGGTATGTGCAAAATTGGCCATGCAATGCATTATCATGGCCTTATTATTCTACACGCCCACACCCTGCTGGCTAGCTGGCATTATTACGCCTGGCCCCTTGCTCTCCTCTCTTGTTGTCTAGTATTTCCATTCCATCGCATTGCAAGCCTCTGCTGCTGCCTCAAAGTAACCAAACCAAACAGCGAGAAAGAAGCTAAGCTATAGCCAACAACAACCAGTAAGGAGCAGGAGAAGAAGCGAGGAGGAAGAAGATCGAGTAGTTTGGAGAGCTGAGGTGGCTAGACGATACTGCAGCAATGGCGACGGATCTGGGGTTTGAGGAGACCGAGCTCCGGCTCGGCCTGCCTGGAGGCGGGGGAGTAGAAGGAGGTGAGGTGAGGAGCAGCAGCTCCTCCGGGAAGAGGGGCTTCGCTGAGACAATCGACCTCAAGCTGAAGCTGGAGCCAGCGGCCGCGGCTGTCGAGGATGAGGAGGAGGAGGAGGAGCTGGCCAACAAGGAGACCGTGGCCACCGCGGTGGCGGCGGAGTCGTCGGCGCCCGCCGGGAAGATGAAGAGGTCGCCGAGCCAGAGCAGCGTCGTCACCGCCGCCGCTGCCGCGGCGCAGCCTGACCCCGCCGAGAAGCCGCGCGCACCCAAGTACGTTTCTCCGCTCGATCGATGACATGATCTCCAAATTACCGAAGGTGCATGAGATTAGCTAGCTCTCCATGCATGCTGCTTATATGGAAACTCCGCTTAATAATCTTGTATCTACGCCACGACCACGATGATGCTCATGTCCATGCCAGACCGCCGTAGTACCAGTTTACGTTCTTACTTTTGATCAAAGTCAATAATCGTCATCAAGAGAGAGAACAACCACAGATCTTCATGCATGGTAGCATGGCATGCGATTCGATGCGAACTCATCAGAAGCAAGCAAAACAAGCTTGGATCTAGGGACACGGGATTCACTATTGATCGACCGATCGGGTTCATGTTGAAGAAGAAGTGGAGGGACAGCGGCACGTTAAGTGTGGGGCACCGGGAGACAGCGCCTAGTGCCGACACCATAAAAGAATGCCCTCCTCTCTCTCTCTCTTTCTGGCACAGTGTGTCATTCTTGTCCACATCAACATCATTTCCACACTTCTTCACTTGCAGCTGTTTGATTGTGATTGATGCATGCTAGAATTGAATTGATTGGCATGGTACTACAGCAGATGCGACTGAATAAATTAGTAAATGGTAGTACTACCCCTGCTGTCAGGGATCATCACTATAGCTCTGCATGCATGTCCCCCATTTTATCAGCTGGTTAATTATCATTATCATATTTCTTGCAAACAAATTATTGATTAGAAATTAGTTGTTTTCCAAGTTGGATGTACTCACTTTGTATATTTGTCACCGTTTAGCTTAAAAATAAATTAACCAGTAATAAATATTGCGAGATGAAGAGAGTAGTATGAAAGGACAAAAGTTAAGAGGGCAAATTGGAAGGTACTGTAGTACCAGACGACATGCTGTGTGTGCCACCATGAAAGCTAGGTTCCTCCTTTTCCATGACAATTAAAAGTTAGATGCCTCTCCTCCAATAGTACCATGGACGACATAAAGTTGAGCTGATCTATACACATATGTTACATGCTCCAAAGTAAGTAGAAAAACGAAATTATGTGAAAAAGACAGGCAGTAGAAAGCAAAAGTACATGCTTATTAATTGCATATGGATGTTTTAAGTATATCCACGCATGCATGCAGTCTGCACTCAGTTATTTAGAGAAATACAGTAGCAGTTCAGATCAGCGATGCATGTGTTAGTTACAAGTGAAATTATTAATGTTTTTGACAGACAAAAAAATAATGTTGGTAACTTTTTTTTGTTTCCCTGCATGCAGGGCGCAGGTTGTTGGATGGCCGCCGGTGCGTTCGTTCCGGAAGAGCATCATGTCCGTCGTGCAGCAGCAGGCCGAGAAAGGCAACAAGGACGGCGGCGGCGGCGGCGACAAGTCGTCGACGACAGCCGCGTTCGTGAAGGTGAGCCTGGACGGCGCGCCGTACCTGCGCAAGGTGGACCTCAAGATGTACGGGAGCTACCAGGAGCTGTCCAAGGCGCTCGAGAAGATGTTCAGCTCCTTCACCATTGGTGAGTTACTATCATGCATGGGTTGAGGTAGCTTTGGATATATGATTGCATTATTAGCATTTGCATAATTGCATGAGTGATATGGTGTTGGTGGTTGTCGCCAGCTAGCCGTGTGGTTTTGCGTCCCTGGTAGGCCGGTGTCTGTCCTGCTGGGTCTCCTGGTGGCTGGCATAACGTAATACGCCACTGTGTCTTGTCCCTCTAATCAACACGCACGAATCGACCGAGTATCTCCTCCGTCCATTGTGTAGGTGTAGGTGTAGGTGTAGGTGTAGTGCAGCCCATCATGACCATATGTACGCCGGCCTTCAGTTAATTAGCTCAAGTCGGTTCATCATTGCCATGCATATGTGCTGTTCTTCGTCTACCTCCATGTCTAAACTATATTAATCCACATGTTCACATCGGCGTGCACCATAATTAGGGAAAAAAGGAATCCATGATACCGTTCGTCAACAACCATGCATGGAACTTGTTTACGCCAGAAATAACAGTTGTTATGTTTTTAATGAAATTGAGATTTGACGCCCGCTTTTATTTTACGCTCCCTCAAAAATAATTAATTCAGGAAGCTGCGGTGGTGGGTCTCATCAAGGGATGAACGACGGCATGAACGACGAGAGCAAGCTGGTGGATCTGCTGAACGGCTCCGAGTACGTGCCGACCTACGAGGACAAGGACGGCGACTGGATGCTCGTCGGCGACGTCCCGTGGGAGTGAGATCAGAGCACTCCATCTACCAGTCTTCTTCTTCTGCATTCATTCATTAATCTGCTCTGAAACTTGAATCTGCGGCGGTATCACTTTTGATCATTTATTTGGATGCATGTGAAAAATTCAGGATGTTCGTCGAGTCGTGCAAGCGTCTCCGGATCATGAAGGGTTCAGAAGCCATTGGCCTCGGTGAGTACTACTACACATATACTTAATCTCAGAAAGTTTAGATTGGCAGAGATCGATCGATGCTAAGTTGTTATACGTAACCTCTGACAAGACAATGCATGGTGGCAACTCTTTCTCTGCAGCACCAAGGGCCATGGAGAAATGCAAGAAGAGAAGCTGAGGAGAATACGGACGTACGCGTGCAGCTGGCAATTAATCAGATGCAAGCTTAACCATGCAGTCTCTACAGCTTTGGTCATCATCGTCCGTGTATCATACATTACTCCCCAGTCCTCCAGTGCAAGCCTGATCTGATCAGTGAAAAAGTCATTTTGGTTGGTGTGTCAACTGTTCGATCCAGTGAGTCAGTCAGTCAGTGTTCAAGTCTCATCTTGTCATATACTACTAGCTACAAAGAGAGAAGCCATGAACATGTACCTTATTGTCCCACGACAACAATGTCTTTTTGCTCTACTACCTCTTATTATTATTACTATTTTCCACCACCCTCTTCTTGGCACAAAATGCAAAGGCACCCTGCTCTCCCAGCACAATCAAGGGGCCTTATTGCATCTTGTCGTCCATTAAAGGTGGTTGTTTAATTACCATGGTGTGTCGATGGAGGAACAAACTATTTATATATTGCAAGGTGTTGAAGAATATTGTATTGCATGGTCATCTACATGTAGTCATTTTCATCTTTTTTTTTTTTGTGTGCTAACATTGTTGGACGGAATCACACAATAGGATCAGTCATTTTCCATGCATGGTTATAGAGATGCTTTGTTTTGTGGTGGATAGACATTGATTGCAGTACCGTGCCGACCTGGCGGTGTGTGTTTTTATAAGTGGAGCTAGCCAACTTGGAGCCAGACCGGAGGAAGCATGCCATGTGCATCGTGATGGGGCACTGTGTTTTATATTCATCAGCCACAACAAAATTTTCCAGCTTCTCAACTACTACTACTGTACTATTATGAGGCATCACAGTTGGCTGCATCTTCTGCTGTCTGCTAGCTTAGCTGCCACTATTCATATAGCCAGTGTTTGGTGCATTGTGTTGTGCCCCATGCAATGATAAAGGATGCAAGGTTGGCTCTTGCTGCCTAAAGTTGATGTACTATTCTTTACTCTGTTTTCTAGAGGGAGGGGGCAGAGAAACCTTGAAGTGCTGGAAGTTGTTGCCATGATTTTTGGGAACTTTCAGCAGCACCTTCATTCCATCCTAGCAATGGAGTGTATGAGTATCTCCGGCCTCCCAACTAAAGGTGCTTTTTTGCATGTGATAAACTAAGCAAAACATATTTCCCTTTAGAGATCATGTCCCCTTACAATGATGGCAGCTTTGAGTCTTTTCAAGTGCTAGCTCCTTTGTCCATCTTTGAAGACAATCTGTGCTGCTCCTATCAAGAAATATATTGTCCACTATACAGATGTTGCTATGGATAATATTTATTTTCTCACTCCCAACGACGCATCATCTTTTGATGAACTATTGATAACTTGTCTCTAAAGGTCAATATATTTTATCCATGCTGCAATTACCACCAAAGAGGTGGATTCTCAGAGTTACAATTTGTAAACTACTAAACCAGAGCTTTGCCACAAGGAGCTGTACAAACATCAATCGATCTGAAAATAGTGAAACCTGCAATCCTGGACGAATATCTAATGCGGCAGCAAAGCTCCTGCTACTTTCTTTTAAGGAACAAAAATATAGCATTTGGAAACACGAATAAACATAATTTATTAAAAAGATGCAGAAACTTCAGTGAATTATTCGTTGACTGTACTGTACACCCGAAACAATGTGATCAAGAATAACTTATTATATGCAGAGAGACAATGAAAACAAGCATTTAGCTTATTATATGTACAAAAAGTCTCCATCGAAACAGCCTTCCTAGTGTCTTCATTTCGACATTATTTGAGAAAAAAATAACTATTTTCCACCAAAGAAATGGACCCTAGCTTGATAAATCCACCGATCTGATTACAAGATCAGCATTCTTCCTTGACTGCATGATAAGCTCTGCATTTGGCCTGTCGTTGTACGATATCTGATTCACAAGACAGATTTTTAAGACGATAAGAACTTGCAGAACTCAGGAACTTTGCAGCAAGGAAATGAAAATAAATTATTCAGTTTAACATGAAAAGCTGTAAAAGATAATGGCTATGCATGCAGGATTTTTCCATGAAAATGCAATATTGCTGAACAATTATAAAGAGCTTATAATGCAAATGATAGACCGAAGTTAAAGAAAGACATCCTCTTAAAGGAAACAGTAGTGCCATTTTATCTGAAATAACGCAGGTTTAAGTGTGCGTGTTAGTATGCTTGCGGTAAAAAGGGTAGGAGATAGAAATTACCCGCCATGCAGCTACATCTGGCTCTTTTCCTGGAAGAGAAGAAAAAAACTGAATAAGATGAATAAATTGAATTGCATCCTAAAGAGGAGGGGGTTGAACAATTGCAAACCTGTGGCAATATGTCTCTTGAGCACTCTTTGCATTGAGACATCAATGTCAACATCGATGAACCTTAACGTAATTTTTTACTCATTAGTTCGTTTCAAAAGAAAAACAAAATACCATAAGAAACACCGTTTCTGCCATTCAAGATTTATATGCAAAATGTCCCTGTTTAAAAAGGTTTGTTTCGTGGAGATGATGAAAGGATCTCCAAAAGATAGATGTACTAGTGTGAAATACGGTAGAAACGATTTGCATGCTCACCATTTCTCATCAAACAAGTCTCTAATTTCCCTCCACACGACTTCATCTAGTAATAGATAATTCCCTTCAACAATCACAATTTTGTGCCTGCCAAAATAATGGTAGTTATCAACCAACACGTGTCTAACCTGGACTTATATAAACTCACTATATTTAAAGCCTATGTTTATGCAGGCATATGGATCCATTACACAGTAAAAAAGTTACAACGCTGCAAGGCATAATATAATATGAAGATAGATCATAAAGATATCTGTTCGCTGCCACTCGCATATAATGGAAACAGGTGGGGTGAAAGGATACAACTATTCATAAATAACAATTAATTAGCAGCACTTAATATGATCACGATGCTCTCGCATGATTATCTAACGTCGGTAGATGCTAAAATGAGTTGATCCAAAATATTTATGAAGGTAATAATTCACCAGAACCTTTAAATAACTCTATGACCAAATTAGACATGGTACACATTTAAATGAAGTATAACTAAAAACTAACACACAAGTATTTCTGCAGGCTGTATACTTTACTTACTGTGGCTTTACAGATATGTCATTCTCAACTGGGTCACCGACACCATGATCAAATGATGGAGCACAAACTGAACCCTACAAATCAACATGTTTAAAGGATCAGATGGACTGCAATTCGCCACTCAAGAACTCACATTGTAGGATGTTAAATACCTCTGTTCTTAGGGTCTCTAGACATTTCAGCAGGAGTGATGGATTGAATGTCCATGGTGCTAAAGTTATGGATTCCAATGTTAGCATTTGAGTGAAAATTGTTAATTGTAACAGGTAAAGCAAAGATCATTACACACCTCCTCTTCTTGCATGTGCTTCTTTTGGATCCTACAAGCACAGGAGCGTTAAAAATTCAGAAAGCAACAAAATTCATATATATGGGTCACTGGACAGAGAACAAACCTCCATTGCATCCAGCTGGGAACGGTAAAGGTGGAAACCATCCATTGGAAGCATTGCAGCAATTTCCTCAGTAGGAAGCATTGCAGTACTTTTTGCATGCTCCTGGGACCAAAGCATATTAACACGTCGAACCACTTCAGAGGCAACAGTGGACTTCCCTGCACCAGGTGGGCCGGCTACACCAACAATGTATCTGCCAAGAGCAGCACAATTGTGTGATTTAGCAGATATTAGTTCAGATTTTCTTTGCTCCAGCAATGTCAAAAGATTAACATCTGAACATCTCAATTATAAATTGTAACATAAGCCCAAAAAAGGACGGCAAAAAAATGAAATTAGAATATTTCAAATGAGAAGGGTCATTTTTATACTGTGAATAACAAGTAAACATATGGCGTATTTTTATTTTTTACTTTTTTCAATTTAGAAATATCAGGATCTATGATAGAAAGGCTGAAAATATCTCAGAAGATCACTATCAAATCAAATGTCTACTGTTCCTGTTTGGCATAAAAAGTGCTGGGCCCATTAGACATTTTTGCTTTTTTATGATTTTGCCAGACAAAAGATTAAGACAAAGTAAACATCAAATAGATATCAAACTTGGTCGATGATGTTCAAGAACATGTCACATTGCAAAAGAAATTTAGAATCAACAATGTAACGCCAGATTTGAATATTGCACTCGAAGATTATGATTGCATGACATGCCACAAAATAGAATCAACAGAAAAGGCTTACTTTGAGTCAACATGTTCAATCTTCTTCATGACAGAAAGAAGGTGTTCAGCCAAAGTGTCATACACCTCATCCATTGACCTTCAAGTTTAAAACAACTTTTTTAGCATACCAGATGTTGAAGTTTCTAACTCATCTATATTATCAAAATTTCATAAGATGTATGCAAATCAAGCAATTGCTGACATGATCCCCTTTCTTAAAGGTTGGCCCAGCATAGACCAATTAAAAGGAATCCAGAAGTTTAGTACAGATGACCCAAGTTGTACTATCTGTGACCATAAGAAAGAAACAAATTGTAAGCCGGGCGCTAAGCATAGATTCGTCCAACGCATGCCTAGGCACCATTCACTTCGAATGATAGTTCGAATATATACAAATTGTAATTTTGCTCCTTTCTTGATACAAATCAGAACCAGATGATGCAAATGTATCAAAGAAGAAGTCCTTTCCTTTTTTTCTCGAATCTGATGGTATAAGCTATTTTTGTGTTTCAGAAATATTTCTACAGGAATGCCATTGATCTTTTGAGAACTTGTGCAAGGAATATGAGAACAAACATTTGGAGCTATAACATTAATGAATAACTCCCTCCAGTTTTTATATATGACATTGGTTAGTTCAGTTTTGATGAAAGTTCAAATCATTGTATGATTGTGGTTGAAAGGTGGTGTTAAACAAACAATCCACGGTTCATTTCATGCTTTTTTTCGTCGTCAAACTCACAGAGACCTTTGATTCTAGCTGCTTCAAATGCATCGTCATAAATGACTCGCTGCACTAGCATCGCAGCTGAACTGGTGACGCAATGACATTAAACAGCAAACTGAGAAATATCCCAGAGCACTCCCTACTTAATGCAATGAAATGCACCTCTCCGGTTTATTCATTCGAGAGGGAAAATTTTACCAAACCACCAAACAAGTGTAACACTAGTTCCACCAGAGTAAGGCAGTAGACAAAACTTAATGACCAAATATACAATTCATTATTCATGAAGTGCAAATGTTTCTCTTTTGCCACTAGAAACCGGAACAAGTAGCTTACTTCGCCTCTATCTGTGTAGTTTCTTGTCTCTGATAGCAAGGAACCTGGGTAATAGAAAAATTGATGAGAGTCGACTGTACATACATAAAAAAAATAGAACTTCAAAAATAAGGGGAAAATAAAAAAAGGCACTCACATTTTGTTTCGCTTTCACCTTTGCACCTTGAGCAAACGTCCTTTGAAGTGTGGCACTGATTGTAGGAACCACCTTCATCTGTACGTTGTTACTTCGGAAAGATACGCATCCTGAAGAAGCAGAAACACACACACACGCACTTTGAGCTTTTATGTGGCGAAAAGGAAGCATGAACAGAGACAGAAGATCAAACACACTAATACTTAAGCACTAAGCAAGGCCAGTGACGGTGCATGCTTTGCAGGGTTTCGGGATAGAGCGGTAACAGGAGGCACAAGCGTTGCAAGTTAGGAGGAGAAATCACAACAGTCAGCCGCACCCAACAAATTCTTCCGTCATCACCAGAAGACGATACTAGTCATCAGAAGGATCAGGTGGTGTGTTAGTTAGAGTGTGTTACTGCAAACTGCAGCTGGTGAAAGCAGTCGATTCGAACACGGGGAGCACAGCCAGCTGGGGTTGAGGGGCAGGGGAGGCACGCGAAGCGCGGGATCTCTTACCAGGCAGACCGGACCGGCGACCTGACGGCGGTGGCCGGAGCAGCCTCGCCTGCGCCGCCGTGGACGCGAGAGAACTCGACAACTCCATGGCCGCGCGCGTACCCGAACTCGAATCTAGCGAAAACAACTTGCGACGATCCAGGTCATGTAGGTTTTGTTGGCCGCTACTGCGGAAAAAACGAATCTATCCGCATCAAGAACGACGGCCCCCAAATTCCGAACCGAAAACTTTTGCAGGCTGATCCCTTGATCAGTGCATATTGACAAAACTGCCCCAAAGCAGGAGTATAATACAGACTGTCAGGGATCTGATTGTAAAAAAAATGTTCTACCCACCCACTGGTCACTACTAGCTCCAATCAGCACGGTAAAGATGACAACAATCTGATGATGATTCATTTCAACATTTATTATCCCAGAGGAATGAACAACGGTCTGAGAGCATAATACAGTTATTGTTCTACATACTCCACAGGTTAATTAAAAGCACACCAAGTTGAAAGCAAGAACGATGGTAGTACAAGTACAACACACGCCAATGAAAGGCACATACAGAAACAACGATGGCTTGGTTTATGGCTACTGCATGCATGACGATGGATGATCGGCAGGGCACAATAAGGCAGTACTTATAAGTAACCTAGGTAAGGTGAACGGTGCACTGGCTCTTCCGCGATCCGCCCCATTTCCCATCCTCCTCCAGCTGCTGACAGCGACATGATAGATTGCACAAGTGAGAAAGGCAAGAGTGATGAAGTGCTGCAAATGTTTGGTTTGTGTATGCACGTTGGGGGGCTTGGGAAAGGGTGACATGTTTCTTATTATTACCTGCTCTAGCATGAAGTGAGGGACTTGGACCCGCTTTGATCCATCGGCCAGCCGCTTGCAGGGCACCCGGGGCTCTGCCATTACGAATTCGTTCAGGACCTGCAAGAAAGAGGTACAAAGATGATGGCTCAGGATCAGAAATGGAAATTTTTCAGTGCCTCTCGGACAGGGCTGAGGTAAGTAGTACCTGGTTCCTAATAGCTCCGATCAGCATGTCACCACAACCAGAGACATGCACATCCTTCAGGTTTGGACACTGAAGAAGCAACCGTTCTGCAGAGTTCCACGAGATTGTTAGAAGTGGTAACAAATACTCATCCATTCTCAAATTGATGTCATTAGGAGAGTAAATCTAGTTCAAAATTGAACTAAAATTATTGCCTAACAACAACAATTTAAAAACAAAGGGAGTTGCTGTTGCAGCATTGCATCGCACCTGGATGAAGATTCGTGCAAGAATTCAGGTTCAGGTCAACCAACTCTGGGCAGTTCACGTACAGGGCCTGTCACACATGAAAGCAGCAATGAGTAAACAGCTTCACTATACGTATTAGCAAACCAAAATACGGATGAATCGGTGATCAATGAATTTAGGACACTTACATCGATTGCTGAACAGCCCCAGAGGCTGAGTTTCTTCAGATTGGTGTGCTTTATGATCAGCTTTTCATAAGTAGGCTGCTGCTTTCTCTGGTTTGCTATTTTGGAGCAGAATTTGATCCCTCCCGTGATGTCACCGAAGTATGACTTCCCAGCTTCCGGCTGTGGTTTAACACATAAACTCTTGCCACAGTCCATGAGCCGAAGAAGTGGTAATTGTGTTGTGGCCACCTGCACCCCACCTGGAAATGACATGAGGCAAGCACGTTTTAGTGTGATTGCAGGTATGGGCAGTGGCATCTTTTGACGTAGAATGAGCATAGCTCAAAGTTGAGGCTTACATGAGGTGATATTTGGGCACAAAGCAAGGAGGAGCCGGGTTAGAGTATGAGAGAATGACTTGCAGATCATCCCAAGCCCATTGTCGGTAATGCTGGATCTGAAGATGTAAGGATGTAAAAGTCAGGAAATATTTCAATTTAACTTGAATGATTGGTGAAATCTAAACATTTAGACCCACAGAATGACACTTACCCACTTAAATCAAGCAACTCCAAGCTCGCACAAGAACGAACAATAGATGCAACAGCTGCATCTGTTATTTTCAAACCAAGAATCAAGGACAGCATGCAGAGGCCCCTGGTGGCAACAATATACAAAAGAATAAGTAGCTGATATGAAAGTAAACTTGGTTAAAAGAAAGATCCATACATCATTGCTTCAGAAATGTGAGAAGCATTCCGTAAGGATCAGGGCAAGATGCGGTTAAGAGAAGCTACCTGAGATGAGCGCTCTCGAGAGCAAATACGGCTTCGTTGCACAAGTGAATTGATGAGATGTGCATGTTTCTCAAGTTTTGGCAGGTACGGCCAAGACTATCCATTAGAGCAATAAGATTAGTAGAATCATTATTTTGTTTGGGAAATTCCAGCGAAAGCTCATTCAAATTACAGCAGTTTATGACCTACAAGAAATGAATAGCCAGATTAATTCATGCAAGAAATCAGATCAATGCCACAGAAACTAACTGCAAGAGTGCCAACTTACCGCTTTAGAAAGGGAACAGAGACCTGATAGCCAAAGTGTTGAAAGGCTTGAAGAGGTAATATTGATAAAACCAAGGCCACTACAGCCCTCCAATTTAAGAACTGAGAGAGATTGCTTCTCTGAAACAAACCTTGTAAGCTCATCCCTATGGAAAAGAATACATCACTTAGAAGATTCACCCAAACTTAAAAACTACTGGCTTAAACACTTATAAAACAGAGATGCTGGTACATTTTAGATGACATGTATGGCGACCATAAACTGCTAAGACCACCTAAAGCAGCATGAAACAAACACTCTTCTGAATATCTAGACAATAGCACTAACAGTTTGGATCTGCACATTGCAAAAGGACGTGTACCAGAGAAGAGATTAAGCATAAACTCATGTTCCCGTTCAATGTTCAGCAGGGCAAATCATTCAGGATCAGGTGTTGAACAAAATTTATGAAAAAGATGATCTCATATTGCAGCAAGTATTAGGAGCTTTTAACATACCCAGTTATCCGGTTGACTGCACTATTAGCCATGCTGATATCCAGGGACTGTAAATTAGGACAGGAAAATGCAATGCATGCGAGCATGGTGGCATCAACATCACTGCACATGTATAAAGGAACAGATGGTTAGAACACTCCTCTTGGAGTCAATAGAATGAAATACATAGTTTTCTAAAGATTCAATTAAGCACTAGGAGAACTAGATTTAACTGCAAAACAGACAGAAGAGACCAGCACTTTGCTCTATCAAACAAGGTCATCGTTTCTCTATTAGTCGAACATCAAGCACAAGTTGATTCTGCATCAAAAAGCTACACGGTCTACCAGATCTATGCTCCCTACTGTCAGATCCAATCAGAAACCTATCTCACGGCAGCACCTAAAACTTCCCAGAGTGAATCGCGTCCACTGGATAAGATTAGCACTTGCACCACCCTTTATTTCCTTTTGACAGTTTGCTGGTTTTGCACAGTGTGTATTATGAAGAAATCTAATCTAGCCAAGCACCGATCAAAGATCCGAGAGCATAGATCTCACGGCACCAGATCAGATCACGCATCTGCACTCCAACCCCTCAATTCCACTAGTTTAGGCAGATCATGGTTAACTCAGCTAGAATTATAATTAGTCAGTTTCCCTCCCATTTCCATGGACGGAGGACGTCACGTCAGCCGATCAATGAACGCGGGCGCCGTACGGAGATCAACTCGTCGATCGCGGCGACGGATCCGCGGCCATGGGGGTTAATCGTTGGTGCACGTTTCGTCGGTTTTCCTCACCTGTCCATGCGGAGCACGAGCCTGGAGAGCGAGGGGCACCGCGTGAGCAGCGCGGCGACGGGGCGCACGCCGGCGGCGCGGAGGCGGACCTCCTCGGCGGCACGCCACACGCGGCGCGCGCACCCGCGCCACCCGCGGCTGACCGCGGCCGCCGCCGCCACGGCGCGCGGCGGCAGGCGACGCAGCACCTCCGCCGCCACCTCCCCGGGCACCCGCCGCCCGCCGCCCAGATCCACCCACCCGTCCCACGCCTGCTCCTCCTCCTCCTCCTCCTCCTCCTCCTCTTCGTCATGTTCCACCCTGGCCTTCTTCCACGTCGGCGGCGGGCGAGGCGGGGGCGCCAGCACCGTGAGCGGCGCCGCGTTGGTCGTCACCCCAACCGCCACCGCGTCGTCGTCGTCGTTGAAGTGCAGTGCGCGGCGGGGCTTGAGGTCAACCGCGGCAACGGAGCCGGCTGGCTCGCCTTCGCCCCCGGCCTTGGCGGCGGGGCCGGGGACCGGGCAGACGTGGCCCTTCTTGGGGAGCCCGCACCGGCCGCAGTTGTAGCTTCCGCGCTTCTTGGGCGCGGTGGCGGCCGGGGCGGAGGTGGAGGCCATGGCAGATCTGGGGCTGGAGAGCGGGGTACGGGTAGCTGAGCCTGAGCTGGAGCTAGGATTGATTTGGGATGGGGGGCGGAGGAGGAGGAGGAGGTAGAAGGCGGGGGCGGGGGAAATAGATAGGGGGAGAAGAAGGCGGGAGATGGGCGCGAGCTTGGCGCCATTTTTCGTGCGCGCGAGTTCCTCGGTTCTTCGTTGTTGTTTTTGTCTCTTTTTCCGGTTCGCGCCGGCGCCACGGAGATGGAGTTTTCGGGTTTCCCTCTGCCGCCACAGACGCGCGGCCTGTTTTTTTTTTTTTTTTTTGCGGACATGGCTTTCTCTCTCATTGGTTACACTGATCGCAAAACATTTAATCTTTTTGTTTCTTTTTATTTGACATTGAATAGTTTATTTTAAACTAATCAACATAAAGAAAACAAAGATAATGTTTCTAAGCAACATTTGTAATGTGTCTTCTTCAATAATGATATTGTATTTGGCCAGCTAATGTTAAGAAAATAATAGTACTAGCTACTCTTTCCGTCTCTAAAAGCTTGTCGATTTGTAGTTTAAAAATGAACAATAAAACGACAAATTTTTGATAACTGCTTATTGATGAATCAATGATATACGTGTCTTACCATACGGGCCTACTTCTAAACATGGGCCGCTAGACATATTTTCCATGGTGAGCCGATGATATTCACAACCAAAGTCATGGTCGTGGCACTGGTTTGCTCTTTAGTGATGGGCTATCAGTGTGATTCAGCTTTGTGCCACTTTAGTGGCGGGTTCCACCCCTATTTTCGGAAAACAGTATCACTATCAGGGAAAATGATTTTGTAGTAGTGAAATATTGCCCTTCATTAACAATCTGTTTCAGAAATACAGGAGCATAAAAGATATGATATCTTTTATTAAAATAACTAGATCCGTTTAGTATTGGGAGAGCAATATCCTACTATTAATTGAATGTGATATACTAATAAAATACACTTTATCCTGTAGCAATAAGTTTGCATCCTATTTTCACCAATGGAATTACATAAGGATGCAATATAAAGATAAAGTGAAAAATGGGATGCAAACCTAATATGCTACGACACCGTAGTTCATTTTTACGTGGAGCCACAAAATGTGTGGCGAATGATTCATCCATGCACTCATTTTTTACGCCGAATGACTGCAAACATAATAATACTTCCCCCATCTGTTGTCGGTACTCTGGGAACCGTACACCTTTTGAGATTACAAAGATCTCAAGGGAAAGTCATTTATTTGATTTGAAGACCTTCGGAGGCCCACATGTTAGATATAACCGGACCCGCTTCTCCAACATGGTTAATCCCAGGGTCGCCACGTATATTGTCAAACCGGAGCTACCGCCTACAAGGGGAAGCTCCGGGCTATGTACCAAAATGGCACCCCCGGACCTAACCCCAGACCGAAGGAAGCTCCGGAACTAACATGTGCCAGGTAGCTCCGGAGCTACCTGTTTCCCACAGTATGCTCCAGAGCTGCCACGTGTCCAACCATCGGATCTTCAGCCTCTAACCTCCAGAATACTCCACAACGGCTCCGGAACTTCAAAGGGGAATCAAGGGCTTCAAGACCCGAGCAGGTATCATTAATATTATATTAATGACACACGATCGGACGACCTTAATTACCAGTAACGGTGCTGTCAAAGCCCATTACCTGGTCATTAAGGGCAATTAAACGTGTTGAATGAGTATCAATATTAGTAACCGTCGGGGCCACATGTCGGGCCAGACTAACTTGTAACGGTCTGCCCTTGTACTATAAAAGGACAGGCCGACGACAGACTCTACACGTTCCAGAGACGCTCGACACAAGCTCATACAGTTAATACAACACCAACACACCCGTAGAGTAGGGTATTACGCTCAGGCGGCCCGAACCACGTAAATCTCCGTGTCTCCTGTGCCATTTACAATTCACCTTCTTAAATCTCCGCGCGCCCACACCGAACATCAAACTCCTCTAACACTTTAGTAGTGTCGGGAGATCTACCGGATCCAAACCACCGACAGTTGGCGCGCCAGGTAGGGGCGTCTGAGATTTCGAGAATGGTGAACTCAGCTGTTGGATCATCCAACGGTCATCCTGTTGTTCAAGCTGTTGGGGGCAATCCCTCCAATATGCAGCCACCAGCAGGGGCCTCAGCGCCAGCAGGAGTCACACCGCCACCTCCACCAGCAAATCAAGCTGGACAACGCGATGGTGCACTGGCGTCAGTCACTGCGTTGGGAAATCATGACAACACGGAACACGCGCTCCATGCATCACGTGTTCTTCTCCAATGCCCACCACCTCCGGATGCATCCCGAGATGCACTAGAGTAGTGGAGAGCTGATATGGAATATTTGGTTGCAGCAGCAGCCGACCGCATCAGCAACCAGAGTCCTCCTCCTTCAGGACGGTCCCCATCGCAGCGACGGACCTTGTCTGGCCCGCACGTTTCCAACAACAGAAGACGTGTTGCATCACAGCAAGTGACGTCATTGCCTTCCGGGACACGACGCACTCACACGGTATCCAGGCTTTCAACTCATGACCTCCGGGCGGAGCTTGATCGCTGATACCGCCAACAGGACGACCGAGTCCATATTGAGCGTGCTCGTGAAAGACGAGAAGCTCAAGACGTTCTTGCTCCTGAAGGAGTGGGAGGAGGCTGTTCAGCCCTGTCCATGCATCTGCGCATAGTCAGGTGGCCACAGAAGTTCCGGCAGAGTCTAAGGCAGAGTCCAAGGCTGCCACGTTGTGGAGGAAATGACCAGATCCTACCTCCCTGTCGGGGCGGGCTCCCGGGCTGCCACGTGGCCGGCAGGACTGGACCCTCGCCTCACTGCTGAGGCAGGCTCCGGGGCTGCCACGTGACCGGCAGGAATGGACACTCCCCCCCCCCCCCCCCCCCCCCCGCCGAGGCAGGCTCCCGGGCTGCCACATGGCCGGCAGGACCGGACCCTCGCCTCGCCGCCGAGGCAGGCTCCGGAGTTGCCACATGGCCAACAGGACCATACCCTCGCCTCCCCGCCGAGGCGGGCTCTGGGACTGCCACGTAGCCAATGGAACTCCCGGGACCAAGCTCGTCTCCCCGTAAGGAAGGGCTCCTGCGCTACCACGTGGCCCGCAGGACTGAGCCTCCGCTCTCCCGCGGAGGTGGGCTCCGAAGGCGCCACGTGAGATGTACAGTTGGGCCCTCAACTCCCCGCAGGGGCAGGCTTCGGTGCAACCACGTGGCGGTGGGCCGACTCAATGCGGTAGGAGGCCGCAGTAAAGGAAAGAGTGCGCCGCTCAAACAAGCATTAAGTACGCGCACTTTCCCCAGGCGAAGCAGAGTCGCGCATGCGAAAGTCAAGGCTTCAGTGTCCTGTCTTATCCAAGTAGCCGGTATAGACCCACGACGCAAGGCAGGCGAGTAAGCCGCGAGGACAAGACAGATAGGATGGGCCCTGCCATCATCAACAACTATGTGTAGCCCTGGCGCACGACGTGGCGGGATGACACATTGAAGGCCCCTGACAAAGGGAAGTAGATAGCATTTAATCCTAGATCTTGTATAGGATTTGGCTTTCCCGAGGACCACCTGTCGGGGTCTGGGGCCCACCTTGTGACTGCAGAGTCCTTGGACTATAAAAGGACTCTGCAGACGACCTTCACAAGGGACATCATCAGACCGATTGAAACTCATACACGCACAAGCAAGGCAATACACTTACACTCCCGTGGACGTAGGGTGTTACACTCCGGCGGCCCAAACCATGTAAACCCTCTGTGTTCACCATTTCGCTGCGCTCAATCCCCTGGGACTAGCCCTCGTGAATCCAAAGAACCTCTGCGGGCTGCTCTCTAAGCAGGTACGGGGAAGTGTCGTTTAAGACCTTCAACACACTCTATTTTTTGTTAGATCCTTGGACATGTTGCATTTCTTAATGTAATATTTATGTCATTTCGAATGTTTAAATTTGTGCAAGACTATGTTTTGGTTGTTTAATATCAATATGATGCTTTGAATGTCTATCTTTTGATCATATTCATATTTAATATGTCTTGTCACAAACGTTGAGCACAACACGTAGGCACCGCACCATATCGTGTGTATGTATGAAGGACTTCCTCAATCTTCTTTTTATGATGCATTCATTGAGGGGGAGTCACTCATACACACGTTATGAAAACCAAAATTTTATACTCTTATATGTGAAGACTTAATGTGTTATCATCAATCACCAAAAAGGGGGAGATTGAAGTGCATCTAGGATCCCCGTGAGTTTTGGATGATTGATGACGACAATTAAGTAACTAATAAGATCAGTGATCTTAAGCACAGGTGTAGACTCATGTGAAAACACAAACCCTCAAAAAGGAAAAGGATGAAAACGGCGATGTCGACTCGAAAAGAACAAATTAGGGTTTCTAGCGTGTCGAGTTTAGACTAGCCATATAAGTATGAGGGTGTGTGTGTTAAGTGCATTGAGATCAAGTTGGGAGCTCAAAGCGGTGTAGAGATCAAAACCTATTGAGAGAAGAGTGTTAGAGTAGTCTGGCAGGAGTGGTCGGACTGGTCCGTGCTGGTGGCCGGACTAGTCCGCTCCTGGCCACACTAGTCCGTTTTCAGGTGGACCAGAAGGGTCTGACTAACTTTGGACTAGTCCGTAGTGGGACGGACTAGTCCTGGTAGTCATAAAGTGGATTTTCGGGACTAAGTCCCAAAACCACGAATTTGTCCATTTTAGTCCGGACCAAGAGGTCCTGACTCAGATCGGACTAGTCCGCCCTGGGGGCCGGACTAGTCCAGTTTGGTGAGAATTTGGTGCTTCAGCGACTAAGTCTGGGAGGCCGTACTAGTCTGCCCTGGGGCCGGACTAGTCCGTGGTCTCCAGACTAGTCTGCTTTCACACGAAACAAAAGGTTCTGTATGAGATCGGACTAGTCCGGTTTGGACCGGACTAGTCCGTTTTGAAGTGACCGTTTGAATTTGAAGTTTGGCGGGTAGCGTGACGATTCCCGCGCTGTGCGACAGTTGTTAGGGACGTCAGTGGTCCCAAAGGCCGGACTAGTCCGAGCCCTAGGCCAGACTAGTCCGCTCATCCACTAAAGTCAGCAGTATGGGTTGGGAACCTCTATAAATAGAGGACCCCTGGGTTCATTTGAACCAACCTTTGAGTACTTTGAAACCCTAGCGCCGTCACAACAAACTTTGAGCCTCCCAAAGCCTCCTTCTTGTCTACCTTCCCTTTAAAACTAATTCTTGTTTGGATTAGGGTTTGGTGAGGTGAAGAAGAGGAAGAACACCGCTCTAGGCTCTCGGTTTGATCTCTTGCACTTGTTGAATCTTTGTGATTTGTGGCTTGAGTTGTTCTTTGTGATTTGTAATAATATTTGTGATAGGAGCCTCAGATTGTGAGAAGCCCCAACAAATCTTGTATTTACCCCTGTGATAGTGGAGAACCAAGT
Source organism: Tuctoria greenei (assembly GCA_036927565.1). NCBI lineage: Eukaryota > Viridiplantae > Streptophyta > Magnoliopsida > Poales > Poaceae > Tuctoria > Tuctoria greenei. Next base: position 200,522,230 of record JAYESD010000008.1, on the reverse strand, counting down.
TAGGCCCTTGTGGTAAACTTGGTGAGAGAAGGGTTGTTGAACCCGGTCCTTCGTGGACTACTCAATGGGGACGTAGATTCCTGTGTGGGATCGAACCTCGAGATAAAATCCTCGTGTCTCTTGTGTTCTTTGCTTTCATTTATCTCACATTGTTTCTAGGGTTAGCTTTACCGTTTTTGTTCATCACTCTTGTTTCATTTTGACCCTTAGTTTCATACTTGCTATATAACTTGTTAAGGTTCACTAAATTATTCTAACACTTTTCGCATCATGAAAATACAACTAAAAATTGTTAGAAATCCTTTTTAGGTTTTTCCTGCAGGTGGACCGGACTAGTCCGCCCCTGGACCGGACTAGTCTGCCCCTCTGAGTACTGATCTTGTTTTATTAAGTCATTTTAGGTCGATTAGCCTATTCACCCCCCTCTAGGTAACTTTCAGCAGAACAGCTAAAGAATTATCGAAATGGGCCAAAAACATGATACCACAAGGACAACTAGCATATATCATATGTCGTGAGGTGGTGTTCAGGTTGGACATGGCCCAGAAAAACAAACTGTTGCCTGCAGCAAAACATCAACTTCATAAGGATTTGAAATATCAACTATTGAGACTAGCTGCCATTGAGAAATCACGTGCTCGGCATAAATCAAGGTGTACATGGATTAAGAAAAGTGATGCAAACACGAGATATTTCCATCCAATTGTCAATGCGAGGAAAAAGAAAAATGTTATTCAAGTTATGCAGACTGACCAAGAACAAATATTCGATCAAGTGGGTAAAGCGCAGTTGATATATCAACACTTTAAACAACAGCAAGGCACATATATACCAAGAAAGATCTCTCTGAACTTCTTTGAACTTGGTTGGCAGCCTCTTCAACTTCAGCTCTTGGATCACCCATTCTCTAAACAAGAGGTGCAAAAAGTCATTAAAACAGCACCAAAGGAAAAGGCGTCAGGGCTAGATGGATTTATTAGGATGTTTTTTTGACTCTTGTTGGGACATTATCAAGCCAAACATCATGACTACTATTGAACAATTCTATAATATGAACCAACAACATTTGTCCCTGCTTAACAAGGCTTATGTAGTTCTTATTCCCAAAAAAACCAGAGGCCTCAAGAGTCAATGAATATAGACCAATCAGCCTAATACACAGTTTCACAAAGGTCATATCTAAAGTGTTGTTGAACATATTACAACCTCATCTTCCTCAGCTCATATCCATGAACCAGAGTTCTTTTATAAAACAAAGAAGTATTCATGACAATTTTTATTTGTTCAGCAGCCGGTCCGAGATCTTCACAAAAAGAAAAACACCACCCCTTCTCATTAAATTAGATATTGCTAAAGCTTTTTGATACAATCAATTGAGCCTATATGTTAGAAATAATGTCTCATTTGAGATTTGACATTCGTTGGAGGAATTAGGTCACCAACCTCTGGGGAACAACCTCTTCATCCTTCCTTTTTAATGGTTGTCCAGGACCTAAAATGCAACATATGGGAGAGGTGAGATAGGGGGACCCCCTATCACCAATGCTTTTTCTTCTGGCTCTGGAACCACTGCATAGGATGTTTGATTATGCTCCATCCAAGGGCCTCTTGCAGTACATACATGATGGATGTTCCAAGTTCAGAATGTCATTATATGCTGATGATGCTGCAATTTTTATCAGCCCTCAACAACAAGACTTCCTTATTATCAAGCAAATATTAAACACCTTTGAAGAAGTATCCGATCTGGTCACTAATACGGAGAAAATACAAATCTTCCCCATTAGATGCCAAGAGCTAGATCTCAAAAATATAATTGACACTCAGCATATCATCTCTGCTTTTCTAACTACTTACTTGGGTTTGACTCTGTCATGTAGATGGGTTACAAGGAATGAAATTCAATCAATGACACAAAAAATAGGTAGCAAACTCCCTGGTTGGAAACGCAAGCTCCTATCATATCTGGAAGACTGATCTTGGTGAAATCGGTAATGTCCTCTATTCCTACATATTTTCTTACCATCTATAAACTTCCTAAATGGGCGATTCAACAGATTGATCATTTTCGAAAAAGTTTCCTATGGAAAGGTGATGGACCTCAAAGGGTCAAGGGCCACAACTGTCTGGTCAGATGGACAATTTGTACAGGACCTAAACTGCTAGGAGGACTTGGAATCTTAGACTTACAAAAATTCAACAGAGCACTCAGGCTTCGATGACTTTGGCTGCAGTGGGACACACAACAAAGGTCGTGGAAATGTTTACTGAATCATAAAGATAAGAAAGAGCGAAACTTGTTTTTTAATTCTGCATACATAACGATCGGCAGTGGTGAGGATACCCCATCCTGGGAAGCTAGATGGTTATATGGCATGATTCCCAAATGTCTGGCACCTAATCTCTACTTGCATGCCAGATTCAAGTATCGAACTGTTAAGACAGAGCTGACAGACTACAAATGGATAAGAAACTTAACAATGGTAGACACTGAAGCTTTGCTAGATGAGTTTATAATATATTCACTGATTTCAGAAATTCAACTGTCTCCAAAGATTTAATCCATTTGAAATGGAGACAAAACAGACATTATTCAGTTAAATCAGCATATGAAGTGCAGTTTAGAGGAGCCATGGATCAACCGAACAACTCAATTATTTGGACAGCTAACACTGAACCCAAATGCAAATTTTTTGCATAGTTAGCATGGAGGCAAAAGGCTCCAACAACAGATAATCTTCTCAAGAAAAAACTTGCAGGTTAATTCGAATTGTGCTTTGTCTCTGTATGACTGAAACTATTGATCACATCTTCACCAAATGTAATTACACTGAAGCATTATGGGCTGAACTATGTGGTGCTCTGCATCTTTCACCTTCACTGCCTAGTATTTTTTGAAGGAATATCTCACAAAGCCTCAAGATAATCGCATCAACAGGTTCCAGATTCCAGAGGCGCAACAGGACTGATCTGCTACCATTCTTTTGGTGGCAAGTGTGGAAAGAGAGAAATAATCGGATCTTTCAACGGGAAGAAGCCTCATATCGTCAGGTCACCCAATTGATTTTAGACAGCATCGAAATATTTTATTTTGTACTGCTTAGAGGAGCTAATGAGTACTCAACTCAGGAGGTACGCCTCTGAGTTGACTTGACCAGGATCAGGTTAGAACATGTATTCTAAGATATAATCCTCTATTTACTCTCTTAATACATGGCAGCGCACGTGCCTATTTTTTTTTTAAAAAAAGCTGCTTGATTATCGACGAGGCGAGGCTGGGCCGGTGTTGATGGCCTCACATGGCCACTAGCTCCTCACTCGCTCTCTCCGTCTCCCGTGGCTGGCACTGGCACGGACAAGGGTGGTACGGTACGGAGATGCCGTTCTCCCCAGCTTAATTATACTTTCCATCTGATTTGTCCAACATTATTTTTTTATACGATGATTTGGTCCAGCCCACACACATGGCTTGATATTCTCTTGCATCGGCTCAGGTCCTTGGGTTGGGGTAAGCACCATCGATGGTCAAACCGTGTATAGATTATTGCGACCTAGTACTACGTGCAAAGCAATGCAATACTTAGATACTTGCTCCATCTTTAAAAGTTTAGTTTAAAAATTAACCACGAAACGACATTTTTTAAGAACGGAAAAAGTACTCCGTAGTATCTATTTGTTAAACAGATGTATTTTCACTGTCATGAATCTAATTAACCCGAAGGAGGGTGAAGAAGGGGAGCACACATCCATCATCAAATTGAAGTAATAACTGACTACCACGTGACCACTAAAGAAATAAAAAAACTCCGGAAAAGGGAAAGCTACTGCTACACTAGGACCAAAAAGAAAAGGCAGGCCGAACGAAATGAAAAAGGACCCGTTTGTATAACTCCACGCAATCATCGCGGCGGTTCTGCTAGGCAGTGCAGGTCGGAACTACCTAACGACAGTATTACTGTACATGGTTCGTTCTCAAAAGTCTGTCAGTTTTAACTTATAAATAAATTAACAAATGATGATTTTTTAAGGATGTAGTAGGCAGTATTTCGTTTCCACCTGTCCCCGCCAGCTCTTCCCCGACCTGTTTCGCGACTGCAGCATTAACTAATTAATCGTGGATCCCGTCTTTTGCTAATAAAATTTTATTTTATCATAACAAATAAAATAAGTAAAGAATCAGCCTTTGTCAGAGCCTTGTCCTGTTTAGCTTGGTGGTGACCCATCATTTTCGGCCTATTTAACGGCTCCCATTCCCCTCATCCATCCAGCTCCTCCTCCGCTCAAAGTTCGAGGCCGTTCCCTTTTTCTTGTTTTGTTCTTCATTTTCATTTTTGGTAGGTGTAACACCAGTAGTAGTTCTTGGTTGTTCTCTCTCTCTTTGCTGCTGGTTGTCGTCGCACGCAAGAGAAACGGAATCCAGAGGCAAAGCTTCAGGTAAACATCTCTCTCTCTGTCGCTGATTTATTTCTTCTCTTGATTCTGCAAAGGTTGTTTGTTCATGCGTAAGGATTTGTCTTCTAGTATTTTTGTGATACAAATCCTCACAGATGTCACCGAAACGCGAGTTCAATCTTAGCTAGGCACGCGCCTTTCTGCAAGTCTCTATAAAGATCCCGTTTTTTCTGAGAACAGTGGCCACAAATCCACCCAACGACATCTCATCTCTCCTTGCAAAAAATGTCACAAATCGTTTGGAAAGATTTTCAGCTCGCCAAACACTTACCCCCAAAAGTTCCTACCTCAAAAAAAAAAAACTGTTGTTTTCATGGCAAGCTCGGATCTGGCGCGTCTGTTCCTGATTTGCTTCTTCAGTTCCAACTTTGCTCAGAGGTACTGTAAGTACGTACAGTACAAGGTGGTGGCTGACGATGTCTTCTCGTTCTTGCAGGGTTTGTGTAAATTGTACGTAGATCTGATATCCACTAACCAACAAAAAAAAAAAATGAGTCACTTCGCGGCCATGAAGAGCCCGCTCTTGTGCCCCAAGCCGCGGCGCCCCATCATCCGGTGCCAGCAGCAGAGCTACCCGGACGTGGACCTGCTCGACCTCCTCCTCCTCCTCTCAAAGGTAAAATCTTCTTCTGGCCTTGAGTCCTTGACACCGTACCGTCGTCAGAGCCTCTGCGCGCATGTCTCTCGAGTTCCGTTCCATTCCATTCCATGGCGCTGATGTAGTACTAGTTCCTGTCTTGTCCTGTGTCTGGCAGGGAGAGGAGGAGACCGGTCTCTCGGCGACGGCGCCGTTCTGCGGGTCGCCGCCAAAGCGAGCGTCGAACCCCGTGGTCCGCGACAGCCGGTTCGGCATGATGGACTGCCCGCCGCTGCTGCTGCCGCTGCCGGTGGTCCACCCCACGCCGTCCATGTCGCCGCGCGGCGGTGCCGGGTGCGCTCGTGCCCGGTTCGCGTTCCAGCCGCCCGCGGTCCGCGTCGAGGGTTTTGACTGCCTCGACGGTCATGGCATAACCGCCATGGCCTAGATTGCTGCACATACAAGTAGTAACCCTATTTAGTGTCCCTTCCTTCTCCACTCCACGGTCCACACAGCACGGCCTTCTTTTGCTACCACGAGCACTAGTGAAGGTGAGAGAGAGAGAGAGGAGCACAATTAAGCCCGAAATTTTAACCCCTAAAAAAACTGCATAATCCACCCATCCAACCAACCAACCACCAGTCCACAAATCATAATCAAGTTTACTCCCTCCGGTTTCGAAAAAGAAGTCGTTTTAGACAAGATTTCGCATACCAAGAAGTCATTAATTTCACCACAATTTTCCTTCTTTACCCATAATAAATACAGTTACATCTACATACAAACCTTGGCTGATTGGTTGAGCACGTGGAACGAAGGGAACCATATAGGGGTATATTTGACAAAAATGCATTGGAAAATGAAAATGACTTCTTTTATGTAACTTTGAGGACAGAGCTAAAACGACTTCTTTTTTGAAACCGGAGGGAGTAGGTAATTTTACAACCGATCCGCTTTGTATGTAAATAAAGGTCAGGTGAGAAATTCTGTACCAGTAGAAATTAAGGACAGGGACGAGGGCTGTGAAAAGTCAAGAAGAAAGCCAGCCCTCCTTGCATCCGTCCCTGCAGCCAGCCAGCCAGCCTTCTCCTTCGGTTGGTTGTTAGTCAATGGATTAGGTGGGGATTTTTAGTTAGGTAATGTGTCATAGGTAGTTCATTACGTAGCATTTACCATGATGTTTATTTTTTGCTTTTGGTTTTGTGCATGCGACCGAGAAATTCCGGTGTCGTGTTGATCTGTACAGAAGAGAGTGGCTACCAGAGCAGCTAGGTTTAATGAGTTGAGTTGAGTCGGGAAGAGAGAAGGGACTCGTCCCTGTGTAATTTCCAAATGAAGCAACCTGTGTAATAGTCTCCCTTTTTATCTTTTCATGTGTCGTGTTTCAGACAAAGATATAAACTAAAAATGATTTGGTTTTGCTGTACTAACGACAAAATAAAAAGATAAGGAGGAAGTATTTAAATTAATTATGCTGTACTGTATTATGATTATCTCCACTCCACCCTGGATCTCAGATTTCTGTTCCTCCTCTCCCACTACACTACCTCCTCTTTGATGACGGACGGTGGTTGAGTTGAACGAACGAACGAACCGTCCTCCGTTGCGCATCATCATCAGAACGAACGAACACGTGGTTCCCAATCCTGATCTGGAGCTAATTCACCGTCGTTCCTGCTTCCATTCAGAGTTCAAAGTTTGAAACTGTGACAAGGTTAATTAAAATACGTAAAGCAAGATAGAAAAAAGGGGACCTCCGACGACGAGCCTCGTGACGGCAGAGTGTGTGGCAGGAGGAAGACGAAGAAGTGATGCACGCCTCACTCAAAAAGAGAAAAGGCAGGCAAGCAAACCGCACGCCAACGGCTTTGCCATCATCCTTCCATGGCATCTCGACCACGGATTCAAACGTAGTACTCCCTCCATTCCCATGAACTTGTCGCTTTGTAGTTCAAAAATGAACTACAAAGCGACAAGTTCATGGGGACAGAGGGAGTAGTAGCCTAGTAGGAGTGGAGTTACCGAGGAGATGAGGTGAGGGCCCAAACTTGAATGCAGAGCAGGAATAAATAAACTTGCAGCATTCCATCGTGCCGATCTGGTCTTCTACTCCATACGTATTCTAGGCCTGTTTGGATGATGGCTAACTTGTCTAAGCCTAAGCTTAGCCACTTGCCACACTTGTGGCGTGCCTAAGCTAATTAACGTTAGCATGTGTTTGGATTTTTACCATAGCTAAGCTTAGGCGTGTTTAAAAAAGTGTGACATGTGTTTGTTTTGTTACCATGACTAAGCTTAGGCAAGTGACTAACCTTAGGTGGTTGATTTAAGCGCCACAATTGAGATAGTTTTTTGTTAGGCAATGGAAGCAAAAGTTGCCTAACTTCTATGGCATGACTAACCTTAGTCAACAACCAAACACCCACCTAAAACAGCGTGGCATGCCTAACATTAGGCTTAAGCAAGTTAGACATTGAATCAAACAGCCCCTCTATATAGCGGCAAGTTGGCAGTAAACGACATCTGCAGCTCCAGCTGTCCTATGTGCAAGCAAATGCAAATCTGGTCTTCGCTTCTGAAGAGAAGCCCAGGCAGGAATCATTAACGAGACTGGGCAAAACCAGTGAAAAAGGTTAATGGCGGGGACTGTTTGAAGAAGAATTTGACCCAGAACGGTCCTTTTCTCTCTCTCTCTTTTTTCACCCCCACCACAACCATGATCTACAAAACAGTTGTTTTTTGTCGGATGCATCTCTTGATTCCACTTCTTTCATAAGGTGGCGGCGAGCTTCATTGGATACAATTTCTGGAACAGAATGTACTCCCTCCTCCTCCTCCGGACTCGAAATATTTTTCTCACCGGATACTTCAAAAATGAACTAACCGATGACAAATATTTCGAACCAGAGGGAGGGAGTACAAAACAGCATATCACAGGTGATTAAAACAAAACATGCATACACAGACACACACACAGCTCGTTGCAGGATCAATGAAACTGACGGTTGTTTATCCATTGTCTTAGTATGCAATGAAGCATCACAAGTGTACCCCACCTTTGTACTCTCTCTATCCCAAAAAAGTTTATCATTTTGTAGTTCATTTTTAAACTACAAAACGACAAACTTTTTAGAACGAATGGAGTACCAAATTGTTACTCTTTTCTGAAATTCATTTCACTTCGGTGGTTCTCGAACTATGTATGTATAACAGAAGCCCTATTAAGCCGGAAGTATATATGTTGAACAAGTCATGCTTCTCATCGTATTCAGCTATTATACTTCACGGCCTTGCATGTAACTGCTGGGCTTCGGATGTCGGCTTGGCTCTGAATCAGCCGGATCTCTAAGCTGCTGGTTGACGGGTCAAACCCAGCCCTTTTATAGTCTTTCACGGTTCCTTTTAGGACTGCCTGAAGAAATTGAAATGTGTGCATTCCAAGTGAACTTCAACTTCAAGAAGCTATACACATACGTACGCAGAAGCTGCAATCTCAAAAAAGTAACACCGTCCTAGCTAGCAGCAGACCGAAGCGTAATTCCCAACTACAGTACCTTCTAAAGGTAATTATTGTCGAGATGCAACAACTAGCTAGTAAAAAAAAGCTGATTTGCCATTTTGCATCTTACACAACATGGAGGCCATCGACAATGAATGCACATTCTAAACGTTGCACAGGTACTATTCAGGACCAGGAGAAAAGGCAAAGCAACAGAAAGCTTGCAGAAGGCTATCAGCAACTACTAACCAGAGGCCCTACAGGTGCTGCAATTACTGCCTTGAGTTGTTACTGATGAAAATCAAATGTGATACAAAACCAGAAAAAAAGGTTTTTCTAATACATCATACTGCACAGCAAAACAAACAGTGCTAAAAAGTTACTACATCATAGTATAAAACAGCACAACTTAGGTACCTGCAAACTGGATACTGCCAGTTCTGCTGCTGTCTCAAGGTTATCAGGATATTTCTGTGTATCACACGCAAAGCAACAATGTATTATAAACATGTAAGTAATAACAAGATGCAAGTATAATAAGAACAATAGTGTACTTCCCCAAGAACTTACATTACTCCATCCCAGTAGAAGGGCAGTTGTTAAATCTCCAGTTCCCTGCAAGGCATTATGGACCCAGGAAAAACTTTATACATATGCATTATTCAATGAACTACACTAAAAACCAAGTTTGCAGTGCAGGATATGTTAAAGCGAAACAGGTCCACATTAGCCCTTTTTCTCTACTACTATACTCATGCTCAATTTAACTATCTTTCTTTACAAACAGCAGATACAACACAAACACACAACTGTTAGTTGACTTGACTGCATGTCTGCCTCTCATCTGTCCTTAATGCCAACAAAATAATGTTCTTAATGTCTTATACTCAATCTTATAATTCCTTGTGTGCCAATATAATCACATCATATAATCTCCATTTCTTATATGGGTTCCATTTCCACATGGTCATTGAATAGTAAGTTTCATGAACCAACATAGGAAACTCCTGCACGAACAAGGCTATAACAAATCAAATGATGATATTCCTTAGTCGACACTACAACCTAAAGATCAGGTAAGTCAACCTGTCCCCTACCTGAAGGTCTGAAAGCTAACAATAAAAAACAAGAAAAATATTGATATCTGAAAAAAATCCCTTTACTGTCAGCGAAGAGCGTACCGTGAAATATGCAGGTATCTTTGGTATCTCAATCTTAAATTGTTCTGGCGGTTGTTCCTGAAAAAAATGAATAAAGTAAAATTCCTGTATACATATGAAACTACCATACCAAACCAGACAACAGATTTTCATAAACAGATTAAACACATTTCCACTACATCCATCTATACAAATAGTACGGAACTTATAAGTAGTGCATTGATGTCAATTTTATCAGATGCTGACACATCATCGATGCAACAAACAAATTAGCTTCTCGACGAAGGTTGAGGAGATTGATTCAGAAAGTCCTGATGAGTAAACTCTGGCAGACTATGATCGCCTTCTGACAGGGCAGGAGCCTATATATAACACACTCAATAAATATGGATTTGCTTCATGGTCAAACTGTTAAATGGGGAATTAGAGCTTAATTAATTAGAAGTTGGATATTTTTGCCACGGGAAAAAATTGGCTAATATAAATGTGTGTAGTTTGTTCGCCATTTCTGGCAATTAGCAACTAAAATATTTTCTAACACTCAACAAATTACTAAAAAATATATCAAGCCCACAATACCAAGTTATCAACAAACATTCAGCTTAACAATGGGTAATGTTACCTATATCAGCACCTAGTAGAAGCGAATAATTAGTTTTCTTACATATAAAACAAGTCAACAGAAACATTTACATGTTGTGATCTGAGAACAGACTGAATTTCTCATACATGTCAATGTGACAAAAATACAACATAGGTCTACATCTACAGCAGACATTGAGCGCCACAACGTACTGACTTGACAACAGTTTGAACTAACCAGCATCAACAATTTAAATCTGGAGTAGTTCATAGCCATGGTGGTGACGGCTCAAGGGCCTGCAGCGAGGTTGCGGGAAGAAGGAACCGCCACAGGTATCGTCACCCTCACTATTTCCAACAGAAACCTGGGTGAGGCTTGTCCACACTGTAGCACAAGTTTCTACCATGTTTTCAGCACTATTGCTCGTGATGGTGGGATAGCAGTGGCGAGGTTCTGGTAGAATTGATTGGATCAATCACTTTTTGCATTCTGAGATTGCAAATTGTGTTGTTTCTGTCAATGAGCAATTAGGATACCTTAATGGCCATGTTGATTTCTCCATTATCAGTTACCAAAGTTGTAGGGTATCCTTCTAGTTTCTTTTGGCGTGTGGATGGCTAATTTTAAGCTGTTAGGTGCGCAGGCCAGTTGGCAGGGTTCTGTGACACCCAGCAAGCTCACAATTATCCAGGCTACTCTTTCTATGAATAACTTTATCAAATAAGAAAAATCATTTGCAATTGCAATACACTGATAGCAGCACATATGTAGGTGCTAATCATAAAATTCTATAGAAAGATTACCTCTGTTATTTTGTGACTTCCGATAAGTAGAAACTTGCCTTCAATAAGCGCACTAGTTATTACCACCTGTAAGATGACAGCAACCAAAAGCATGCATCATCAAGTAATTGCATTAGCAATGTTACAATGAAAGGACAGAGACAGCAACCATAGAAGCTAGAAGTGAATCTACGTAGCCCAATAAATGCCTTTCAAGGTATATTCATTTGTGGGGTAAGGGGCAAACCTTTCGTGGACCAGCGTTGTGAAGGGTATTGCAAGCTGTCAAGCCATCTTGTTCGGAGTTGATCCTGTATAAGTACGTTCAAATAAGAAAAGAAATGTATGTGGAATCTGACAATGTTGTTAGAAGTATATACTCATGTCATGTAATTTCCTCCTAGTGTAGGGTGTTTCTTGCATATTTATACACCTGTGTATATGTTTCCCTTTAGGGCTATGGACAGAGTTGAGTTGTTCATTTCTAACATGCTATCACAGCCTAAGGTTAGGGTTACCCCAATCCGCACCGCTGTCGCCAGTGTGCTGCTGGTGAACATCCGGCGAGCCTCCACTGCTGGCGGTGAGCAGCTTCGCACCCTCCCTCCCCTCTTCCCACACGTCGTTCTCTTTATGGCCTCAAGTAGGTGCCTCGAGCTTGGTTTGGGCGCTTCTCCTCCATTGTCACTGATGTTGTCTACAAGCCCAGTGACCACGACCCTGCTATCTTTGTTCACACCTCGCCTCGTGATACACTTCTTCTCTATGTTGATACATGATCATCATAGGTGATGACTCTCAGTTCATTGAGTTTGTCAAGAAGCGTCTGAGTGAGTAAGTTCTTGATGTTGGATATGGGTTGTCTCCGTTATTTTCTTAGGATTAAGGTTTCATGCACATCTGAGAGCATCTAACCCTCCCAGGAGAAGTATATTCATGATCTTCTCTCTCGTGCTGCCCTCACCGATCACCTACTGCTGACACACCTATGAAGCTTGGTGTTCATCTGTGGCCTACTGATAGTGAGTCTTTTGCAGATCCTCATCCTACTCGCTATCGCCACCTCATTGGGAGCCTTGTGTACCTTAGGATTACTTGTCATGATATTTTCTCACTCCATCGATCCTCAGTCAGTTTGTCTCTGCTACCACTCAACTCCACTATGCTCACCTTCTTTGTGTTCTACTTCAATCTTTAAAAAAAAGCTATATCAAAACAAACAAAACCACAGTTTTTTTTTTTTCAAAACTAGGGCTTTGCTACCTCAATCCAGTGAGCAGTTCAATTTCAAATTGGTTGGGTGTAAGCATTGAAGCAACTGGGACAACCTGCGGATGGTTTCATGAGAGAATAAATAAATCGGGATGAGGAAATATAGCGGGTGTGTAAAGAATTGTGAGCATGCCATGAAGACCAAGAACTCTAAATTAGCATATTAGAAATAAGAGACCCTGGCCTATTGTATATTTTTCACTCTGAAGCTCATCAACAGAAGAGTATATCTAACAAGACAAAGTTCTGAAATCTCAACTGTTGATAGTAAGGCACATAACTTGCTCTAATGATTTCTACATAGTATAAATAATGTGTTCCATAACAAAAGGTAATACATTACTCTAATGGTGGCACAAAGTTCAATTTTGTAGCTATGCTTAAAATCCTAAGAACTAGAAACTCTACACATTTGATAACTCGAAATCAATTATATCACCTTCTGTTGATAAACTGATATTAGTTCCCGTGGAACGTATAGCTTTCCTTCATCACCTAGAACTGGGTCGCAAACTGCAGCATGTTTGCAAGTATTAAACAGATATAAACCATATCTAGTGAGTTGTTAGTTACGAATAACTATCCGTACACATTGGTATGATGAAGAAATAAACATAAATAAATTTGATAAAAAGTAAATAATAAGGCAAGAAAAGTTACCATATACAAGATCAGGATTGACCGATCGCAGTTTTTCAACAACTTGTAACACAGTTTCCAAAAATGAAACAGAGCCTATATAACCTGAGAAGTGAGAACCATAAATAAATAGTGAATTTCTTTGTGCATCAACAACAACAACCAAGCCTTTGTCCCAAACAAGTTGGGGTCGGCTGTGAGTTTCTTTGTGCATGATGGATAAAATTTGCAGTAGTCAACTTTGTAGCACCCCAAAATATATAAAGGGGCTATTTAAAATTTTGGATGCCCTGCTTATGTTTGCAAAACGCTTAAAATTGAATCTGCACTATTTAATTTTGGTATAGAACCTAAAATCTGGATTTAGAAAAAAATCTTTACCCTGGCTTAAACCCTCTGGGACGAAAACCCATTATCTTTCCTAGGCCCAACCCCTTATTCCCCTTCCCTTTTTCCTTCTTAGCCGTGGCCCACTTCTTTTTATTATCCCGCCGGCCCGCTCATCTCCGCTTTCGCCGCGCGTCCGGCCCAGCCCGCTCGCGCGCGGGAGTTCACACGCGCATGGGATTCCCCTGGTGCCGCGTCGTTTTCTTCCTTCCTGCTGCCTGGTGGCCCCCACATGTCGGCTTTCTCCTCCGCCACGTCTCTCCCTCTCGCGCGCTACTTCATGCGAATGCCGTGACCCGCCACGACACGGACGCCAAAAAAATAGACTCCAATCAGATGAAATCCGTGCCTAAGCTTTCGTGTCCGCCAAGAAGCTCCGCCCCCCTATAAATTCTCCCCCGATCCCATTGGCTCACTGCTCCCGTTTCCGTCGCCGCGTGGGAGCCCTGCTCCGCCGCCGCCCCGACCCCAGTGAACGCCTTACTGAGCCAAATACTTCCCCCTTTTCCCACGATCGGCCTTGCTAACCACTTGATCGGCTTTGCAGGGACGTGTCGAACCTCCTCGCCCTCTTCCCGACGTAAACCAGCCCGTGGAGGCGCAGGCTCGTCCAACTCCGGTGAGGTTCCTCGCCTCCCTCTCGACGCGCCTCGTCTCTCTCTCGATTTCTCTCGGGTTTGACCTGCTTTCCGTGCTTGTTTTGACCTAGAGCACCTCCTCGTCGTGTCGCGCGCGGGAGATCGGCACCGAGACGCATTCCCGGCGAGCACCGACGACCCAATCCGCTACCCTCCGTCGTGAGACCTTCCCCGAGCCTCCTCGGACCGCGAGAAACCCCTCGGTGAGCTCGCAAGGTTCCCCCCTTTCGTTTCGTGCGCTTAGATTCGTGGATTTGGTAGAGCTTGCGTAGATCTAGTTCGCTCCAGCGTGCTTTGGGGCTCCGGTCATGGCGCGCCGCCGCGGCCGTACGTCGCCGTCGACCGGCTCGGCCGGGACAAACCCTAGCCGTTGGATCTTGTACCTTCGGTCACGATTAAATGACCCCATACCCTTTCGGTACTTTGGATCTGGCCCGTTTGTTTTAAATCGTAGGGTTTAGGTGACGCCACCTCATCTTTTGGATCTAGGCCGTGCGCTGCAGATCCGGCGGCTGATTTTATCCTGGTGCATATCCTTTCGCCCGATCTATTCTGGACCGTGGATCATTGATCTAACGGTCCACGTTATATCCCGTGTACCCTTTCGGCTAATTCACACCCACACCCCTGGAACTTCGTGATTTCTTCCATTTAGGCCCTCGCCTTTTCTGGAATAGCCCCTGGACTTGTAATAAATCACGTTTTATACTGCAAATCGTAGATCTACCCCCTGTATTTCACTGTTTTTGCACTTTTAAGCTTCAGCAGTAGTTTATTTTGTTGTCTACCCCCTGGAATAAATATTAACATCATTTCTAATCCCTATAATCACTGGAAATTGGCATAAACACCCCTGTATTGTCCTGATTTAGCTATATTAACCTTGTAGTGTGTGGCTATGGACATAAAATGGTAGATCAATGTTGTTTTGAGAATAGTTAGCATGTTACTTGCTGCACTACATAAAATCACCACGATTAGAGGCCATACCATTGAAATTAGTTTATCAGCATGCTTAGCGCACTTGTATAAAAATGAAAATAAGTATCTTTTTGGCATAAATAATGTTGATAGGCATTTTATCAAAATGTAATTATGCTAACACTTAGAGTTAATCAATCCTTGACGTTTGGTAGCAAATTTCATATGTATTGCATGTTTTACTGCTTTTATGACTTTATTGTCGTGCTTGTTCTTACTTCCTTTATTTCATTTTCGTGCACGTGGCGGCATTTGTATAGAGGCACACCCGGAGTCGACTTTCAGCCTTCAGGACCAGGTGTTTGACTTCGTCGACCACACTACCCAGGCGAGTGTCCTTGACCACTTTGCTCCGGTTAGGAAATATTAAAGGCATAGATAGAATTAGTTGCATGCAAGTCAATTAAATTGAATCCTATGCTAGAATGTTTCCCTAGATTTCCATATTACTCCTTGTCGCTCTATTGGGTAGATGGTAGCGTATTTTTGTGGGTGGTTACTACTGCTTAGCCATGCTGTTATAGTTAGGGGAGTCACTTTATTTAAAATTGTTAATTTGTCTACTCTACTATTATCTGCATTACTGTAGTTGATAGGAATCTCGCAGGCAAGTCAACTTGGTGGGTGCAGTACGCATGAGACTCGGGTTTGTTGTTAGATGCCTGCGTGGATTCTAAGGACCGGTTTTCGGCGTTGCGATTTCAGGCCTTATCGTACCACCACATGACGGTATGGAACGACTTAGCCAATTAATTAGGAGATCTTTCAATGAGCATGGGCAATGGTTTGGTGCGGGGAACGAGTTCAACGTTACCTGCTCTGAGATCTGCATGGCTCAAGAGGGGGCCACCACGTCGGAGGGTGTACTCCAGTATGGCGGGGAATGCGAAACCTTAGAGTGTTTGTACTTGTCGGGAGACCCTTTGTAAAGGCTCTGTTGTGGACTCCTGACCACACACCTTAGGCAGTGTGCGACGGCAGGATGGAGTTTTCTTAGTCGTCGTTAGACGATAAAATCACAACTTGTGAGTAAAGTGGTACAAACTCTGCAGAATATAAATCTATCTAGATAGTCGTGCTCATGGTTATGAGCTCGCTTGGATAGCTCAACCTCGATTAGGTGGGACTGGTTGGATGTCTGGTGGTCGGGTGGTTTAACCCGGTGAGTTGGTTTTCCAGGTGGGTATCCTGGACGGTGGTGAGTTGGGTGGGTGTAACCGGTTTATATTAATATGGTATATATGTGTCCTTCACCTAGTAAATAGGATGCTAAAGTCAACTTAGGAAGATAAAGTTGCGTAGAGGCTAACCCGTGTCAGCTTTCCCTCGTTGAATAGCCCGCATGTCATAATTTCCCACACTCGCGGAGTACATTAGGTACTCATCCTCGCTTCTTTCCTTTTCTGTTTGTTTTTGTGCATGTCATGCTGTTCAGGACCCAGCGGTAGAGAGATGGACGAGGAGTTCGACGTTGGCGACACTGGTGCTCAGGACTAGGCGGGTGTTCCCACGGACGGCGCCTGTGATGGAGATCCCACTGCTACCTTTCCGCTGTCATGAGTTTTTCTTTTAGACCTACGGGTCATTCTTGTATCGGTGATGATGTACTCGCCATACTTGGCTTATCATGTTTACCGAGCTTGGCTTATTATATATGATATCTCTTATTGTGCTCGTGTGTGATGATAAAAATTGATCCTGGCACACGCGAGTATGCGCTTTGTTTCCCATGCAGGAACAGAGCGTTACAAACTTGCTCTATTTTTTTTACAAAGAAGGATGAGCAAGTATAATTGAAGATGTTGTAAAGTGATTCACCTGTTAATAAATGAGTATAGTGCAATAAATCATTGTCCTCCAGCCCTTCAATAAGGTCCCAGAGCTGAGTACCATTGAGAACCTGGCCTCTAAATTTTGGGTATCCTGAGATAACAGATAACAGGAACTATTAGGCGTGGCAAAAGCAAATTGCACATGATGTACTGTAATGACAGTGCATCTATGGTACCTGTATGATTAGAGAACTGTACAGAATTTATCGGATCCACATCGAAGCCAAGGAGTTGCAGGGGAAAGACAGCTGATTTGTTGCCAACATACCCCTGGATTAATAAAGCAACACACCCTGAGCAGAGCGTAAATATCAAACCGGAAAGCAAAATGCTCTAACTGATTTCCTGCTTTTGAAGAAACTGATTTCCTACTTTCGAACAGGACAATGTAGCTGTTTAAACTAAAAAAATAATCCCAAATTCCAGCATTAAACACAGAAAGACAGACCGGGAACCAAACTCATAACCACCCTCCTCAACAAAAGAGAAGCAATTGTAACCGCTAAAGCCATCCAGTGGATGACATTCATGCTGATGGTGTGCAAGCCCACAACACACATCCATGCACCGTATACATATAACAGATGAACTCATGAAGGGAACACTTTGCAGAACCTAACCAAAGACCAGTAGAGTACATGCCTCATTCGAAGAGGCTTCCTATGCGGAAAAACATACTCCCTCCGTCTCTGAAAGTTTGTCACTTCGTAGTTTATTTTTGAACTACGAAGCGACGAACTTTCAAGAAGGAGGGAGTACTTCACAGAGCCATGCCCTATCGGGAGTGTCTAGTATGCAATCTGATTTATGGTGCAATCATACAATCATCCAGTCTCAACCATTGGATGTCCATCCTAAGGTAGTTGCGTTTTTTCAAAACTCCTCCTATGTGATAGAGGGGGTTAAGTGAAAAAACGTAACCACCTTAGGATGAACATCCAATGGTTGATGATAGATGATTGCATGATTGCACCATAATTCAGATTGCATACTAGTCATTCCCTGCTCTATCAGGCTGCCTGAAACCAGAAAAAGAAAAAACACTTAACTTTGCTTGGCTCCTGAGTCCACCTCATAATCCAACCCGCCATGAAAGCCATTTACAGCCGGAGACTCCAGCCGCCCCATCAAACGACGCGAGGAGAAAGCAAGCGAGAACCGCACAGAAGGATGAGCGAGCGAGGAGGTGTTGGACTTGAACCTGGACGGTGTGCGACTGGATGCTGAGCACGCGGCCGGTGTCGGACGGCAACGCGACGGACAGGATCGGCGGGCGCGCCATCGCCGGAAGCAACGCCCCTCCGCTCTCCTCCTTATCCTCTCGCGCCCCACCAGGCGCCGCGGACCGAGACCACCAGACCGCCGACGCCGCCCTGCGAAGCACAGCACAGCACAGCAACGAACGAACCGAAGGCTCGCGGGTCAACAACACTCCATCTCCACTGGTCGAAGAAGTCAAGAAGCACGGTGAAGAATAGAATAGAAGCAACCGAATCCGCCAGCTTGTCCTCCAATCCCACCCCACCCACCAAACCACGGTACAGCATCGTACAGCTTCGCTTGCGCCCGCCCGATTTTCTACTCATTCGTTGACCACCGCGGCTGTCAAAAGCGAAAGCGTACTCGTGACGCACCTGGAGGGAGGAGCGAAGAAACGTGGAGGAAAGCGGAGCCCACCGCCCTTACGAGAAGGGGCAGCACGGCGTCGCGCAGGCAGGCGGCTGTCGGTGGTGGCTGGCAGCACGGCGGCGGCGGCGGTCACACGACGGTGAGGCGGAGCGGAGGAAGATGCGGGGTAGTGGACCGGTTCGGTCCGTGCGGTGGATGGCGACGGTGGGCCGTACGGCCCGACCCGCTTTACGCGATCGCGGACGTCCGTTACGAGATTAGCGATCCAGATCGTGGGCTTCAGGTGGATCGGCCCAAGGTTCAGCTCCGGGCCAGGACGAGCCCGTAGGGCGGACCATGTGGGCCTTCGGGCTTTAACTGGGCCGTGTACGAGGCCTGGGCCAAGTTGCGAGAGCTGGACCGATGGGTCGAATAACAGCGGAGGTTTAGTGTCCTTGGCCCAGCAACAAACCCGGCCCCCCCTGCTGGCGTGACGTGGTCGCCGTTGACCGTGACGAGCGCTGATAGCCTGTGTGTGTCTCTTCTGTGTTCTCTCTCAAGAAGATCAGTGGACTTAAAAATGCCAGCTCCGAAATCTTGATAACCTTAACAAATCCTGTTAAACGCAAAACATGGATAAATAAAAAAGAGGAACATCACTAAACAAACAAACTACGAGTAGATAGATTGAAACCACAAAGAAGCGAAATCTGACAGAACCATCATGCAAAAGTTGGCAACAGCAAGCAATTCATGAATCCAAACAACAAGTTGATTTTGTTGTTCTGCACACATGAAAGACGTCACCCACCGTTCCTTCCTTCACTGCCTCTCTCCGCTTCCTCCTTCGCTTCCCTCTCCCTTGATAAACATGCACATATTTTTTTGACACCGAGTAATTAGTACTAATTACTACAAATAATCACTAATCATTGTAATTAGGCAACAACTAGAATGCAATCTGTAATATGGTGCAATTGTGCAATCAACCACTTCTAGCCATTAAATCTACATCTAACGGTTGTTCAATTTTTTACTTAACCCCTGATCAGGTGGGGGAGATTATGTACTCAGGTGGAAGGAGTTAAGTAAAAAATTGAACAACCGTAGGATGTAGATGTAATGATTGGGAGTGGTTGATTGCACAATTGCACCATATTCCAGATTGCATACTGTCGTTGCCTTGTAATTAACCATTAACCCTTAGTTCTATAGGTTAATAAATCATAAAATTATTTGTTATATTATTTTACAATTAACATAATCTTTACAAATTACAGATTTACGATTAACAAAATAAAAAGATAATCATATTCATCTATCTCTGTCACGCCCCGCGTGAGCCCCCAGCGCTGTCGTCTGACCGCTCAGGAGCCTGAACTCGGATTGCCGTAATTTTTTTGTTTGTCTATATATCAGGTGCCTGAAATTTGGAAAAAAACCAGGCACCGGGTACTTAAGAGCTAATCGCAGTCATTAACCACTAATCCTTTAATTAATCGTTAACCATTAATTTAGTAGGTTAATTAATCACAAATTTTTTATTTCATTATTTTACAATTGACATGATCCTACAAGTTACGAGTTAATAATTATAAACTATAGATTAACAATTACAAATCACGAATTAACTTCATTTTTTCACATATTCCACACATAAAAAATAGCTTCCCTTATAAATAAGTGATACTCTCCTCAAATAGTTAACGTGGGATTAACGTCTCCTTTACACCTTTGGAATTCAATAGAAAATAGTTGGGCCTAGACCCAAATATTCCAACAATCCCCACCAAATTTCAAAGGCATAGCTGACACTATTTGTCATATGTCTCTTATATTTCAGATATATGGCAAATCCTCTCCAAGATGGAGGTAATTTGGCAATAATGCCCCCAACCACAAATCAATCAGGCAAATTTAGTCAAAGTTGTTGAAGCTCTCCGACAATGAGTTGAATTTCATGAGCCCGCTCAACCGTTGAACGATTGTATGCCATCTTAAAATCGTGATAGCGCTCCATGACATATAACTCATGTCCAACATGCATCTGACGCACCGTACTTGTATTCAATGGCCTTCCATAGCTCTTTTGCGCTCTTATGAGTCATATAAACATCGCAAAGTTTGTCGGACAACACACTCAGAATGCAACCCACTACCATCACATTAGGCTTATCAAACTCAATCTATTTTTCGATAGTCATAAGTCGATCTACATGCTTTAGAACATAAGATATGTCCATAGCAGTGAGCCACCAGTCAAGTTTTGTAGCCCATCTCTGAAAGTTCGAACCAACGAACTTCACAGATTTCATCGCATTAGCAAAAGCTATTACCCCATCTTATAGTGCCCATTAGGTTTTTGGATTGTTAGAAAACAATGCATTTTAGATATTAAATTAATTACTAAAATTTCAACAATACGCATGACAGATAGTCCACAGAACATGAACAATAACATGCAAATAAAACATATTATATCTATCATATTCATGCGTAGAAAACTTATCTTTTACTTATTGTGCTGACGCTTCCAGCTTGAATAATGATGAGTGAAGTGTGTGAAGAAGACTGTAGAGGAAGCAGATCTTCTATCGAGCAGTCGCGCGAACGCTACCCAGAAATCTGATTCGCCTCAATCCGTGCAGATTCTTCACTAGGACGTGGTTTCAGAGACACTGCTCTCCCACAGGTCGGTGACACGCCGACGGGATGGATGGACTAACCTGTAAGTTCAACACAATGCACTAGTGAGTCTGTTAACCTTTTGTATTCAAGAATAAAAACACTCATTATATATATATATAATGACAGACTCTAATAACTAAAAAATTAAGTATGCAGTAAAGAAGTACAATTAGGCTCTAGTAATTGAAGACAAGAAACTTTAGTATTTGCAGCATAATTAAATTACGTCAGTTACTGCATATCATTATATTCTAGAAACTGACTCAAAAGTACCACGCATTGCAGCAAATTAAAATCATATTAGTGTCAGTCTTATCAAAAAGAGAGAGAGAGCAAAATTATTGCGCCAATCACCAAATCGCAAGTCATAGGTCACGCGAAAATACGCGAATACGCTAATACGCGCGCGCGTGCGTGTGATTTGTTTGCGGCTTTAGTCATCCTTCTCTCACATATTCCACACATAAAAAAAATAGCTTCCCTTATAAATAAGTGTTACACTTCTCAAATAGTCAATGTGAGATTAACGTCTCCTTTAAACATTTGGAATTCAATAGAGAATAGTTGTACCTAGGTCCAAACATTCTAACATATAGTTGGACGGAAATTGGAATCGATGGAAGGTTGTGTAATTTCTTTAGTTTGCCTGGATATGCTCGATATGTGCCTCGTTATTCCCTCAACAGTTATAGGTTTTGTCACCTGATGGTGTTGTATGTAACTTGTACTCTCTTTAGTCAATCTGTCAGGTGCGCGCGTGTTATAAAGACTCAAACTTTGTGATGTTTGATCGAAGATTAGCCCTGATAATATGCAGAAATTGTGGTAGAAAAATGATTCTTTTGGAATTTTATTTGGAGAGAACTTTTGAATGGCTCTGAATTCATTTGGCCAAACCCAATCGACTTTTCAATGGCATGGCATTGTCACACGGCCCCAAGATTATTAGCTACGGATGGCGTCGATGTCGTTGAGCAGCGCGGTGACCGTACCAGTACCACTATGGTGAGCTGGTCGAACTCTCGGTTGGCCCCGCCGGCCATCCTCCCTGCGCCCGCGGTGGTGGCCAGGCCAGACGAGGAGGGAGGTCCATCTCATGGCAATCGTTCTTCTGCCTCTCTTGTTGTGTGTTCTCTTCTCTAGTCGCCCACAATTATTCTAAAATAAATGATGTTTAAGGTGAAAAAAATCTACTAGTTCAATTTAAATAAAATTAGCTACGAGAGCAAGCAATTAAGGTGAAAAAAAAATCTACGGTGATGGAGATGGAAAACTCAACGGCATTCAATTCATGTGAGAGCAAGCGAAGGAGGGGCATAAAAATGCACGGCCCGCTGCCTCATTCATCCACTCGCGACACTTGAAACTCGTGCAGACCACCACCATGGGCCGCGACGCGCGCGCTCCCCGCTCTCCTCCTCCTGCTCCGCGTCGTCCTCCTCGCCGCCGTCAACGTGAACACCGCCAACGATTCGGCGACGGCGCTGGACCGGGTGTACGGGAGCCTGGGCGGCTACTACGTGACGCGCGCCGGAGCTCTGCCTCTCCGCGCTCTGCTCCATCGAATTAGTACGCGGCGCAGCCCGCGAAAGAGAACGACCGGTTCAGCGTCATGTAAGAGAAGTAGGCAAAATAGCTTGTGCTAGGAGCGAGCCATGAGAGGCTGCTGGTTCATAGCGTTTTTTAAAATCGTTATCGTCGTTGGTAAGGTGCGCGTGTGTTATAAAGATTCAAGCTTTGTGATATTTCATCCAAGATTTACCTCCAAAGATGTGCAAAACTTATGTGTAGAGAAAATGATAGCATTGCAGTTAATTATATTTGAAGAGAAATAACTTTTCAATGGCTATAAATCCTCCATTGCCAAACCTTCTCAATGGCACAGCCCCGAGGTTAATTAGCTAGCGACAGTGTTGAGCAGCGCGGTGACCATGGTGGTGAGCTGGTCGAACTCGCGGTTGGCCATGGCCATCCTTCCCGCCGCAGCTGGGCCGCCGAGCGCCGCCTCGCACCCGATCCCGGCCTGTCCCGTGAGCGGCAGCAGCGCGCGCGCGGGGCCCCAGCTCCGTGTCGCGGCGTACTCTCTTAGCAGCCGCAGCGCCGGGACGGAGCCGCCGCCGTACAGGAGCCCGCACGCCTCCAGCGCGTCCCGCGCCTCCGGGTCGGCGTCGACGATGGCTTCGCGCTCCGCGTCCCGCGCCGCCGACGCGCCGCTGGCCGCGGCCAGGTCCGTCGCCGCGAGGAGGTGCGCGTGCCGGTCGGCGGTCCCGGCCCCCGGGACGGACCGCAGCCGCGCCGCGCAGAAGCCCGGGTCCACGAAATCGCGGATCGCGTCGCACGAGTCGTCCACCGCGTCGCGGGCGGCGGCGGCGCCTGTGGCCAGGACGAGGACGAGGAGGGAGGTCCAGCTCATGGCGCGATCGTTCTGCTGCCTCGCTTGCTTCCGTCGGGGCCTTTTACTACTCTCTGCTACTGCTGGTGGCGGTGACGTGGAATCGGTAGGGTTAGGTGAGCAAACAAATGAACGCGTGCTCGCTGAAGTAGTTGGCTGGTGGCCGGTGTCACTACTGCACTGCACGGCAGCAGATGCAGTGCAGGGCACAGACTGTACAACTGCATTTCATTAATTTTACGGTGGCATTGCAATGCGATACTTCACCTGCTTGGTCATGAAAAGATCCAACGGCAGCTGAAAATGCCTTTTTGATGGAGAGTGCAGCAGTACAGTACAGTCTACGGCCGTTGAGAAAACGCAACGAACGGCGGGCGATGGATGCGAGGCTCGTAAAAACGCACGGCCCCCTGCCTCATTCATCAGTCATCACTCGCGACGCTGGAACCTCGTGTAGACCACCCACCATGATGGCCCGCAGCGCGCTCCTCGTTCTCCTCTTGCTCGGCTTCCTCGCCGCGGCGGCCGCCGCAGCCGAAGACACGGCGACGGCGCTGGACCGGGTGTGCGGGAGCCTGGGCGGCGAGTACGTGACGCCGGGGCTCTGCCTCTCCGCTCTCTGCTCCGACGCCTCCGACCCGTGCCGCGCCGCCGCCCGCGACGACGCTCCCGCGGTGGCCGCGCTCGCCGCCAGGCTGGCGGCGCGGAACGCCACCGCGGCGCAAGCCAGCATCCAGGCAGCCGCCGCCCGAGGCGGCAACAAGGCGACGACCGCCCTGTCGACGTGCCTGCAGCTGTACGCCGGCGCCGTCCCGGCGCTGCGGTGGGCGGCGGCGTCCGTGGCCGCCGGGCGGTACCGCGGCGCGCGGGAGGTGCTGCAGGCGGCGGAGTACGCGGCCGGGGGGTGCGGGGGCGTGACGGAGGGGGACGCGGCGCTGCCCCCGGAGAACCGAAGGTTCAGCGACATGACCATGGTCGCGCACGCCGTCCTCGCCTACATGGCTACCGACTGACCTAGCTTCCATCGCCGAAGTCGATCGGACCACTACTCCTTAATTGTGCAACGATGTGGAAGGTTGCATTGTGTAATTTCTTTTGTTTTCCTGACTGGAGGAATCGCCTGTGGTAGCATGGATTTGCTCGATATGTGTCTCGTTATTGCCTAACAATGATGGAAATAAATTATACCGTATATATGCAGGAAAGCGGGCGCGCATACCCGCATTGATGAACGCCTGATGCTGTGCAACTTCTAAATGTAAGGCGCGCTTGTAATGTAAAGATTCAAACTTTGTGATATTTGATCGAAAGTAGCCCTTATAATATGCAAAACATATAGTAGAAAAATGATTACATTGCATTTATATTTGAAGAGAACTTTTCCTATGGCGGGGTGACGGTGTTGAGCAGCGCGGTGGTCATGGTGGTGAGCTGGTGAAACTCGCGGTTGGCGCCGGCCATCCTCGCCGCCGCAGCTGGGCCGCGGAGCGCCGCCTCGCACCCGATTCCGGCCTGCTCCGTGAGCGGCAGCAGCTCGCGCGCGGGGCCCCAGCTCCGCGAGGCGGCGTACCCGCGCAGCAGCTGCAGCGCCGGGACGGAACCACCGCCGTACAGGAGCGCGCACGCCTCCAGCGCGTCCCGCGCCGCCGGATCGGTCGCTTCGCGCTTAATCGCGTCCCGCGCCGTCCTCGCCGCCGCCGCGCCGCTGGCCGCGGCCAGGTCCATCGCCGCGAGGAGGTGCGCGTAGCGGTCGGCGGTCGCGGCGCCCGGGACGGAGCGCAGCCGCGCCACGCAGAAGCTCGGGTCCACGAAGTTGCGGATGGCGTTGCAGGAGTCGTCCACCGCGGTGTGGGCGGCCGCAGCGGCGGTGGCCAGGACGAGAAGGAGGAGGAGGAGGGAGGACGTCCAGCTCATGGCGATGGTTCTGCTGGCAGCTGCCTCTGGTGGTCGGTCGGTTTGCTTGTCTTGGAGTCTTTTTGTAGGCCGCTGCGTGGGAATCGTCAGAGTTAGGTGAGAGAACAAACGAATGCATGCACGGGAGGCTTGTGTCCTCTCATTTGCAGCGTCTAGCTGGTATAGTATACTTATCGGATCATCATTTACAGCTCTTACCTGGTATAGTATAGTTACTGGGTCATCATTTGCAGCCTCTATCTGTTATAGTAGTACGGTTACCAAATCATTTGCAGTCCCTATCTAGTATAGTATACTTATCGGATCATCATTTGCAGTCCCTATCTGGTATAGTATAGTTACCGGATCATCATTTGCAGCCTCTATCTGTTACAGTAGTACGGTTACTAGATCATTTGCAGTTCCTATCTTGTATAGTATAGTTACCGGATCATCATTTGCAGCCCCTATCAGGTATAGTATAGTCACAAGATCATTAATTGCAGATTCTATCTGATATCATCATTTACAGTCTCTAACCGAGAGTGTCGGGTATGCATGAGAGGATTAAATGGAAGAAAAGCTACGTCCGGCTAGCGTTGGCTCATAAAAGCGCAGACCCTCTCCCTGCCTCAATTCATCACTTGCGACACTGTGAAGTGTATACCACCCACCATGGGCCGCAACGCGCTCCCCGGTCTCCTCCTGGTCGGCGCCATCCTGCTCGCCGCCGCCCACGTGGAAACTCGTGCCGAGGACAACGCGACGACGACGCTGGACTGGGTGTGCGGGATGCTGGGCGGCGAGTACGTGACGGCGGACCTCTGCTTCTCGGCGCTCTGCTCCGACGCCTCCGACCCGTGCCTCCGCGCCGCCGCCCGCGGCGGCGCGCCCGCGGTGGCCGCGCTCGCCGCCAGGCTGGCGGCGCGGAACGCCACCGCGGCGCAAGCCAGCATCCGGGCCGTCGCCGCCGCCTCCCTCAGCGGCACCAACGCGACGCTGTCGGCGTCCGCGCCCCCCCCTGCTGACGTGCGTAAAGCTGTACGAGGGCGTCGTTCCGTCCCTGCGGTGGGCGGCGGCGTCCGTGGCCGCCGGGCGGTACCGCGGCGCGCGGGAGCTGATGCGGGCGGCGGAGTACGCGGCCGGCGGGTGCGGGGGCGTGATGGAGGGGGTCGCCGGGCTGCCCCCGGAGAACAGCATGTTCTGGTACATGGCCAGGGTGGCGCACGCCGTCCTCGCCTACGTTGCCAGAGACTGACGTCCTCCTAGCTCATGCAGTTGTCCATCGATGTACGATGTCTCGAACCGCTACTCTTCTCGCCCCTGGCAGTGCATGCCAACGATGATATATGTGGTCGCCAGTCGCGACTCATTGTACTAACTAGGAGCGGCAGGTTTTCCGTATCTGGGTTGTGAGTTTTCAGCGTGCGACCGTTGCTAACGCATCCAGCAGATAATATGAACGCAATTCTAATTTATATTCAGGCACGGCATGCTGCGGCTGTGGAGAAGGACCGATTTTGTTTTGGATGCTGCTCCGAGCGTGACACGCATGCAGCAGCTGGTCCAGACCATGCATATATATAACATAACGAAAATGACTTTGGCGTGCTGCATATACGTGGACAGTGGACGGATCGACATGAGTACACGTCGTCAGCCCGCGCGGTTACGTGGACGTGCGGTGCGTAGGCAGGGTAGCTGCTGCCACAGAAAGAGACGGCTGGCTGTTTTTTTCTTTGCATGACCAAAAATAGAAGAAGAGGACATGGTACGGCTGTTTGGACGTGGACGGGTCGGTGTCGTTGCCTAGGCAAACGACACGCGGCCTTCTCTGCGTCTAAATAATCCACGGAGTAGCAAGCAGGTCAAACCAAAGATCTGGCACGGCACCACAAGTGATCAATTAATAGTACAGTAGTACTACTACTAATAAACCATAGTCAACGCCTGCTCGATCGTTCGTTTCCGAGTAGGTTCGAGGTGGTGCGGCGGCCGTAGCTAGACCTCCTCGCCTGCGGCCCACCGCCACGCCGGCACCGGTTGAGTGCACCACCACCCAATACTGACTGACTCTCACCACACATAATATTTGCAGCGCACGCAACCCCACGCGTCCCCGAAGACCGCTCACACCTCCTCCCCTCCTCGCGCCGCCGCAGCTCTCCACCTGTCACCGGACAACCACCGGCCCCGGCCCGTCACCACCGCGTCGTCTTATTACTCCTATATATAGCCACCACTGCACGGCCGGCTCCCCGTCTCCCTTAATTCTCACAGATCAACCATTTCGCAGCAAATCTCTTCTCCTGGTTCCACGTCTCCTGCACTGCAACTCTCTCTTCTGAAGCTGAACCGCAACGCGAACGAACGGTCCAAATTCGAGTGCCCCGCGGCCATGGGAATAACCCGCAAGAAGCTGCTCCAGTTCCTGCGACCGGACCCGCCGCCGTCGTCGTCTTCGGACTCGGACTCCGACGACGCGTACTCGCCGCCGCCGAGCACCAGCACCAGCGCGGTCACCTCGCCGTCGTCACCGTCCACGCCCTACGCCATGTCGCCGTGGACGCAGCTCCCGGGCCTCGTCGGCTCGCCGCCGCAGCAGCAGCTCGGCACGAGGAAGATCGCGACGACGACGGGGCTCCTGGGCTCGCTCGTCAAGGATGACGGCGGCCACGTGTACTCGCTCGCCGCGGCGGGGGACCTGCTGTACACGGGCACGGACTCGCGGACCGTGCGCGTGTGGCGGGACCGGCGCGACCTCGGCGGGTTCCGGTCGGGCAGCGGGCTGGTGAAGGCCGTCGTGGTGGACGCCGCCGACGGGAGGATCTACACGGGTCACCAGGACGGGAAGGTCCGCGTCTGGCGGCGACGCCGTGACAACGGCGGAGGCGAAGAGGTAGTGCGGCACCGGCGCGTCGGGTCGCTGCCGCGGGTCCGCGACGCGGTGGCCAGCGCGCTGCTCCGCCTGCCGTACACGCGTCGTCGGCACTCCGACGCCGTGTCGTGCCTCAGCCTGGACGCCGCGGCGGGGCTGCTGTACTCGGGGTCCTGGGACAGGACCGTCAAGGTGTGGCGCGTGTCCGACTCGCGCTGCCTCGAGTCGGTGCCCGCCCACGACGACGCCGTCAACGCGGTGGCCGCGGCGGGCTTCGACGCGCTGCTGTTCACGGGCTCCGCCGACGGCACCGTCAAGGTGTGGCGCCGCCGAGAGGAGCTCGACGACGGCCACCGCACCACCAACAAGGGCCGCACGCGGCACGACATGGAGCGGGTGCTGCGGCGGCAGGGCGACGGCGGAGCGGTGACGGCCATCGCGGTGGCCGCGGAGGCGCGGGTGGTGTACGTGGGCTCCTCGGACGGCGCCGTCACGCACTGGCAGTTCCCCCGCGTCGGCGGCGGCGGCCCCGGCTCTTCAGCACCGAGGAACGGCGGCGCGCTGCGCGGGCACAGGATGGCCGTGCTGTGCGTCGCCGTGGCGCGGGGCGGCCGCGTCGTGGTCAGCGGGTCGGCGGACCGGACCGTCGCCGTGTGGCGGCGCCAGGAGGGCGCCGAGCACGCGCGCCTCGCCGTGCTCAGGGGACACACGGGTCCCGTCAAGTGCGTCGCCATGGACGCGGAGGAGGAGGAGCACGGCCGGTGGGTGGTGTACAGCGGCAGCCTGGACGGGTCCGTCAAGGTGTGGCGCGTGTCGGACGACAGTATCTCGCCCACGCACCTGACGTGGAAAGGGGCGTCGCCGCCGCCGCTGGCGCGCTCGTGGACCGGGACCCCGCTCGCCGCCGCCGCGGCGGGGCCAACTGCATGGCACCGGCGTTAACGGGAAACGGCACGTGAGATGGCGTTTTGGTATTCCTCTTGCTTCGTTCCTCGGGTTTGAAATGGACCCAGCAAACGGTGGAATAGGGAGAAGTTTGAGCCGGGAGGTGTGAACATTTGTGTGGTCTTTTTGGACTTTTGTGTTTGATTTGTAACAGAAGTTGGTTTTTGCTTCTGGTGGAAGCAAAGGACAAAAGTGAACTTTTGTACGTCTAGGTTACTCTATTTATCCAGTTAATGTCAACTTTTTGTAGAAAATTTGAAGCTGCCGGCCATCGTGAAGAAAGCAAGATGCTAGTATTACACGCGCGCTGAGTTCGGTCAAAGGGGAAAAAGGTTTCATCTGTCGGTTGCATTTGACTAGGTAGCTAGAGCGGGGACCAAAAAAACACGGTTGTGAGAATCAAATTGAAGATTACCTCGAGAGAGATCATATTACCCTCTCCTACCTGACTACTCTCTCCTTCACAAATAATTGTCGTTTTAGACAACATTTTTGGTTTAATTTGAACTAAAAATATTGTTCAAACCCATAATTATTTTGAAAAGGAGTAACTAGTTAAAGCTATATCGAACAACGCAATACAGCCCAGTTGGTAGAAAGTACTCTTGATTCTAAATTACTTGTCATAAGAACTTTATTTTAAAATAAATTACATTTTTTTGTCCTAAATGACAAGTAATTTTGTGTGGAGAGAGTAATCTTTGTCGATGAGATTTAACAGTGTTGGGCTTTGGAAATGGGAGGTCGGCCTGCCAACCCAAATGGGCCAGCCCGACCACACCTCCCTCCTTATTTTGGCAAACCGTCATACAGTTTCTGTTCCATGCTCCGGTCCCGTCCGTCGCCCCCCGCCGCGCCGCGTCGTCCTCCACCTCCACCTCCGCCACCGCCACCGCCCAAAAAAAAAGTGAAAAGTACTACGTAAAAAACAAATAATCCGCGGGGAGGGGACCGCGGCGTCGTCGACGGGAGGACAGAGAAAGAGAGAGAGAGAGGGTGACGTGGGGCCGCGCGCCGGCAACAGAAGCCACGCTACGCCGTCCTAGTTGCCGTCTCCCTGCCTACCGGTGCGCGCCGTCGAAGGATCCGTGTGTCGGCGCCGCCGTAGGGGCGGGGCGGGGCGGGGCAGCCCCGGGGGCTCGCGCGCTCGCACCGGCCCGGGTCGGCCTCTTCGTCGTCCTCGTGCCCTCCCTGGTAAGAAGGAACCCTGGCTTTCCTCGGATTCAATGGCCCCGTCGCATGTCCCGTTCTCGGGAGATCCCTTATCAAATTCCCCCAAACATTGCTTCCACCTCCTCCTCCACTCCGTCGACTCGGCTGCCGTCTCTTCGCCGTTGGTACCTGCTAGTGTAATCCATCCGCCATTGATTTCATTAACCTGCTAGTGTAATCCATCCGCCATTGGTTTCATTAACCCGCTAGTGTAATCCATCCGCCATTGGTTGCATTAACCTGCTACTGTAATCCATCCGCCATTGGTTTCATTAACCTGCTAGTGCAATCTATCCGCCATTAGTTTCATTAACCTTCAAGTATAATCCATCCGCCGTTAGTTTCATTAACCCGCTAGCGTAATCCATCTGCCATTGCTTTCATCAAGCATGATGATCCATCTCACATAAGAAAATCGTTAATTTTGCATGATTCAAAATGCTGCAGCTGAAATTCATTCTCCACCCTCTTCGTCTTTTCGTTGCAGGGATATTCAATGTGCTGCTCTGATTTTATCAAAACATGGGGCCACGATCAAGATCGGGCGGCTAAGTTTTAGTAGGATGGACTCTGATAACCCTTCAGGTGTCTCGAGCACCAGCTTTCCTCTGAAATGTGCTATGGACCCTACAAACCCGCTTTGCCCGAGGACCGCGCCCTCTGAGAATGGACTTCAACCCGCATGCTGGAGAAGTTCAAGCGATACTAATCTGCAAGACATGGCTGGTGAAAGCCCGCACGCTGGAAAAGTCAAGTTCATGTGTAGCTTTGGTGGGAAAATCTTGCCTAGGCCGAGCGATGGGAGGCTCAGGTACGTGGGCGGGGAAACACGCCTCATCTCGATAACCAGAGGCTTCTCGTGGACAGAACTCCTGCAGAAAACTCAGAAGATATGTAACCAGCCTCATATCATCAAGTACCAGCTTCCTGATGAGGATCTGGATGCGTTGATATCTCTCTCGTGTGAGGAGGATCTCCAGAATATGATGGAAGAGTACTACAACCTTGAAAAGGCCAATGGCTCGCCTAGACTTAGGATATTTCTTGTCTCCCTGTCTGACTGTGAGGAATTTCCTTTAGATTCAAGAAGCTTAGAGAGTGAACCCGAGTATCAGTTTGTCGCTGCTGTGAACAATATTGCACACCTGAACAGGAGCATCAGCGGCAACAATCTAATGAACCAGTCGGGCCATCAGTTGGATAGTTCTCCACTCTCTAACAGAGACTCACCCGTCTGTCAAACCAAGACAGAAATTGGAGTTAGAGCTTCGGTTGGGACAGCCCTAAATGATTCTTCCGCTCAGTTTTTTCTTGCTCCACATACAGAACAGGTGGTGACCGAGTTGCCAACAACTTCCTCCCCAAGCGTAAGTCAGCAGAGGACCGTGAAACAGTCTAGAATGCAAATGGATGCAGATAAATCAATAATGAATCAAGGACATGCGAATCAAAGTGAGTTTTGTGATGGGTCAATTCAGAAAACAATGCTTCCAGACCATCACGGTAAGAAACAAAATGATGCAGACACGAGTGTTGGGGCTGGATCTCACATGCACCCTCTCCACATTCAAATACAGGTAAAAGGTTTGGCTAGAAATGAGAGTGGTGTTTCTACTCCAGTGGAAGCATCCTTTTGTTCTGAAATGGTCTCCATGCATCCAGAGAATATAATATGGGGATCTGGGTTCCAGGAACACGCTGGTCAAGTTTTAGGCATGCCTCATGCCTTGTCTGACCCTTTGCTTAAAGATCTCATTGAGTTACCTGCATCCAATTTGTCATTACCTGCTGGTTCCTGCATAGCTCCATCATTTTTCCAGAAACCATGTCAAACCAACGAGCTGGAGAGAACGATAAGCGGGACTAAAACAGCTTTTGAATTTGTTAAGCCCCCTGATGTTGCTCAAACTAATGATCCAAATTACCTTGTTTCCAAGCATATTGATCGACAGCATGGTCAAGGAATTGCTGGCCCAGCCAGTTCAGGGCTACCAGTATATTGCCAACATGAAAATTTGTCTAGTAATGTGGTACAAAATGTCATTGACAGTGGTCCTGTAGTTCAGCAGGATAAGGCTTATCATCAGGAAAACAGCGCAGGGTTTAACTACCGTGCCCGTGGAGCCAGGTTATCGTCAGATGAGTTAGATGCTTTAGAAAGTTCAGTTCCAACAGCGATGCATGCCACTGATCATTCTGTTTCATATCTTCTTAATGGATCCCAAGCTGAGAATTCAAATCATGTATTGCGCAAAGAGAAACTGAATTCAGGGATTGCCGTTACAGATTTTGGAACCACTGGCTATGTGCATGGGAATGGTCAAGTTGCTCCAGAGCCTTATATTCAGTTACATGTCAATTCTTTTGAAGATTTTACATCACAAATATCAATGAGAAATAATTCTAGTTTGGCTGCCTCTCAACATATGGGGCCGAGGGATGCTGATATGGGCACAAGCTTGTACAGTAATTGTTCGTCTTCATCTCAAAATCAAGTCATAGGTGGTGCTTTAAGCAGAGGGGATTCCCTTCTCAGTCAGCCCAAAGTCTCCTGCACTGGAGTAAATGGATTTGACTGTACCACCATCAATGATGAAAACACAAAACTAACACACAGAATATGCGATAATATTCAAATGGATGTGGGTGTTGTCGTAGAGGACGTGACTGATAAGGTTCCTTCTGACATCCCATCATCCAGACCAATTGTTCCTCATGTTGAAGTGGCAGTCGAAGAACAGCAGGAGGTTATCGTTTCATCACAGACAGATGATGATACTAGGAGTAATGATCCAGAGGTAGCTAACGAGGGCTTACAACATATTTTATGGATTAATCATTTTATTTATTCTTAATTAATTGCTGAGCATACTGTTTTTTTTTTGTTCAAAATCTTAGGATAATGACGAACGAGGTGCAGATGGAACCATAAGCGGTGCTGCAATTGCTGAACTTGAAGCCAGCACGTATGGACTGCAGGTGCAGTTCTCATGCTCAAATTTGCTCCTGAGCAAGATTGCTCTTTGTTTCATGAAATAAACTGCCATGCATTTTACCTAT
This sequence comes from Tuctoria greenei, assembly GCA_036927565.1. NCBI lineage: Eukaryota > Viridiplantae > Streptophyta > Magnoliopsida > Poales > Poaceae > Tuctoria > Tuctoria greenei. Next base: position 200,488,752 of record JAYESD010000008.1, on the reverse strand, counting down.
AAGATGTTTTTTCTTTTTACTATTTTGATGGTCAGATCATAAGAAATGGTGACCTTGAGGAGCTACGTGAACTCGGGGCTGGCACATTTGGAACAGTATACTATGGAAAATGGAGGGGATCTGATGTTGCTATCAAACGTATTAAGAAAAGCTGTTTCGCTGGGCGATCATCCGAGCAAGAAAAACTTGTTAGCATTTCCATCGATCTCTGTAGTCATTTATCCGCTTTATAAGCACGGCAAAGTTTCAATGATAACAATATTGTTGTACTTGAAGCCTATTTCATGGAATTTAAAATGCATACATCATCATCTCTACAGTTCAATTTGATGCCAACCTCTTCTTTGTTACAGACGGAGGAATTTTGGAGGGAGGCACAAATTCTTTCAAAGTTGCATCATCCAAATATTGTCGCTTTCTATGGTGTTGTTCCTGACGGAACTGGAGGAACACTAGCGACTGTGACTGAATTCATGGTGAATGGATCACTGAGGAATGTTCTTTTAAGGAAGGACAGGTGAGTTGTGTGTATATTTACATTGGTGTTTTTTCATTTTGCACAATGATGTGACTGTTTACTGGATCTCTGCAGAATGCTTGATCGTCGGAAAAAGCTCATCATTGCTATGGATGCAGCATTTGGGATGGAATACTTGCACTCCAAAAGCATAGTCCATTTTGATTTGAAATGTGATAACTTACTTGTTAATTTGAGAGATCCTCAGAGACCAATTTGCAAGGTGATTCTTTTAACTATTCATGTCAAGTGCTGGGGAGTTATGTTCACTGTCTTTAAACAGCAAACGTTTCACTAAATTCTCAGGTTGGGGATTTCGGATTGTCAAGAATTAAGCGCAACACTTTGGTTTCTGGCGGTGTACGGGGCACTCTTCCTTGGATGGCACCAGAGTTACTGAATGGTAGCACTAGTCAAGTGTCTGAGAAGGTAAGATCTTTCTTCAGACTCCAGATCATCTACTGCGTTTACAACCATGTTGTGCCTGATATGTAACGGTTACTGGGCACATGTAGGTGGATGTTTTCTCTTTCGGTATAGTTTTATGGGAGATTTTGACTGGTGAAGAACCGTATTCAAATATGCATTGGGGTGCCATCATTGGTATGTCTTTGCCATCTCTTGTTATTAATTTTCTCTATTGATCCTGTAGCTATTAGTGAGAAATAAAAGAGCATAATTCTCGCTATACTAATTACATAAACCTTGGTTTGCTGAATCCTCCCAACTAACTAGCACTCCTTTGTGAGAAGGTGGCATTGTCAATAACACGCTCCGGCCTTCAATACCTGAAAACTGTGACCCTGATTGGCGAAAGCTGATGGAGCAATGCTGGTCAGCCAATCCTGATGTCCGGCCCTCATTCACCGAGGTCACTGACAGATTGCGAGCCATGCCACCGGTGCTTCAAGCAAGGCCAGGGAAATAATAAATGGAGCCCTCCGTTTCTGCACTGACCTGCGAAGCTTTATATATGTGCATATAGAGTATATATACATACATACGTGTACATGTATGGGTCATGGTGTGTATTCCTTTTGTTTTGTGCTTCTTGTTCTATTCATAGGGTTTCTGAATTAGTAGTAAATAGAAGTGTCTGAGTTAACGTGTAAGTGCAGGCTCGGTCTGGCCTCACTTTTGTTAACAATTTTTTTTTTGTGTAGATCTCGAATTCTCGATGGTCCGGCCTCACTTTTGTTAACGTGTAAGTGAAGATTCTTTTGGCCTTGGTTGTAAAATTATGTGCTTCACACCTGTAACTATATATATATGTATCCGATGAACGGACTATGTTGACATGTCAGTTCTGGAAGAAATGGATGATATTTTTTGCTTAGCTGAAGTCCATGGGACCTTCATCGCGAAATTTTGCTTCAACTTGCCAAAGATACTGTAACTTGGAAATGAAATCTTTGGTTGCCTTTTGCATGAAATGAAAGCGCACGAGATTATATTCAACACAAGTAGAAAAAAAGAACCAAAACTGTAGCGCATAAAATTGTCCAAGGAGATTTTCTGTAATCTCCACCATATTTCATTTCCATTTCTTGCTTTGCCGGTGGGTAATTACCTAACAAGTCCATGATTCGATGAAGACCAACGACACATTTTTGTGTCGCCTTCAAAATAAAAACGGCCAGAATTACAGCACGAATCCGGGAGCACGGCTGCACCTGCACAGGCCTTGTCATAGCAGCTGGTAAAAAGCTAGACTGGCCAGGTCCCAGGAGTCAGCAGCATCGTCGCCGATGAACCGGCGAATAATAATAAACAATGATGGCAGCCAGCAAACAAGCGGCACCGCCACGTGAAACCATGTCCTGCAGCTGCCTGTTTCGAGATTCCGCCTTATTATTCTATAACTATAAATGATTTTCTTTGTAGTAATTATATACTCCTTTCGTTTTTTTATTTTTACCGGCTAATTCAATTTTTTAAATTAACAAATACTCCTTCCGTCCCTATGAACTTATCGTTTTGTAGTTCAAAAATGAACTACAAAACGATAAGTTCATGGAGACGGAAGGAGTAAAAACGAAAGGAAGAAGTAGTACAAGAAACGGTAATTTAGAGTGAGAGGATTAAGCTAAGCTCCCTCGGCGTCGTCTATAAGTACGCCTCCGCGTCCTCCGCCACCACTCTTCGCGTTGCCATCCATCACCGTGCCACTGAACTCTCTTGCCTTGCCATGTCGTCGTCGTCCTACTCGGTGTCCAACAACCCGCCCCCGGCGACGCGCGGCGGCGACGACGCCGGCGTGGTGGTGACGAGCCGCCTGTACCTGCGGAGGCCCGCCGGCGCGGCGGGGGCGCTGGACAGGGACGCCGTGCTGCGCCGCATCCGCCACCGCGGCGCCACAACCGCCTCACGGACACGCTCCGCTCCATGCTCCAGGCGCCGCCGCCGGAGACGGACGACGGCGTCGAGCGGCAGCACCTCGCGTCGCGTGGTGGTGGCCCGACGACGACGCCTTCTCGGCGCCGTAGTAAGACTGATCGATCAAGCCGTCCGATGATCCAGTGCACACGCTTCGCTTCTCTTCTCTTGTGCAGATTTGATCAATCTGAAAGATTCATGGCGCGCGGGTGTGCAAATCTAATGAGGCCCGGACCGGCCGTCCATAATCTGCTTCAAACTCAGTTTCTTGGGTTCACAGATGTTTTCTGATGACATTCAAGGCATATCCCATAAATCATTTTTTCTTTTGAAAAAAATTGTATGCGGTTAAAATGGAAATAGAGAATCTCATTTACATACAGCATAATTCCTCTATATGATGTTACGTACAGGAAATAACTCGAGAGATATAGAGGAAAAAATCCAAACATTAATAACAAGGGTGTAAAACTAAGGTATTATTACTGTTACTTTCACGTGTCAAGAAAAGCCCCCCTGTTTGATTCAAGAGGGTTACAACAGTATATACTTCCAAGATGACTACAAAGGTCGCGCGCCAACAATTTTTTCAACTTTAACAAAAACCTATTGTATCATGTATCCCTGACCTTTTGAGCTCATCTACAGACAATTGAAGCCATCGATAGGTATCAAAATGAAATGGGGGTCAAACACAAAAGAATGATGATGAATCGGTAGTACTGCAAAATAGTGAGACTGCTGTTCCGTTCATACTGTATGGCTACTACTAGAATCCAGTAGCCTATCGCCTTCTGAAGCCATGTCAGATGACATCTCCAAACTCTGCTTAGACGTCATCTTGTTCCACTCATTCTCGACCCGGAAAAAGACCCACTGAAACCGTCTCACTATTTCCAACGCCATGATGGTAAATACTGTCAGGTAGTTGTGCCGGAGATGTGCCGAAAGCTTGTATGTCCATGTACATCGTAAAACTAAATTGCTGCCTAACACCCAGACGTACACCTGTAGAACAATCATATTAGGGATCAATGACAAATCCCCAGGAAGTAAACTAAAAGGAACTATTATATGTTGCTCACGGTCATACCCAATTTCGTCCATAAAGAAGATTAGTCCATATGCTTGGGTTTTTGAACATGAAAATCCTAGTTAGAATGCTGCAGGTGATAGTGTAAGCTCATTAGCAGCAGCAATTGGAATGTGTGATCACATGTTGCAGGAGTAGAAAAACAGATTGAGCAAAGATGCCATACCTCAAATCCCAATCTCGTTTTATATCCCAGTAGAAGGAATACAGTGAATTTATTACACTAGAGAGAAGCCAAAGGGGCCGGTAAAAGCTAACCCACTGTTCAGGAAATACATGATACTTGAGAGCCGAAAGGAAGATCACTGGAACTGCTGTTGAGTACTTGAGGGCTGGATTTGGAAGGAGGGATGGAAAGTTATTCCAGAAGCAGACATAGTTAAACATGCAAATCTCTGCAAAAAAAATATTTAAAATAAAAAAATCAAAGCGGCTGCATGGTAAAAATACCGTTCATAAGGCATGTCTTCTCCTTTGTATCCTTGTATTGTCGGAGACATTGGAAGAAGCGGCACAAATAAGGGAACACGAGAACAAGAGGAATAGCTATGGAATGACTGCCACAAATAGAATCTGCTTCAAACCACGCAATCGTCGCAACCTGTAAAATATCAAAACAGCATCAAAATTATTACAGAGGAAAAGATGTGGATAGTTTTTCAGTCAATCTAATCCCCTTGAACATAATTTGTGCAGGTATAGCTGAAGACAATATACACATTCTAAAGAGCACATGTAGGAAATTAACCTGGCGGTTGACCATGCGGCAAACTGAACGCTCCAAATCTGAGAACACCTGTAAAGAGGTGAAGCAATTAAAAGAAATGATGAAAACAACAAGGAATATAGAATCCAGAAACTGTACAGCCGTGCTCAGACACTTAAAAAGATACCCCTTCCATTATTTTTACTTTGATTTATAGACCTCTTGCAGCCTTTCAAGCTCAAAGTGACTTGGACATTTCAGAACTTCATCATAAGGTATATAAAAAAATTCAGGAGACATCTAGTAACATAATTTTGATTAGCCGATCATTGATAATTACCATCGTTAATTGAATTACCACAGTAAGGGCTTCACCTACAGTGCAACCCTAAATAAATGGTAACTGTAAACATATTAATTGATGAACTTTTGACTTTTGGAAGTCTGATACCACAAATTCTAGGACGTCAGTGTTTGTCTTTAAAAAGTACAATACACTAAAGCCAAGATGAGAAAAGGATCATAATGAATTAGCATGTAAGTAAAATATCCTAGTATACTTCATGATAAACTAACGCAAACCTTTGACATGGATGTAAATATATCAGCCAAAAAGAAGTCAGGGAATGTAATTGCCTGCAACAAAGATAGGAACTCATTACCATATTGATTTTATTTGATCTAGTTAAATAAGTCAGTCCTTCCCGCCGCAGCCGCATCATACTATTTCTAGCATAGCTGAATGTAAAATCTATTGTAGTCATTACTAATGAATTGCACAAACTTACTTGTAATGGAAGTAAAATACGCCACACTGTCCTCAGAAAGTAAAAGCGTGATGACAGGTAAAACATATCGAAGGGAGAAAGGAGGATTATCAAAAGGACAGCATACAAAAGAACCTGCAAAGAGGCAGAAAGGTATGCCAATTAGTCCGCAACAAGTGAAAACAATCCACTAGTATAGAATAGTCATGATGTTATTGTTTTCAGTTACAGATATGAATGAATGAGTGGATAGAAAATCCCCAAGTTCTAAACAACATAATTAGCCCCCCTTTGGTAGAGCTTCATGGAGCGATTCTCAGGCAGAATCCGAGAAGTTGTGCCAAACAGTGCTTCTCAGGAGAAGTGATTCTTGGCTGATTCTGTGAAGTGATTCTCTGACATGAACTATGGGGCTAAAAGTTGAAAAAGTAGCTTCTCCTGATTCTGTGAAGTAATTCTCTATCCTGATTCTATGAGTTTATTCTAGAGAATCATTTTCAGTCACATAATCACTTCTCCAGAGAATTAGAAGTGAATATAGAGAATCATCTATGTGGAGCTCTACCAAATGGGGCCTTACTATCACAGGAAGCCATCACTATATATGCTCTTTGGTCACGTTACTAAAGTATTTCTGTGCAAAGACGGGCGCTTTCATTGAACTGTTCAAGTAGAGAGATCTTATTCAGATGTTCTCTTTTGACCGGACATCAGTTTGTTAGCTAGCACTGCATAGACAGACAGATACTAGATGGAACAGTCCTGTAAATCCCAACAATATATTCTAAGGACAGTCTTCTAAATACACAAACAATATAATATATCCTGCCTTGGGAGAACTCTGGGGATAATACTATTCTTTCTAAAATACTTATGATGGGACGACAACAAACATAACCAAGCATATATTCATAATTCAAGCACAACATCAAATATATTACTCCCTCTGTTTCGTTTTATTTGTCAACAGCTAGTTCATTTTTGAACTAACCGGTGACAAATAAAATGAAACGGAGGGAGTAGTACTTAATGGTCTAGATATTACACTGGTTGAGATGCAGCAAGAGACACTTCTCCATGTGAGTACAGATACAGGTAAGCTGTCATGCTTGTGGGGACAATTAGAGTCAGCCAAGTAGCACACTGTCAATGAGATAACAATAACGTGAGTATTACTCCAGCAGAATAATGTGTCCAATAAAAGTAGAAGCAAAGCATCACCATACAGAACAACGGGCAAGCATAGAAACAACAAATCATATACACATGTAAAAATGAAAATACAAAGAAAAGAGTTTGATAGGCATACCCTCCATATTTCTCGGTGCGATAAATGTGTTTGTGCAAGATCAAACACTTTTGCATAATTGACTGATGATTGTGCAAAGACCCATAAATTTACCCCCCATAACCAAATCATCAAGGCCTACAATAGAGCCAAGAATCATAATTACATAGTATTCAAGAGTAGCTTAGTTTGTTGTCTTTTCTACAGTTAACACAAACACACCAGAGGAAAAAAAACTCACCACAAGAAGAAGAGGATTATAGTATAAGAAAGCCTCATAAAGAAACAGGTCTCGAAGATCAGCACTCATTCTCATAACTGAGTCCCAACTTATCTGTAACACCAAGAGAACAACAAATTTATCATATAACGTGCTCAGCGTGCATGAGAAAAAAATAATGGATAAATCATATCAACAAACCTTGCAACAACATAAGCCCCATAGGAGAAACAATATAGCCTGGAAAACACAGATCGATCAGCAATTTGAGTATAAATCAAATCATACAAATGCGGAATGACACTCTCAGTAAAAAAACAACCTAGGAGAAGTTTTTTGGAGCAAAGAAAAATTAAAGCATTGCTGTTTATCATTTATTTTCAAATGGAGATGTATTTGTCGTGAATCCACATAGAAGTAGAAACAAGAAAATAATTGGGCGTAGCAGAGAGAAAAGCATTACAATAGTTACACTTCAGTGTGCTTTTAAACCAACCAGCAGTTCCTATATGAATGAATAGAAGCTATTTACTTCCAAATGGAGGGAGAGACATCAGTTTCATAAGTAATGATTAATTTGTATAAAGGCTGCCCATTTTATCCTAAATTCTCGACTGCATCGGATACTAGTGTGATTAGACATGATTTGGGGTTCTCTCTTCTACGGGAGCATGTCCACCCCTTTCAAACAGGGCAGAATGAAGCAGAGCCACGTGCGTATTAAACCAGTTCTATTGTAAAATGTGACGGCACATCATCGTTCAATGGCACTTAAAATGCGTTTCAGATGAAAGAGCTGTACTTTAGGGATGGAAGGCTAAAGTAAGTACCTTGAACCGCCAGAGGAACAGCGGCGACGGCATGATGACAGCAGCGGCGGCGGAGGGGATGCTGCTGCCCTTCATATCGCCGGCGCTGCCGACCCTCTGCGTCGCCCTCCGCGCCAGCGAGCGAACCCAACCGTCTGCCCCAAAAATCCTGCGAACAAAGGAAAAAAAACACGGTTTTCAGCACTACACCGCCGCGACGCAGCGCAGGAATCAAACCCGCGAGGGAACTGCAGATTCAACAGATAAGCCACCTTTCCTTACACGACAAGAGAAGAAACCGTTCAGCTGGCGGATCTCCTCGCCGGCCGGCCCACCCAACCCGCGGCGGTGGTACTCCTCCTCAGGCCCGCCGCCGACGGGGCGGACGGATGGATGGATGGATGGCGAGGCGGTGGGGATGGAGAGGCAGAGTCCTCGGCGCGGGCGGCGGAGGGGGAATGGCAGCGGCGACGAGATCTGGGAGGGGGGGAAGAAGGCGAGGTCGTCGCACGGGTCGGCGTACGAATGGGAGAAAGGGGAACTAAACTGCCGGAAGAAGAGAGAGGCCGCCCGACCCGACGACGAGTTTGACGTGTAATAAACGAACGAGCAACGAGCCCGCGTTTTCCTTTCCTTATTTTTTTTTTCAAAAAAAAACACAAATACGTGCTCCCCAAACTGTGCTGTTTTAAAATATTGTCGTTTTAATTTAATTTTTTATCTCCATAGATAGAACGTGGAAATGCCGCTGCACGGCGTGTTTAAATTTTGAAGCGTTTGTATTGTACTACATGGACCTACCTACCTGCAATACACACACGAGTACCTTTACTTCGAACCTGAGTAACCATCATCAAATGTAGGTCAAACCGGATCGGGATCCCCTGACTTACGATACTTTTACTGCACATGCAGTAACACCTGGATCACCGTCCATTTTACATTCTAGGTTGACAAATGATTTGCATACAAACACAGTATATATAAGAATCAGCAGATGATTAATATATCAATCTGTCCTTTTTAACATTTTTATCTGACATGAGGCAAAGATTAATTTTATTTTTAAATTAATTTAAACCTGTTGATGTATCAGCAAGTGATTTTAATACAATGCCTCGTCCTGTTTTTTCTGCAATATTTTTCTCTAATACAAAATAATTTATATTAATTTTCAAATGAAAATATTTTGTCTTATATCAGTGAAAAATATAGCAAAAAGTACAAACAGAGAAACCAACAAATATAGATTAATTTAAAAGTAACATTATTTTTATCTCATATCAGAGAAAAATATTGCAGAAAAAAAAAGGACAAATCATTGTATTAAAATCACTTGCTGATACATCAACTGATTTAAATTAATTTTAAAATGAAATTAATCTTTGCCTCATGTCAGAGAAAAACGTTAAAAGAGACAGATTGATATATTAATCATCTGCTGATTCTTGTATGTACTGTGTTTGTATGCAATTCATTTGTCAACCTAGAATGTAAAACGGACGGTGATCCAGGGTGTTACTCCATGTGATCCCGATCCGGTCAAACCATTGCGTGAACCGACCCAAAAACTGGCCTACTCCAAGTCTTTTTGTTCATGAAAAAAGCTTCACGAGTGAGCTGGGCTCTGATTCTGGGTCAGGGCTCGAGCTTACTACGGGCGACATGAGCTTCCGCAGAGTAGACTCCTCCGTGGTGAAGAAGGAAGGAGGCTTGGCTTGATGAGATTTCCATCCGTTTAACATCGGCACTGTTCAACTCGTTCTGGTGGCTAATTCTGAGGTGAAGCAAAGGCTTGAATTCAAAGCAAATACGTAGATCACTTGTTTTGCTGCAACTGGATTCCAGGAGCTTGCACTTCAAGTCTTCAAATAAGGTAGCCCACTTTATTACATGCCTGTACTGGTTTCTGGCTTCTCAACAGAAAAAAATACAGAACTGTATTTTTTCCTAAAAAAACAGAACTGTATTTTTATGAATCAAATCAACCATTGTGCAGTCATTTCAAACTGTTGTTTTCTTGCAAAGTCCAATCAGGTCTGCATTCTAGAGACAATTGGAACATTTCAGCAAACTCTCCAACCAAGGATTTATACACTATATCCATCAGCGATGTATCATCCACCAGCTCTCTTTCATCACATGTCTTTCGTAGTAGTACCTCCTTAATGCTTCCAACCCCGCGATCCTTTATGCCGCAGGGAACGATCATTTCAAACGGGGTTAAGTCGGTTGTGACGTTCAGTGCCAGACCATGGTAGGTTATCCACCGCGAGACGTGTACCCCTATAGCGGCAACTTTCTGAGCCCCTATTAGAGAGGAAACAGACAGAGTATTGTTGTTTTTTATAAACGTCACAGAACTGTGAACGCTAATAAGCATTAGAAAAGAAAGCAATAATGAGAAGAAGAAGAAAAAGGAAAAGAAAATTTAGTAAAACACTTGGAAATTCTACCAAGGATAGGGATATAGTACGTACCAACCCAAACACCAGTGAGACCATCTACCCTTGATGCCTTTATAGAGAAAGAGGATTTCAGGGCATGGATTACCACTTCTTCAAGTGACCTGAGGTACCAATGAAGATCCATCTCGTGATACCGCAGATTGAGAATCGGGTACATAACAAGCTACGGAGAAATAGGAAATAACTGTAAGAAGAAGAAAGGAAAATCCTGCACACGACATTTGAAACATGGCTGTAAGAAAAAAAAAGAAATATGAAATCATAATGAATACCTGCCCAGGGCCATGATACGTCACTTCCCCGCCACGTTCAATACGATGCACCTCGAAAGGAGGATCTTGCACATTGAAACGGAGATAGTCCTCGCTGCTTCCAGTGCCGAGTGTGTAAGCTGGCGAGTGTTGCAAAGCGATTAAGGTGTCTGCGCAATCTTCATCCCTGTCTACCAACCCTTTCCTCTTCGTAACAATGGATTTCTGCCAAGCCAATGAATCAGCATACGGAACTATCTGATGGTGGAGATCGTGGCAGTCGCACCTGTTCAACATCACCGTGACCAGTGCAATGTAAGCGGCATTGTTTGTGTTGTTTAGAATTCAACCTCATAACGGAGATCACTTGGGCAGCACTAAGTGACAGTGCATCATTCGTAGCTGAAACCTTTCTATTTTGCTTATGCTGAGGACTGTCAAAAGCACTGCCGAGCTCAGGTTGATTGAGAAGGAGAACAATTTAACTACAGAGTGCCTGGAATAGTTGAGGCCTTTTACAGTGCAAACAATATAGCATCCATCCAGTAATGAACTATGGATTGCGCATTGGTATCATTGCATAGGGCAATCAACAGGAGAGCAAAATGAAACCAGTCTATCTAGCACCAAGCACCAGTACCGTTTACTGACTGAACTACGTCATGTAAAAAACTCTACACGGTTGGAGCGAAGTAAGGGATCAGCGGGCGGGCTGGCGCTCACCTTCTCCGACCGACGGCAGCCGACGCAGCGGCGGGGATGGAGCAGCGACCGGCCGCATCGAGGCGGAGGCTTCGCCTCCGGGAGTGGCGCACCGAAGTGGTGGCCGCTGGGAAGGGCGCGGTACGGTGGTAGCTATAGGGGGTGGATGAGGATAGAAGGACCATGGCGCCGCCTCGCCTCGCCTCGCCTCGGCGCAGAAGCCGGGCCCTTTCGTGCTCACGGTGCGCCGGCGGAAGGGCGGACGCGTCGAGGAAGAAGAAGAAGGCGACATTGGGCCTGGGCCTTCGATTATAATGATGGGCCAAATGGTCGGGCCCATTTGGTCCAGCCCAGATGTCCGGCTACCATAGCTTCGGCGACCTCCTCCTGTTGCTTGCCGTCTTCTCCCCACCGCCACCGAACAGGCAGCCAGCAACCGCCCGGCCCCGCAGTGAGGAGTTCCTTGCCGTTCAGCGCCCTCCCTCTGTTGCTCTTCCTGTTCTCCGCCCGCCGCGGTTATTCGGACAGTGATTTGTTGCTCAAACGCTCGACTAGTCCGAGGAGGGTTTAGCAGGTAGTATTACCACAGTTGTTTTCTAGGTTAGTGGTACACGGAACAATTGCCAGTTATTTTTTCTCTCTTGGATGCAAGTAAATTGCAATCTTAACATGGAATTTATGGACAAGCTTATTGACTTTTTGATTACTGCAGTACTACTTTAAGTGAACAATTACATCCAGCTTGGAATCCAGGCTTGTGGATTTGGCTGTGAACATGGATCTCGCCCCTTTCAAGCTGGATATTGATGAGCTGCTGGCTGATTACGCCAAGGTATTTCTTTCCGAGTTCTATTCTTCTATGTGTCATAGGTGCATGCCGTCTATTGATGAATAAGTAACATTCTCGTGTTTCTGGATGGTAGGAAAACTACTCGTCACTCGCTGATTTCAAGCGGGTGTGGATGGCCAAGAAATTTTCTTATATATACGAGGGAAGGCCTAAGACGAACTCAGGTGTCTTTATGCAGTCCCTGTTCTTGCACTGTATCGGTAAGTTCAGCTTCCTAAATGAGAAGTTTTCGAACTGTAACCAGCCCCTGCTGATACCTGACAATCCCTTGTGGAACAAATTTTCACTTGGTTGTTTTGATTATCCAGGTCATATGGCCTCACAAAGCTCGCTCCCTCAAAGATTGGCTGGGCTTTATTGCCTCTACTGTCTTTATGAGTGTCAGCCATACAAGCCGCGGTTCAAGATTTATTTATCTCTTGGTGATTCTCCGTCTTAGCAGGTAATTTGGTATATCTTGGAAAGTGAAGCTTACCACCTCAAATGTGTGTTTCCAACAGAGGAATGCAAGCAATTAAAGGACTTTGTCGTTACGGCTAAGCAAAGTGGAGTGCCTCTGGTACCGATTCTTGTCAAGAGGATGCTGGACAAAGGCATGTTTTTATTTGGGTTCATCAATTTGCTTGGAAACAATGGGGAAAAGCAGGTTGAGGAATTAACAGCAGACCAGAATAAAAAAGTAAAATTTGCCTCTGACAAGTAAGTGTGATTTCTGTCTCTACTACTTGTGTGATATTTATTATTAGATTGTGTTTTCGGTACGTTGCAACAATGCATACCTAAACAAGGTTATTGATGCTGTTGAGCATGAATTTCATTAGTGTGATCTTTATTGCAATATGTTGTTCCATGGTGTAATTTTTTTTTCTAGTGTCTCCTCTTCTTGTATCACAAATTCACAGTATGTTTCTTTTTGTATGCAAGAGTGTTATGTCTTGCTCATGTTCTCCTTGATTATTTGTGTTGTAGGTTGTTTGCAAATACCCAAGTAGAGAGTTATATGCATATGGACTTGGTAAGTTCTACTATCTCTGCAGATATACTTCTAAAATTCTACGCCCCGTGACCTGCCAATTGTCTGAGTACAACGCCATTAAGATTGATATGTGTGTTCTCTACTTCTCTTCCTTTAGACCTTAAGAAAGAACCTCAGTGTCTTGGTCAAAAAAAAAAAAAGAACCTCAGTGTTGTATTGGGTTGCCAATACTCCCTCCGTTTCGTTTTTATTTGTCACTGGTTAGTTCATTTGAACTTACCGGTGACAAATAAAACGAAACGGAGAGAGTATATCAGTAAAAGAAGCTGGCATCCTTCTGTTATTTTACAGAAGCTGAATTTGTTATTATGTAATTCTGGTACTGATATAGTCTGTTGCTTCTAGGGTGTGGAGTTTGAACTTGATAGCATAAAGAAATTATCAAAAGAGTATGCTGAAGCTAAAGAACTGGCACTTGCAGGTGCTCCTCGTCTGTTATTGGTCGTGCATTATATTTACAATCTTAGAACTTTACTAACAAGTACTATCCTTTTGCCCCCTTTTCATCTCGACAGAGGCAAGCCAAACCATTGATATTGAAGATGCTAGACACATCCTTCAGAATGACAAATTGTTGGGTGAGAGGGTAGATGAAGTTGTCAGGGGATGGGATGCCCAGAAGGAAGAGTTGTATGAGAAAACTGGACTATCTCGCGGCAATGAGCTTGCGGTGATTGAAAATGATGAATCAGGAGTACTCGACGACGGCTTCGATGAGATAACACAACTGCTGCTAGAGTGAAGAGGAACGTCTTCTTAGTCCTGCACACTCATACAAGTCGTATGCGTGCAGTAGATTGTACGAGATGAATAGCATTGTCGGCTTACTGAAACAGTGTCCATTCCACGCAATCTTCTGCATGGTTCTGTTTTTTGGGTGATGCTTAGGTTTTGTACATATTCGGAGTCCTTTGTTTCAGAAACTGTAAGTACTAGTGTCCTTGGATAGACATACTTGAATACCATTGTCGGCTTACTTGATCTCTGCTCCCTCCATTCCACGCAATCTTCTGCATGGTTCTGTTTTCTGGGTGATGCTTAGGTTTTGTACATATTGGGAGTCCTTGTTTCAGAAACTGTAAGTACTAGTGTTCTTGGGCCTCACCTGGCTGAGCCACTCCATGTATCCAAATTAACTTGCAGCGGCGCAACTCAATTGATCTGCAGTAACTGTAGGCGGAAATAATCTTATCAATTGCTGAAAATTCGAGCTGCCTATAAATTCAGAAGGTTTGTGGGTGTCTAAAAATATGAGCTGTAAAAAGATTTTTATTATGAACAAGCAAAACAGTGTTCCTCTGCTCCCTCCATTCCACGCAATCTTCTGCATGGTTCTGTTTTCTGGGTGATGCTTAGGTTTTGTACATATTGGGAGTCCTTGTTTCAGAAACTGTAAGTACTAGTGTTCTTGGGCCTCACCTGGCTGAGCCACTCCATGTATCCAAATTAACTTGCAGTGGCGCAACTCAACTGATCTGCAGTAACTGTACGCGGAAATAATCTTATCAATCGCTGAAAATTCGAGCTGCCTATAAATTCAGAAGGTTTGTGGGTGTCTAAAAATATGACCTGTAAAAAGATGTTTATGAACAAGCACAAAACAGTGTTCCATTGCCGGGATTTGAACCCGGGTCGCCTGGGTGAAAGCCAGGTATCCTAACCGGACTAGACGACAATGGATTTGATGGTAATTTTCCTACTTTAAAAATTACATATCAGAGAAACGTTTCGACCTGTTAATTCTGAATCACAACTTTCTGAACAGGTACCTCTCTGGAAACTTCAACTCTCAGAATATTCTGCAACTGGCTAGCTACCTAATGCAGTTTTATTCCCAGCTTATTAGGTCCGGTGCCAGGATGCAGGATTCACTAATCACCAACATGAGCAAGACATCATTATGCTACTCCCTTATTTATTTATTTAATTCCATGAAAATAATAACGTACTCCTTCCATTTCCAAAAGTTTGTCACGTTTTAATTTATTTTTAAACTAAAACGTGACAAAATTTTAAGAACAGGAATACCTTTTTCCTATCAAAAAGCAAGGAAAAGGGAGAGAAAAGGAAGAGCCAGGGTCTGAAAAGAAGCCAAACGCTACGTTGCACACTCCCAGATACTATGCTTTTCCAGCTTGTCCAAACCAAAACCCAAACCCACCACTGATATCAGTCAAACTGCAAAGCTAGCGGCATTCATCACTATATAATGTACTGTATCATTATAAACCAAATCTTTGTCGTGAATAACTGGAAAAAAAACATCAGAGCGCTTCATGTTTTTGTCGGTACTGTATAAGATAAGTACAGCATCATGTTGAGTAAAACGTTTCCTGTTAAATCTCTCACCTCGATCTTGGCCCTCTGGTTTGATGATCTGGTCCTCTGATGAACCAAAAAAAGGCACGGACGAGCAGTCATGGTAGTTGGGCTGATGCAGGGGTTGGTGTGAACTGTGGGGACTCTCGACATCAACGAGGCAAAAATCAGCCTGTCTGTCAGGCCACATACGCGAGAAGAGATAGACCAAATGCGATCCAGATCCAGGACCAGCTGGCCCCTTTGTCGACCTTCAACCTCATGTCACGAGACACACACACACACAGAGAGAGAGAACGAAATGAAGCCAAAGCTGTTAAACACTCCATAACACGTCCTAATCCAGCTGCTTAGTTACACACACATCTTTTACTGCTCCTCGCATCTCTTTCCAGACGAGATTGTTCTTCGAGAGCTGTTGGGGAGTGTGGAGCCATTGTTTATGCAGGTCTCGAGAAAAAATATACTCTCTCCGTCCTTATAAACTTGTCGCTTTGTAGTTCAAAAAATGAACTACAAAACGACAAGTTTATGGGAACGGAGGGAGTATGTGTGTTCCTTCCATGGCACTGGTCGGCTGGTCCAGCTTCCAAAACAACTGGTCTACGTAGCTTCTAAACGAAACAAATTTCACCTTTCACAATTCCAATCCAACTCGTCGAAGGTTGGAGAAGCTAACATGATAGGTAGTAGATGTGATCTGATCATCTGAAGAAGCAGCAGCACCCAGTTCTGGACACTGATGGCCGGGCAGTGCAGTGATGGCCGGGGTGCATGCAATGCAAGCAACAGCAGTAGTAGGCCAGGAATTAAGGACGGCACAAAGGCCCACGCCTGCGTGCTCTCGATTAACCAAGCAGTAAGGACGAGGCATTGGATTCGGAGCAACGATATCCTATGCCACTGCCTGCTTGCTTCTACACTACTTTTACTCCACTGGTGCTGCAACTACAAACTCTTCTCTCTTTTCTCAAAAGATTGTCACTTTAGTTCAAAAAATAAATTAAATGTGACAATTTTTTTAAGAAGGGAAAGAGTACTTACTAGCAGAATGTACTACCCAAATTGGTAGCCAGGACAGAGCAGAGCAGCCGAGTGAAAGTCAGGGCAGAGGACAGACCGGCCGGTGCCGGTGAGGGAGCAGAAACAGGATCCGTTGCCGGTGGTGTGTCCTGCAGGAGCACAGAGTCTTGATCTTCTCGTTCTTGGGTTGATTCTGAGGTTAATTAAATCTGGTGTCACTGCGTTCTTCTTCTTTTCCTGCGAGTAATCTACTTTTCCGTTTGCAGTTCCTCTGGTTCAGCCGTTCCCCATCAGTAGACCTATGTAGTAGATAGATGCCGATGCGAGAAAACCGGATTTTTTATCATTTTTACAATTTGATTGAGACGGCTGCAAGTTTTGCTCCTATCCGTCCTCATGTTGTGCGATTTCTCCCTTACTTGTGTCATCTTGCGCGAATTGCAGGAAGACTGATGTGAGGACGATGATCTAGATAGAGCTCGGAGGAAGGAATGGAGGAGTCGCGGCCGAGGAGGGGCTCGCCGGCGCCGGCGAGGATCCGTACCGTTCCGATCGCCGTCACGCCGGAGGGGTTCTGGTGCTGCCCCTCCCCCGCGGCGCTGCACAAGAGCCTCAAGAACCCGCACCACAACCACGCTGCTGCCGCCAAGCAGCCATCGCCGAAGCAGCAGCACAAGGCCCCATCAGCACCTCCGTCAGTGCAGACGGCGCCGTCTGTGACCGACGAACCGACACCCTCTGACGAACACCGAAACCCGGCGCCGGCGCAGGCGGGTGTGGGCGCGCAGCAGCAGCAGCAGCACAAGATCTGCTGCGTTGGGTTCGGGCAGCCTGAAACCAGCGACCTGACTGTGATGCTGTACGGGAAGGAAGGCATCGCTGTCAGGATGAGCGTGCACAGGGACGTTCTCCGCCAGAGCAGCGTCTTCTTCTCCGAGAAGCTCAACGGCGGCCCGCCACCGCCCTGCGTGGAGATCCACGACTGCGACGACGCGGAGATCTACGTGGAGACCGTCGGGCTCATGTACTGCGACGAAGCGAAGCACAAGCTGCTCAAGCAGAGTGTCCCCCGGGTTCTGCGCATCATGAAGGTACAGTATAATACACCAATCTTCAGAACACGACACTGCAATTTCTTCTGTTTCTGTTTCATTGCTCGTGTTGCAAACAACTGAAACAAGCACGAAAAATGCACCTACCATCTGATGCTGATGCATGCTAAAAAAAGTTCAGCATTTTTGTACTCATGATACTACTACTCAGAAGTACTGTACTTTTAGAGCAACATGCAGTATGAATGGTACTCATATACTACTACAGTACAATCTACACTCCTTTAATTTGGCATGTTGATAATTCGAAAAGGGCATTTTTTTTCTTCAGGTTGCTGAGTTGCTTGGTTTCCATGCGTGTGTGAAGTCATGCTTGGATTATTTGGAAGCTGTCCCTTGGGTTGGTGAGGAAGAAGATAAAGTCGTCTCATCCATCCAGCATCTTCAAACCGAAGCAGCTTATGGAGTTATCAGTCCTCTGCTAAAAAGGGTGACATCCGACAACTTAAACTCACCCATCAGTGATACATTAGCACATATAGTGGAGATGGTACTGACGAGCAGTGATGATAGGGGGCGTCGGGAGATGAAAGCCTTAGTTCTGAATCTTTTCAAAGACAGCAGCACTGATTATGGAGCAGCAGAAATTTGTTCCGAGATGTTGTACAGTTCGTGCCGAGGTTGCTTAGACAGACTTCATCAAGCATTGTTCTCGGGAGCAGCAGCATCTGAAGAGGACTTTTCTGTTCAAGTTACTACTACACGGCAAGTAACCCTGGAGACTGACAATCTCCTATGGTTGGTTGAGATACTGGTCAACCAACGAAATTGCGACGATTTCGTGGCGATTTGGACGGACCGAACCGACCTTGCTGAATTACATGCGAAATTGCCGGTCGCCTCCCGTCGTTACACTGTGAGCTGTATCACCGCGAGGCTTTTTGTTGGCATTGGAAGAGGAGAGATGCTTCCATCCAAGAACACCCGGCTTCTTCTCCTGCATGTCTGGCTGCAACCGCTTATCGATGACTATTCATGGTTACAGTTCAGCTCCAGCTGCTGCCGGTTGTTTGACAGGAAAACTGTTGACGACGGAATTGGGCAGACGATCCTTACACTTCCTTTGGAAGATCAGCGGGCTGTATTGCTGAAATGGCTTGGGAATTTTTTGAAGTTAGGTGATAACAACTGCCCGAATTTGCACCGGGCTTTTGAAGTATGGTGGAGAAGGACTTTTGTCAGACCTTATGTCGATCAGGCAGACGCAGGTAATGCATCATGCTCTATCTTCAGATAGAAGCTCAATAACTTGAAACTGTAGTGGGTGAGGAGTAAACTATAGAACTTGTTTTTCATGAGACAAACGTCTTGTTGGTCAATCTGACATCAAGTTTGGTAAGGGTGTGGGTTGGTTGCTTGTTTGTTTGTTTACTTATTGTGTATGAGCTTTGTAGTGCCAGAAAATTGCATTAACTTTGTGTGTGAGCTATATAATCTTCCCTATTTATTACTCACTCCATCCCAAATTATTTGTCACTCTCTAGATGAACTAGAGTGATTTGGGATGTAAGTAGGGAGTACAAGAAATTTGTCATCTATGGATGCTCTCAACTGTACCAGCTGCTGACTCTTGTAAAGAATCATTATGTAATTATTCTTCTTCCCTTTGTTTAATTTTTGTAACTCCTGCAGTTACAAGTCACTGTCCAAGTTGCTTCGTTATGCATATGCATATGCATGATCATCGTCTGTCTGACTCTGAGCTGATCACCATGTTACAGTATCCCCTGTCCAGTCCAATCATTGAGCAGGAACAGAGTATCACGTACCGTACGTCACAAAAGGCATCACGAAACTTTTACACGTCACAAACAAACAGTAGTGCATGTCGGTTTCTAAAGAAAATAAAACAGTAGTGCATGTAACTATTTTATATGCAATATATGTTAGTGGAACCCATTTTTTATGATTTTATGTTTGTGTCTTCATGTTAAGCAACTACCCCTCTGTAATAAAAAGTACTACAGTGGTGGTGTTTACTTTAATCCAAGTGACCTGCAAAGATTCATAGTCATTTACTTCCTTACGTACGATATATATAACATACCATTCTTACAAAATTATGATTATATTTTTGCCATCCTACTGCCATGACACCTCATATTTTCCATTTAATGACATATCAAACAAATAATAAAATGTCATTTATGCCCTTGAATCTAAATCTGGTAAGTAACCGAAATTTGAGCGCCTTCCCTAATTTCTAACTAATCTGCGGGTTATTTTGAAGTAATAAATATACATAATCATTATTTTTTTTTGCAACGTAATCACAACTATTCCATACAAGCAATCACATTTTCTTTATGTTCCAAAGTGTAGTGATCTTGAGATCTTAAAAGGCTGGCATGAAATACATGTAAAGACCATTCGCCTTTTCGGTGAAGAAAGGTCGCCTGGCTGGAAAAATAAAAGCATGATTAATGACAAAAATTACATTCAAGAGCGAAAATGTCATTTAGTCATATGTCTATCACGTCTTTAAAATGAAATAAATGACGTGCCATACCTACGTGTGGCGTTAAAATGGCAAAAGTATGATTCAAATTTCATAAAGATGCAAATTATATATATTGTTCGTAAAAAAAGTAAATGACTCGGTAATGCCAGCGCGGTGACCGGACGTCAACGTCTTGCTTTTTTGACCCGCATCCTCCTCCTCCTCGTCTCGTCCTGCCGTCCATGTCACGCCTCAGTTTCTTTCGCTTCCCGCCGCCGTCCTGCCCCTTGTCCTCTTGCCCCATCCCCTGGAATCCCGACTCCGCGCCTACCTGTCGCCCGCTCGACTCGCTTTCTTTATCCTGTGGGCGGGGATGGTGGGTGGGCGTTCTTAGTGACAGAAATCGAGAAAGAAAGGAAAAAAAAATCTTCCTTTCTGCTGCCGGCGGTTTCATTACGTCTGTGTTCCCTCCGCGTGCGCGCGCGACGGGATCACGGAATTCGAGGAGGCTCGTTTTGGGATCGCCGGCCACTTTTGAGGTGAAAGCTTTGCTGAATTCTCAAGTCTGGCTTTGATTGTGTCTTGGGATTGGGCTTACTTCTCTATTATTGCTGTGCAGTCACAGGACTACCGAGGGGAAGGGTGATCAGTGGTGATTTCAAAGCCGCGTGTCCCTTCGCTGATCAAACTCGTAGTTCCTTTCCTCACGGGGCTCAAGGTTTGATATCCACGTTCCTTGGTTTTCCTGATGTGATGTCAACTCGAATTGCTCCCTTTGGTTAGAAGCGTTTGCGATAGAAGTATGAGCGCAATTGAT
The DNA here is from genome assembly GCA_036927565.1 of Tuctoria greenei. Classification (NCBI taxonomy): domain Eukaryota; kingdom Viridiplantae; phylum Streptophyta; class Magnoliopsida; order Poales; family Poaceae; genus Tuctoria; species Tuctoria greenei. The sequence continues at coordinate 200,467,958 of JAYESD010000008.1, read as the reverse complement.
TAATTTCATTGCCACTCGGTCGGCATATATTTAAAATACAGTGAGATTGATACATATGGCAATCTATCTATTCTACCAAATATGTTTGCAATATATTTAGCAGTCTATATAGTCTACCAAATATATTTGTGATATATATATGTCAGTCTATCTATTCTACCAAATATATGTGCAATATATATGTTAATCTATCTAGCTTGCCGAATATAACAATTTGTTTCCTCTGCTAATTTGCTTCTTTTCTGGTGCAGGATCGAACTGTGGAGGACTTGCTGGGTTAGCGAATTTCGGTAGAGTCTCAACTTTTCCAAAGGTACGGGGTTCAAAAAGTTCTGCGTAGTCGCGTTATGCATTTTTGCTACCAGTATAGAATAAGCTCTCGCTGATTGATGTGTCTTTGAAGTCATTTGGCTAGCAGGGATCACCCTCTGTTCCGAATGCCTGTTCTTTGATAATTGTGCCTGCCTTTTTCTGAACTTGCGAACCTGGATTGCTATTGAAGCCCTCTTGAGTTCAGGAGGAGATGTTCCCAGGAATATATGGTCCCATTGGATAATCCCTTTCCCATCTTTAGTCTGTGATGAATGATAGATTTGAGTTACATCCACTGATTGCCGAGCAGCCCGAGTATGAAGAGAATTGTACTGTACTTTCGCTGAATCATTGTCTTCAGAGGATTTCAGTTGTGGTAAAATGCAGTTGATGCAGAAATGCTATTGTGCACTGACTTTGTTCTTAGACTGCATTTATTTCCATTTGGTACTGAAAAAATCACTAGGAATATGTGATTAGTCTGTGACTACAAAAGGTTCTCTAATTTATTTTTCTAAATCCTTTCTATTATTTGGTGCAGGCAGAAGGGAATCTGATTATTAGCTCAGGATCATGAGTTGGTTAAGCAAAATTTTTAAAGGTTCAGAAAATAGAGTTTCAAGGGGTCACTATGATGGAAGCTGGCATGGCGACCATTCATCGGATCACTTCAAAGTAAGCTCCTGTCAATGTGCCTTTTCTCGAATAAAATTTTCCATGTGCATCTGTCTATACTTTAATGTGATTATTCTGGATCTATATTTTATATAATGCATGTTCTTGAGATTAAAGAGAAAATAACATTCAATGCTTTTTGTCCTCATTACTGTAGGGTGAGTATGATGAGAGCGATAATGAAGATATAGATCGTGCTATTGCATTATCTCTAGCAGAGGAAGATCAAGATAAGGGAAAGGCCATTGGTTAGTACTGCTCTGGCTATCCTATCCTCTCTTTTGTTTAATTTATTGACATTAGAATATTTTGTCCCATATAATAAAATTTATCACATTGGGAACTATGGCTTATTGAAATGAATTTTATCCAGAACATACAGATGCAAAATAGAACTTTATTTTTATTGATGGTTTTACTGTAGATACCTCTTATAACTTGGACGAAGATGAACAACTTGCACGGGCTCTGCAGGAGAGCCTGAATGCTGAGTCTCCTCCTCGACACAATGTTCCTATTGAGAATGTTCCAGCAGATAGGTTTCCTGCAATGGAGCCACCTCAACATGTATACCCATCAAGTGGATCCAGGTGCCTAATTCTTCTCAATGTATAGTTGATATTTTGTTATTTGGTTTAGAAAATGCAATTGTATTCTTTTCTGTTTCATTTCTCAACGTATATTGTTATGTTAGAAAAATGCTCCGAATGTGCATTGGCTTCTCCTGCTGCATTCAATGAAACATATAGGCAGCTGGGTAATCACATAAAGTTGCTGGCCACCTGTCAAAAATGAAAACGGTGCATGTGACACATATAGACTAGGAAAAAAAAGGTACATCAATGATCAAAATGACTAGGCACTTTGCTTAAAAAAATGACTAGGCACTTAAATGTAGTAACTAATGTAAGTACATGTAGAGGGTCAGCAGTTATTGTCACCTTTGCTGGTACCATGAACCATGGAATGATTAGCTCTACACATGTCAGCAGTGATGTATCAGAAGCCATTGAATGAATAGCTGCACATATCTGCTGAAATAATCGTGATTCATTCATTTTGTCTTATTAGCTATATCAGCAGTTCTTTTCCAGTATTGATTTGATGACAAGGGTATACTATCGTGTGTTTCTATTTACTTGTACCTATTACTGATTTATTCAGCATCATTAGCAGTTAGTTTTCCAGCATTGATTTGATTATATTTTCTTGTACCTATTACTGGTTTGTTTAGGACTTGTGCTGGATGCAAATACCCAATTGGCCATGGGCGCTTCCTTAGTTGTATGAATGCAGTGTGGCATCCTCAGTGCTTCAAGTGTTTTGCATGCAATAAGCCCATATCGGAGTATGAGGTACAAGAAAGTATTTTTTTGTTTATTAATGTGATGCAGTTAGATCAAATAATTGATGCTAGTTTTTCTTTTTTTTGTGCAGTTTGCTATGCATGAAGATCAGCCATACCACAGAACATGCTACAAAGAATTTTTCCATCCGAAATGCGATGTTTGCAATAATTTTGTAAGTGTCCACAATTAAAGTTTATGGATACACATGAAGGTTTTCATTCTTCTATCTGTATGTTGAATGTGTTTATACATTTTCCTCCCCTAGATTCCAACAAATAGAAATGGCCTCATCGAGTACCGAGCACATCCTTTCTGGATGCAGAAGTACTGCCCCTCCCATGAAAATGATGGCACTCCTAGGTGCTGCAGCTGTGAACGAATGGAGGTCAGTACATGGTTTTATATCAATCAATCAGAACAACTCCCCCTGGTTGGTTGGCTGGCCTGGCCGGTTCTTGACAGGGAGCTAGTCAGTTTTAAGTAAGATGTGGAATTAGTGGTTATTACTTGTAACCAGTGCAATAAATCACTATAGTTCAGCATAGTATATAGACTACCAATTAGTCCATTCGGTTGTTCTCACAGTTCTCAGTGGTTGCATGCACATTAGTGCCGGTGTCTTGGAACATTATTTCTGCATTCTTACATGTTCCTGGTGATACTTCTGTGACATTAACTCTAATATGTATCCATGTTCTTATATGTTTCTTCCATCATGAAATCAGCCAACGGACGCCAAGTACATAACACTAGATGATGGCAGGAAGCTCTGCTTGGAGTGTCTCAATTCTGCAATAATGGATACTCCAGAATGTCAACAACTCTACATGGATATTCAGGAGTTTTTTGAGGGTTTGAACATGAAAGTAGAACAGCAAGTTCCATTACTTTTGGTTGAGAGGCAGGCTCTGAATGAAGCAATGGTAGCCGAGAAAAATGTAAGTAAGATCAAATGGTTATTTGGTATGCACCAAATTTCCCGTGATCCCAGCTTATGTGTTTTATTTGCTTCATTTAAGGGACATCACCTTGCTGAAACCAGAGGTCTATGTCTTTCTGAGGAGCAAATTGTCAGAACGGTGAGTTCTCAAAACATTGAAGCCTTACTCTTCTAGTTTTACTATGCGTCTCAGGTAAACATTAAGAATTTAATGTACTCAGTTATGCATTTCGTTCAGATCTTAAGAAGGCCATCAATTGGGCCAGGAAACAGAATCATAGATATGATTACAGGACAATACAAGCTTACTCGGCGGTGTGAAGTGACTGCAATCCTTATATTATTTGGTCTGCCAAGGTACACTGTTTTAGCTTTATCTTCCTCCTTGATTGTTTTATTAAGGTTATCCCTCAATACTGCTGCTAGTTTCATCGCCAACCTTTAGTCCATCATGATGTCATGATGTTTTCTTGTGGATTCCATCTCTAGCCTAGCCTAACTTGCTTGTGACTAAAAGGCTTTGTTGTTGTTAAAGGCACGATGTTCTAGTGTTTATCTAGATAGCTCTTCTTACTGTTAGATGATGGCTATGCAGATTGCAAACCGGTTCCATTCTTGCGCACGAGATGATGCATGCATATCTTCGTCTTAAAGGTATATTTATTTGACAATAATTTTTTTTGACTTCAGTGCAACACCATCACCTTATGTAGTTGACATTCTGTAAAATAAAACATTACTTCACTAAACGAACATTGTTGCACTTAGCGTTGACAACATTTTTGTTCTGTAGGATACCGAAATCTGAGTCCTGAGGTTGAAGAAGGCATCTGTCAAGTTCTATCGTACATGTGGCTGGAGTCAGAAATCATCATTGGTTCTGGTGACAACGTCGCATCCAGTTCCGCAGCATCCTCATCCTCATCATATTCAACTCCTACGTCTTCGAAGAAGGGCGCAAAGACTGCATTTGAGAAGAAGCTCTGTGCATTCATCAGGAACCAAATTGAGACGGATCCTTCGGAGGCGTATGGAGATGGTTTCAGGGCTGGCAATCAGGCTGTTGAGCGTTATGGCTTGAGAAGAACTCTTGATCATATGAAGATGACAGGGTCGTTTCCCTATTGAAGGATCTGAAGTAAAAGACGGTTTATGAGGATGCTGCATATTGGAGGATATTAGTTTCAATTATACATATACATACCATAGGAAGAAAATAAACTGTAAACTAGGACAAAAGAGGACGATACATTATCGTCAAAACCAGCACAATATTTCTTGTTTGGGTAATGATACATGTACAAACACTTCATATAGATAGCTTTCATAGTTATTACTCAGGGTATACACATCTTTAAAGAAATTAATACTTCCCCGTTTCAGAAATATCACAATTTTCATACCAACATATGCACGATCAGTACTAAGTCCATTCAAATATCACAATTTTCATACCAAACAGATGCAGGGCATGCAATTATCGTATCAAAGGAAATTGCAAGTCTTGTGCAGAACATATTATAGTTTTGAATTTCATTAATGAACTAACAAGTGTTAAATATTTAAAGACGGAGGAAGTACTTTGTATTTGTGAAAAGTACGCAAAAAGTTGTTCCATATTCAGAGCAAATGGCGTCGTGAAAAAAAAAAGAACAAATGGAAGAGGATAAAGCGAAGAGAAGGAAAACGTGGTGAACGGACGAACGAACCCTGGCCTGGCCACAGGTCACTCACTGGGTTCATTGGATTCAGTTGGGTCAGTCGCGTTTGACCGAAACGGTTGAGCCTGACCAGCTCAGCTCAGGCCGGGCCCGCATAGCACGCTCGCCGTCGACCCACCGTCCGCCGCCGCAAGATCTCTGTCCCAAAATTCGCCGTGCTTCCTCAGCCGCCGCGTCCTCGGCTATGGCCGCGGCAAGCAGGCCGGCCTTGCTGGTCGTGGCGCTCGCTTTCGCCTGGATCTCTAGCGCCGCAACCACCCCGCCGTCGCCTGAACAGGTACCATAGAGACGGGGCGGGTGCTCCTAGCCTGTGCAAATCTTACGTGCAATTTCGCGCGGGGTTAAAGATGGTCTGTCGGATCGGATGCACTGGGGGTGGGGCGAGGGTCGTGGGTTGATGTGTATGTAGGTAGTAGAGTACCTTGCGATGAACCATTCATTTCTAGCTGAAAACTTGCAGATGCAACGCTCTGAACCCTGCAAGCTATGGTAGTGTAGTTTAGCCGTGAAATGCTTATCGCATTATGTTTCTTCGCCCCTTTCTCCATTGCCAATGTTTAGTCGGGTGAAACTTGTCTACGAGTTCCGAGTTCGATTTATGATTTACTGCTTGCTTGAGTTTGGTGATCTGAGGTGATTAAGGATATCTTGTCGGAAATTGAGGTGCACCCTATTTCTAGTCATGCAAAATTTTTATTTTTATTCTTGCAAGTTTTACATTGAAAATAAAGTGAAAGCTGTACTGGTTGTTTGATACTTCCACGGGTAAGCTTTAATTCTAGTTCTTCCCAGGCGGATCACATTCAGGAACCTGTCAGTTGTATGCCCTGCTCTAGGGCATACGTTTGTGATGCAGATCTCAATAACTTCACAGGCCAGCTCCCTCAGCGTCATGAATCTGATGGCTTGTGCAAAGGACTCGCGGACGATGTTCAAGTACCTACGCTTTCAGAACTGCACCGAAAGCTGGTTGGGGAAGGTTCTCACCGCCATTTAGTCTACTCCATGAAATTTGGTGCTTGTCAAGATGCTATGGTTAATTTTCTTGATGGTTGTGATGCCTATCTGGTAATAATTGAAAAGCTCCCGAATGGGGTCTTTGCTGATCCCTTTGAACTACAGCATTTTGTTGAGAGAAAAGGTGAATTCAAACCCTGAGATAGACACTGCAACTCTATTCCTGCGTACGTTATGCTGATTTTCCTTTCTGCCTTGCAGTGTTCCATGATGTTGCTGTTTTTGGAGACACCAACCTTGAATTACCCTCAGCTCTGTCCAACAAGTCAGCTGTTGAAGTTCATGTTGATCTCAGCACAAGCACATCGATGAACTGTAACCTTGTGATAGACCTTCCTCTCCATGCTAGATACCCGGTAAGGTCCTATAAGCTACTGTGGTAACATACTTTGAGCTTATATATGTAGGGGTGAAAAAGTTTGACTCTAAGAGAAACCCTCCAACCCACCCTCTTTAGTTCAAGAAATTGAATCACTTTTTCTTCAGAAATTGGCCTCATTCTGGAAAATAGTTCATTTTATTGAACTTATTAGGACTGGACAGCATCCTCAGGATTAACCCTTTTCTCCCGTACTTTATATTTTGGTTTGTGCAGTCTGCACTTTGCTGTTATTTTTTTTAAGAATAAGAAATAGAACCTGGAGTATATACCACTAACCAATTGGTGATATTAACTATTCGTTGTGTATTTGTGTTTTCTGGGATCATCTCATTAAATTGAGTTGAAGTTAGTCAATTTGGCCATACCATATATTTCTATTTTGTCCAAAGTTCATAAATTTTGGGGTCACCTCATTTTATTGAATTGTATGAAGCAACAATTCCTGGCAACAGCCACACTTCATGCCCCATTTTCATGTTCTACCCTGCTGGAAACATGCCTGGCATGCACATGGTGTAGTGAAATAAAATACATAGTTTTCCCTCTTAATATCTTCTTTGCCTTCTATTGTTTTGTAATGTGCATGTACGCCATAGTTGGACTTGTCGAAAGATTCTGATCTACACCTATTGTATAAATTATCATTTATCTATGTCGACATCTCGTGTGCATATAATAAACATTGTCAAACCTGCTAAAATAGCACGGCCTTTGCTTACTACTTTTCGCCGCAATATTACTGAATTGTTATAGTGGACTAATAATTACTGAGCTGTTTCTTTGTAGCCTCTTGATGCTAGTGGCTACGCAACGGTTGAGTTTGGCAGCCCAGATCTGCTCCTGCGGTACCGAAAGAGGAACACCCATTCTGACTCCTGTTTGTGGGCGCTTAAGAATCTTGATGCCGCACCCGTGGAGAAAGCTACGTGGCGCGTACCCTGTGGAGATGAAGCACACATCGGGCTCGTATCTAGCGTCACATTCCTTTCAGCTCTTGTTTGTTCGATGTCCATCGTCCTAGCTGCTCTGGTTCTTTGATGTAGGCACTGGAATGCATGAAAGAAGGGTTCGGTTACCTTTTTCTCTCTGCATCTACACTGCAGATGGCATTTATCATTTATTTCACCCAGTTGAAGAGAAATCATCTTGAGTCGGTTTGAAATGAACTTGCCTGCTAACAATCTGGTAAAGATCAGAGCTTCTCTTTTTGCAACATAAAAAAAAAGGAGTTCTGAAACAGAAAAACTTCAAGTCAGGTGTTGGTCATGTTCAAAGAGGCGATCTGAATCTGAAGCTGCAGTTCTTTATATCGAGGAGCCAAGTAGGTGATGCATCCATCAATGGAGCTTCCCACTTGCATGTTGTCTCGGCGCGCGCGCATCCACTGGCTGGCACAGTGCTTATTCCGTCCCCTGTTGATTGATGGTGGCTTTGTTGCTCTATTTTCAGTCAAGGCAGGCCAGGCAGCATGTCAGGTGACCGGTTCTGTGTCGTCGCGCTGCCTGACAGTGACAGCCTGTACCTGCCGGTGATAAACCTGGTTATTTAGGCTGTGCTGATTGATGATGACATGATTGCAGACCACCAGGTGTTAGCTATAACGAGCAATATTATTTTACTTATTTTTGCCACGCTTTTTTCCCTTCTTATAATTAGGTTAGCCTATTAATTTATTTTATTCTGGTAAGATTTTTTTTAACAAGGTCTTAGTAGCTGTGGTACCACTTTGCTGCCGTCATAGCTATGCGTATACTGCTGCCGTTCCTAATTATTTGATGTTAGAAGAAGTTGTTTTGTTCAATTTTAAACTAAATAATTTGTTCTAACATCAAACGATTCGGAACAGCAGGAGGAGTACTCCCTCCGTCTGCATGAATTTGTCGTTTTGTAATTCAAAAATGAACTACAAAGCGACAAGTTCATGGAGACGAGGAAATATTGTCTATGCATACCATTGTTTCAAAAAAAAAATAGTGAGAGCTGGCTAACGATCGGTCTCTCAGCTCAGGGCCGCGAACCAAATGAGTGGTCAGGTTCTTCCATTCACCGTCGTTGTTATTCTCCACGTGGGTGATGACGGAGACCCGAGCTGGCATGGCATGGCTATCCTCGTTGCGTGGTCGGAATCGAGTGGCTGTTGCATTGGCATCCCTTTTTCCTTCTGCTTTCATTTATTAAGCCCGATGACGATGGCTGAGTGGAGTGGCGCCGTCTGAGTGACGACGATAGGCGATCAAAAGGTTGACGTGGATCAGGGTTGGAATATTGCTGCGAGCGTGATCATAATAATCGAAGGATGTACTCCTTTCATCCAAACATTTAGGGATCCGATCACATTCATCTCGTATACTCTTTTCGTGTAACACCCGTATTTTTGTAAAATAAAACAAAAGGCATCATCTAATTAAATGATAAGGAAATAAAAAGAAAGAGAAAAGAAAAGAAAAGAAAAAGAGAAAAGAAAAAAAAAGAAGAATAGGCATACCTGGGCCAAACCTCCCTACCTGCGGCCCACCCTCCTTTCCCCCCCCCCCTCCTTCCTTCCCCCGGCCCAGCCTGGCCCAACCGCGCCCACCCCTCTCCTTCTCCCCCTCACTTCCACGCGGGCCCCACTCGTCAGCGCCTCCTTCTTCCCCAACCGCCGCCCCAATCGCGCCATGCCCACGATCTCCGCCCACCCCACCGCACCGGGCAACCACCGCACCCTCCCCCTCTACTAATCGGTGTCCCCCGAGTCTCCCCCCATTACCCACGTCTCCCGAGCTCTCCCTCCTCGCCTCGGGCGCGCTAGCCACGAAACCCTAGCCAAGTCACCGCCGCCATGGCCGCACCTCGCCGGACCTCGACGCCGCCACGATTTTGCGTTGCTCCGGCCGCCCACGATCCACTTCCGAGCACCGCAACACCGCTCCTCCCCCAAAGGACCCTACCGCAATGAAGTTCGGCAGCTCGACGCACGCCCCCGACGACACCAATGCCCTACCGCCGAACCCCACCGTCGCTCGTCGTCCCCGGTCGATTTCCCGTGCATGCGTCACCATGGGTGAGTTGCCCATCCCCTTCTCTTTCTTCCCATCTATTTCCCGTCGAATTTGGAGCACCGGAACGCCATTCCGGCGAAGTCCGGCGATGCTCCGGCGATGCCGCCGCCGCCAGTGGCCGCCGGCGCCGCCCTGCCCCGCCGGCCCCCCTCCCAGCCGTTGGATCAAGTCCAACGGCTAGGATTAAAAGACCCCGAAGGGGTACGCGCCGGGTCCATGGTGGACCCATGGACCGCACCCCCTCCTCCGGTCCACGGGACCGTAGACTTATTCCATGCCTTTTCCAATAGAAAAATAAATAAGAAAAGAAATAGAAATGCCAAACTTGCAGAGAGGTCCCTGTACTTTTAAACTAAATTACAAATAGGCCCTTACTTTTATGAAAATGCCCCTAGACTCCTCTGGAATTAGGTCAAAGTTAGTAAATGTTGATTTAAGCCCCTGGAATTTTATAAAATACTACATTTAACCTCTATCTATATGGAAAAAGTACAAAACAACACCTGAACTTTATGGAAATTAGTTTATACTTTATATTATTACTATTTTTATAGGAAAACTCCAGTAAATAGAATTTAATTGTAGAAAATTATATTTAATGCATAGAAAATGTTTATAAATAATAAAGTAAATATAGAAATTGTAGGAAAAATAGTAATAAATCTTTTTAGGCTAAAATAAAATAGTAGAATACATATAAAATATATTTTGACTATGAAATTTTATTTAAAAATGCTTTTAGCTATAAATAAATATTAAAAATAGAGAATAAATATGGAAATAATAGGAAAATTATTTATAAAATGTTTTATGCTGAAATAAAATTTATAAAATACATATAAAATATATTTTGGCTATAGAAAACTCATTAAAAATGTTTTTAGCTTGTAAATAAATACTAAAAATGGAAAATAAATGGTAAATGCATTTCTTTAGCTATGAAAAATAATAAATTACTCGTACCTCTGATTTAAATCATAATTATAACATATTTCAATCATAATATTTGTATTGCTTGTATGGTGTATTGTTCTTGATTGTTTTTATTTCTCTTTTGACGGTAGTTTATACGCACTCGTATTTCTACGATCAAGAAGCTACATGAAGATGTGAAGATCAAGAGTTCAATGAAGAAGAACTGAGCAGCTATTTATACAAAGGCAAGTGTCCTTGACCATCTTGCACCTTTTTAAGGGTTTAGTTAGTTGCATGCTAATTAATATGAATCCTATATCATGCCCTGTTGTTGTATCCTTATTACCTTGTCGCATGGGTCATGGAAGGGTGATAAACGGGATTTACCTTACGCTTAGCCATGCATAATAGTTGGGTGGGAATACATTTAACTACACTTGTTACTCATTACTTATTATCATGATTATGACTATGATGTTGGAATATGAAGTGTAGTAAATAGGAATCTGGCGGGTTGGTTGAATGGTATGGTGCAGTACGCACGAGACCCGGGATTGGGGTTGGAACCTTGCCGGATTCTAAGGACCGGTTTATGGAGTAGCCACTAAGCTATACAGTATCGCCACGAGACTGAGATGGGGCAGCTTGGTCAATTAATTAGGTTTCTCCCGATGAAATGCTAGTAGTTGGATGGTGCGGGGAATGATGCGGGTGATCTGCTCTTGGATCCGCAAGGCTCAAGAGGGGGCTCTGGGGCGGAGGGTTACTCCGAGAATCCCCAGTGGTGGAAACCTTAGAGGGCTAGCACTAGTCGGGAGTACCTTTGTAAAGACCTCGTAGTGATCTCCTGGCCGCACACCTACGGAAGTGTGAAATGTGGTTGATCACCACTGGCATCAGGGAGGTTTGCTTAGTCCACCTGGCAACAGGGGATGAAATCACGGCTTGTGGGTAAAGGATACATTCTCTGCAGAGATTGAGAAACTGTCATGACAGCCGTGCTCACGGACAAGAGCGGCTTGGTGTCGAATTCATAATTAGTCAATGGTTGAAATGGTGGTTGGGATAATGTTTGGAATTGATGTGGATATTATTATAATTACTATTACTGTTATTATATTACGGTTGGGATTACTCACCTAGAGGTAGGTTGCTAATGAAAGCTAAGGTTAGGTTTAATGCTTAGTGCTTAAACAACTATCAGCCTTCTCCGTTGATTGGCCTTCATGTCATTTATTTCCCACACTTGTTGAGTACCACGGGATGGTACTCACACTTGCGTTGTTGTATTTTTGATATGCTGCTCAGTGAAGAGAAGATCTAATGAGGACCGTGACAAGTGAAGACGGTGTATAGGTCGCGTTGCTGCCAGTCAACTTGCCTGTGGTTGCCCTAAAGTTTTCCTCTTCCGCTGCTACTTCAAAACTCTTTTAAAGGTATAAATGTTGTTTGCATGCGATATGGAACTGTTTATCACTTTTGTCGTACATGTATGGTGAAACTGATCCTGGCATACATGTACTTTGCAGCTGGTTTTATTTCTAATAAAACCGGGTGTGACAAAGTGGTATCAGAGCCAGGTTGACTCTAGGCACGTGACCTTAGTTAGAATGGATCTCTTAGATTCTCCTTTGACCTTTCTCATGAAGACGAAGATTCGTATCGACGGACAGGTGCATGAAGATCGTCATATGAGGACAATGCGAAGGAAGAAGAAGACTCTTAAAGATTATCATACATCACTTGCTTAGGTCCCCTTTTTGCTTAGCAAGTGAAGTCCATGCCTTCCTCACAACGAATTAGAACACGTTGCTTGATGCATTGCATGAGATTAATAATAACAACAACAATAAAATTATAGCATTTGTCTGTTTAAGGGGGGTAGTCGACCCACCTAACCCTCATAATTACCAAAAAGGAAAAGAAAATAATAATAATAAATATAGTAATAATGACAATGCATTTGAAATAGAAGACTTTAAAATTAAAATCGTAGTGCACATTTAAGTCAAGTTCAAAATAATAATAATAATAAGAAAAATAAGAATGTAGAAGTGCATAAAAATAATATGTGTGTGGTTGTGTAATAATACTTTAAATTTAACTAAACAACATATTTCATCATAAGTGCTTATTTGTGAAAAATGCAAATTTCAACTTTTAAGGAATAAGTTTGAATCCACAAGAAATTAAGGCATGAAAAAGGAAAATTCAATCAGGGCTCATAACACTCTGTTAAAAATTAGAATACATTGATAGTGAAGTCTACATATAAAATAATAATAATAATAATAATAATAATAATAATAATAATAATAATGATAGTAGAATAAGATATAAATTTGTGTGTGGTGAAAAAAAAAAATTATAAATCAATTTAGGACAAAAACAAATGTTTTTATACATTCAGCTGTATGCACTCCTAAACTTATAAAAGTGTTAGAAGACCATTATAAATAAGACAAGAAGTAAATTATTATCAAAACAATAATCATAATAACTTATTGATGAGTAAAAAAAAAAAAAAATCTCGAGAGCAAGATTCCTTGTAAGTGGGATGAAATTGTAACACCTAGAGAAAAATAATAATTATATAATAATAATAAAAAAATTTACTCAATTAATAGGAACAACATAATAAATAAATAAATCTTGGCAAATAAACAAATAAATAAATAAAACCTAAATGGAGGAAAATAAAAATTAATGTGTTGTATCAAGCGCTAATTCATTAGAACTAATCTATTGAGGTGCTTTGGTTGGAAAACAAAATTTTCAATTGCTAAAGAAGACTTTTAAGTTCAAATAAAATAAACCAACGTTCAAGCCCTTGAACCTTTCATTCAAACAATAATACGAAGAATAATGATAGTAAGATGAGAAACTAAACACAATAAAGAGGAAGAAGAAATATAACTTTAATGTACAAATTTTCATGGTATTGAAAATTAGTTTTCCTTAAAATTAATTCAAACCAAATTATTGCGTTGTATTTGTCCATCTGTGTAACATTTTGTAACTTGCAAAATAACTTAAGATCAAAATTTGAAAATAGAAAGAAAGATGTATAATAATATTTTCAAAAGGAGAAATTGGTAATTAATTGATTTAGCTAAAAATCCCGCCCTAAAATTTTACAAGACCCAGAATCTCGGGGCGAGATTCCGTTTAAGGGGGGTAGAATTGTAACACCCGTATTTTTGTAAAATAAAACAAAAGGCATCATCTAATTAAATGATAAGGAAATAAAAAGAAAGAGAAAAGAAAAGAAAAGAAAAAGAGAAAAGAAAAAAAAAAAAGAAGAATAGGCATACCTGGGCCAAACCTCCCTACCTGCGGCCCACCCTCCTTTCCCCCCCCCCCCTCCTTCCTTCCCCCGGCCCAGCCTGGCCCAACCGCGCCCACCCCTCTCCTTCTCCCCCTCACTTCCACGCGGGCCCCACTCGTCAGCGCCTCCTTCTTCCCCAACCGCCGCCCCAATCGCGCCATGCCCACGATCTCCGCCCACCCCACCGCACCGGGCAACCACCGCACCCTCCCCCTCTACTAATCGGTGTCCCCCGAGTCTCCCCCCATTACCCACGTCTCCCGAGCTCTCCCTCCTCGCCTCGGGCGCGCTAGCCACGAAACCCTAGCCAAGTCACCGCCGCCATGGCCGCACCTCGCCGGACCTCGACGCCGCCACGATTTTGCGTTGCTCCGGCCGCCCACGATCCACTTCCGAGCACCGCAACACCGCTCCTCCCCCAAAGGACCCTACCGCAATGAAGTTCGGCAGCTCGACGCACGCCCCCGACGACACCAATGCCCTACCGCCGAACCCCACCGTCGCTCGTCGTCCCCGGTCGATTTCCCGTGCATGCGTCACCATGGGTGAGTTGCCCATCCCCTTCTCTTTCTTCCCATCTATTTCCCGTCGAATTTGGAGCACCGGAACGCCATTCCGGCGAAGTCCGGCGATGCTCCGGCGATGCCGCCGCCGCCAGTGGCCGCCGGCGCCGCCCTGCCCCGCCGGCCCCCCTCCCAGCCGTTGGATCAAGTCCAACGGCTAGGATTAAAAGACCCCGAAGGGGTACGCGCCGGGTCCATGGTGGACCCATGGACCGCACCCCCTCCTCCGGTCCACGGGACCGTAGACTTATTCCATGCCTTTTCCAATAGAAAAATAAATAAGAAAAGAAATAGAAATGCCAAACTTGCAGAGAGGTCCCTGTACTTTTAAACTAAATTACAAATAGGCCCTTACTTTTATGAAAATGCCCCTAGACTCCTCTGGAATTAGGTCAAAGTTAGTAAATGTTGATTTAAGCCCCTGGAATTTTATAAAATACTACATTTAACCTCTATCTATATGGAAAAAGTACAAAACAACACCTGAACTTTATGGAAATTAGTTTATACTTTATATTATTACTATTTTTATAGGAAAACTCCAGTAAATAGAATTTAATTGTAGAAAATTATATTTAATGCATAGAAAATGTTTATAAATAATAAAGTAAATATAGAAATTGTAGGAAAAATAGTAATAAATCTTTTTAGGCTAAAATAAAATAGTAGAATACATATAAAATATATTTTGACTATGAAATTTTATTTAAAAATGCTTTTAGCTATAAATAAATATTAAAAATAGAGAATAAATATGGAAATAATAGGAAAATTATTTATAAAATGTTTTATGCTGAAATAAAATTTATAAAATACATATAAAATATATTTTGGCTATAGAAAACTCATTAAAAATGTTTTTAGCTTGTAAATAAATACTAAAAATGGAAAATAAATGGTAAATGCATTTCTTTAGCTATGAAAAATAATAAATTACTCGTACCTCTGATTTAAATCATAATTATAACATATTTCAATCATAATATTTGTATTGCTTGTATGGTGTATTGTTCTTGATTGTTTTTATTTCTCTTTTGACGGTAGTTTATACGCACTCGTATTTCTACGATCAAGAAGCTACATGAAGATGTGAAGATCAAGAGTTCAATGAAGAAGAACTGAGCAGCTATTTATACAAAGGCAAGTGTCCTTGACCATCTTGCACCTTTTTAAGGGTTTAGTTAGTTGCATGCTAATTAATATGAATCCTATATCATGCCCTGTTGTTGTATCCTTATTACCTTGTCGCATGGGTCATGGAAGGGTGATAAACGGGATTTACCTTACGCTTAGCCATGCATAATAGTTGGGTGGGAATACATTTAACTACACTTGTTACTCATTACTTATTATCATGATTATGACTATGATGTTGGAATATGAAGTGTAGTAAATAGGAATCTGGCGGGTTGGTTGAATGGTATGGTGCAGTACGCACGAGACCCGGGATTGGGGTTGGAACCTTGCCGGATTCTAAGGACCGGTTTATGGAGTAGCCACTAAGCTATACAGTATCGCCACGAGACTGAGATGGGGCAGCTTGGTCAATTAATTAGGTTTCTCCCGATGAAATGCTAGTAGTTGGATGGTGCGGGGAATGATGCGGGTGATCTGCTCTTGGATCCGCAAGGCTCAAGAGGGGGCTCTGGGGCGGAGGGTTACTCCGAGAATCCCCAGTGGTGGAAACCTTAGAGGGCTAGCACTAGTCGGGAGTACCTTTGTAAAGACCTCGTAGTGATCTCCTGGCCGCACACCTACGGAAGTGTGAAATGTGGTTGATCACCACTGGCATCAGGGAGGTTTGCTTAGTCCACCTGGCAACAGGGGATGAAATCACGGCTTGTGGGTAAAGGATACATTCTCTGCAGAGATTGAGAAACTGTCATGACAGCCGTGCTCACGGACAAGAGCGGCTTGGTGTCGAATTCATAATTAGTCAATGGTTGAAATGGTGGTTGGGATAATGTTTGGAATTGATGTGGATATTATTATAATTACTATTACTGTTATTATATTACGGTTGGGATTACTCACCTAGAGGTAGGTTGCTAATGAAAGCTAAGGTTAGGTTTAATGCTTAGTGCTTAAACAACTATCAGCCTTCTCCGTTGATTGGCCTTCATGTCATTTATTTCCCACACTTGTTGAGTACCACGGGATGGTACTCACACTTGCGTTGTTGTATTTTTGATATGCTGCTCAGTGAAGAGAAGATCTAATGAGGACCGTGACAAGTGAAGACGGTGTATAGGTCGCGTTGCTGCCAGTCAACTTGCCTGTGGTTGCCCTAAAGTTTTCCTCTTCCGCTGCTACTTCAAAACTCTTTTAAAGGTATAAATGTTGTTTGCATGCGATATGGAACTGTTTATCACTTTTGTCGTACATGTATGGTGAAACTGATCCTGGCATACATGTACTTTGCAGCTGGTTTTATTTCTAATAAAACCGGGTGTGACATTTCGTTCCCAAATACTTACCATCCTATAGTATAAAAATGAATAAGAAGACAAATTTTTGGATACTGAAGGAGTACTATTTTTCGGTTCATTTTTGAATTGTTCAAAAATTATTTGGAACCTAGACAAAAATTAGTCGGAGGATATCGGGAACGGGATCGAAAACGGTTTGGATATTTTCCCGATCATTTTCGCAGTTATCCTTTTTGGGACAATTCTGATTTTGAGGTAGTTTGGGAGGTACCGAGTGATGTACTCGACGGCTTTGTCACTCGATGCAAGGGTGTACGCGTTCGAGCTCTGCGCATGCCTGCGCGATATGAACCCAGGCGTTGTGCCCATGAGTATGAACACTTGAGCTTGTTCTTGAGGAACCGAAGGAGGAGGTGGTCCCTTACCGTGCCCACACACGGCTCCGGCTATGACCCGGACATCTTTAACGTCGTCCCTCCGCGGTCGACGAGCCTACGTGACTGGAGTCACTCCCACCCTTGACATCTCATACGGTGAGGCGCTGTTTCTACATCGCGTACTACAGTTTCGGGTCGACTTAGAACAACGATAGATAGAATAACATCCACATTCTATTATTACTATTGTCGATCTTATGTTTCCTTTCGAGTTATGATGAAAATAATCAATTACATGTCTCTTTATGTTACTTTTCCGAACAATTGATATACGACAACATATGATTATGTTAAGTCAACTAGTTTGATATTCTCATTTTACCGACTTGAATTTCGTCTGGTATCAATATATTTTGTGTTTTAACTTGTTCTTTCGAATACCGGATCCTGCATTCCGATTATAACCTTTGTATTTTCGTTCCACTAAAAAGTATGAAAGCAAACTTTTCGATATTTTCAAGTTTCGTCTCTAGTGGCGGAGAAAACAGAACATGTACGGTGTACAGAGGGAAGCATCTCCCCGCCGGGCGTGAGGCAGGCCGTGGGCCCCACCACCCCGGCGTGGGCGAGGCGACCCAGTGAGCTGGGAAGCGCGGAGCCCAAGAGGCGAGCGCGACGACGCGCGGCACCACCCACCCGACGAGACGAGGGAGGAACACGCATCCACCCCCCCGTCGCAGCAGCGATCGCATTGCTCCTCTCTCTCCCCCGCTCCGACTCCGGTCCCGCCGTGCCCTAGCTCAGCCGCCAACCCCCCTACCGCGCCGCCGGCGAGATCGCTCCTGCTCGCTCGCCCCCTCCCAACCCGTCCTCGAGGTACGCGCCCGCCGCCTGATCCCGTCCTCCGCGACTCCTTCCGCGACCGGGACGATCCGGTCCCCCCCCGTTGTTTTTTTTTTCTCTCCTCCTCTGATCGACGGTTTCCGCGCAGGAGTAGACCCGCGGCAGGCCGCGAGATGGGCGGCGGCGGCGATCAGTAGCGTGGGCGTACGTGGCTGGGGGAGTAGTCTGCGGCGAGGGCGATAATACCATGGTGCAGTGCTTGGACGGGGTGAGGCAGCTGCTCGCGGTTCTGTTCCAGTGCTGCGACGTCGAGCTTAAGCAGCCGCGCGGGCTCCAGGACCCGCTGGTCCTCGCGCGGGAGACCGTCTGTAAGCCCGCCCGCCCGCCCGCCACCGTCCCGACCCCCTCCGCTTGCTCTTCTCTGTTTCCTCCATTGACGCCTGTTCCTCGGCTCGGGTTCTCTTCGCTTCCCCTGCAGTCAGCGTCAGCGAGGTCGAGGCACTGTACGAGCTGTTCAAGAAGATAAGCAGTGCCGTGATCGATGACGGGCTGATTAACAAGGTCAGTGGCGGGAGTTCATCCGCTGTTTGTTTGTATCCAACCATAACAGCTGTTTGTTTGTATCCGATCATAACCACTGTTTGTTCGTATCCGATCATAACCGCTGTTTGATCGTGTCCAATCATAACCGCTGTTTGTTCGTATCCAATCATAACTGCTGTTTGTTCGTATCCAATCATAACCCGTACAATCCGAGTATGACTGTATGTGTGTGGTCATTCATGCTGACACGCAGTTCTCGCTTCCCACCCTTTGCGCAGGAGGAGTTTCAGCTGGCGCTGTTCAAGACCAGCAAGAAGGAGAGCCTGTTCGCAGATCGTGTAAGTCTTCATTAAAGTGCGCTGTTGATTGTTGTGTGTTATTGTTGCATAGCTGCTATGTTACTGGCTTCGTGTTTTTCGAGAAATGTTATGTGGTTCGTGTTTTCAGGAATTGGGAATTGATATTCGTCGGTAGTTAATATCCTGCACGGGTGATTGAAATGTCACATACTTCTTGTTTTCGGAAATATCTTGAATCGAGGTTGTTCAGTTTTCGGGAATATCGGGAATCAAGGTTGTTCAGTAGTTAATGCTGCATGGGTGATTGACCTTGAGAAAATTCATATAGGCAGATATTTGAGCTAACCGGTGACAAATAAAAAGATCCGGAGGGAGTACCTGCTAATTTTGTGTCATGCAACAAAATCACTAGTTTCCTTAATGCAGCACAATCATCATGTTGTAGACTTACTGTAACTGAATATATTAATGTAAGTTGGACATACATAGTGCCTAACTGAAGAACTTGTCTTATGACTTCTCTCTATACTGTTTGTTGGAATGCCT
The DNA here is from genome assembly GCA_036927565.1 of Tuctoria greenei. NCBI lineage: Eukaryota > Viridiplantae > Streptophyta > Magnoliopsida > Poales > Poaceae > Tuctoria > Tuctoria greenei. The sequence goes on along the minus strand of JAYESD010000008.1, from coordinate 200,448,678 downwards.
TATGTAATACAATACCTGATGTGTTGCACCACACTATGCATGTATCTTTATGCTGGTTTCTCTAATTCAATCATGCTCATATGTCGGGAATATGGTTCTGTTGTATTTCTCTAAATGGAAGCTGTATCTGTACATAGCTTAACAAATAACCATTACTATGAAGCTTATTTTTGTACCAGTACGGACTTCTTACATGCTTTCTGATGCAACTTACATTCTTGTTTTTCAGTTGTACGTCCAACATTGAGTTTTGCCTTTCATAATTCCTTTATAAGTTACAACATATTGATCTGTGCATATCATTCGATACCTGATTTTTATTCATGTCAATTCATGCCGTTAAATGTCTTATGTCTTACATTTTCCACATTGGGAACTAACAGCGGGATATCTTTCAATGGAGCTATAGAGAATAGAAGCATATTCTGCGTATCAAAGAAAAAATAGCTGCCTGGAAATTGCTGATTTGCGGTGTTTCTTTGGTAGCATAGTTTATCTGATCCTCAATATTTTCTTGGCCCTTGCAGGTATTTGATTTGTTTGATACAAAGCACAACGGAATATTAGGATTTGAAGAATTCACCCGTGCTCTTTCAGTATTTCATCCTAGTGCTCCCCTTGATGAGAAAATTGACTGTGAGTTCCAGCTAGTAACTATAATATAAATATTATAATAAATCTCTATATTGAATGATTCACCATAATTATTTGAGTTTTATTGATATTTTTAGTTATATCGATGTCTCAATTATGACAAAGTACCAATCTAATTTTAATGTTTTATGCAGCACTCTTTTCCCCTTTTTGTGTTAAAATTTTGAAAACCTCATCATTATTGCAGTTTCATTCCGTCTATATGATCTCAAACAACAAGGTTTCATTGAGAGACAAGAGGTATGCAGCTATTGAAAGTTGGAAACTTTTGCTTCTATGCACGGAATTTGATCTTGATAAACTAATTAACATCTTGACTTGAAATTTGGCATGGATGTAAGACATAGCCATAGATACAACGAATTAGCACTATTTCCAACTTATAGGCTATTTTTGACTTGGTTGCACCCTAACATCTTTGTTGCAGTATTGCAGCAGTGGCTTATTGCTACTAGTTGGGTATTCTTTTGTTGTCTATTTTGTAGAAATATTTTTTCTCTAAGCAAAGCCAACTTCTGGCTGAAGTATTTGTTAGATGATCCCGTGTTGTGGCGCAGGCGAGCGCGCAGCAGGCCGATTCAGCCTAATGCAGTCCGGCTTGACCAGGGCACACCTGGCAGCAGTGTCGAACTAGGACTCCTAGTTTAGGCAGAAATAAAGAGTCCTAGTGATAGATTAAATCTATTGCAGTTTGGATTGGGATAGGAGAGTCCTAGATCAAGTTAAATTGGTTGTAACTTGCAAACTGGGCTATAAATAGCCGGCAACATCTGGAATAAAGTTATCCCTTTCAGAAAATATTTCCTCTTTATTTCTCTAACCTGCACCGACTCCTACAGCACCATGCACGTGTGCAACACCCCTCCTGATGATCTGATATGCATAGCATATCGGTTTTGCAGCTATCACAAGGAGCAGTTCTGGCGATCTCCGCGCCGGAATTCTAGCAGTATTTTCCTTTTCTAGTCTTTGCCTTAATAACTATTATGTTTGCCTATCAGGTTAAGCAGATGGTTGTTGCTACACTTGCTGAGTCAGGAATGAACCTTTCTGATGAGATTATAGAGAGCATAATTGACAAGGTTTGCCTAGGATGTACATTTATTACATCCAGTTTGACTATATTGTGTATTATGTACAACCTCCAGATTTTTTTGTTGATGATGGGAGTACATTTATCATATATTCATATGTCCAAGTTAGCTTTTGCATCTAGTATGTACGATCTCTGGATTTATTTTGATAATATTGATAGAGTTGAGTTGAATTGGTAGAGGGAGTATCAATTATCGATTTTTCATGTCTCAGTACTCTATGGGTGTGTTTGGTTCGAGGGATATAGTGGGACGGGACGGGACGATCCCACTTTTCTGTTGTTTGGTTTGGAGACATGTGGGATGGAGTCATCCCTCAAAAGAGAATATTCCACCTAGATGCGGGATGGAACCATCCCACCGAAAACATGGGGACGGATCCGTCCCACCTCCGGTAGACAGGCGCGCGACCTTCCAGAAGTACTCATACTCACATGTCTCTGTCCCATCCTTTCATTCAAACAAGAGACGGGATCATTCCGTCTCACACCATCCCACAAAACAAACAAGAAACAAGGATCATCCCATCCCTCTAGACAAACAGAAAACGGGACTATCTCATCCCTAAAAACTGGGATGGATCCATCCCATCCCACTTTGACTCCCAACCAAACACATCCTATATGCCTGCCTATTAGCATTCTAGTGAACTTATTATGGTCTTTTTCTTTTTGCTGGCAAACATTTGTTTAATTGTGCATGGTGTAAAACATTGCATTAGCTGTATTTCTTTGTTTGAATTCATGAGATTCAGATGCAGGCAAAGTTACATTAGACTTAGGCCCTCACAAAGCTGATTCTCTGGATTCACTTCTGATTCTTTGGTGAAGTGATTATGTGGATGAAAATGATTTTCCATGATTCTCTAGAATAAACTCTCAGAATCAGGATAGAGAATCACTTCACAGAATCAGGAGAAGCTATTTTTTTTCAGCTTTCAGCCTCTTAGTTCATTTCAGAGAATCACTTCACAGAATCAGCCAATAATAACTTCTTTTGAAAAACAGTGTTTGACATAGCTGTCCTGATTCTCTGTGAGAATCAGCTCCGTGAAGCTCTGCCAAAGGGGCCTTACTATTTCTCCCAGATCTTAGTTATCATATTTACTTGCTTAGTAATATGAGTATGATCATGGACATGTCCTGCCTTATTCATTGCTGTTGTGGCTTTGGTGTAAGAAAATCAGATTTTTATCTTGGTCCTTGCGATTTTTTGACTCCCCTACTAATATTTTCTCTTTTCTGGTTATAAGACATTTGAGGAGGCAGACACAAAGCATGATGGAAGAATCGACAAAGAAGAGTGGCGCAATCTAGTTCTCAGTCATCCCTCTTTGCTGAAGAACATGACTCTTCAGTACCTCAAGTAAGTGCCCTTCTTGGTTGTGCGTATTTATCAAACTGCCATGCTTATTATTTATCAAAATGTTGTGTTTTTAATAATTTTTCCTTATGTTTTTAATAATTTTTCCTAGTGCCATGCAGTCTTGTGCACTCTGGGCACAAAGCTCTGATTTTCAAATCTGGCATTGTCAGTTTCATAGCTGAGACAATCAAATAGTTACTGCTGCTCTTGAATGATGTAACTAGTTTTTGTTTAATTAAATTAGCAATATGATTTGTGGACACATTTTCGTGTTAATCTGTCAATATATTGCAAAGGAAAATAATGTAACATTGTAACTTATACTTGAAATGTGTCATATCGAAATTGCACAATTCAAAGTGTACAGTGAACGGTATGATGGCTTGACTGTCAGGGTTCTCTTTAGCTCACTTAACACACATGCCTTATTGTCAACTCAAGTCCAGATTGCTTTTGTTTATCTTAGAAAATAGGCTGAATGAGTTATTGATTGAATGGTATGCAGAACACTTCATTTTAGAACTTGTTCGCATCAGGCAAATGTTATTTAAATGCAGAATGTCCCACACTTTAAATTGATTTAGTTGTATTACCTCTGATCTTTTATATGCGATGTTTAAGGCAGCTTATTCAGTTCAAATTGAACTAGGTTTCTTGTTTTAAACTCCATATTTTAAAAGTGGAATGAGTACATTATTTTTGGATCTCTTGGGCCACCATGGTCAGTGTATGATATGCAGTCATTTCACAATATATTTTCACTTATCTTCTCGAGATATCTCACAATCACGTATTGCCATATTTGTGCAGAGACATCACAACTACATTTCCAAGCTTTGTCTTTCACTCTCAAGTTGACGATAACTGAGGACTTTGGAGCTCATACATCAAAAGCTATGCTCGTGTTGGTTCGATCATTGGATTGACAGATATTGTAGTGTTCAGGATGTTGCTTGTCAGATTCGAGAACTCGAATCTTTCATCAGTGGCATTGTTCTATTTCATTTGCATGTATGACTGGATGCATGGACACGATGCAGCATTTGTCCGAAGTTTCCCTTTTTGCTCTCTTGGCTGGTCCACAACCGGATCCAGCTCCCAGAAGCTTGTCTTTCGTACAGAATAGAAACAGCGTTTAAAGGATTTAAACTGTGTTTGGAATTTTTTTTTCAGTGGTGGTGCTTGATATGGGCTCTCTAATGGGCATGCCCAGGGCCAAAGTCTTCCACACATTGTGGGTCTGCGCTTGATATGCGCTCTCCCTGATTGTTACAGTAATTGAGAACGTTAAGAAAACTTTCTTAGCTCATCTGCACTTGTCCGGATTAAAACTAATAATTCTAAGAACAATATATAAGCAATAATTTCTACCAGAAGTAACTAAATGATACTGGCAACCTATTGAACAAATAGGATGAACTGGAAGCACACTAAACACAAGATTAGGGTAATAGCACAAGCAAGATAATATACTAAAAACTCGATTACTCTATTATAAACATCACACCAAAAATATATCTATACCCCTATCAAAAATACGAGGTACTTCATCTTAAAAAGTTTAATAAACTTTTTCAGACGTAGGGAGTACTACTGTACTACTTTCTCGTTTTCAATAAACTTTTCTAAGGTTCCCTTTGGATTAAAGGAATCAAAAAATACAGGAATAGGAAAAACATATGAATCGAAATTGTAAAGCTCCCTTTGGATTGAAGGAATTAAAAAACACAGGAATAAGAAAAATATATGAATTAAAATTGTATGTCTTTACAATTCTATAGAAATTAAAAATATATGAATTGAGATGAGAAACTCTTTGACAGCATCATAGGAAAAACAAGAGAAGCTGTAAGATGAGTCAGGAAAGAAAAAAAAAGTCCAAGCTTATATTAGGTTTCCTACAAAATTTAGCAAAGGAATCCATTCCTATAAAACTAATCTTTATTTTTACTGTGAGCCAAATAATCATGTAACAAAAAATCCTTTACAAATCTTATTCTTCAAAATTCTTTTACCATTTCTTCAATCAAAAGGAGCCTAAACGGAGGAAGTACTACCGTACTACTTCCTCTGTTCCAAAAGCTTATCCGCGATAATTATCCGCGGTTATAAAAAATGAATGCAAAAATACGTTTATAAATACGTCTTGAAATACCAAACCGTAGACGCCGAGCTAAGCCAGCCAAGGATTGGAAAGAGGGGCCTAAACCTAAACCCGATCCGATTATTCAACAGCCACCCTCCCGGACTCCATTCCGCCACCCACACCTCGCCTCCCCACCCCTTCCCCGACTCGACTAGGGCGCACGTGCACGCCGCCGCCGCCGCCTCCTACCGCATCGAGGAGGTACGAGGGAGCGCTCGATCTCGCTCGCGGGCCGGCCGCCGCCGCGGAGGGACGTGCAGGGACGTCAGATCCGGAGGGGTCCTACCACGGCCGAGCTGAATCGGGGGATTTTCCGACGAGGTGAGCATTGCCGCGCGCGCCTCGGCTCCGCTCGGCTCGCCTCACCGCGATCCCGTCTCGCGGCGGGCGGGCATCGATCTTCCGTCGGGACAGGGGCGGTGAGTTTCCGCCGCGGGAATGGTTCTCGCGGTTCGGGATTAGATTGGTTCGGGCCGGGCCGCCGCCTATCCGGTCTTTGTCGGTAACCGCGAGTGGTGGTAGCCCTAGTTTCGTGTGCACGAGAAAGTAATCCAGCGTTGATGCGTTTGACTTAATGCTGCGGACGCATGCCGTTCATGCGGCACTAATATTGTTTGCTGTCGGGTTGGTGCTATTAGCTTTGCTGGAAATTAGAGGTTCTTCTGATTAGGAGTGGTGTTTCTGGGACCTGGAAAATTTCTTGGTGCCATGTAAGGAACCGCGGTGTTCTGGATGGTACTGCTTTGATGTTGTAGGGGAATGTATACTTGATTGCAGCATTTTGATTGCTATTGTTGTTTGTCCTGTGCAATGTATGCCATAAGATGTACCACATCTTTGAGCTAGTCAACAATTGTCTGTACTTTCTACCGAACACTTCCTCTCTCTGGAACCCACATCGTTTAGGCTCACTTCAGACTGCCTTTTTGCAGAAAAACGGCAAGGTGATTTTGGGTGTAGAATAATGGCTGGTACGTTGATCGAGGACAGCACAGGGGATGGTCGATCCTCATCAACTGAGGAGTTGCCAAGTGATCAACTGAGCCATTCCGGTGATTCTTTAGCAGAGTGGAGGTCAAGTGAGCAACTCGAGAATGGAACACCATCCACGTCACCAGCTTACTCGGACACCGATGACGATGATTGTGGTATATTGTGAAGCTAGCCTTTTATTTGTCCTTATTTCCTGCTGTTAGCTAGTGTTATCTTTTCTATTTTTCCTTATTCTAAAAATTGACGTGATTAATTCAAGCGGGCATAGTTACTACCCTATTTGAATTCCCTGTTGTATATGTGTCAAGAAAGTTGATTTAGTTACCTCCTACGGACACATGCAGTTGATTCATTTGTCATATAATGTTTACATCAGTTGTCGCTTGACCTGTTAATTTTATAATCTTGTACAGGGCCAAGGCCCTCTGAATTTTATGGGAAGTTTACGTGGAGAATTGATAATTTCTCCCAAATCAACAAGAGGGAGCTAAGGAGTAATTCCTTTGATGTTGGTGGATATAAGTGGTATGGTCTTCATGTTCACCATCTTATTTTTTCAGCCACTTTCACTATAAACATGTTCTAACTTTGCTGTATCTGGGCCTCTTACTTGCCTTATAGATGCGATTAGGCTGTTTGTTAGCAGTGTTGCGAGGATAGTTGTAAGTTGAAAAAGTGGCAAACAATTGTTCTGAATTTATTATTACAGCACAGTGTAGATCCACTATCTACATCCTGAATTTTTAACTGCATTCTGAAGGCTGATCGTCCTTTCAATTGTGAGTGAACAGCTTGAGCTTATGCAGACAAAAAACTATAATCACGAGCTCAGATAACATTGCGGATAGCCCGGTTATTGAGAATGGGTCATACTGTATTCTGTATCCTCTCTGTTCACTGTTTCCGAATCGAAGTGAGAAAATATTACTAATGTACATTGTTGTACACCTAGAATTGGGATTTAGCTCTTCAGCACTTGCCATTTTTTGTATGTCATGTGCTTTATAGTCTGATATTCTTTTTTATTGAGCTTGATAATGTTTTAGTGAGTTTCTTGGTTATTTTCGCATCTGCTTGTCTGTCATGTCATGTCCTGTGCAGCACCTATGGTTATTCATTTTATGCATGTCCGTTCAAACTTCTGCATAATGTTTTGAGACATCTTTTGATTTCCAGGTACATCTTGATTTATCCACAAGGATGTGATGTCTGCAACCACCTGTCACTATTTCTTTGTGTGGCCAATCATGATAAACTACTCCCAGGTTGGTGAAATGTTCTGTGCATTATATTTGATACACTTCATGATTCATCATCATGATCTTAATATGGTTTTCTTTTATTTCAGGGTGGAGCCAATTTGCACAATTTACAATAGCTGTAATTAACAGAGACCCGAAGAAATCCAAGTATTCTGGTGAGTTTGATGAACTATCTGATTTGGCTAGTTCCTAGAACTAATTTGGCATGGCTCTAGCTCACAACTTGAACTTTGGATATGGAATTTATGTTGAAAAGTTGAAATAAAGCGACTACACCTCTAGTTTTAGTCTTAAATAACAAGTTAGTTTGCTCAAACAACTCTGGAGATTTTCTGGAACTAGAGGCATCCAGTGCCTTTGATTCTTTAGAGCTGGAGTTATGCAAAACAGGGCCTAAAATATGAACCTTTTGATTTGCTTCTTCATTTGGAGTTTAAATTAATTAGTATTCTAGATACACTGCACCGATTTTGGAAGAAAGAACATGATTGGGGTTGGAAAAAGTTTATGGAGCTGTCAAAATTACATGATGGTTTTGTTGTTGAGGACGTTCTTACCATCAAAGCTCAAGTTCAAGTTATCAGGTATTTGTTTCTGTATGTCTATACCTTCAACTTTTATATTGCTAAATGCTAGCATCAATTATCTTTTGAGTTGGGAGTATTTTACTCTGCATAACCATATGTGCTTCTTGCATTCTAATATTTGAGGGAGAAGACAGACCGTCCATTTCGTTGCCTCGATGGTCAGTACCGAAGGGAACTAATTAGGGTGTACCTATCAAACGTGGAACAAATTTGCCGTCGTTTTATTGATGAAAGAAGAAGCAAGCTTAGCAGGTTAATTGAGGATAAACTGAGGTGGTCCAGGTAGATACAGTTTTGAATGGCATATTGCTTTTTAATCACATGCATTTTCATTATGGATTGTTTTAGTTTAGATGAACATATTTGCTTTTGGCATGTTTCAGTTTTAGTGCATTCTGGCTAGGAATGGATCCAACTATGCGGCAGCACATGACAAGGGAAAAAACTGACACTGTTCTGAAAGTTATAGTGAAACACTTTTTCATAGAGAAAGAAGTTACATCTACTTTAGTAATTGACTCTCTATATAGTGGACTGAAAGCCCTTGAATACCAGAGCAAGAACAAAAAGGGGTCATCCTCATCCAAACTAACAGAGGCCGATGCTCGAAGCGCACCAATGGTGCTTATTGAGCACGACATGTTTGTTTTGGCTGATGATGTTATAGTTTTGCTTGAAAGAGCTGCATTGGACACGCTGCCACATCAACCTTTGCCTACAAAGGATGATAAAAGTTCACAGAACCGCACAAAGGTATGCATGTTCCTCCATCAATTAGCATAGTTACTATTAGCGTAACATCCATTCTAGGATGTTTGATCTTATGGCAGTTCTGGTCCAATTCATTGCACATAATATTTTTTTTTTCCATTTCAAACATCAAAATTAAAGCACCTTTCTTCGCAGCATGTGTTTTTGGTGCTGTACCTACCCTTTTTGAGATTTTTATTCATATTAAAATTCGAAATTGCTTTCACAAAATGAATGAAACCTTCCTACACAGTACTTTGAAATAGGATCATGGCTTAGCTCTTGTACTTAGTACTTACAAATTGAAGATAGAAGAGATGATATATGCATCATCTGTATTTCCCTCTATTATTCATGTCCTTGCGAATTTTATTTATTGTACTGCTAGGATGGCAACCCAGGTGAGGAGTTCAACAAAGATTCTATTGAACGTGATGATAGACGGCTCATAGAGCTAGGTTGGAAGACACTGGAGCTTTTTGCCTTGTCTCATATATTCAGGTAAAAAATTCTTCCAGTTTGACATGCCAATATATTGTCCCGCAGACGCATAACGTGTGTCAATAAATTATTGATTCCCATACCTCAAAGTTGCACTTGTTAATATGTCTTTTCCTTTTGGTTATTCCATTGTGTCATTGCAACCATTAATAAATTTATTCCCATTTTCAGAATCAATACACTGCTGTTTTGAGAATACTGATAGAAATACTTTATGTATGGAAAAAAATGAATCTTCCGATGGAACCTATAAATATAAAACACTTCAATTATCCTTGTGTATACTTTTCTTACTGTAAATATTTTGAACAGCCGAATAGAAGTGGCGTACCAAGAGGCTGTGGCTTTGAAGCGCCAAGAGGAGCTCATTCGTGAAGAGGAAGCTGCTGGGCTAGCGGAAATTGAACTGAAGGCAAAACGTAGTGCTGCTGAAAAAGAAAAGCGCGCCAAGAAAAAACAGGTCAATCTCAATCCTATTTTTAATACTCAGTTCTTCCATATTTCTGAGGTGCTGCATTTATTTTGTATGTTAAGTTGGAGATTGTGTTTACTGTTTAGCTGCTTTTTTACTGCATAAATGTAAATATGTGGCCATTGTTCTGTTGTACCCTCTTTGTACTTATTGAAAACTCTTTGGAATGTTTGTGTATCTTGGCCAGACCAAACAGAAGAAAAACAGTCGGAAAAATAGTAAAGGACACAATGGCAAGTCTGACTTGATTAGTAAGAAAATAATTATGGACAGCATTGCATCAGATGATAGAATCCTGGACAATTTTTCTAGACAAGTGGAAGAATTTTCGTCAAATGCTGACAACCTTGAAGAAGTATCTGATATATCTGACAACAGAGATGATAATTCAGATGCGCTTCATGTTGATATTGAGGACCGTGAGTCTAGTCCTGTTAACTGGGAGACTGATGCTTCAGAAACTCAAGCTACCATGCCTGGAAGTAGCGAGATGCAGAATGACCAAGCAGGAAAGAGGACCTCTTGTGTGGATGATAGCTCGTCTACTTGTTCTTCAGACTCGGTTCCTTCAGTTATCTTGAATGGATCAAACACGGGAGGTGCCTGGACAAATGTCAGATCCTCATCCAATAGGTATATTTTAATGATCATTTACCTTATTGTTACTGTCATTTGGTATTTATCTTGCTGTATTGTGCTTCAGGGGAAACAACCGGAGGTACAAGGATAGTGATGCACGGGTAGGACTTTCACAGGGATCTTATTCAGTACATAATGGTATTATGGGATCCAGCAGCAATGGTTCTGGCAACTTGAAGGACATTAGACATGAACCTGAGGTAAGCATCTTGGCTGAGAAATGCACGATAAAGCATCCCTTTTTTATATGGAGTTGTTATAGAAAAGTATTCTTTTTAGCATCAGTTCATTGGTGTTCTCTGCTTGGTTGAATAAGCACCTTAATTCATTTCAGGATGATAAAGTTGTCTTACAGAAGAAGCAACATGTGCAACGACGTGTTGATGTAATGAGCCCCTCCAAGTTAAGAATGGCAGAGTCTTCCTTTTCTTCTGTGAGCCCTGTTAAGAAGCAACTTAACATGTCCCAGCAACCAAAATTTTCACCAGAAAGCACCAATAGCTTGAATTATCGTGCAACTGAAGTTTCAGGTGCTGTGACTCCCACTACAGCAACAGGCGTCACTTCAGCCCAGACAGTTCAGTTAGTTTCAAATAAAGGGCCTTTGTCCAGTCCCGCTTCACAAGTCGAGAAGTCAGTTCAAGTGGCAAGTAGAACCTTGCAGTTGCCCGCACCTGCTAAATCTGAAGCCCAGAAACAAACTTCCCTGGCTAGCAGTGCTGCTACAACACAGGTCATCACGGTATCAAGGCCCTTGAGTGCTCCACAAGTCCCCAGAGCAAAACAAAGTGCACCTGTTCCTACAACGGTTCAGAATGTACCACTTATTTCTCGTTCCATGAGTGCAGTTGGACGGTTGGGGAATGAGCCCTCCCCCAGTACTCCCAGCTACATTCCCCGGTCATGGACATATCGCGATGCTATGATGGAGAATAGTTCTTTTAGTGGAAGTGGTTTTACACAGCCAGGTTTGTCAGAGCAAGGAGCACATTGGCAATCACTTTTTACATCACAACCATCCATTCTGTCGTCAGAGGGCTTCCCCAGGAAAGAGGACACATCACTGAGACCTGGGTTTACATTTGGAACTGTTAAACCCGAGTCGCTGAACCAATATGGGGGTAGAGAAGAGAGCTCACAGCAAGCAAGCAGCAGCAACAACAGTGATAGTGCGCCAGCAAGTTTGAATATCAGTAGTGAGATTGAGAAGCTCAATTTGCATGGAAGATCACGAAGCAAGCAATTGTTGTCAGAAATCTCTACCAGGTTTACTCCATACCAACCACAAGGCCTGGTGGGCGATGAGTTCCCACACCTAGATATAATCAATGACTTGCTGGACGAGGAGCAGAGTGAAAGGAGAAAGGCCTTGCAACATGGATTTGCTAGACAGTACTCTATGCCCAATGATGCAACGACACCCGATTGTGATATTTTTGGTGATCCATACTTATATGATCAGTCCGAGCAATACTATGAGGAGGAACCTCCGAGATTTTATAGCCCATTGGGCAGTGTGCCTCGGGGGCTAAGGGACCGAAGCTATTCACAGTTTGATGCCCCTTCATACTCCAACAGTGGCCAGTATGAAGATATGATGATGATGGGCCAGTGGCCATACAGCCGCACAGACCTCTCTCTGCCTAACTTTGCGTCAGACTCTAGTGGTTACTCCTATCAGTCACTGGACTACCCAAATTTGTCGAATGGGCTTGGTAGATACCCATCATATCGACCTGCCAACGGGCATTAAGGGATTGTTGATTGAGATGATGATAATAAGCGCTATAGCTTCTGAGCCAATTGTAATTGTAAGTCCTATAGCAGTGATATATAAAATAGTTCCTCAGTTTCCTTTTTCAATAGTTCAGTTTTGCTTAATGTTAATACATCTAATATCGGTATCTAATATCGGTTAGCTGCTCCCCACCTACAAAATGTCATTGTGATTTGGATGATGCAACAAATTATGGAGCGGCTTTTAGTGATGGCGCTTCAGCTTCTGCCGCAATGACATGGAGCCCTGCTTAGTTTAAAAGCACTAGTCCGAGTTTGAAAGCACTTGAGCTCTGAAATCAAATCTGTCGTTTGAAGTTTCAACGTGTTATTACATAACATCCAAATATTTTGACATAGTTTTGCAGTAGAATATTCAAACCAGTCTGGACATAAAATCCTAAAATCTGCTGCTCACTTTCTGCTGCATAAAATCTAAAGCTCTGGACGGTTAAGGACGCAATGTCAAAATTGTGAAGGAAACTCTGAACAGATACTACACTTCAGTAAACAATGTCCTAAAGAGGTCGTACATACTTGAATCAAAGTCAAAGGCCCTTGGATTGTTACTTTTGTTTACCTTTTTAAATTTGGTGATGCCAAATTTTAGTGTAGGATTTGGCGAACCAAAACTTGATCAACATTAGTAAAGAAAATGAACTAGCATAACACATTAGTCTATTGGCTTGCTAAATTTTAGCTTCAATCTAAATACACTCATATTTCAGAATCAACTACTAAATTTTGGTAAGATAACTATATACAACAATCCAAACACACCCAAAATAACTTGTAAGAAGCCCAGCTCAAACGTTCATTTTGTTCTTTAACGAAGAATTAGCACTCATCTAAATTTTGTCTAAAACGAAAGATAACTTCTGCCTGCGACTCATGTCGCAAAGAGGGGGAAAACGAACAATGATGTATATATTATACTACCTCTCTTCTGAAATAATTATCGTTTCAAACAATCGAAAGAACTAGAAATGAACTAACAAATGTTATTCAGATGGTGCAGCACCACACAGCCGACACTAGAAACGGGCAAACGGCTAGACCACTATCGTGGCCCGGACCCAGGAATAGCAGAGAAGCTGCCATTATCAGACATGAAGTAGCGATTGTAATTGATTCTTGTAACCAGATCCGCAAGGTGGGGGAAATGACCCACATTGAGCTTGAAAGATAGGATCTGCAAAGGATGTGGAGGGTATTAGAAATTATGTTTAATTGATTATTTGAATCTAGAGAAGAGATAACTGACGAATTAGAAACCTACCCTCAGAAGAAATACAACGCACTCGTCAAATTGCTTCTCAATCCGATCAACTTCCATCTCGCATCTTGTCCTCACAGCTGAAGCAGTCCCAACAGTACCGAGAGTTTGTTGTATATTGTGGAAGTCAAGTGCCAATCCGAGAATAGTCTTGACTCGACTGGCAATGAGGGCCCACTGAAAAAAAAGGCAACAGGCCTTGTTATTCATATTTAAAATCTGGAATTATGTTTTAATTCATATCGGAATGACAACAATGCTTACCAACTTATCAGAGGCCACAAAGCATTGTCGCTGAATAGAAGAGAGATATGCCTCGTGAACTTCCATTACTTCATCCAGTGTAGTAGCAGATGCCATGCCATCGCATAGCTCGGTCCATGCACTATGATACACCTACTCAAAGATTGCCATGAGCACAGCACAGCAGACAGTGGATGGGATGGAACATATTTCAACTCACCCGGTCCATGACGTACTGATGAAATGCATCAACAAAATGGAGGAGCTTCTGCTCCACTATTAACTGTTTTTTAAAATTATGCCCTGTTCTGCCTTTGCCCTGCAACAAAAAAGGTTTATTTATGGCTTATTGGGTATATATAGTTGACAATCGTCATGCTGACAAGCTAGAGAAGTGGTTAATCCTCAGCAGGATATCAATATTCTATATATCAATCTATAGCTTTAGACCTTTAGTATCTTTATCGAAAGAAAAGTCACAATAAAGGATATGTAAGATGATATAGCAAAAAAAAAGGTGATATAATGAGTACCTTCCACATCCATTTCCGGGTTTCACCCAAAACGAACTTCGCTCGCTTGACCTTCAGCAAGAATCCCATAACCTGTGGGTAAAGAAAAATGATTAAAGTCATTATGTATACGGTGACCTGTTGGATACTTACAGTAGAAAGTAAGACATCACCTGATTATACTTCTTCAGAGCTTCTGTATTAACAATTAGATAGAGAGGCCAAGACACCTGCCATCACCAAAACACATAAAAATACAGCAAGAAATGCAGATAAACCTTCTCCTTGTTTGGTGCATACCTTATATGTAAAATTAAGCACATCAAGTGCATCAATACCAAAACCTAGTCCACGACCTTTTCTGGAAGTTGATACACTTTCCTCACCATTATGGGTGTCATGTTTCGCTAATGTAACAACCAATGAATCTGGTGCAGTTAGGAGCATTTTGTCAGCAGAATTCCTTATGGATTCCTGTAAAAAAAAAAAAGATAAAAATAAGAGAACGGGATACGGATGGAGCAATAATAATAAGACAGTAAACTTGCAATGTAAATTTCACCTGCAACAAGTTATTCAGCTCAAAATCATCATCCCAGGAATTCCCTCTATCAAGCTTATGAAAAATTGTTATCAGAAAGTGCTGCAGCATGTCATCTGAGGGCTCCAGTGGAGTATTAGAATAACATTATTTATTTACTGTTCAGGGAAACAACAAGCAAATAAAACATTGGATGATGACACACCTGATCCTAGCAAATATATAGCACGCAACACAGATAGTTCGTCCATCAATCTCCATTCACCCATCAGCTTGGACAGGATTTTCTTACCAATGTGATCCAACTTAAAAGGAGAAAGATGCACAAACCCTTTATACATATGGATTACCAAGCAAATGATTAAAAAATATAACTTTTGAGCATACCTGTCTCTTTATGCATCTCAAAAGGCATTCTTGGATAATAGCCACTGGCTGCAGAGGATCTTTCAAACTCATACTTTCAATAAACTGGAGAACTTTCAACGCAAGTGTACTGTTCTTCTGCATAGGTAAGATCTCTGACAACGGGACATTTTCCTGAAGGGAAATTGAATTATAGCCAACTAAAAACAAGAATAACTTACTATGATTCCATACTGATTCTTACATTCACACAAGGAAGAAGAGTCGGAAACGCATAGAGCTCCTCCAAGAGTCTTTTGTCATCCTCCTGACGTACATATTCCAAATCATTGAACTGAAAACCAAACTTATAATCAGTTCCGTCTAGTCTTGGAAAAGAGGTTGTACATTCTGTATCACCACTAGTGCTAGCTCCTGCTAAATGCCCATCAGCAAATATATCCCTCCGTATGTTCTCATCATTCAGTGGGGGGAGATGAAAACTTTCAGAGATATTCAGTGCACTCCAAGAATTTGAATTCCTCTGTAGCACATTTTTGCAAGCAATGATGCCTGGATTTTCATAGCAGGAAAGAATAAAATGTCTTTCTACTCCATCTCCATTGGAAGATGCATCTTTCAGACCATCATGGACAAATTCAAACTCATTTGTAATAACAGTGTTTCTGGATAAGGTTGTCGCTGCACCAGCATATTTCCTTCCTGATGTAGCATTTCTTAGGAGCTTTATCCAAGTCTTCTCCGAGTCATTTTCTGCACAAGTCTCCTCTGTTTCTTGAACCTCACTCTTCACAAAGGCTTTGTTAGGCTGAACCCTATCAGCATGAAATTTTCTTAAGTATTCATAAGCATGGTCACCACTTTCTAACAACCCAGATAGGCATATCAAGAAAATTTCAGACAAGGTTAAAAGTCGCATCTCATGTAAATCATTTCCAAACTGTCCTGTGGATTCTTCAACAGCGTCATCACTTCTTGGATCCCCAACTTGGATTCTTGAACTTATGATATCTTGCCAGAATTTATATTGACTATTGCAACTTGTGTCCTGATCAAAATTGAACACCCATGTGTCTTTACGAGTTTCAACCTGATGCCCATCTTGAACATGCTCAATTAGCTGAAAGGATTTTCCAGCAGATACAATAGCTCTTGCAATATCCTTCAAGAAAACGGGGCATAAAATATCGGCATTTCCTTGTTTGCTTGCTTTCAAGGTAGCTCCTGCAGCAGTCGATTCTTGATTGCCTAATTCCTTTTTCCTGATAGATTCACTATCAGTTAGAAAAGAAGATGGACTGTCAACTCGTGAACCTCTTACTCTGAGCATATAGCTCATTTCCCAGAATGCTGCCTCATCAACTGTAACTGCATTGTTTGCATAAAAGAACATCTAGAGAAAAAAACAGCTAAATCAACAAAGGTCCAACCCTTAACATTCAAAGTTACAAATCAAAGAAAGTAAATACTAAATAATCGAATGGCAACAGGAATCTGTCAAGTTGGAAAATCAATAAAACATAAAACTACAAGATCTAAATTAAAGGGTTTTCAGTAGTTCAAAAAAAAAAAATAGCACAGCAAAAAGACACTTTAGTCATTAGAGAGACAGAGACCAATAACTTTATACTATGAACTGGGTATGCACATAGCATATCAAAGAAGAAAAGTCATCTATGCTTTCGTAAAATTCTTCAAGGCTCATTAAATCATGAAGTTCTCGCGTACATCAGATTTAACTCAGGTCATAAGACAAGCTAGTTTTGTAGCATTCGACAGGTGGCACGAAAACCTATAAATAATATCTTTAAGAAAAAGAAAAAAACAGAAGTCTTGGAATGTTCATTCAGTACCTCTCCATAAGGGTCATCAAGGATACCATCATAAAGCCAGGAATCAAGACACTGAAGATAAGGTAATAAGCTTTTAGTGAATATCACCAGCAGCATATGATATGGCTCCCCCTGGAATTTATAGGTATTACAAATGTGAAGTTAATTAGAATTATGATATCAACATAAACAATCAGACACTTAAACAGTTGCTTCTTGTTGTAACCTCGCCATCTTCCACAAGACAGACTTCATTTAACTTCTTAAAAAGCTGGTCAAGAATATAAACTGTGACTTCACTAGATGCCATGTCTGTGTCCGAATTCCAAAAGATATCTGGCACAGCCCCATCTACGACTTGAGATAGATGTTCTGCTCCAGAATATAAACTGCAATAGATTTTATTAATCACTGAGTGGTGGCTGCAAAACTAAAATTTCAAGGGCTAAAATGTGAATGCGAAACTCTTGTGGCAATATTCATTATGCAGCATATAAGCTGCCGTTTGCAATATAGTTCTTTTCCATCACACATTAACACAGTTTTTTCTCTCCTCTTCAATCACTAAAGATTTAACTAGTTATTAGTTTACCAGAACAGTTCAAGCTAAAGAGTTACTTGTTCATATCCCAGCGACAAATTATGATTTTCCCAAAATAATTATGCTAACATGAGAATATGTACATATGAAATTAGGGGAAGACAAGTAGCAAGATATCATATGAGGTATGACCTGGACATAGAATCAGTTAGTCCCAATAGAGTTATAGTCCTGTTGATTGAAGTAAATAGCTGCTCTTCCCCCTTCAGAGCTACTTCCCGGAGCCTCTAATGGTAACATATAAAAGGTTGTTGGAATTTTGGAGCGGATAAACATCATCATTTAGATGGGAAAAAAATCCAACATCAAGAAAGCTATGCACATCCTGAACTGGAACCTCACCGTGAGCCAGGAATCGACTGAACTAGCAAATGCATCCAAAGTCGGAATCCTGCGATGGCAGGTCCTTACTTTCCTCACAAAGAGCTCCACATGCTTCAAGCACGTCGCCGCAAACAGAAATGGCCTGAGCACGGACCCGAGGCCCGTCAAGGACAGGTGCGCCACATATACCCCCAATTTCTCACAATACCCAGGAACAGTACTGTCCCAATAGAGCCAACATGTCTCGAAGCCCTGGAGGATCTGAAAAACAGACTTAACCTGCACATGCGCAAACATGAGCATCAACTCGAAGGGCTACGTCACTGCTCAAACAACCTGTGAATCAACAGTCTTGCTACCAATTCATGTTCTTCTGTTCTCAATGCCGGCACCGGCGCTGCGTGAGGAAGGCCCTTGGAGATGCTGAGCTGAAGCTTATGCACGAAGCCTTGGCCACCTTCGGCATCAACCAGTTTCGCCGTTGGTTGAGGGAGAAGAACCATTGGGCGTGCACTCGAGGCCGCCTGACGACACTAGACTGTCAGTACCGCGGATTCTGCAGTTTTAGAGAGAGATAAGAGATTTTGGGGTTCGGGTGCTCCAAGTAAATAAAATGAGGCACTAAATCAGCGTTGCAGTTCAGGCTTACCACCATGCGGAACCGGCCCAGACGACGGATCCCTCCGGCGCGAGCAAGTATGGGAGGAGAGAAGGTCTGTGGTGGTGGTGGGGGGCGCAGGGGGACGCGAAGGGGCCCAGGAAGGACGGCAGCCAGTCGGAACGGAGCGTGCGGCCGCGTCCGACCGATTCGGGACGGCGGGGGCGGGCGAGGGTCGCAGTGAGTTGCTGGTAACGGCGGGGTGCCGGAGCCGTGGCGAGTGGGAGCTTGGCGGGAGGGTGCGCGGCGGCGGCGGGTGGCACCGGTGAAGCAGAAGAGGGGGTGTTCGTAGCGGCACTGATGCAAATGAAAAGTGACTGTTTTTTTCTCTTTTCTGAAACATGAACCTGGAAAACGAGTTTGAAAATTATGCACGCATGTTGCATTCAGATTCAGAAAGAAAAATAAAAATATCAAGAAGCCAAACTGTTAATTTTGAACGAATTCTGCTACATTAAGAAGCTTCTTTTAATTTGAGCAGTGCGTGCACTTTTTTTCTCGTGTACAATTCATTTCCATAAGAATGGTTACCAGCGTGTGCACAAAAAAGTTTCAAGTAACACTCTACATTTGTAACGTTGTATTTTTCCACGCACTCTTGACTTATCCCCAAAAGAATGGTTACGAGCACGTGCACAAATAAAAATCAAGTAACGTCTTACATTTGTAACGGTTTTTTTTTTTTACGCGCTCTCAACTTATCTCCATAAGAACGGTTAAGAGTGGAAGCACAAAAAATTCAAGCAACGTCCTATATTTTTTTTTGTGCACGCTTAAGTTATCTCCATAACAATGGTAAAGAGTGCGTGTACAAAAAAGTTTCAAGTAACGTACTATATTGGTAACGTTGTTTTTTACACGCACTCTTAACGATTTTTCATGAGAATGATCACGAGTGCGTGCAAAAGAATGATGTAACTTGAATTTTTTTGCATTATTATTCTTGAAAATTGAGTCAGAGTATTGTTTTAATTTTAATGGCTCATCGCGAGAGTAAGATGTAAAAGTGTACTACAGTACATCACAAATTGGGTTCCCAAAAAGGCCCAACTCGGAGGATGGCAAATTGGGAAATCCGCAGTCACGAGCCCCGGGTTTGACCTAAACACCCCTGCCCCCTCGCGTCTCCTCTCCTCCGCATCGCTGCCTCATCTGCCCCCGTTGCCCTTCCCCAATTTCCCCTCCTCTCTTTGCCCCTGCTCGCTCGCTCGCCTCCCCTTCCTCCCCTCTCTGCCCCTGCGCGAGCCTTCAAATCCGCCTGCTGTTTCCCCGCCATCCCCCCTCCCCTTCGCGCCGGGCGCCGGAACGCCGGCGGCGCGGCGGTGCCGTTTTGTTGTTGGATCTCGGCGCGGCTGGTTGTCCCTGTGTTTTGTTTCTTTGTGAGCTAGGATCCCGTGCCGGCTGACGCCTGCTGCGGCTCAGGGGTCGATGGAGGTAGCGCACGAGGTGCGGCGCCGCAAGGAGTGAAAGACGGGTCGGGGTTCCGGCGGGTCCGCGGGCGACAAAGATTGGATCTTGACGGTGTTCCAGTTGCGCCGCTGCTGAAAGCTTCTGCTGTGCTGACGCTGCCGCGGAGGTCGTCGCCGTTGCGAATCCTGGTGAGTTGTTGCTGTTGTTGGATTGTCCGCGTCTGCGGCCCCGGTTCGGTTCTTGAATCTTGTTGGCGAGGTTTTTCCTGTTTGTTCGTGTACGGGTGACGTCGCTGATCCCAGTCGATTGTTTGGTTGTCAGGAAGCGTGGTGTCTTGGCACGGCGATCGGTGATGGCGAACCACGAGCTGGCGCTGGGGCACGGGCAGAACCCGGAGCTGGCGCTGAGGCAGAACGAGCACGACTTCATTCAGGACCATGGGCTAGGCCTGGGGCACAGCCATGATCTTGGCCTCGGCCACCCGCACGATCACGACCTCGTCCTGGGCCACTCCCACGACCATGACCTGGGGCTCGGCCACCACCATGATGACGGCCACCAGCTGGTGCTCGGCCATGACCACCACGTGGGGCACTCCGGCGAGCTTGCTCTGAGGCAGGGTCATGAGGGGAACTCCCTAGACGGGCATGACCACCATCATGAGCTTGATTTGTCAGACAGCCACGAGTTGACGCTTGCTGAGGCTCACCACCTTGGCGTTGATGATGACCAGAATCTCGACCACCAGCTCTCGCTTGAGCAGGCCCACGAGCTTGCGCTGAGTGACCTCTCGCAGGCTCCTCTCGCGGTTGCTCCGGTCGTCCAGTCGCGGATGATGGTTGTGAGCCCTGAGTTCCAGCTCGCGGTGGGACAGGAATTTCCAGATGTCATGAGCTGCCGTAGGGCCATCCGCAACACTGCCATTGCCTGCCACTTTGAGATACAGACGGTGAAGTCTGACAAGACAAGGTTCACTGCAAAGTGCGCTGCTGAAAGCTGCCCTTGGCGCATCCATGCTGCAAAGCTTCCTGGCGTGCCTACTTTCTCCATCAGAACTATAAATGACACCCATAGTTGTGTGGGAATCAACCATCTTGGCCATCAGCAGGCATCTGTTCAGTGGGTTGCAAGCACCGTCGAAGAGAGACTACGTGAGAACCCTCAATGCAAGCCTAAAGAAATCCTGGAAGAGATTCACAAGGCACATGGGATCACACTGTCCTACAAGCAAGCTTGGAGAGGGAAGGAGCGGATCATGGCAGCGGTTCGAGGGTCTTTTGAAGAAGGATATCGTCTCCTGCCTGAGTACTGTAGGCAAGTGGAGAAAACAAACCCAGGAAGCATTGCTCGCGTCTATGGTAACCCAGCTGACAACTGCTTTCAGCGACTCTTCATATCATTCAATGCATCAATATATGGTTTTGTGAATGCGTGTCGTCCACTCATTGGGCTTGACAGAACCCTTCTGAAAAACAAGTATCTTGGTACCTTGCTTCTCGCCACTGGTTTTGATGGTGACGGTGCTCTCTTTCCTCTCGCATTTGGTGTGGTCGATGAGGAAACTGATGAGAACTGGATATGGTTTTTGTCTGAGTTGCATGAATTGCTGGAGAAGAACACAGAAAACATGCCAAGGCTCACCATCTTGTCAGATAGACGGAAAGGTATTGTTGATGGAGTTGAATTTAACTTTCCGACTGCATTCCATGGGTACTGTATGCTCCATGTTAGCGAAACGTTCAAGAAAGAGTTCAACAATTCAGATCTTGTTAACCTTCTATGGGAAGCTGCTCATGCTCTGACTGTGATCGAGTTTGAAACTAAGCTGCTGGAGATAGAGGACACTTCACCAGAAGCTGTTGTTTGGATAAGGCATCTACCGCCTCGCCTTTGGGCCACAGCTTACTTTGAGGGGACAAGGTACGGTCACCTAACAGCAAATATCACAGACTCGCTGAATTCCTGGATACTGGATGCTTCTGGCCTTCCTATTGTTCAGATGATGGAGTGCATCCGTCGCCAGCTCATGACATGGTTCAATGAGCGGCGTGAAGCAAGCATGCAGTGGACAACCATCCTCGTGCCTACGGCTGAGCGCCGTGTGCAAGAGGCCATTGAGCGTGCACGGGGCTACCAAGTGGCCCGAGCCAACGAGGCAGAGTTTGAGGTCATATCGTCTCATGAGGGAACAAACATTGTGGACATCCGTAACAGGTGTTGTCTTTGTCGCGGTTGGCAGCTCTATGGCGTGCCTTGTGCTCATGGCGTGGCAGCACTCCTCTCCTGCAGACAGAATGTCCACCGTTACACTGAGAGCTGCTTCACTGTGGCGACATATCGCAAAACATACTCGCAGACCATACATCCTATCCCTGACAGAACACTCTGGAATGAAACATCAGATGAAGGCCAGGTTGAAGAGAACAAGGTGGCGGTGATCATCAACCCGCCGAAATCGCTGAGGCCCCCGGGGAGGCCAAGGAAGAAGAGGGTTCGTGCTGAGGATTGTGAACGAGTCAAGCGGGTTGTTCACTGCAGCCGTTGCAACCAAACGGGGCATTTCAGAACTACGTGTGCTGCTCCTATTTGATCCATGTCATCATACATGCAGTACCGAATTGTTATGTAGCTTCAGTATCTGAGGGCGGCTAGGATGTAAACAACTCTTTGATGTAGTCGTGTAGAAAGCTCTCTTTGTCCACATGATCTCCACCCTTTATTTACTGTATTGTTTCACTTGAGCTCTTCCACCTGGCAAGGAAACGTGTTCACACATCGATGCTGAGTGGAAGGTCTTAGGTTAAAAAAAATGCAGTAATCGTAGGATGAAGATCATATGGCATAGGTGAGTTTTTTTGCATGACTGCACTAAAGAACTGGTTGCATTCTAGTAGTTCTCCGGTATTCCTGTTAAAAGTTAGAACTTAGAACTTAAGTATATGTTGTGCAAAGTTCATCCTTGCTTATGGGTTCGTTTATACTGCTTTTGATTTAGCAGTAATTTAATAATGTTTATTTCAGTGATCTATCCCTGCCAAACTAAGGGAAATATAGTAACTGTGTGGTTAAATTACTGGGTACAAATGATTTGGTACTCTATGTTCGTATCGACAAGTTCCAACTTGTGCGCTTGGTTTAGCTGTGGGTATTTTTGGTACTGATCTAGTAGTTCTCTGGTATTCCTTTGAAAAGTTAGAACTTAGAACTTAAGTATGTGTTGTGCAAAATTCCTCCTTGCTTATGGGTTCCTTTATACTCCTTTTATTTAGTGTTAATTTAATATTGTTGATTCAGTTATCTATTTCTGCCAAACTAAGGGAAATATAGTACTCCCCCGTCTCAATTTATTTGTCGTTAGGATAACTTTTATTAGTTCATTTCTAGTTCTTTTGATTGTTTGAAACGATAATTTTTTTCGGAACGAAAGTAGTAACTGCTTGGTGAAATTATTGGCTACAATGATTTGATACTGTACGTTGTATCCACAAGTTCCAGGTTGCGTGCTTGGTTTAGCTGTAGCCATTTTTGGTACTGATCTTTCGTTTAGCTGTTGTTATTTTTATGCCTTCCTTTCTCTTCATCACAACGTATGTATGAGAAAAAGATACTGTTACATCGGCTTGATTCCTAGACACATTCTGGTTACAACATAAGAGTTCCTTGGAGCAGGAAAAGAAGGAAACAAAATTCCGCTCATCATTTACAATCTACATCAATGATAGGTCAAATTCATCATAAACTTGGTGTCAACAGAGCATCTACTTGTGGCTTCTGAATTTCTAATCCAGGAAACTGACCGATATCATGCCCTTCAACTTGGTTTAGATTTTCATGCAAACCAATTGTGAACTCTTCTGGACGTTCACTGTTACTCGCAAAATAGTCAGCTATCTGCAATAACGATTTTGAACCACATATCAGCATAGTTAGACAAAATTTGACAAATATGGACACAATCTAACATTAAACCGATGGATGTCATACAATGCTACTATCTTTGTTAATCATATTGAGGCATTGACTTGTTGTGGAATGTTAGCCAAAGGGAATGTGGATTTACATGGTTTCCAAGAGAAAATCCGCTCAATACTGCTGCTTCTATGCTTGAACCCGTAAGCCAGTCACCACAAATGCCTGCTCGCCCCAGGGGATCAAATATGCAGGGCACTCCTGGAGTGTTCATGGGCAGAGCTGCACCCCTGTGATTTAAATATTTATTAGTTATCCTGTTTAAACATGATGGGGCAGTAGCAGTATGAGTTTCAAGGAATGCATTTTCTATACCACAACTGCACTCTTGTGTACATTGGTTGCTGAAGGGATCCTTTTGATAATCCCAAAGCAAGTTCCACTCCTCGAAGCATGTCTTCCTTCACCTTTTCTGCTGTCACCTTTGGAATATTTTCCTGCAATAAAGAGTTAAATGCATTAGAGAACTAAACTGATAAAGCTTAAATAGCTTGGACTCTCCTTTCTAAATCTGTAGTATGCCAATTAAGCGTAATATTGGATGGTGGGCCCAAGGATTGGTAACGGGCTCTGTTTTTTTGGGTACTAGATTAGTCAAGATATTGAACAATTTCAGAAAACAAACCACCTGCGGTACTTTATTTCTTCTTCCATATGCTGCAGTGCTGAAAAATGTCCAACACTCAGGTGCGCCAGTCTGCATGGGAAAAAGTTTTCGAGTATTGTTGCCCATCCAAGAGAGAGAACCAACATCTCTTACAAATGCTCCTTCAAATACTCCGTCAGAATCACTCTCGGGGATTGGAAGAGGATCCTCAAATGCCGCAAGGAGTGCCCATACAGAACTGAGCTCTAGCCTCTGAACATGGAACATGGTAAGAAAAATCTGAAGAATAAGATATGTCTTATGAGTTAAAGCTGTGTAATAGAAAAAAAATGAAACCTTCATTTGTTTCGTTAGTAATGGTAAACCTGATGTAGATAGCAGACGGTTGGCACATTTGCCTGATCAAGGTGTAAATGATGGATCAGCTACAAAAACGATCCGACAAAAAGATAGAAATTTGATGGGTTCCTGTGGCTTTTCTGCACTGACCATTATGAGCTATCACAATTGCGTCATATTCACCATGTGGCTTTTCATTCTCAAACAAGCGCCACAGGCCATTGAATGGTTCCAGTTTGCTTATCCAACAAGGCCGCACAACCTTAACTAAATCACACTGCACAAAAACATGCGACTAAGCAACTGAATGAGCATTAATCGAATAGAAAGAAATGAAAGAAGTGCATGGATTGTAGGAGTGCCTATGGATTGACCCATGGGTGCCTTAGGATCTCATCTAATTTAAAAATATAAACTAAAGAAACACCTTTTATGCAAAATGCATCTTTGTATATTTTTCTTAAAGCCTCATCAACATCCCTAATGGACCCCTTCAGAGAACAAAACCAGAACGGTATTCAGTCACTAGAGCAGGCCGTGATCGTGCAATGCAATGCTGACGACTGATGGTTCAGGTAACTGGATACTGTGGGGATGGAGCTCGCATCAGGTGGAGGCGATCAGGTAGGTATACCTCAGGCAGGATTGCGTCGGCAAGCGGACGCATCCCGTTCACGCCGATGTACCTCGGCACCGACGAAGGTACGGGTGTGAAACGACCACCAGCTTGGAGCTCGCCGACCAGGCCTTTCCACTCACGGACGAGCCCTCTGCCGAGCCACTCGTTCACCAGCTTCTGGAACCTCTCGTCGGTCGCGGTGAAAAACTGCGCCGCGTGGTCGAACACCAGCTGCTCGCCGCCGCCGCCGTCGTCCACGACTCTTGTCGCCATCCTTCCCCCGAGGCCGTGCATCCCCTGCACCAGCGGCGAGCATGCGCGGTTAGCCTCGCGCTAGTAGATGGGGTGGAAGGGAGGGGAGGGGAGGGGAGGGGACGGGACGGGAGGGTGGGGGGCGACTCGAACCGTGTCGAAGACGACGGCGCGGACGCCGCGCGCGGCGAGGGCGGAGGCGCAGGCGAGGCCGGATGCGCCGCCGCCGATGACGGCGACGGAGGGGTCGTCGGGCACGGGCGTGGCGAACACCACCTGTTCCTGGTGGAAGCTCTTCTTGATGGCCGACTGCCGCGAGAACCTGGGTTTGCCGCGCCGCGTTGGCGGCCTTGACGGACTCGCGCCTCCGCCACCACGGCCGCCGGAGGCGGCTATCACCCAGCCGGCGAGGCGGGCCGTTGGGAGCAGGAGAGGAGGCGGCGGCATCGCGGGTGCTCGAGCTGTCTACTTGTCGAGCAAGTGCGGCCAATGCCGTTATCTGTTTACGGCGAGTTGGATAAATTTTATGCCCTCGGTATCTGAATATTTCGCCTTCTTATTCATTTTTAATAGAAAACGATAAGTATTTAAAAACGGAAGAAGTATTTGTTATCTTTTTCTTTTATGAAAGAAAAAAATTAATTGTATATTAATTATACTCAAAATGGAGAGAGTATACAATAGTGCAAAAAATAAAAGTGATTGCGACTGTCTAATGACGCTTAGAATAAGGTTGTTAGTTCAAACATACTCATTTTGTTCCTGAATACTCTTCCCGTCCCGTCGAAAATCTATCGTTTTGTAGTTTATTTTGAACTACAAGACGAGAAATTTTTTAGAAAGGAAGAAATATATGACATTTTGAGAAATAATTTTAGTACATGAAAGAAGTACACTGCGATTGTCGATGCATCGTGTTAACTCG
Source organism: Tuctoria greenei (assembly GCA_036927565.1). Lineage (NCBI taxonomy): Eukaryota > Viridiplantae > Streptophyta > Magnoliopsida > Poales > Poaceae > Tuctoria > Tuctoria greenei. Next base: position 200,421,965 of record JAYESD010000008.1, on the reverse strand, counting down.
ATCAACTGTTTGCACGATCAGGGTCGTAGTATTGGGAAATCGGCGGTACACTACTCTAGCAACTCTACCGTATCATCTAGGAAACATGCGAGTACAGAGGTCATAGATCGTTACCACTAGACGCACAGCGCAGCGGAACGTAGACGCGCGTCAGTGTAGGAGAAACAGACGATCTCGTTCGTCTCCTGCTCGTCCTCGTCAAGACAGCAGGTAGACAATCACTATCGTCGTAGCCGATCAGCGTAGCAGCAGCGCCTCTACGGAGTCCACGCGTATGAAGAGGGACGCCGTGCACCAGTGTGCTAGTACCGCGTGCATGGCAAGAGTCTCAGTGTGAGGCCTGTGAGGGGTGGCGGCTAGGGCTGTCACGTGGTAGAGTAATTAGCCTCTAACCCTACCCCTCGTATGTATAGGCGTACTAATAGGCTTTTAGGTCGCAGACCCATTAGTACCCTAATTGCTTATGGATCAAATATCCAACACACCTTAACCTGAATTGTTATGATTGCCTCTTGGTCATATCACCAACAATCTCCCACTTGTACTAGAGACAATCATCTAGTCAAACTTTTTAATATTCCAACCCCTTAAGTGTGTGACCCGTTAGGTTCATGTGCAGTCGGTTGTGGATAGAAATCGTTTCTAACCACAAGTCAGTAGAGGTACCTAGCAGGATATACTGACTCTCGTATGTACATAAAGATCGTATCGGTCGAACCTAGATACATTCAACATGTTAATCCCTTTGCCTCACGATACCAGTCAAGCTCAAGGCGAGATGCGTGCCATCCTTGTGATAGCTCGACCATTCACTCGATCAAATAGTGGATTCATTCCTTGACTAACTTTTAGTCATTGTGACCAACCTTTAATCACTCTGACATGGCCATACACTTTCAAATCCAACTATCTCGATGGACCCAGAGATATCTCTCCTGTTATGAAGGAGGGGCAAATTCCATCTTGATCCGCGCACATCCCATTCTATGTTTCATTATGTACCCGAAGACAACTTTTATGACTATCCAGTTACGGAGTAACGTTTGGTAGTCTCAAAGTACACAACTACACATAGTGAGAAACAATAGCGATCTCAGGTCTAAGGATCTAGCAGGTGTATCACTCAATACCAACTGATGGCACATATGGAAACGATAATTCCAACAGTGTCTTGGAGTGAGTCAATCCAACACCATGTTCACTAACATGTGTTCACATTATTAATTTGATATCTCCATATCTATGATCCATGAAACGTGATCATCAATTAATATATGTGCTAGTCTGTGTGATATCATTATCTCATATAATGATATAGACTAGAGATCATTTAGAGTAACATTACTATTAACTAAGAGTTCCACGAACAAGTCACATACTTGATGATCAATGTAAATAATGATTACTCATATAACAATTTATTTAATAGTACGTAAACATAGACGTGACACAAGTCTCCCACTACACACTATGATCACTAATGTAAGTATCTAATACCCATAGATCTCGTGTGCGTCTCATGCTTTGATTGTGGAAGAGACTTTGTCAACGGATCTGCAACATTCAAATCCGTGTGCACCTTGCATACCTTCACATCACCTCGGTCGATGATCTCTCAAATGAGGTGATAGCGTAGTAATATGTGTTTGAATATTTTATGTGATCTAGGATCCTTTGCCTGTGCGATGGCTCTGCGATGGCTCTACTATTGTCACAATAGAGATCCACAGTACTGGACGCGCTAGGAACAACACTCAACTAAAAAACAAATTTTCTGATCCAAACAGCTTCCTTTGCAGCTTCAGAAGCTGCAATATACTCCGCCTCTGTGGTTGAATCTGCTATTGTATCTTGCTTGGAAAATTTCCAACTCACTGTCTCTCCATTGAGGCATAATATAAAACCTTATTGCAATCTAGAATCATCCTTATCAGTTTGGAAGCTGGCATCAGTGTAACCTTTTACAACGAGCTCTTCTTCACCTCCAAATATTAAGAATGCATCCTTAGTTCTTCTCAAGTACTTAAGGATGTTTTTTGACAACGGTCCAATGAGCATCACCATAATCTGATTGATACCCGCTCGTGATGCTTAGAGCATAAGATACATCTGGACGTATACATAGCATTGGCATACATGATGGATCTAATAGTCAAAGCATGATGAATCGCTCTCATCCTATTTTGCTCATCAGGTGTCGAAGGACCCTAACTCTCGCTTAGAGTAATGCCATGTGACATTGGCAAAAACCTTTCTTGGAATCTTGCATATTGAACCTATTCAATATCTTGTCAATATATGTATCTTGACTTAATCCAATTAGCCTTTTAGATCTATCTCTATAGATCTTTATGCCCAAAATGTATGTTGCCTCCCCTAAATCCTTCATTGAGAAACCTTTTCTTAATGAAGATTTAATATCATCAAACATTGGAATGTCATTTTCGATCAATAATATGTCATCTACATATAGGACCAGAAATACATGTGCGCTCCCACTAAACTTCTTGTAAATACAAAGTTCTTCTACATTCTTGATGAAACCAAACCCTTTGATCACTTCATCAAAACGTAGATTCCAACTCTGAGATGCTTGCTTCAACCCATAGATGGACTTTTGAAGCTTGCATATTTTACTAGCATTTTTAGGATCGACAAAACCCTCAGGTTGTGTCATGTACACATCCTTAGTCAGACTTCTATTAAGAAGGGCTGTTTTGACATCCATCTGCCATATTTCATAATCAAAATATGCAGCAATTGCTAGGAGAATCCAAACAGACTTAAGCATTGTGACGGGTGAGAAAGTTTCATCATAATCAACACCTTAAATTTGTTTGAAACCTTTCACCACCAATCACGCTTTATAAATGTGAACATTTATATCCATATCGGTCTTTTTCTTGAAAATCCATTTACAATCGATAGGTCTCACACATTCGATTGGATCAACCAAGTTCCAAACTTGATTTTCATGCATGGATTCAATTTCGGATTCCATGGATCCAAGCCACTTCTCAGAGTCGGGTTCCGTCATTGCTTCGGTATAGGTCGTGGGCTCATTATTGTCTAATAATACCATGTCATGCTGCTCCGTGGTTAGAAGCATTAACTTTTTAGTCGCACGACGTACCCTCGTAGACCTTTGTGGGGATGGTGTTTCATCAACTGGTTGCACAACATCTTGTGCATCCTGTATACGATTAGTGGATGCTGAAACTTTTCAGGTATTTCTTGAATTTCATCAAGATGCACCTTGCTCCCACTAACTCCTTTCGAGAGAAACTCTTTCTCCAAGAAGACACTATTGCGAGCGGTAAACACTTTACCCTCTGTTTTATTATAAAAACAATGTTCTTTGGTTTCTCTAGAATATCCCACAAAGAAGCATTTGTCTAATTTGGGAGTGAGTTTGTCTGACGTCAAACGTTTGACATAAGCATCACACCCCCAAACTTTGAGGAAAGAAAATCTGGGATGTTTCCCGGTCCACATCTCATATGGTGTCTTCTCAACAGACTTAGTTGAGACCCTGTTTAGTGTAAACGCAACAGTTTCAAGAGCATAACTCCCAAAAGGATAGAGGAAGATTTGATTGGCTCATCATCGACCTAACCATGTCTAACAAAGTTCGTTTCCTCCGTTCAGACATCCCATTCCATTGTGGCGTTCCAGGTGGAGTCAACCGTGAAACAATTCCACATTGTTTTAAATGATCATAAAATTCATGGCTCAAATACTCACTCCCACGATCAGATCGTAGAAGTTTAATTGTCTTGCCCAATTGATTTTGTACTTCATTCTGAAATTCTTTGAACTTTTCAAAGGATTTAGACTCGTGCCTCATTATGTAGACATAACCATATCTACTAAAGTCATCGGTAAATGTGATAAAGTACTGAAAACCACCTCTAGCAATTGAACTCATTGGTCCATATACATCTGTATGTATAAGTCCCAACAAGTCAGTCGCCCTCTCACTTTGACCAGTGAAGGGTGTTTTTGTCATCTTCTCAAGCAAACAAGATTCGCATGTGTCAAGTGATTGAAAATCAAATGAGCTTAGTAAACCATCTTTATGGAGTTTTCAATGCGTTTCTCATTTATATGACCTAAGCGACATTGCCAAATAAAAGTGGGATTTAGATCATTTCGTCGATCCCTTTTGGTATTAATGTTACAGACAGTTTTATCCTCAAGATCAAGAACATATAATCCATTCACCAATAGACATTGAGCACAAAAAATATTATTGTAATAAACAGAACAACATTTGTTCTTTATTACAATCTCATAACCATCAACTTCTTCTAAACACGAAGAAGATATAATGTTCTTGCTCAAAGTAAGAATGCAATAATAATTATTCAATTCCAAAACTAATTTTTAGGGTAATGACAAGTGGTAGGTTCCGACAGCTATGAACGCAACATTTGCTCAATTGCCGACACGAACATCCAACTCCCCTTTTGCAAATCTTCTAGTCTCACTTAGACCCTGGAACGATTTCCAAGTGTGAATCATCGATCCGGTATCAAATACCCATGATTCATTAGAAGATAATGCAATGTTAATTTCTATAACATTTATACCTGAAACAGAAGTCTCACTTCTCTTCTTCTTCTTCTTCTTCGTATCCTCCAAGTAATTCTTGCAGTTCCTAGACTAGTACCCATTACCACGACAGTGAAAGCATTCATCATCAGGAGAAGGGCCAGGTTTGTCCTTTGGCTTAGACTTTGAGATTGAAGGTGTGACACCCGGTTCCGAATATGAACCAAGCGTAACGCATATGTGTGCCCAGGATTTCATCACACATACACGAGTGATTCACAAATGATAAACATAATTTAACCACGTCTTAACTAATAAATAAGTACTTTATTACAATAATCCAATAGTTCACGAATAGTAAAACTCTAAATAATTGCAGCGGAAAAATAAACTAAACAGCACGACTCCAATCCACAGGCAATTGACGGCGGTACGCAACCTAGTACTCCACGTGATCCTCAGGGTACTCCCAATTGTCTCCAGTAGCTGTTGGGGGGGGGGGATTGCAAGAGTGAGTACATGTCGTACTCAGCAAGTGTGGAAAGTATGACATGTGGCTTATTCAAACGACGAATGTAATAATGGCTAAGTGCTGAAAAGTACAGTAAAACATTTGAAAAGCATTATACTATGTCTATGTGAAACAAATCCCATCATAACCATCATATTAACATAATATAAACAATATCCAATTATTGCCAACTTTACCATTATCCATGTCCAATTACCATAACTCAAATTCATATCCATGACCATAATCCATAAACCATGACCGTTACCAAACCATAACCATCCCAAATCCCAATTCCAACTCTAATCATGTAGGTCATCCAGGCGCTCATAATCGGGAGCACGGCTATCATGATAGTTTCTAAACACTCTGCAGAGGTTGTACCACTTTACCCACATGTTTGTGATTTCATCACCTTTCGATGACTAAGAAACCTCCGTTATGCCATCTCACACTTCCGTAGGTGTGTGGCCAAGAGATAACAAAATAGCCTTTCAAAAGGGACTACTAGTATGTACGGGCCCACTAAGGTTTCACCGGCAGGCTTGAATCTCTATTCTCCCACCCACGGGTCCCCTCGTGTGTCATGCGGATCCCAGGGCAGTCCTCCTCGACTCCCATTCCCCGCGCCATCCAATGGTCCATACAATACTAGCAGCGCTCCTAATTATTCAGCTACGCCGCACCCATACTTGGCCTTGTGGTGGCACTGTTGACCTGGCATATTCTCGCATGAACTGGTCCTTAGATCTAAGGCAAGCAAACCACCATGACGTCCAACCCATTCACAAAACCATGCTTGCTTAGATCACCCATCATATTGACCAGTTCACATTAGCCAGAATATCATTGGTGCATAATTAAATGTGTAGTGTTGTTTGCCATCCCAATTAATTAAGCGAAGCAAAAAAGGTAAAAACCCTTTCCGACTCTCTACCATAATTCCAGGTGACAAGGGTGGTCAAACAAAACTAGTAAACTTCCTACCATAGGATTCCCATCAATTTGACACAAGCATGCAAGTTCGCAACCAAAACATTTAATTTAAAATAGGATCAATATGCTTCAAGGACACTTGCCTTGCTCCGGCGGATGGGGTTGCTCAAGCGCTTCGAAGTCTTGATTTTGGAAATCCTCGTATGCGGCCTCTTGAGCACGTTCCTCTACGCGTGATCATACATACAAGAAAACATATACAATTCAACATAATGCACACAAAATAATCAACATGCAATGACATGCACGCATGCACAATTTAATAATTAATTTACTACGGTCATTTATTAATTAGATGCGACTAGTTCATACGTGTTCATATGAGTTTACGGGGATTTTAGGGCGGATTAATGCTGCTGAAAATAAAATCATGGTGCAACTAAAATTAATTTACGCCTATTAGATTCAATATGATCGCAAAAATTCGCATCGGGAACGAACCCTACCGTAGATCTGACGGCGTGACGGTCGCGGAATAAATGCGACGCGTAGACGAAATAGATGGTGCAGCAGTCCTTCGGCGGCACAACGACGGCGGCACGATGTTGGCGACGATCTCCGGTGAACGGTGGTGCCCTCCTCTTTTTCTCCCTCTTCTTCCCCTTCTTTTTCTCTTTTTTTTCTTCCCTGGGCGCAGCCTTCTGGACCTTGGTTCCGGCGGCTTTTTCTTCTCTGCTGGCGGCTGCTGGTTCGTGGGGAAAAAGCCTAGGCCTCGGTCCTATTTATAGGGGCGGCGCTAGGGTACAGCACCGGTAGAATCGGAGGCGGTTACGGGATGGGACTCGTATCCGGACGGGAGGCTGAGGCGCGCCGGGAAAAATCGCGGGGGCGGCGGGATTCGGCGCGCGTGTTGGGGCTGGACACGGCGCTGGGCATCGGGCGTGCGGGACCCAGCGCGCGGGCGCGGTCAGGCAGCATCGGGGCGCGGGCGACGTGGGGCTGGGTGTTGCGTCGCGTCAGGGGTGGGGTCCGGCTGCGGCGCGAGGCGGCGGGGAGCCAGGCGGCTGCGGGGTTCGGCGGGGCCTCGGGCGTGGGGCCGGCTCGCTCGGGCGACGCGCGTGCGCGTCGGGGGTGGGGGCCAGCGGGGCTGGCGTGCGCGACCGGCTCGGCGCCTGTCAGCGGAAGCGGCGGCGGTGGGGCCCGGCTGCGGGCGCGCGGCCGCGGGAGGTGCCGCTGGCTGGGCCGGCTTGGCTGGCCAGCGGTGATTTTTTTCTTTTTTTTTACTTTTACTTTATTATATAATTATTTATATATATATTTTTTGTATATTATAAATACTATATATTTATTATTTATTATTTATTATTTTTATAATATATATTATTATATTATATTTTTTTCTATTTTTATATATTGTTATATATATTATTTATATATACATTTATATATATTTTTATTATTATTTTAATACTTATTCCCTATTACAAGTTTTAGGCTATAATTTATTGTTTTCTTTTTCTTCTTTTGCTACACATATTTGTATATATATGTTTTATTATTTTCCTTTCATTCTACTAGTGTTTAATGCATGATTATGTATGCAATGCATGATGCGAAAATTTAGGGTGTTACAAACCTACCCCCCTTAAAGTGAATCTCGCCCTCGAGATTCGATAGCGTGGAGAAAAGATGAGGGAATTCTGCCTTCAGGTCTTCTTCACGTTCCCATGTAGCTTCGGCTTCTGTATGGTGTTTCCATTGCACTTTGCACCAACGGATCCTCTTATTTCTCGTGACCCTTTCCTTCATATCCAAAATTTTGATAGGTTGCTCGACATAGGACAAATCCTCCTGAAGTTCTAACTCGTCCATCGGCACTTGTTCTTCCGGTACCCTGAGACACTTCTTGAGTTGAGAGACGTGAAACACGTCGTGTACATCGGAGAGATACGTCGGCAGCTCAAGTCGATAAGCTACCTCTCCTCGCTTGTCCAAAATCTTGAATGGTCCGATGTAACGTGGTGCCAGTTTTCCTTTGACGTTAAACCGTCGCTGACCTCTGATAGGTGACACTTTGAGGTATACAAAATCTCCAACTTCAAAAGTCAAACTCCTTCGCCTATTATCAGCATAACCTTTCTGTCGAGACTGGGCAGCCTTTAAGTTTTCCCGTATTATTTGGACTTGCCTTTCAGCTTCTTGTAACACGTCGGGACCAAACACTTGATTCTCTCCGGTTTCATTCCAAAACAAGGGAGTCCTACACTTCCTTCCGTATAGTGCTTCATAGGGTGACATTTTCAAACTTGCTTGGTAACTATTGTTGTACGAGAATTCAACATACGACAAACTTTTATCCCAACTTTTCCTATGCTTTAAAGCACATGCTCTCAACATGTCTTCCAAAATTTGGTTGGTCCTCTCGGTTTGTCCATCTGTTTGAGGGTGATACGCCCAACTAAAGTTCAGCCTTGTTCCCAATGCTTCATGCAATTTCTGCCAAAATCTGGAGGTAAATTGAGAACCTCTATCCGAGACTATCTTCTTCGGTACTCCGTGTCGACACACAATATGTTCCATATACAATTCTGCTAGCTTCGCGGTGGTATATGTGGTCTTCACGGGGATGAAATGAGCTGATTTTGTCAATCGATCCACAATAACCCATATTGAATCATAGCCAGACTGAGTTCGCGGTAATCCAACTACAAAGTCCATACCAATCTCTTCCCACTTCCACTCCGGGATCTTCAATGGTTGTAGCAATCCGGCTGGCCTTTGATGTTCAGCTTTAACTTGTTGGCACACATCACAAAGTGCAACATATTCGGCTATGTCCTTTTTCATGCTGGCCCACCAGTAGCATGTCTTTAAGTCCTTGTACATCTTCGTACAGCCAGGATGAATTGAGTAAGGCGAGTCATGTGCCTCCTTCAATATTGTTTCTCGAATATGCCTGACATTAGGTACCACAATCCTCTTTCCAAGCCATAAGGTACCCTGTTCGTCCTCATCAAATCTGAATTCCTTTCCTTCTTGGGTCCTTTCCTTGATTTCTTGTATTTCCTTGTCCTTTGTCTGTCCTTCCCGTATTTCCTGCTCTAATGTTGGGTTGAATTCCATCGTTCCCATCTCATTTATGAATCCAAGGTTCAACCGTTCAAACTCCTTACATAACTCGGATGGCAGTTCTTGAACTGTGAGTTGATGACTTACTCCTTTTCGGCTCAAGGCATCGGCCACTACGTTGGCCTTCCCTGGGTGATAGTTGATTCCCACGTCATAATCCTTGATGAGCTCCAACCATCGGCGTTGCCTCAGATTCAGATCCGTTTGCGTAAATATGTACTTGAGACTCTTGTGATCTGTATAAATCTCACATCGGTGACCAAAAACATAGTGTCTCCATATCTTCAAGGCGTGTACCACGGCTGCGAGTTCAAGGTCGTGTGTAGGATAATTCAACTCATGTTTCTTTAGTTGCCTCGATGCATAAGCTACCACTTGGCCTTCTTGCATGAGCACACATCCTAATCCTTGTCTTGATGCATCACAGTATATATCAAAACTCTTGCCCACGTCCGGTAATACTAACACTGGGGCGGTTGTCAATCTTTTCTTTAACTCTTCAAAGCTATCCTGACAAGCTTGAGTCCATCGGAATTCCTTTCCCTTCATGAGTAATTCGGTTATAGGCTTGGCTATTTTGGAGAAATCTTTAATGAATCGGCGGTAGTATCCAGCCATTCCAAGGAAACTCCGAATTTCCTTGACATTCTGTGGCGGTTCCCATTTAAGCACATCTCTCACCTTCCCTGGGTCAACTGATACTCCTCCTCCAGATATAATATGTCCTAAGAAAGAAACTTCCCGTAACCAAAATTGACATTTATTGAACTTGGCATACAATTGATGCTCCCTTAATTTCTGCAGCGTAAGCCTCAAGTGTTCCTCGTGTTCCTTCTCATCCTTCGAGTAGATCATAATATCATCGATGAACACTACAACGAACTTATCCAGATATTCCATGAAGACCTTATTCATGAGATACATAAAGTACGCAGGCACGTTCGTCAATCCAAATGACATGACGGTGTACTCATAAGATCCATATCGTGTCCGAAATGCTGTCTTGGGTATTTTCCGATGGTCTAATCTTCATTTGGAAGTATCCTGACCGCAAGTCGATCTTGGAGAAGATACATGCACCCTTCATTTGGTCGAACAAATCCTCAATACGGGGCAGTGAGTACTTGTTCTTAATTGTCACTTCATTGAGAGACCTATAGTCCACACACATCCTCTGGGTTCCATCCTTCTTATCTACGAAGAGCACTGGGGCTCCCCACGGGGATGAGCTGGGGCGTATAAAACCCTTCTCTAGCTGCTCTTGAATTTGCTTCTTGAGCTCTGCTAACTCCTTAGGAGGCATCCTATACGGCCTCTAAGCTATAGGTGCAGTTCCGGGTATCAACTCAATGGCGAATTCTATGTCACGATCAGGTGGCATACCTGGCAACTCATCTGGGAACACGTCCGGGTACTCGCGAACGATCGGAATGCTTTCCAATGTCACTTCTTCCACGTGATTCAGCATCGCTTTCCCCCTTGCAGGTTGGGCTGCTTCAACTTCAATGCGTGTACCATGTTCACTTGTCAACTGCACAATCCTCTCAGCGCATTGAATGACTCCATTATACTTGCTCAGCCAGTCCATTCCAAGTATTATGTCTATTCCTTGGGAGTCCAATACTATGAGGTTTGCGAGAAAGTCTACCCCCCTTATTTTAATGCTTACTTTCGGACATACTATATTTGTCCTCATCTCTCCGCCAGGAGAACTTACTAGCATAGTTTGCTTCATATGAGATATAGGCAAATTGTACTTGGCAACATACTTTGACGAGATGAATGAATGAGATGCTCCTGAATCAAATAAAACAGTCGCGGGGTTAGAGTTGGCGAGAAACATACCAATCACGACGTCATCAGCTTGCTGGGCTTCCTCAATAGAGATATGATTGACATTGCCACGAGCAAAATTCTGCTGTCCACGGTTGCCTTGTGGTGCTCCTCCATTTGGTCGCGGGTGATTTGGCCTTGGTGCATTGTTCATAGGACTATTGTTTCTCCTGGGGCATTGACTTGCAAAGTGTCCGGGTTCTCCACACGCATAGCATGTCTTACCACCCGTAGCATTGGGGAAGTTTGGGCGCAACTGGTTTTGAGCATTTGCCGCCATGTTAGGACGCGGCGCAGGTGGCACAGGATTGCGAGGCGCTTGCATGGCAGGGCGTTGCTGCGGTGGCTGATTTGGGCGGGGCGGATAAGCAGTGCGGTATGCAGGAGCAGAGGGGTTGTATTGTGGTGCAGTAGGTGGTGCATAGCGGGGGCGAACATTGCTTCCTTGTTGCGGTCCATGATGTGACATCTTCCTCTTGTTGTCCTGCTCCATCTCACGAATCTTGTTCTCGACCACAATAGCCTTGTCAACCAGCTTTTGGAAGTTTGGATAATCGATATTGAGTAACTGGACTTGAATTTCATTGTTGAGACCCCTCATAAACAGATACTGCTTCCTACTATCAGTTTTGATGTCTTCTGGAGCATATCTTGATAATTGAGTGAATTTGTTGAGATACTCACTCACGCTCATCCTTCCTTGCCTGAGATTTTCAAAATCTTGTCTTCTCAGTATCATAAATCCTTCAGGTACATAGTGGGAACGGAAACTCTGTTTAAACTCAGCCCAAGTGATTGCCTCCTGATTATCATGAGCGTTGCAAAGAGCTTCCCACCAGTCAGCGGCTGCTCCAACTAGCTGATGTGATGCAAAGAGAACCTTCTCCCTGTCAGTGCACTGGACAATAGCAAGTTTCTTCTCAACAGACTTCAGCCAATCATCAGCTTCCATTGGGTCTGTGGCTTGTGCAAAGGTAGGCGGTCTGGTCCTCATGAACTCTCCCAAACGGTTGTGATGTGGCGGGGGTGGTGGTGGAGGCAGGTGGGGCTGATTGTTGTTGCCAGCTTGCAGCTGTCCCATGGTCTGTATCATGGTCTGCATGAGCTGGTTCTGCATAGCTAACAATTGTTCGATATTGATAGCTCCATGAGCATGTCCCTGGTTGTTCTGAGGTACTTTATTGCGCTCCTCTTCATCGTTGGCATCCCTCTGGTTACGAGTTCTCACCATCTGTTGGCGAAAGAAAGGTGGGGACAGAAGGATTTAGAATTTGGAAGGAAACGTCCCAACTATATGCATCAAGGTATGTGACACTAAATAATCCTTTATTAATATAGACCTATATCATGAGGATGTGGACAATTGCCGAAGCATCCCACAACTCTCTACTAAGCACACAAGCACTCAAACAAGCACCAAACAAAATTTACAAAGATCCTAAAAGAAGTAACACAACTCAAGGTCACACAAGTATATCTACATCGCTCTTATTTACTAATGGGGATGTGCCTATCCTTGAGTCGTGGCATAGGTCGAGGACTACTCGTCGTCGAGCGGGAACTCATCCGGGTCCTCGTCGTCGTCGTCGTCGTCGTCGTCGGGGTCCTCGGGGTCCTGTGGGTCCTGGGGTGGTGAGGCAGCAGGCGGCGGTGGTGCGGTAGACGCTACACTGGAAGGCTCCTCGTCAGAGGAATCCTTAGAAGATGACTCACGCTGACCGTTGCGACGGTCTGGAGAGTCTGGGGTCCACATCGGGGTGTCGGACGCGTAGTCGTCTGGGTCCTCGTCGGTGATCCGACGATACCTCCTGATTATCGCCTCGTGGCGCTGGGCGAGGTCACGTCCATCCTGAATTTCCTGCTGCGCCCTCTGAAGTCGGGCACTCAGCTGGGTCACGTCGTCAACAGTCTGACGAGACTGCGGGAGGTCCAGGGGTCCCTCCACGTGCCTGGAGACGAAGCGCGCAGTGCCACTGGGACGCTGCGAGACGAAGGCGTGAACCGTGTCCTCCAGATGGAAACGGCGGGCGTGGCTCCAAAAAGTGGCTGCTTCCCAGCTAGCATCCTGCTCTGCACATCGGCGGGAGCTCCTCCAAGCGGGACTGCTGTGGGTCTTCACCAACTCGTCACCGTAGTAGATATAGATTTTGCAGCTCCACTCCTTCCTGCCGGGGCGCTGCACTCCAGTGGTGTGGTAGGAGAGCGAGAGGCTGTGGTGACGGTAGCCAGCCTCACGGAGTAGGGCACGGAGACGGTGTCGCAGCTGTCCTGCGGCTCTGCCGTCAGAACGGATCACCACGGGGTGACGGGGGTCGACGGCCGGAGAGCGATTGGCCAACCTACGCGGGGGCACAAGTCCACCGGTCGACTTACGGGGGGTTGTCTTGGTGCGGGCCATCTACAAAAAACAAGAATACATTAGAGGAAAAAGAAATAACAAAATACAAATCTGAAAATTTCAGCAGCTAAAGCGGTGGAAAAGAGCGGTGCAGCGGTTCCAAAAGAACGAAAAATAAAGAGAAAAAATACAGCAACCAACACAATAATTTTACCCACACATAACAGCGGCAAAACACACCGTTTTCGCGAAAATTTACATAGCAAAACAGCAGCACTTAATATTGCTCACTTCCGAAAATTTTTATCAAAAACGCAGCAGCGATCAGTACTTTTTGCGGCTGAAAATAAAGGAAACAAAACAGCAGCAAAATTTTTCGAAAATAGCAGATTAGAAGAGTGTTCCTAAGTGCTCTAGAGTGTCCATTCTACCTTGGCTTGCGTCCTACGGTCAACTCGGCTCTGATACCAATTTGTGACACCCGGTTCCGAATATGAACCAAGCGTAACGCATATGTGTGCCCAGGATGTTCATCACACATACACGAGTGATTCACAAATGATAAACAGAATTTAACCACGTCTTAACTAATAAATAAGTACTTTATTACAATAATCCAATAGTTCACGAATAGTAAAACTCTAAATAATTGCAGCGGAAAAATAAACTAAACAGCACGACTCCAATCCACAGGCAATTGACGGCGGTACGCAACCTAGTACTCCACGTGATCCTCAGGGTACTCCCAATTGTCTCCAGTAGCTGTTGGGGGGGATTGCAAGAGTGAGTACATGTCGTACTCAGCAAGTGTGGAAAGTATGACATGTGGCTTATTCAAACGACGAATGTAATAATGGCTAAGTGCTGAAAAGTACAGTAAAACATTTGAAAAGCATTATACTATGTCTATGTGAAACAAATCCCATCATAACCATCATATTAACATAATATAAACAATATCCAATTATTGCCAACTTTACCATTATCCATGTCCAATTACCATAACTCAAATTCATATCCATGACCATAATCCATAAACCATGACCGTTACCAAACCATAACCATCCCAAATCCCAATTCCAACTCTAATCATGTAGGTCATCCAGGCGCTCATAACCGGGAGCACGGCTATCATGATAGTTTCTAAACACTCTGCAGAGGTTGTACCACTTTACCCACATGTTTGTGATTTCATCACCTTTCGATGACTAAGAAACCTCCGTTATGCCATCTCACACTTCCGTAGGTGTGTGGCCAAGAGATCACAAAATAGCCTTTCAAAAGGGACTACTAGTATGTACGGGCCCACTAAGGTTTCACCGGCAGGCTTGAATCTCTATTCTCCCACCCACGGGTCCCCTCGTGTGCCATGCGGATCCCAGGGCAGTCCTCCTCGACTCCCATTCCCCGCGCCATCCAATGGTCCATACAATACTAGCAGCGCTCCTAATTATTCAGCTACGCCGCACCCATACTTGGCCTTGTGGTGGCACTGTTGACCTGGCATATTCTCGCATGAACCGGTCCTTAGATCTAAGGCAAGCAAACCACCATGACGTCCAACCCATTCACAAAACCATGCTTGCTTAGATCACCCATCATATTGACCAGTTCACATTAGCCAGAATATCATTGGTGCATAATTAAATGTGTAGTGTTGTTTGCCATCCCAATTAATTAAGCGAAGCAAAAAGGTAAAAACCCTTCCCGACTCTCTACCATAATTCCAGGTGACAAGGGTGGTCAAACAAAACTAGTAAACTTCCTACCATAGGATTCCATCAATTTGACACAAGCATGCAAGTTCGCAACCAAAACATTTAATTTAAAATAGGATCAATATGCTTCAAGGACACTTGCCTTGCTCCGGCGGATGGGGTTGCTCAAGCGCTTCGAAGTCTTGATTTTGGAAATCCTCGTATGCGGCCTCTTGAGAACGTTCCTCTACGCGTGATCATACATACAAGAAAACATATACAATTCAACATAATACACACAAAATAATCAACATGCAATGACATGCATGCATGCACAATTTAATAATTAATTTACTACGGTCGTTTATTAATTAGATGTGACTAGTTCATACGTGTTCATATGAGTTTACGGGGATTTTAGGGCGGATTAATGCTGCTGAAAATAAAATCATGGTGCAACTAAAATTAATTTACGCCTATTAGATTCAATATGATCGCAAAAATTCGCATCGGGAACGAACCCTACCGTAGATCTGACGGCGTGACGGTCGCGGAATAAATGCGACGCGTAGGCGAAATAGATGGTGCAGCAGTCCTTCGGCGGCACAACGACGGCGGTGCGATGTTGGCAACGATCTCCGGCGAACGGTGGTGCCCTCCTCTTTTTCTCCCTCTTCTTCCCCTTCTTTTTCTCTTTTTTTTCTTCCCTGGGCGCAGCCTTCTGGACCTTGGTTCCGGCGGCTTTTTCTTCTCTGCTGGCGGCTGCTGGTTCATGGGGAAAAAGCCTAGGCCTCGGTCCTATTTATAGGGGCGGCGCTAGGGTACGGCACCGGTAGAATCGGAGGCGGTTACGGGATGGGACTCGTATCCGGACGGGAGGCCGAGGCGCGCCGGGAAAAATCGCGGGGGCGGCGGGATTCGGCGCGCGTGTTGGGGCTGGACACGGCGCTGGGCATCGGGCGTGCGGGACCCAGCGCGCAGGCGCGGTCAGGCAGCATCGGGGCGCGGGCGACGTGGGGCTGGGTGTTGCGTCGCGTCAGGGGTGGGGTCCGGCTGCGGCGCGAGGCGACGGGGAGCCAGGCGGCTGCGGGGTTCGGTCGGGCGGGGCCTCGGGCGTGGGTCGGCTCGCTCGGGCGACGCGCGTGCGCGTCGGGGGTGGGGGCCAGCGGGGCTGGCGCGCGCGGCCGGCTCGGCGCCTGTCGGCGGAAGCGGCGGCGGTGGGGCCCGGCTGCGGGCGCGCGGCCGCGGGAGGTGCCGCTGGCTGGGCCGGCTTGGCTGGCCAGCGGTGATTTTTTTTACTTTTCCTTTATTATATAATTATTTATATATATATATTTTTTATATTATAAATACTATATATTTATTATTTTTATAATATATATTATTAATATTATATTTTTTTTCTATTTTTATATATTGTTATATATATTATTTATATATACATTTATATATATTTTTATTATTATTTTAATACTTATTCCCTATTACAAGTTTTAGGCTATAATTTATTGTTTTCTTTTTCTTCTTTTGCTACACATATTTGTATATATATGTTTTATTATTTTCCTTTCATTCTACTAGTGTTTAATGCATGATTATGTATGCAATGCATGATGCGAAAATTTAGGGTGTTACAGAAGGCTCATCGGGAACCTTTCCCTTGCCTTTACCTTTAGGATGCGTCACACGCTTCCTCTTTTTATTCTCCTTTTGCACCATCATCACATGAGTGGCGTTTTTCTTAATGCTTTCTTCGGCTGTTTTAAGCATTCTATGCAATTTAGCCAGAGTTTTCTCCACGCCATTCATTTGAAAATTCGATATGAATGACTCGTAGCTCGGTGGGAGCGACTAGAGAACAACGCCAATAGCCAGATCATACTTGAGTTCAGAACCAAGTTTGCCCAAAGTTTCAATGTAACCAATCATCTTGATTACATGAGGGCTGACCGGGCTACCCTCTGCCAGCTTGCATGAGAACAAGGACTTTGAGATGTTGTATCTCTCAGCCCTTGCTTGATTCTCAAACACTCCACGCAGTCCCTCAATCATAGAATAGGCATATGTATACTCATACTATTTTTGCAGATCAGGGGATATAGTGGCGAGCATAGGGCAACTTATATTAAGCGCATCATCGCAGTGCTTTGTATAAGCTCTACGTGTTGTATTAGTTGCATTAGCTGGGAGGTCATCAGGGTAAGGCTGCAGAAGAACGTACTCGATTTTCTCTTGCCTAAGAATGATTCTCAGGTTGCGGTACTAATTGATAAAGTTAGCTCCATTGAACTTTTCCTTTTCAAGAACAGATCGCAAATTGAAACCGGAATTGTTACTAGCAGACATTATCTACAATAGAAAATAAATATTCAAGGTTTAGCACTATGTTATGTATCAATCTTCTATTAATAGTTTAATAAAATATATGACCACTATATGATCATCGTCTTCCCTCTAACACTATATAGTGGTTCAAGATCCATATTCACTAATTCCTAGTGAGCTTTGGCTTCACTGCTAGGAAATTAGTGACATAGGTAAACAACCATTGTTAATCATATCCCTATATGACTCTTGTTTGTTGGGTGACATCCAATGCCCCGACTCCCAACTCTATACCATAAAGCCCCAAACTGTTTTGATAGCTTTGTTGAGTAAACCAACACTATGCATGTGAATGTCCAACATTCACCCTATGCATTATGATAGATGATGGTACTTTGCTTTGGCAAACCTACCACACAACGATCAAAATAACATAGGTGCAGCTATTGGTTAATGGCATCAAATGCTCAACTTTTGTGAGGGAAGCTATTCTATCATGACAAAAAATCGACCATATGAAAAGCATGAAAAGAATAGTAATAAGCATCACAGGCATATGATCATATTACATTGTGAATAGTATGACCTTTAGAATCATAATGGTCTCCATTGCCATTGTTCCATCAAGATCTGAGCTGTCATGCCTCCCTTCTTGTGATGATCTCCATCTCCATCATGCTTGAAGACATCTCCATGATAATAAAAGAAGCTAATACAACTAATAGCCACCAAATAAATTACATGAGAGATCAAGCATCACAGGTCGACACGCAGGTCGTTATACAATTATGTGACAACCTCAACCCGGTTGTGTTAAATTTGCAACATGCAGGCTGCACGAATATACACAGATCATCACATCACATTAAGACCATACCATTCACATCATCCCCTGCAAAAACGAGTTAAGCGTAGAAAGATTTCTAGCGCGAAACTATATTATGTAATCGCTATAGCAGACAGCAAAACGCTGGTCCCGAATCTATGAAATCACCAAAGGGAATTAAATAGATCGCATCTATGAAATCACTTGAAAATATTATCGGATTGATCAAATCAACCCGAATCCAAGCCATTCAGAATGCCTCAATTTTCAATGTGACTGGTTATTCATGAGTAGATCTCGACTCATGACTGTGGTTTGTTGGCTCAATCTGTTAGCTATGTACGCGATTAGTACCGATGGTGATTCTAGCCGGTAGGGACAGGTTGCGCACACAGCAGAGAAGGAGCACGAGCTGAACCGTTAGTCATATACGATCACAATCTACTCTAACCAATTCCAAACCCCAAAAACCATGCGATAAAATTCATCGTATGAACATGTGTGCAGTAGATCCCATCTACTAACACGATCCAGACAAAAAACTACGCAAGTCGGCTCTGATACCACTGTTGGGAAATCGATGGTACACTACTCTAGCAACTCTACCGCATCACTCTGGAAACATGCGAGTACAGAGGTCATATATCGTAACCACTAGACGCGTAGCGCAGCGGAACATAGACACGCGTCAGTGTAGGAGACGATCTTGTTCGTCTCCTCCTCATCCTCATCACGACATCAAGTAGACGGTCACCATCGTCGTAGTCGATCAACGCAGCAGTAGCAGCAACACCTCTACATAGTCTATCGGTACCCTGCGTACCGGATACCCCTTGGAACTGCGAAGAGTGCAAAGGAACTCCACCTGTCTGAGCTGAAGACCTCTGAGGGCCCCACGTGTCACTCAGAACCAGACCTGCATTCCTCCAATGGTTAGTCCCAGTGCCGCCACGTGTATCATAAAACCGGAGCTACAATCCCTACATGGGAATGCTCCGGCTAGATACCTGTGTGGCACCCCCGGACCTAACCCCCAACAGAGGGAAGCTTCGGTATCGACACATGTACAACAACACCAGACCTACTCGTCCAAGACGGTAAGCTCCGGAGCTGCCACACGTCCAACCGCCGGACCTTCAACCTCAACAGGCAGATTGGTGGACCTCCAATGGCTCGGACCTTCAAGGAACATTCAAAGCTTCAAGACCTGATTAAGTGTCATTAATGCTATCTTAATGACACACAATCGGATGACCCTTAATACCAGTAACGCCACCATCAAGGCGCGTTACCACACCATTAAGGGGAATTAAGTACATTAACTGTGTATTAAGCATCAGTAACCGCCAGGGCCACATGTCGGGCCAGGCTGATGATGTAACGGCCAGTCCTTGTACTGTAAAAGGACTGGTCGAGCGATACACAAGGGGACACGCGCTACACACGTGCAGGGACTTCCAGACGCTCTGGTCTCTCACACACAAGCGCCAAGTCGCTCAATACAACAACAACACACACTCGTGGAGTAGGGTATTACGCTCAGGCGGCTCGAACCAGGTAAATCCTCATGTCAAATCGCCATCTTGTTTTGAATCTTCGCACGCCCTAACCGAACTACAAAACTCCGCGGGCTACTAACCGTAGTACCGGGAGAATTGCCGGAAAGAGACTCCGACACTTGGCGCGCCAGGTAGGGGGTAGTGCCCGAGATTCAAAGATGGTGAATTCTGCTGCTGGATCGTCCAACGGCAACCATGCTGCGCAACCTGCTGGAGGCACTCCCTCCAACATGCAGCAACTAGCAGGTGCTGTAGCTCTAGCAGGAATCATGCCACCGCCGCCACCATCCGCTCGGGTGAATCAAACTGGACAGAGAGATGGGGCATCCGCGTCGATCATTGCATCGGCAAACAACAACCTCGAAGATGCGCTTAATGCTGCGCGTTCTCTTATCCAATGTCCACCGCCTCCAGGAGCACCCTAGGGTGCGATGGAGCAGTGGAGAGCTGATGTGGATCATCTGGTTGCAGTAGCAGCCGATCGCATCAGCAATCAAGGTCCCCCCTCGGGGCGGGCCCCATCACAGCGTCGGACCTTGTCGGGTAGACTCAGTCCGCAAGCTTCGCAGCACGGGAGACGTGCTGCATCTCAACAGGCGACATCGCTGCCTTCTGGGGCGCAACGTACTCACACGATAACGAGGCTTTCGACTCATGACCTCCGGGCGGAGCTTGATCGTCGTTACCGGCAACAGGACGACCGCATCCACATCGAGCGTGCTCACGAGAGGCGAGAGGATCGGGATAGTCCTGCTCCTGAGGGAGTAGGAGGAGGTTGTTCTGCCTTGGCCATGCACCTACGCATGGTCAGATGGTCGCAGAAGTTCCGGCCTCACCTCCCGGAGAAATTTGACGGGGCTGTTAATCCTGCTGAATTTCTCCAAATCTACTCCACTGCTATCCTTGCGGTTGGGGGAAATGAGGTTGTAATGGCCAATTATTTCCCTGTGGCTTGAACTGGGACCACCAGGTCTTGGTTCATGAGCCTACCGCCTAACTCCATCAACAGTTGGGCGGAGTTGTGCCAACAATTCACCGCCAATTTCGGGAGCTCATACACCCGACTAGGCACCAAACTGGACCTTTTTGCTGTCAGGCAAGAAGAAGAAAAAGTCCAACGGCAAGAAGAAGCCGTCGGCCAGCACACCTACTGCTGCAGCTGCTGCAGCTCCGGGTGGCCGGGGGCCACGCCCCGAGAAACGACCTTGGCCGTCGTCTGAAGACGGTGGCAGCTCCAAGATGTGGTGTCCCATACACAAGACGGACAGACACAACCTGGAAAACTGTTGAGAGGTCCAGAACCTTGCCGAGCGTTACAACAAGCGCTGGGAAGAAGCTCCTTTCCACCAAAGGGAACGAAAACAGAAAGTCGACGAAGCTCCGGATGAAGAGAAGTTAGGCTTTCAGGACCCTAAAAAGGTCCTGAAGGCTGTTTACACCTCCGTTGACGATGACTCCGACGTCTCTGACAACGAGCATCAGAAAACCATGAACACCATCTTTGGTGGTTCGTGGGACATCACTTCCCGCCGTGTCCTCAAGATAATGCGGCGGGACATGGCCTCTGTAGCTCCCACCGCCAGGGCGGAGCCTCATCGAAAGAGGATGGATACTGCCGTCACCTTCGATGCTTCGGACTGCGCTTGGATTATGATCGAAGCTAGCCAACTTCCACTGTGGTATCTCCGATCATCAATAACATCCAGCTTTACCACGTAATGGTGGACGGAGGTTCGCGGCTGAACCTCATAAGCTTTGAAGCCTTCGTCAAGCTTCAGCTTCGACCTTTGGATCTTCACCCCTCCTGAACTTTCTCAGGAGTAGGTCTGGGGGTCATAACTCCACTCGGTGCCATTACTCTCCTAGTGACCTTCGGACCCCGGGAGAATTACAAGACCAAGAAGTTGGTCTTCGACGTGGCACATATCAACTTGCCATTCAACGCCATCTTGGGCAGGCCAGCTTTATACAAATTCATGGTTGCTGCTCATTATGGCTACTTGGTGTTGAAGATGCCAACACCTTTTTAGGGTCCTGAAAGCCTAACTCCTCTTCAGTCGGATCCGCGGAGATCGCACCGCTGGAGTTACTGCTTTGGAAGAACTCCATGCGCTTGCTACAACGCAGGAGGAAGAATTCAGAAAGGAGCACGCTCCAAAGCCCCCGAGCATTCTTCATCGAGGCTCAACCTCCGCACCTCGTGTGCAACCAAGTGGTGACACCGACATTCCCGTCAAAGTCGTCCAAATTGGTTCCGATGCTGCTCAGACCACCCGAATATCGGGAGGTCCGAACGACAAATAGGAACTCACGCTCATCACTTTCCTCCTGGCTAATGTCGACGTGTTTGCTTGGCAATCGTCACAAATGCCTGGGATCCCTAGGGAAGTGATTGAGCACAATCTGAAGATTTATCCCGACGCTCGACCTGTACATCTGAAGCCTCGAAAGCAATCAGTAGAGCGACATAACTTCACACGTCAAGAAGTGAAGAAGTTGCTCGGAGCTGGATTCATCCGGGAAGTCTTCCACCAAAATGGCTAGCAAACCGAGTCGTTGTACCCAAGGCCGGCGGGAAGCTTCGGATGTTTATCGACTACACAACACTGAATAAGACATGCCCAAAGGATCCATTTCCACTATCTAGAATAGATCAAATAGTAGATTCCACCTCCGGGTGTGAATTACTATGTTTCCTAGACGCATATTCTGGGTATCATCAAATCAAAATGTCTAGGGAAGATGAAGAGCATACTGCTTTCATCACAGTAGATGGAGTGTACTGTTACACTGCCATGCCATTCGGTCTCAAAAACGCTGCTTCAACGTTTGTGCGAGCTATGTACAAAACTTTTGGAGAGCTCATTAGAGACGTAGTGGAAGTGTACGTCGATGGCATCGTCATCAAGATCAAGAACAAGGAGTCATTTCTTGACACCTTGCAAGCTGTCTTCGACAAGTTGCGAATCACACACACGAAGCTGAACCCATACAAGTGTGTCTTTGGGGTTAGCTCCGGAAAGATTCTTAGATTCTTGGTGAACCACCGAGGAATAGAAGCAAATCCGGCGAAGATTAAAGCTATTGAAGACATGCGGCCACCAGCTCGCATCAAGGATGTCCAGAAGCTGACTGGATGTCTAGCTGCCCTCAGCCGGTTCATCTCAAGATTGGCGGAACGGGCACTACCCTTCTTCAAATTATTGAGGAAGTCTGGACCATTCCAATGGTCTGAAGAAGCAGAAAAGGCATTCCAAGAGCTGAAGCAGCTCCTCACCACTCTACCAACTTTGGTAGCTCCGAATCCTGGTGAGCCACTTTTGCTTTACATTTCAGCAACTGACGAAGTTGTCAGCATTGTCCTGGTTGCGAAAAGACCAAAATCATCTCCAGTTCAAGAATCCAGATCCCTCCGAGAAGGTCCGGAGCTACTTGAAGGCGAGTTTGGGTCCCTGCCCCCAGACCCGGATCCTCAAGGTGAGACGCAAGAGGATCAACCTCCTTCAAATGAAGGAGTTGCTATTGTTGAACAAGAAGATCCGAACCCTTTTGGGAAGGTCCGGGTCACTTCAGAAGAAGTTCCGGGTTCCTCTAGCAAGAACCTGGAGGTCCCTGAAGAAGGTCTGGACCCCTTCGAGAGGGTCCGGGTTGATGAGGAGGAAGCTCTGGGCCCCCCCGGTAGGGTCCGGACAATGCAACGCCCAGGGTACTTCATCAGGGAAGTACTCCATGACGCCAAGTCTCGGTACATAGAGGCGCATAAGCTACTCTACGCAATTATTATCACCTCTAGGAAGCTTCGTCACTACTTCCAAGCTCACAAGATTTTGGTGGTAACCTCTTATCCACTGCGTGCAATCTTGCATAACCCCAACTCTACTGGGAACATTGCAAAGTGGGCAGCGGAATTGGCCGAGTTCGATCTTCAATTTGTCCCAAGACAAGCGATCAAAAGTCAAGCATTGATAGACTTTGTGGCGGAATTGACCCCCTCTCCATCAAATCCTGGGGGCCCCAGTGAGCAGAAACCGGAACCCAAGGTTCCGGTCCTCACTGAGCCTCACTGGACTCTCTACTTTGATGGCTTCGTGGAGAAGCAGAGGGCTGGAGCTGGAATCCTTCTCCTCGCTCCGACCGGGGAGAAGATCAAATACATGGTTCACCTTGACTTCAAGGCGACCAACAACATTGCGAAGTATGAATCATTAATCTATGGGCTCAAGGTGGCGCTATCATATGGTGTCAAGCAGCTGTTGGTAAAGGGTGATTTGCAGCTCATAATAAAACAAGTCAAAGGTGAATGCTGCTGCAACAACCCTCAACTAGCGGCATATCTACTTGAAGTCCAGAAGCTTCAGAAGGATTTCAAAGTCCTGGATCTTTGCCATGTCCAGTGTCTCAACAACGCTGAAGCTAATGAACTCTCGACGAAAGCTTCAACCAGAGCTCCGATTCCCGGCGGAACCTTCGTCCGAAGATTGTTAAGACCAACAGCTCAGCCTGCCGAACTGAGCGAAGGGGGTGAGACCAGCACCTCGAAGCTGACGGTCCCGATGGCCCTGTTACCATGACGTCCACCAAGGGTCGTAGGTGCTGCAGGAAGCTCCGAGCAACCCAACATGCAAGACTCAGAGGCTCAAGTTAGCTCTGATGCATGGATCTCAGAGATCCGGAGCTACTTGAAAGACAACATCCTTCCTGAAGACAATGTATCTGCTGACTGGATAGTCAGATTGGCTAAAAGATACACACTAGTAGAAGGGGATCTCTACCTGCATGGTGCCAACGGCGTCCTAATGTGGTGCATTACAAGGGAAGAAGTCCGCGAGCTCCCCGCGGAAATCCATGGAGGCGAGTGTGGGAACCACGCGTCTTCCCGCACGTTGGTCGGTAAAGCCTTCCGGCATGGTTTTTGCTAGCCTACAGCACTCCAGGATGCAACCGAGCTAGTGAATAAATGTGAAGCATGCCAGTTTGATGCGAAGCAAATTCACACACCAACTCAACCTCTACAAATGATACCTCTGACATGGCCATTCGCCGTGTGGGGTATGGATATCTTGGGACCTTTCCCAAGAGCAGTCAGAGGTTACAAGTTCCTGTATGTTGTCATCGACAAGTTCACCAAGTGGCCGGAAGCAACTCCAATTATGATGATAAACAAGCAATCAACTATCAATTTCTTACAGTCCATAGTATGCAGCTTTGGAGTCCCAAACAAGATCATAACTGACAACGGGACCCAATTCACAAGCTCTGCATTCCAAGGATATTGCGAATACCTCGGCATTCAAGTCAACTACGCTTTCGTAGCTCACCCGACAAGCAATGGCCAAGCTGAGAGATCAAATGCAGAAATCCTAAAAGGACTCAAGACGCGCACATATGAGCGCCTGAAAAAACATGGAACCAACTAGATTGAAGAGCTTCCACCCACCTTGTGGGCGAACAGGACAACTCCAAACCGGTCAACTGAAGAGACACCCTTCTTCCTAGTGTACGGAGCTGAAGCAGTCCGTCCTCCGGAAATCACCTTGGGGTCACTCCGGGTCCGAACATTCGATGAAGCCACGCAAGACCAGCTCTGGCGTGAAGACCTTGACCTCGTTGAAGAGGGAAGGTGCCAACCAGCTGTTCAAAATGCACGATACCGCCAAGTGCTCTGGCGCTATCACTAAAGGCATGTGCACAATCGATGGCTCGAGGAAGGCGATCTGGTGCTACGGAGAATACAAACTCGAGAAGGGTTAAAAAAACTTTCCCCCAGCTGGGAAGGACCCTTCCGAGTGATCAAAGTATCCCGTCCCGGAAGCGTTCGCTTGACAACCGAGGATGGGACACCGCTCCCTAATCCTTAGAACATTGAGCACCTCCGTAAGTTCTACGCTTAATATCACAGAGGTGAGTCTTTAATTACATATGATGTATGTTATAGCGTCATTGTACAGAGTCGGGTAGCTCCTCCGGGAGAACAGCCGAACCTTTCCCGGAAGGTCCGCAAAGTTCAAGCAACACTTGACACAGTCTCAGAACTAAAAGTGTAGCTAGTTACCCTGGGTCAAACGAGAAATGCAACACACTTAGCCTGATTCTGTACCCTAAGAGTGTACTTGGTTCCCTTGTACCCGGACCTATAATGAAAGACATCATTACGTGAAAACAGACTCCACGTGCATTTATTTTGTACAGGCTCATTCTTTTTTATTTTTCTCTTTCTTGTCTATAACAAAGTTGTGCAATTCTCAAGAAACTTTAGCTCGAACAATTCATATATAATTCAAGTTGCTTTGTTAATTTTTTCGGGTCTTAACATTATTGAATGGCCTACTCGCCTAAACGCCAAGCCAATCTAGGTCCGGAGTGTGCTATCGACTTAGCTTGGTCCTGGACCCTAAGTACGTCACTCTACCTACACCCCGGCAGGCCTGAGTAAGGTGAGTCCAGGAAACAATTGGACCTGGAGAAAATAAACAAATGCACTTAATTGTGTATAGAATTGTTGTCAACCTAAAAATTTCTTCCGGGAATAGTAAGCCGCAAATGAGTTATAGATAAGAAATGAATTTTACTGTTTTTCTTGACTTTAGTGTGCAGGAAAAATAAAATCTCATGATGATGGTGGACGGTGCCGGAGCTATCAAAGCCTCGAAATCCCCTAAGGTGGCCCGTTGTCGACGTTTTAAACATTGATAGTAGGCGTCGCCGAAGCTATCAAGTTCCAACAAATCCAGGGGGCCAACCGTCAACGTGAAGAAAAGATGGTAGAAGGACACCCCAATGGGGTCTACTGTCGATGCTCTACATGTTGACAGTGGTCGCTACCGGAGCTACTAAGCTCTAACAACCCCAGAGGGCCAACCGTCGATGCTCTACGTGTTGACAATGGTCACTGCCGGAGCTACTAAGCTCCAACAACATCAGGGGGCCCCTGCTGTCAACGACTTCAGACTTATACTCTATAAGTTTGAAGCACTCAAGTATTCAACAAAATGCTACATCCTTTTTGTACATGTTCGCAATCAAATTGTGTACATCTACCAGGGGGCCAAGTGAGACAAAGGTTGAAGACAAAAATTGAAATTCATAAATTTCTTGGATTTCATTCATCTGAAGACAAGAGATTACAAAACTGGAGAAAAGAAGAGAAGATACAAGTGGAGTTACAAGGAGAAACTCCTAATTCCTACGGAAGAACGAGGCGACCTTCTGGGCAACCTTTGACACACTGGCCTTGGCAGCATCGCCCTCTCCGTCGATGGGACCTTCAAGCACCGGATCTAGCGAGAAATGAGGATCCCGACTTGTGTAGCACATTAGCATGTATTCTGCAACATTCTGTGCAAGGGATTTTCCTTCAGTTTCCAACTGATCTGCAATGACATCACCCATCTTGTTGAGCTTGTTGCCAGCCGAGCTCAATGCCTTCAACGCATGGTCCACCTCCGGCTCCCGATCGTCTGGACGCACGGGACTAAAGCCCAGCGGCGTCAGCGCGTCATTGGCTTTGTCCAAGAAGTCCCATACTTATTGAGACTCCGCAGCCCTTGAGCCTCGCATCTCTTCCAAGGACCTATTGGTCGCCGCAAGCTCCGAACCCTCCCGGGCAAGGCGCTCGGCCTCTTTGGCATGCTGCTGAATCCTTTAAGCAACTTGCATTTTGAGGTTGGCAAGCTCCTCTTCCCGGACGTAGATCTTGTTCCAGTGGTCAACCAGGTCTCTCTCCCGGCCCCGCACCTTCTTCTCCCTGGCAGTGACTTCGTTCTCCCTTTTAGTGAGGTCCTGTCCCTGCTGCAAGGCATTCTTCTCCTCGCTCTCGCAGAGCTCCCCCAGCTTCTTGGTGCGCTCTGCAAGGTTCTTGTCACCCAGAGCCAACCTTTGGGCGAGCTCCTCCTCCCTCTTCACGAGGTCATCCCTCAGCTCTAGGAGTTTTTGCTCTTCATCTTCGAGCTTTTTCTCCCGCTCCTCAAGAGCCTCCCGGTGCTTGACGAGGCTCTCGTGGATGGTACTGAGCTTCTCTTGGTGATCATTCTCTGCTTTATTAGCAGCCACGACTTGTTCGTGTATAGCCCGGGACTAGTTGTTGAGGGATTGCACCATGCTTTCCCTCTCGTCCAGCAGCTGGCCCCAATACTCCATCCGGGCTTTCTCCCTCTTGACCCACTCCTTGTTGTCGGCCAGCCTTGTTTGCGCCAGCTTGGTCTCGAATTGGAGACGGTTGTGCCACCTCCTAAGGGTTTGCCGCTCCTCCTCGAGGGCCTTGCTGTCGTGATAAAAAGCGATCTGGACCTGACGAAGGATGGAGCATGCATTGTCGGTGGATAACGACAAGGGGACCGGCTCCAGACTTGCTGGAGTCCTCTCCGCTGACTCCGGCGGGTTCTCCATAACAAAAATTGGGTCCCACTCTACAAGAGTGGTCCCCTGAGCTTCCGTGGCACTAGGGCCGCCCTCCAGGATAGCCTCAATCGCCGCCGAGGAAGGTTCTACAACGGAAGCTTCTACCTCTTGGGTCAACTCCGAAGGTCCCGCCGCTAGGTCGTCATCAACTGGTCCCTCGGGCAAGGGACCGACCGCTTCGTCTTGGCATCCTGGTTCAGGGTCAGGTACCTCCGGAACTATCACCTCCAGGGCAGGCATTGAAGACTCGGTTGGAGCTGAGGCCACCTCCAGCTCTAGCGTTGGTGCCTCCTCCACTGCTGGTTCAGGCGCTGGTGCTTCGACCTCCACCGGTTCGGGTGCTGGCACCTCCGCGACAACCGGCTCAGGCGCCGGAACTTCATGAAACCGGCTCCGCCTCTGGGGCTTCAATAACATCCGACTCTAAGGCCGGAACTGCAACTACCTACGACTCTGAGGTCGGAGCATCCATCATCGCAGCATCCAAAATCGGAGCTTCAGCCTCCAGAGCTAGTGCCGCTGGTACATCTTCATTCCCGTGGTCCGGCGCTACCATGGGAGCCTCGGGAGATTAGTCGAGGTCCAGAACCTCGACAGCTGGTGCCAGAGCTGCCGAGACCTCAGCCACCACCTGGGGCGGCGCTGGAACTGGAGCCGGAGCCTCCTCCTGCACAACATCAGCTGCTGCCAGAGGAACCGGAGCTTCATCCCCTTTTTTGGATACCCTGTGGATGAAGGACGAAGAAACTTAAAATATGATTACAACAAAAACAATCAACTGAGATAAAAAAGCAAATTTACCTTGGGAGACTTCTACTCTAGCTAGCGCGAAACCTTTTCGTCGGGCGCTCAGAGCCCGG
Organism: Tuctoria greenei; assembly: GCA_036927565.1. Taxonomy (NCBI): domain Eukaryota; kingdom Viridiplantae; phylum Streptophyta; class Magnoliopsida; order Poales; family Poaceae; genus Tuctoria; species Tuctoria greenei. The sequence goes on along the minus strand of JAYESD010000008.1, from coordinate 200,393,000 downwards.
CCCAGTCTCAACTGGGGTAGTAGATCCAGAAGGCTTTTCAGAGCTTACTTCCACCGTCAGCGACATCTTGGTTGGGGCCTTCCTCGACTGAGAAGGACCCTCGGACCTAGAGCCCTTAACTGGCTCCGGCACCAGAGTCACTTGGGCGGAGCTGGCGCCCCGGGGAGACGCCGAAGCTAGAGTAGGTGTCGACGTTGAAGACCTCCCCCGCCGGGGAGAAGGAGCTGTTGTAGAAGGAGCAAGTTTGACGGACCTTCCGTCAGAGTGCTTCAACTTCCTCTTTCAGTTGGAGGGCTCAACCAACTCTTTGCCCTTGCCAATGACTTCAGCTCTCTGTCTCGGGGCAGAAGCAGGGCCACCCTCGGAAGCTCCGGGGATCACCAATCTGGTGGTCGAACGCCTGTCTACCTCGCCGAGGTCGTCAAGCACCGACATCTTCCTCCGGAGCTCTTTGCTATCCGCCTCCATGTTCAAAGGGAGGAAAGCTGCCGGTGGAGTTAAGTCGTCACCCTCAACATCAATGCCATGCTAGAACTTCTTGAGATGAAGCTCCAAAGAAGCGCCTTCCAAATTGGACTTCAGATCAGTTTCAATCCGGTCATCGTCCATCACGCTGTTGAGGGCCCAGGCGAGCTTCTCCCTCTTCTTCAGCGGAGCCCACCTGTTGACCAATAAGTTGCAGAAGACTGTCTGGGGGGTCACCCCTCCTTCCACACATTGGCGGATCCTGGTCAAGGTAGGGTTGAAGGCCTCTGATAGCACCGGAGCCTCACTCCATGCATCCGTATCAACATTGGGAAGACCCTCAGGCAGCTCTAGCTTCTCGTGCTCCTCTGCCGTGACGATAATCCAATCTTTCTTCCAGTCGTCCCACTTGCCGAAAAAAAAACGACCTCAAGTACTTGTGAGGGCATTTCTTGTGCTTCACAAAATAGTAGAAGCCAAGATACTCGACACTCTTGGCGGTAGTGTGGATGGTGAAGAAGGTATGAAAAAGCTCGACACAGGGGGGAATACCCACCCACGTCTCGCAGAAGTGGACAAATGTGGACACAAGGAGAATGGAGTGAGGGCCAAGGTGGTACAACTGCAGACCATATAAGTCTAACAGCATCAAGAGAAAAGTTGAGAAAGGTGGGATCATTTCCACCATGGCGTATGCAGAAAAGTACACCATGTCACCGGCGCGCTTCTTCTTGAACGGGAGCTTGCCAGCGCGGACTAGGTGGTTGAAGGAGTCGCTGGACCACTCCATGTAGGTTTGAACCTTCTTCAAATCGTCATCGGTCGTGAGACGGCTCTTGCGGAGACCCAACTCCATCGCAGCACAGCGGAGCGAGAGAGAAAAAACAAGTGAAAATTTGGAGGATTCGAGCGCAAGTTCAATTGAAGGCATAAGGAATATCCAAACAGTGCGCGCTTTCCTTCTTAAGTAAGCCCCTGCAACGCTTGGATGGAAACCGTAGAAGGGCCAAGGATACAATTCAAAAATTCACCCTGCCAATGACAAGGGGGCCCGGGGCCACCCAGACGATCAAGTCAAGGTCCTTACCCCAGGCGAACAACTGTTATGATGAGAGGCGGGAAACCCGAGGGCGGCAGCCTGACAGGGCGCGCGGAACCGATACAGTTATCGTATTGTGAACCGGTGACCTTCAATTGTGTAAGATCCGCACGCGCAGATCTCACGTGCCGCATCCTGAAGATGCCACACGACGATGGTTTAACTGCGAACCACCACCTCAACGGCACATCCAAAAACCCTTGAAGACACGACACAGAAATCGAAAGAGGGACCCACCTCCGGCAGAATGACTCAACCCAAAAGGTCTCTCCCAGAGGTGGGCCCAGGGGCCACTGTCGGTACCCTTCGTACCGGATACCCCTTGGAACTGCAAAGAGTGCAAAGGAACTCCACCTGTCTGAGCTGAAGACCTCCGAAGGCCCCACGTGTCACTCAGAACCGGACCTGCATCCCTCCTATGGTTAGTCTCAGTGCCACCACGTGTATCATTAAACCGGAGCTACAATTCCTACATGGGAATGCTCTGGCTAGATACCTGTGTGGCACCCCCGGACCTAACCCCCGACAGAGGGAAGCTCCGGTACCAACACATGTACAACAACACGAGACCTACTCGTCCAAGACGGTAAGCTCTGGAGCTGCCACGCGTCCAACTGCCGGACCTTCAACCTCAACAGGCAGATTGGTGGACCTCCAACGGCTCGGACCTTCAAGGAACATTCAAAGCTTCAAGACCTCATTAAGTGTCATTAATGCTATCTTAATGACACACGATCGGATGACCCTTAATACTAGTAACGCCACCATCAAGGCACATTACCACGCTGTTAAGGGGAATTAAGTACATTAACTGTGTATTAAGCATCAATAACCGCCAGGGCCATATGTCGGGCCAGGCTGATGATGTAACTGCCAGTCCTTGTACTATAAAAGGACTGGCCGATCGATACACAAGGAGACACGCTCTACACACGTGCAGGGACTTCCAGACGCTCTGGTCTCTCACACACAAGCGCTCAGTCGCTCAATACAATAACAACACACACCCGTGGAGTAGGGTATTACGCTCAGGCGGCCCGAACCACGTAAATCCTCATGTCAAATCACCATCTTGTTTTGAATCTCTACACGCCCTAACTGAACTACAAAACTCCGCGGGCTACTAACCGTAGTACCGGGAGAATTGCCGGAAAGAGACTCCGACAGAGTCCACACGCACGGGGAGGGACGCCATGCGTCGATGTTCTAGAACCGCGTGCACAACAAGTCTCAACGTGAGGCCTGTGAGGGGTGGCGGCTGGGGCTGTCATGTGGTGGGGGTGATTAGCCCCTAACCCTACCCCTCATATTTATAGGCATACTAATGGACTTTTAGGTCGTAGGCCCATTAGTTCCCTAATTGCTTATGGATCAAATATCCAACAGGCCTTAACCCGAATTGTTATGATTGCCTCTTGGGTATATCACTAACACGAAGAGCACGGTGCCGCCTGTCTGGTTGGTGGCGAGCGAGCACCTTGTTGTGCTTGCCTCCAATGAGCATGAACTCCATCGTCCCATCGTGGTGCCGGCTAAGGGGCATAAGTTCATGGCCGGATCAGCATGAGGCACGACTCCAACTTCTGGTCCTCCTCAAATGGCGACAAGGGCAACAAGCGTGACATGAATGTCGATACTATGGAGGCTAGCTATACGTAGGTGCGGCCGGCGGGTGGCGGATGTACGTTCACCTCGTCCACTACTAGATGTACCAACCATTGGAAACTCATTAGTTTGGCCAACTGTTAGCCTTGTTTCTCCTCACCCCATCTTCCCCTCTCGCCCTCCTCCACGCCCCCCCCCCTCGTTCCCGCCGTCCACCCGCCACAGATCCCACAGCCGGGAACCCACCGTCGTGGTCATATCTCCTCTTACTCTCTCGCCCCCGCTTCTCCCCTCGGCATGGAGGTGCCCATCGTTATCTGCTCCACCCCCCGCCTCTCCTCTTCCTCTCTCGCCCACCTTCGCGCTCCCCACCCTCCTCTTATTCTCTCGCCCAGCCCCACACCCCTCCTCCACCTCTTCTCTTACTCACTTGACCTTGAATCTCATTGGGCGGCGGCAGGGTAGGGCCGACAGCCTCCATGCAACCGACTGCACCCTCCGACTCCGTGCAATAGGGCTCCCGCGACCTCGAAGAAGATGAGCGACACCACTACAGGAAACCCGAGTGATTACATCAGCCAGATTTACTTACATGGCCAGTCAATGTAAGTACTTTTACTTACATCGACCGTGTGATGCCCGGTTCCGAAAAATGAACCAAGCTAACGCATATGTGTGCCCAGGATGTTCAACACACATACACGAGTGCATCACAAAAGAGTATACAGAAAATTACCACAAAACAAGATTAATTAACCAAATTTTATTACACAAACCATATTATCCTCGAGTACAAACTCTAATGAATATTAATGACAAGTTCAACTAATGCAGCGGAAATAAACTAAATAAGCAAACTAAACATCTAGGCAACATAAGCGATAGGGTATAGCGCATCTCCAATCAACACCACAGGCAAAGCTGACGGTAGACACAGCCTAGAACTCCGCATTATCGCCATTAAACTCCCAATCCTGACATGCAATTGTTGGGGGGGGATTGCAAGAGTGAGTACATGTCATACTTAGCAAGTGTGGAAAGTATGACATGTAGCTGATTCAAATGACGAATGTAATAAAGGCTAAGTGTTGAAAAGTACATTAAAACATTTGAAAAACAATATATTATATGTTTATGAAATAAACCCATCATGATCATAAGTAATATCATAATACCAGTCTGAATTCATTACCATCATCAATAATTCCAGATTTCACCATTTGCCAATAACCATATTCAATACCAGAAATTAATCCATAACCAGCCATAACCATTACCAAACCATAACCATCCCAATTCCGAGTTCCCTCTAATCATGGAAGTTGTCCAGGTGCTCATAACCGGGAGCACGACTATCATGATAGTTTTCTTAGACTCTGCAGAGTTTGTACCACTTTACCCACGTGTTTGTGATTTCATCACCCGTCAGTGACTAAAGAACCTCCCTTATGCCAATTACACTTCCTTTGGTGTATGGCCAAGAGATCACAAAATAGCCTTTACAAAGGGATTACTAGCCTATTTAGACCCCACTGAGGTTTCACCGGTGGCGATGTCTCCCATGGGGCACATCCTCAACCAAGGGCCCCCTCTTGAGCCATTCGGATCCAGGGGTAGTCCCACCAATCATCAACAAACCCAATTCGACTACCCCTTCCCCGAGCATCCATAATGGTCCAAACAACACTAGCAAAGCCCTAATTAATCAGCTACGCCGCACCCATACTTGGCCTCGTGGTGGCACTGTAGTCCTGGCTTATTCTCGCACGAACTGATCCTTAGAACTAAAGCAAGCAAACCACCATAACATCCAACCCATCCACATAGCAGGCTTGCTTAGATCACCCATTACCATATCATATTGACCAGTTCATGTTAACTGTAATCTCATCCATGCATAATTAAATTGAGTGGTATAGTTGTTTCCCCATCCCAATTGATTAAGCGAAGCAAAAGGTAAAAAGCCCTTCCTGACTCTCTACCATATATTCCAGGTGACAAGGGTGGTCAACAAAACTAGTAAACTTCCTACCATAGGATTCCCATCAAAATTGACACAAGCATGCAGTTTTGCAAACAAAACATTTATTTTAAAACAGGATCAATATGCTTCAAGGACACTTGCCTTGCTCTTGCTGTTGATTAGGGTCAAAGCCTTCAAACTCTTGGTGCTGGAGATCCTCCACGACACTCTCTAGAGCAAATCCATCTAATCCGCACAATAAATATACAAACAAGAAACATAATCAAAGAGTGCACAAATATTACTCAATATGACATGATGTGCATGATTAATGCAAATGCAAGGTAGAACTTGTTCATAGATTGCTTTTAATGATCACTAACTAGTTCTAATAGCTTTTAACAAGTTTATACAAGTTTGGATGTGATTAGATCTCATTTTAGAATTAATTCAACACAATTTAACCAGGAAGATCGGACTAGTCCGTTAGGGATCGGACAAGTCCGCACTCTGCGAGATCAGCATATTAGGGTTTTCTAGATCGTCGTGAATTCTGAGGTTAGGGGTCAAATTCACGTAAGGAAAAGAGAATAGAAGGTATACCAGGTGTTTAGAACTCCAATGAATCAAGAAACTTGGAGGTAACACTTGGATCTTGATGATCTAGGGTTGGTGATGAACTTGGAGATGAATTGGTGATGAAGAACGAAACTTGGTGGAGATCTTGATCCTCTTTCGTTTCCTCCTCTTCTTATTCTTTCTTGGGATCTCCTCCTCCCTTCTTGGTGGTGGCTCTCAACGAACTAGGGTTTGGGTGGGGTGCAAAAGTGGCAAATAGATGTCAAGTCAAGGAGTGGGGTTGTTTATATAGAGGTGGAGGCTAGGGTTAGATGGATTTCGAATTTGAGAGGAGTAGAGGCCGGTTTAGAGTCCTACATAAGCTCTAAAAGAGTTAGGCACGACATCTCTAGGCCCACTTAACGTGAAACCCAAGAAACAAGTAGTAAAACAAAAGATCAACTCGGAGTCGCGAAATATCAGACAAGTCTGAAAAGGACCGGACTAGACCGAAGTTGTCCAGAGAGAAAATCGGACAAGTCTGGCCTAAAATCGGACAAGTCCGACTTTAGTCATAGAGGAAATCGGACAAGTCCGCTGGAACACCGGACTAGTCCGGAAAAGTCCAGGGACTTAGCAAAATTTCAAGGATTCATGGAATATCGGACTAGTCCGCACAAAATCGGACAAGTCTGAAAGTTTCCAGAGGCAAAATCGGACTAGTCCGTAGCAAAAACGGACAAGTCCATTTTTAGTTAGAGAGAAATCAGACTAGTCCTCAGAAAAATCGGACTAGTCCGCACTTTCCTGCATTTTAAGTGCGGTTTTGTTCCAAATCAATTTTAAATGTTCCAAATCAATTTTAAACTCGTTCCTCTTGATGTGGATTAATGTTGATCATGTATATGAATGTATGTAGGGCATGATGCATGAAAATGAGGGTGTTACAGACCGCGGGCCTGCGACCAACATAGATAACTGGACCGACAGAATTAATCTCACAACATTAAGCTCACAACTTACGTAGGTCCGATCCCAGATCGGCATAACTAAGCAAGCTGACGGCATTTAAAGAACATCTTACGTCGGCCAAATCCTAGGATGACGTAAGTTAAGCGGCCAACGTTCTTAAGTGACTTAACCCTACCCCGCGGGCCGCACGCGTAGCCTATTCCCTCTACCCGCCTTTCTTCCCTCGTGCCTCCCTCTACGTCATGCATAGCCGCTGCCGCCGTGCCTAGCCGCGCCTCGCCGTCGTCGTGCCTGCCGCCTTCCCGCGTCGCCTGCCGCGCCGCCTCCACTTAGAGATAAGGGCCTCCCCCCTCCCAACGGTTAAGTCTAAGTACGTCTTTTCTAATAACTGCTACAACAATCTTATCAATTTGTTCATCGTTGTCATTCCATATCCCAACGGAGTGCCTAAAGATATGTATAAGTAGAAGAAAATTCTTTCCAATCTCGGTATGAAATACGAGAAGGTTGATGTGTGTCCGGACAACTGCATGCTTTTCTGGAGAGAGCATGCTAATGAGAACAAATGTTTAAAATATAGTCAAACGAGGTTTGTCAAAGTTGTTAATAACAATGGTGATACTATGATGAAAGAAGTCGCATGTAAGCAGCTTCGTTACTTACCCGTGACACCTAGGTTGAAGCGGTTGTTCCTTAAAAAAAATTGTCAAACACATGAGATGACACAAAGAAGGTGAACGTTAGAACAATGGAGCCATGGCACACCCGTTTGATGGTGAGGCCTGGAAAGTGTTGGACCAATTCAATCCAGATTTCAGTCGCGAAGCAAAAAATGTTCGCATCAAGTTGGCAATATATGGACTCTCGCCGTTCAGCACAAACGCCCCACCATACTCTTGTTGGTTTGTCTTTGTCATTTCGTACAACCTACCACCGACTTTTTGCATGAAGTATGAGTTCATGTTTCTTAGTCTCATTGTACTTAGATCGGATCATCCTGGGTCACATCTCAACGTGATGTTGAAACCGTTGATCGAAGAGTTGAAAATGTCGTTGATAGGAGTCGAAGCGTACAACTGTTACAAGAAGCAGAAATTCAACCATCGAACTGCTTATTTGCAGTACGTCCACGATTTTCTGGCATACGACATGTTTTTTGGATGGAGCACTCATAGTCGGTTGACGTGTCTGATATGTGCTTCAGGCACCAATTGCTTTCGACTTACTCATGATAGAAAGAGAGAGAGAGGAAGAGAGAGAAAGTGTGATAGAAAGAGAGGGAGAGAAAGTGAGAGAGGAAGAGAGTGAGAGGAAGAGAGAGAGAGAGGAAGAGAGTGTGAGAGAAAGAGAGAAAGAGAGAGAGGGAGAGGGAGAGGAAGAGAGTGAGAGAAAGAGAGAGAGGAGGGGAGGAAGAGAGTGAGAGGATGAAAGTGAGAGAGAGAGGGGAAGAGTGTGAGATGCATTTGTAACATGTCTAAATCTAATTTTCTTTTGCAAGGTTCGGTGACAGCGACGCAAACTCCTTCGGCACAGCTATCGACACCCGTAGAAACGCGCAGAGACGAGCTTTTTGGCTCCGTAGGTAGTAAAGGGCTAGTGTGTAGCCCGCTCGGTGTTTCTGTTGTGGTTGATGCATTTGGAATCATTTATGACTGTTCATTGCTGTTGTGAATATATATATATATATATATATATATATATATATATATATATATATATATATATATATATCTGTGTGTGTGTGTGTGTGTTCTGTGAGCTCGCCATCGTGCGAGGTAAGCAATTTCTGTTTTTTTAAACAAATTAAAAACATAACTTACGTCGGCTATGGCAAGACCGACACAAGCTTTAGACAAAGAAGTCTGCTCAGCTGGTGATACAAATCCTAAAGTAGTGTGGTAAGTTGTAGACATTTAGAAGTCAAATAACTTATCATCAGAGCAATTTTTTGATAGCATTTCAATGGCATATTCAAGGTCAATCACTTATACATGACATACTGCACAGGTGCTGTTCTTGGTGAGAAGCTAAATTGGGGCTTACAGTGGTGGTTTTAAGCCCAGGTTAACATACGTCGGCCTGACCATTACTGATGTAAATTACCCCATGGTACTTATGTTGATCTCGTCATAGCCGACGTAAGTTATCTGATATAACTTATGTCGGCTACCGACGACAAATGTAAGTTAGCTTAATTACGACCAAACTGTAACGTCAACTGATAACCAACATAATTAAGGGGAAATCAATGTAATTAAGTAATTTACGTCAGTTTTTACCTTAATTACGTTAGCCCTGGCCGACGTAATTGATCGGGTTTCCTGTAGTGCACCAGGGACAACTTCTTGTTCTCGTCGCCAGACATACCACTCTCTGATTTGATGGGGGCATGAAGGAGAAGGGCATGTGTGGCAGCGCAGGGCGGGGAGCGGAGAAGGCTCCCCCAGAGGTGGGCGAGGGAGAGAACGTAGTTGGTCGAGGTCGAGAGGGATGGACGGGATCTCCAGAGCAAAGAAGAGAATATTGCGTTCCGACAGCATCTAACGACAAATAAAAAAAAAACTTTCCAACTTGAACTACGAGGACAAATAAAACAGAATGGAGGGAGTATATCAGTGAGAGTATTTTTTTTTTGAAAAATGGTGGAGATAAATATAGTAATAACTGCCCCCTTCGTTTCATTTGCATCAAATAGAATGAACCAGAGGTATAGTAAATCGAAAGGTGTACACCATGCATGTTATTTTTGGCTAGCTTCGATCAGTACTGTGGCAACCTGCACTCGGGTGGCATCTTGCCCTTGAAGCGCTGCTTGTTGTTGCAGTAGTCGTATCCCTTGTACTTGCGCTGCAGTGCCTGCATCCGCTGGAGCTGCGCCGGGCTCAGCCGGCACGCCCCGCGGTGGACGTCGACGTTGAGGCGGCGGTAGTTGGCGACGAACGGCGCCTTGGACCAGTCGGTGAAGGTCCGGCCTTCGTGCGTGGCCCACCAGTCGTTGGTCTGCCAGATGCTGGCGTAGCCGTGCATCGGCAGGCTCGTCGGGTACGCCACCCCGCGGTGGTTGCGGAACACTCGGATGGGGGTGCCATCCACGTACCACCTGCAGTGCATGATCGATCGATGCATTTCGATTGTTTCAGATCGTTAATAAAGAGAAGCTAGCTGTGTGATCTTTTCTATCAAGCAGTCAATATATATAGAATTAAAACTTGATTTTCTTGTACGTACACGACCATGCATGGGCTCCATGAGATGGTGTAGTTGTGGAAGCCGGCCGTGGGGTCGAACCAGGGCGTGAAGTCGACCTCCTTGCCGGCGAGGCCGTCGTCGGTGAAGATGTTGGTGTGGAAGGTGTAGGGTTTGCCGGCGGCGTTGCCGATGAACTCCCAGTCGATCTCCTGGTGCCTCTGTCCCACGGTGGATAACTGCCACATGAACAAGTTCAGCAGGTAAATATGCATGTTCCACGGTTAATTAACTAACATCCATGCATGCAATTAATCAATCACGCGCGTACGTACGTAGAGTGTGGTAATAGTCCCGGCCGAGTTGCCTGGGACCAGCTTGATCTGACTCGAGATGCTCCCGTAGAGGAACGTCTTCTTCGTCCGGAGCCTACTCCCTGCTCATGATCATCTCATTCAATAAGTTCGTAATTAACGACATGCATGATAGATGGCTCTCGATCGATCGCACGCAGCAGGCTTCTTCTGTGTACAGTAGTATGATGACGCGCGCGACGCACTGCACTGCACCACGACGACGTAAACGTACCTGAGGAGGAGCTGCTGGCGACGGAGAGGGCCACGCCGTTGCCGTCTCGCGTGAACCTGGCGTTCTCAGGCGCCCATTGGACATCCCAGTCGTAGTGGAGGTTGGCAGCGGCGAGGCTGCCTAACGCCGCGAGCACCGTGACCACCAGCAGCTGCCTCCTTGCTGAGCAGCTTCTTCCCATCTTCTGAAATATAGGTTGTTGTTCCGATCCAGTGTAATCTTCTTCTTCTGGAACGAAGTATATATAAACGAAGCATATCTGGTACGTACATTTAAGAAACAAATCTTATAAGATCATTGCACTACTATTATTTTGGCACTGCTATATATTATATATTTGGGTCTTGCTAAAAAACCACAACTACTTTATTTCATACACCCCATGCATTCGTTTTGGTTACTTATTTTTAACTTAGTCAACCTCAAATAAAAAGAAATGGATGGAACATGCTATAACTTTTCAAATGAAAAGAGTTCAAATGCTTACTTTTTTCTCGAGTCAACTACTTAAACAAGACAGCATTAGTTAGACACAGCTATAATTTGGATTTTGCTAAAAAACCCAAAACTACTTTCATTCAGATATGTTGTAACTTTTCATTTATATATCCTACATCCTCGCCTCTTAAATCACTACTACAAAATGCTTCATCGCAGGCGGTTCTAAACATATTATCGCATACGGTTTTAAAAACCGTCTGTAACGAAGAGCCTGTGAAAATGATCGATTAACACAGACGGTGGCATAATCCGCCTGTGAAACTACATTTTCACAGGCGGTTTTTAATAAAAAACCGCCTGTGAAAATATATTTTCACAGGCGGTCGGTAATAAAAAACCGCCTGTGAAAATACATTTTCACAGGCGGTTTTTAATTACCAACCGCCTGTAAAAATGCATTTTTACAGGCGGTTTTTTATTAAAAACCGCCTGTGAAAATGGCTAGTGAAACAAAAAAAAATTTCACATGTGCCGCTGGGAGTCAAAAGAGGTCGCGCCGCCTGGAGGCCGCCGCGTTGCCGGGAGCCGGAAGAGCGCCGCCAAGTGTCGAAGGAGGTCGCACCGCCGAGAGCCGGAGGAGCAGTGCCGCCCGAAGCCCGACGAGGCCGTGCCGCTTGGAGCCGGAGGAGCCGCACCGTCGAGAGCCTGAGGTAGACCGCACCACCGGGTGCCCGAGATAGACCGCGCCGGATCTGTGCCCGCGCTCACACCGGCAGGGCGCACGCTCGCTGGGAGGCGCGCCGGAGCCGCGCCGCCGGAAGCCCGAGGTAGACTGTGCCAGATCCGCGTCCGTGCTCACGTCGGCACGCCGGAGCCGCCGAGGTCCGGAGCAACCGAAGTCGCGCCTTAGTCGCGCCTTGAGAGAGGCCGCCGACAGCCGCGCCGCCAGGAGCCCGAGGTAGACTGTGCCACATCCGCGCCCATGCTCGCGTCAGCAAGGCTCGCACTCGTCGGGAGGCCGCGCCGGAGCCGCCGAGGTCCGGAGCAACCGAAGTCGCGCCTTAGTCGCGCCTTGAGAGAGGCCGCCGACAGCCGCGCCGCCAGGAGCCCGAGGTAGACTGTGCCACATCCGCGCCCATGCTCGCGTCAGCAAGGCTCGCACTCGTCGGGAGGCCGCGCCGGAGCCGCCGAGGTCTGGAGCAACCGAAGTCGCGCCTTAGTCGCGCCTTGAGAGAGGCCGCCGGCAGCCGCGCCTTGGGAGATGTCGCCGGAAGCCGTACCTTGGGAGGCTGACGGAGGATCACGGACTGAACCGTGGCTGCTGCTGTTATAGACACATCTATCGTGCGGCTTCTAAACTGAGTCGTTGGATTGATAAGCAGCGGACAGCGGAGATACGAAGTCCAAGAGTGATCCGTGGGATGAAGCAGCCGACCAATGAGAAGCCATTATTATCACAGGCGGTTTTTATGTTACAGACCGCCTGTGAAAATCATTATATTTTCACAGGCGGTTGTTTGTTACGGACCGCCTGTGATAATAACTATTATCACAGACGGTTTTTGTTATGGACCGCCTGTGAAAATCAATACATTTTCACAGGCGGTTGTTTGTTATGAACCGTCTGTGATATTCTATTATCACAGACGGTTATTAACTCATCTGACATCACAGGCGGCACTTTTAATAGACCGTCTGTAAAAAAAATATAGAAGCGCCTGTAAAAATGTTTTTTGTAGTAGTGAATACTTGATCCTCTAAGTCAAATGAAGAATGTTTTATTACTTGACCCTCTCAGTCAAATAAAAAGAAGTATTCCACCTTTAGCCCTCCTCTTCACCTCCAATTTCTTTAAGCACAATCCTCTAAAAGAATTAAAAAGGACGGGAGTGATCAGCAAAAGGGTAAAATTACCATTTTGTACCTTCATTTTTTTTTTCAAATTTATGGACATTCAAGTATTTAGGACGAATGAAGTATAACTTTTCATGAGTCAACTCCTTTCAACTCAATCCTTGAGACCTCAGGACACGGCTGGTTAATCTCCATGGCTCTTTGGAGTCTACCATTCAATAATTAAAATACATGTAGTTTTCTGCTAGTTTTATCAAACTACTCCTTCTGTCTTTAAAAGTTTGTCACTTTAATTTGTAGTTCATTTTTAAACTACAAAGCGACAGACGAAAGGATACAATGGCGTATATAGGGGCTATTCCGCGTGGGCTCCGGCATACCCTGGCCACAGACAAAATCAATTTACATGTTCCTGGTAAGATCACAATTGATCGGGATTCTGCCAGCTAACAATAGCCTCAATAAGCAAATCAGCAGCGGGTGTAACATACGGTGATTGAATATAATGGGATATTTCAGCTGACTGTAAGATCGTGGAATAAGATAACATTTTTACACTCATGACGCCAAAACAACCACATGCACCACAACATCAAAGTAGATGATCGGTCTACGTGGCTTGTGAGACTAGTTTGTGACTAGATAGTTACAATGTGCCGACGTCACCATTGATCGACTTATCTCGATATGGCGTGTCTCAACGACTTGGCGTACTGATCGTAATTTTGAGACTCGTGATGACGCCTCACAATTGTTTATGTTCTTCGGTTCTACATATTTCTTATTTGGCTTTATATATATTGTTATTTGTGGATTTAATATATTACACATATTTGAATTGCATTATATATTTATAATCATTTGTCTAATTGATAAATACTTTTAATGAATTATATATATTGCGGTATAACCTTTGCTAAAATCCTAGATACGCAACCGGAAGCTACATGTATGTGAAGAAGTCTATGAGTTTGTAATAATGAGAAAAAATGTACTCCGTTCGTCCACTACAGGAAACCCAACGATAAACGATGGCCAAAAACCGTCGACATTAAGGCCCTTACCGTTGTTAATAATATTAATGACCATAACAACTTATTTTGATGGTTTCTGACAGTCTCCAATTATTTTTCGTCTACAAGGTTACTAACAACGACAACCATCGTTAATAACGTAATTGACGACGACCAAATGAGCACTACAGGAACGATGAATAAGGTGTCAATTTAGTTAGAGGCGTTGGCCCCGACGCATTTAACACGACTAAGGGTGTCGGTTCAAGGGAACCGACACCCATAAGTTAAATGCGTCAGTTTCCTTGAACGAACTGACACACATATTAAATGTGTCGGCCAAACCGATGCTTCTATTAAATGCGTCGGTTCAACCGACGCTTCTATGGCGGGCTCATCTGGCTCAGGCTCTAAGAGTGTAAGCCCTGCCCAAACTGACGCTCTTAAGTGGGCCCCACTCGAAAACCTAAACCCTTCGACTCTTCTCTTCTCTGCTGCGCACAGTTCCTTCTCGCCCATCGCTAGCCACCACCTCGTCGGTGCCCCCGCCCGTCAGTGCCCTCGTCCGTCCGGCCCCCTGTCCGGCGCCCCGGTCGGTGCCCCCGTCAGCCTCGCCTGCCGGCGCCCCCGTCCGCCTCGCCCGCCGGTGCCCTGTCAGCCCCCCGCGCCTCCGTCGGCCACTCGTCCGGCGCCCCGACACCCTCGTTCGCCCTTCTGTTGGCGCCCCCTTGCGGTCGGCGCCCCCATCAGCCCCCGCCCCTTCCATCCGATTCAACAGATTCTAAGTGAAGGTAAAATATTCGTAAATTTGTAGGTGCATTGCAAATATGTGATTAGAGTTGAATGTGATTCATATCATATGGTTGCTAAATCATGAAAGTAATGCTTTATCATTATGCAAATTCATATCATGTGATTAGAGTTGAATGTGATTCATATACATTAAGCTATATAAATTGAATGTGATTCATACCATGTGATTCATATCTAAGTCATATAAATTTAATTTTAAGACAATAAATGTTAGTTGAATGTTCAAGTTCATATCATGTTATTACTTCTTTCAGATATGAATTAAAAAGGCTTATAGTTTTTTCATCTAAATGAATTAAAAGTTCGTATCATGCATGTGATTGCTCCTTTTTGGCATTTGCGATATGATGACTAATTATATGTTTGTAACATAGTAAACATCTTTATAATTTTAGTAGCTTTTGAGGACTGTAGTGAAAGATGATTCTAGTTGTGAAGTATGTGTCAAGACGAGCACAGATGTGCACGGCGACAATGAGGACAACTAATAAACCACGTCTGAATGGTGGACCCGAACTTAGAACTTTCAACTCCGTGACGCCTGGTTCCGAAAATGAACCAAGCTAACGCATATGTGTGCCCAGGATGTTCAACACACATACACGAGTGCAATCACAAAGAGTATACAGAAAATTACCACAAGACAAGATTAATTAACCAAATTTTATTACACAAACCAGATTGTCCTCGAATACAAGCTCTAATGAATACTATTAACAAGTTTAACTAATGCAGCGGAAATAAACTAATTAAACAGCTAAGCAACTATGCAGCATAAGCGACAGGGTATGTATGCGCAGCTCCAACCAACACCACAGGCAAAGCTGACGGTAGACACGGCCTAGAACTCCGCATTATCACCATTAAACTCCCAATCCTGACCTGCAACTGTTTGGGGGGGGATTGCAAGAGTGAGTACATGTCGTACTCAGCAAGTGTGGAAAGTATGACATGTGGCTTATTCAAATGTCGACAATAATAATGGTAAAGTGCTGAAAAGTACATTAAAACATTTGAAAAGCAATATAGTATAAATATGTGAAGTAAACCCATCATAATCATAAGTAATACCGTAATACCAAATCTGAATTCATTACCATCATCAAAAATTCCAGATTTCACCATCGTCAATGACCATATTCAATACCAGAAATTAATCCATAACCATCCATAACCATTACCAAACCATAACCATGACCATATCCCAATTTCCCTCTAATCATGGAAGTTGTCCAGGTGCTCATAACCGGGAGCACGGCTATCATGATAGTTTTAGTTAACTCTGCAGAGTTTGTACCTCTTTACCCACGTGTTCGTGATTTCATCACCCTCCGGCGACTAAGAACCTCCCTTATGCCCATGACCCGTCGGTCACATTACACACTTCCGTTGGTGTGTGGCTAAGAGATCACAAAATAGCCTTTACAAAGGGATTACTAGCCTATTTAGACCCCACTGAGGTTTCACCGGTGGCGATGTCTCCCGCTGAGCACATCTTCAACCAAGGGCCCCCTCTTGAGCCATTCGGATCCCAGGGTAGTCCCACCAATCATCAACAAACCCAATCCGACTACCCCTTCCCCGAGCATCCACAATGGTCCAAACAGCACTAGCAAAGTCCTAATTAATCAGCTACGCCGCACCCATACTTGGCCTCGCGGTGGCACTGTAGTCCTGGCTTATTCTCGCATGAACCGGTCCTTAGATCTAAAGCAAGCAAACCACCATAACGTCCAACCCATCCACATACCAGGCTTGCTTAGATCACCCATTACCATACCATATTTAACCAGTTCATGTTAACCATAATCTCATCCATGTATAATTAAATTGAGTGGTATAGTTGTTTCCCATCCCAGTTGATTAAGCGAAGCAAAAGGTAAAAAGTTCATCCCGACGCTCTACCATAAATTCCAGGTGACAAGGGTGGTTTAGCAAGTCTAGTAAACTTCCTACCATAGGATTCCCATCAATTTGACACAAGCATGCAATTTTGCAAACAAAACATTTATTTGAAAACAGGATCAATATGCTTCAAGGACACTTGCCTTGCTCTTGCTGTTGATTAGGGTCAAAGCCTTCAAACTCTTGATGTTATAGATCCTCCGTGGCACTCTCTAGCGCAAATCCGTCTAATCCACACAATAAACATACAAGACAAGAAACACAATCAAAGAGTGCACAAATATTACTCAATATGTCATGACATGCATGATTGATGCAAATGCAAGGTAGAACTTGTTACTAGATTGCTTTTAATGATCACTAACTAGTTCTAATAGATTATAACAGGTTTATACAGGTTTGGGGTTGATTAGATCAAATTTTAGAATTAATTCAACACAATTTAACCAGGAAGATCGGACTAGTCCGCTAGGGACCGGACAAGTCCGCACTTGACGAGATCAGCAGATTAGGGTTTTCTAGATCGACGTGAATTTGGAGATTAGGGGTTGAATTCACATAAGGAAAAGAGAATAGAAGGTATACCAGGTGTTTAGAACTCCAATGAACCAAGTAACTTGGAGGTAACACTTGGATCTTGATGATCTAGGGTTGGTGATGAACTTGGGTATGAATTGGTGGTGAAGGACGAAACTTGGTGGAGATCTTGATCCTCCTTCATTTCCTCCTCTTCTTCCTCTTGCTTGGGATCTTCTCCTCCCTCCTTGATGGTGGCTCCCCACGAACTAGGGTTTGGGTGGGTGGAAAAGTGGCAAATAGATGTCAAATCAAGGGGTGGGGTTGTTTATATAGATGTGGAGGCTAGGGTTAGATGGATTTCGAGTTTAGGATGAGTAGAGGCCGGTTTAGAGTCCCACATGGGCTATAAAAGAGTTGGGCACGACGTCCCTAGGCCCACTTGACGCGAAACCCAAGAACAAGTCGTAAAACAAAAGGTCAATCTCGGAGTCACGAAATATCGGACAAGTCCGGACAGGACCGGACTAGTCCGAAGTTGTCCAGAGAGAAAATCGGACAAGTCTGGCCTAAAATCGGACAAGTCCGATCTTAGTCAGAAAGGAAAACGGACAAGTCCGCTGGGACACCGGACTAGTCCGGAAAAGTCCAGGGACTTAGCAAATTTTCAAGGATTCATGGAACATCGGACTAGTCCGCACAAGATCGGACAAGTCCGAAGTTTTCCAGGGGCAAATATCGGACTAATCCGCAGCAAAAACGGACAAGTCCGTTTTTAGACAGAGAGAAATCGGACTAGTCCTCAGCAAAACCGGACTAGTCCGCACTTTCCTACATTTTTAAGTGCAGTTTTGTTCCAAATCAATTTTAAACTTGTTCCTCTTGTTATGGGTTAATGTTAAACATGTATATGAGTGTATGCAAGGCATGATGCATGAAAATGGGGGTGTTACAAACTCTGACCAACTTCCCCCCTCTGCCTTGTTCTTTTCTCTCTCGTAAATGATTGGAAAATAACAATGAGCAATGTAACCTATAGAATTTGATTACCCGTTTCAAATCGGCACGTTTCACGTGCTGTTGGCATGTGAGACGTGAAGGTTCGGAATTGTCCCTTTTTGGACAACCTGGGAGTGGATCGAGGGGAGGGGGGCATGGCTTGTGATGAGACACGAGTCTGGATCTAGACGAGATTTTGACAGTATAATCTTGATGTTCTCTGCTGCACCATTTTTGGGCGTGCAGTGGAGAACAACGGGGTTATGCTGCCAAAATTTTGCTTGGATCTGGACTACGCGTGTTGTCATAAGCATGCCCCACTCGACCACTCTTGGGTGGGTTTAGGACCTATCTTCCTAGTTGTAGTGGCCATCACATAATATAAAAATAAACTAAATAATGATTTTTTTGCTTTGAAGGTATAAGCTGAAAAATAGGTGATGAACGTAAGGTGATGTATGATGGATGGAGTTCAGATGGTGTGTACACTTTGTAATGGGCGCAAATCGCAAATGTGTTCACGAGCCAAGCATTTCCTAGTGGTGCTCGTTTTGTGAAGTGTCCGTGTAGCAGGTGCTAGAATTATCGACATTTGGAGTGGTCTGAAATGATGCCGCACCTTTGTAAGCTTGAATTTATGCCAGACTATCTAGTGTGGCGTGAGCATGGAGAGAAGGATCATGCTAGTGAGTCGGACGGAAATGAGAAGGAAGATTGAATGGATGAGATGATGGCGGATGTTGGTCGAGAGTACGAAGAGCAGTCACTGCCAGAGGAGGTGAAGAAGTTTTATAGGCTTCTTGCTGCCGCAGATGAAAAAGTATATGAGGGCACCAATGTGACCATTATGCAGGCAGTCACACAACTTATGGGTTTGAAGTCTATGTTCAATTTTACAAACAATTGCTACAATGGTATCCTGAAGTTGATCAATGATCTCCTTCAGTCAAAACATAAGATGTTGGAAGATATATATCACTCAAAGAAGATTTTGAAAGGTCTGGGCATGAGTTATGAGAAAATTGATGCGTGCAAGAATAATTGCATGGGATTTTGGAAGAAACACGAGAACGATACTCATTGTATGCATTGCAAAAAATCTAGACATGTGAAAGTTTTGAATGATGATGGAGAGGAAATAAGTACAAAGGTACCAGTCAAACAGCGTCGGTACATGCCTATCACGTCCAAGCTTAAACAGTTGTTTCTTTCTCAAGAATCAGCGAAGCAGATGAGGTGGCATTCAGAAGGGATACATGAGAGCAATGACAAAGATATTATGGTGCATCCTTCGGATGGCGCGACATGGCAAGCTCTAGATTGTTTCGATCCGGAAGTTTGGTAAATATCCAAGAAATGTTCGTCTTGGGTTGTCAACATATCGTTTCACTCCTTTAGCACAAGTAACAGTCCATACTCTTGTTGACCTATTTGAAAGAGTTATGGTAAAGTGTAAAGGCATACGACATTCATATGAAATATGAATTTACTTTACGTGCCGCGTATCTATGGTGTATACATGATTTGTTGGCATATGGCATTTGGGATGGTTGATGTGTCCATGGAAAATTGTGTTGCCCCATATGTATGGCTGACACTGATGCCTTCAGGTTGAAGTATGGAAGAAAAGTCAGCTTCTTTGATTGCCATCAATGATTCCTTCCTTCAAATCACCCTTTCAGGAGTGATACACGATCATTCTGAAAAGGAAAAAGTGTTACAGAAGGACCCCCTCGTCGATTGACAAGCGAACAAAAATAGCATGACATGCAAAGTTAAAAGAGTCCGCTGAAGGTGGTTTCGAAGTGTATGGTACAGAACACAACTGAACTCATATTTCTTTTCTTTGGGAGCTACCATATGCGTTTCAAGAGTATGGCAATTCGGGTACATGTCAGGATAGAGTTTGGGAGATCTTCTAGGTAAGTTTGTTTTGATTCTTTCAATTACATTGCATCTTATTTTAGTTGACATTAATTGTTACTTGTATGCAGGGTATGTTTCGTTTGGCGGAGGGTGTGAGTCAAGCATATGCTTGTTCGGTTTTTCATAATGCATCAAAAAGATGTGTCATGGACTCATTCTCTAAGGCACGGATCAAAGCTGTGACCGTATACTACAAAACGGTGATGTTCCAACCCATGACAAACAAGGAAGCAACCAAAATTCACCTAACTAGGGAGGAGTACTTGCGGAGCCATGTGGACTAAATTTGTGCGAATATGGAGGCTTGGGAGTGGTTATGCGGGTATTGGTTCCCAACTGAGTTAAGAAACATTTCTAATAGACACCAAAAAAACTGGAAGAGCAAGCCAGGAAAGCACTTCTTCGGGCCGGATGGTTATGTGTGGCTGGAATAAATGATGATATGAATTCTTACATTCATACTTAGATTGCTTCAATTAATTTTATTGATTAAATTGTTGAATTTTTGTATTGCAGACAGTTGAAACTGGTACGCATCCTAAGTTTTTTGAGGTTTATCTTAAGGGGCACAAAGGTCCAGACCTAAATCGTCCGGAGGTGTTGTGTGGCGAGGCATCAACGCAGAAATTGGTACGTGTAACACCCTCATTTTCATGCATCATGCATTGCATAAGTTCATATGCATGTTTAACATTAATCCACATAAAAAGGAATGAGTTTAAAATGAATTAGAAGCAAAACCGTACTCAAAAGTTCTGAGGAGTGCAGACTAGTCCGTTTTTGGTGCGAACTAGTCCGATTTCTCTCTGACCTCCATCGGACATGTCCGTTTTTGCTGCGGACTAGTTTTGTTCGTCTCTGTAAAATTTTCGGACTTGTCCGGTCCCGTGCAGACTAGTCCGGTATTTGAATTCCTTGAAATTTCGCCAAGTCCCTAGACTTGTCCGAATTTGTCCGGCACCTAGCGGACTTGTCTGTTTTCCTCTCTGACTAAGTTCGAACTTGTTCGATGTATAGTTCAGACTTGTCCGTTTTCTTCTCTGACTAATATCGTACTAGTCCGATCTTGTGCGGACTTGTTGTAACACCCTCATTTTCATCCATCATGCATTGCATACATTCTAATACATGTTTAAAATTAATCCACATAAAAAGAAACAAGTTTAAAACCAATTAGAAACAAAATGCACTTAAGAATTCTAGAAAGTGCGGACTAAATCGATTTTGGTGCGGACTAATCTGATTTCTCTCTAAATTCGAACGGACTTGTCCGTTTTTCTGCGGACTAGTCTATTTTTCTCTCTGGACACTTTTGGACTCGTCTGGTCCTATGCGAACTATTCCGGTGTTCTAATTCCTTGGAAAATTTGCTAAGTCCCTGGACTTGTTCGGACTAGCCCGGTATTCCAGCGGACTTGTCCATTTTTCCCTCTGACTAAAGTCGGACTTGTCCGATTTTTGCCAGACTTGTCTGTTTTTCTCCTCTGGATAAGTTTGGACTTGTCCGATGTCTAGTCCGGACTTGTAAGATTTCTCTCTGTCCAACTTCGGACTAGTCCGACCCTTTTCGGACTTGTCCGATAAATCGCGACTCCGAGTTGATCTTTTATTTCATGACTTGTTTCTTGGATTTTACGTTAAGTGGGCCTAGAGACGTCGTGCCTAACTATTTTAGAGCCCATGTGAGACTCCAAACCGGCCCCTACTTATCTCAAACTCGAAATCCATCTAACCCTAGCCTCCACTTCTATATAAACAACCCTAACCCTTGGCTTGACATCTATTTGCCACTTTTCCACCTCACCCAAACCCTAGCTCGTGAGTAGCCGCCATCAAGGAGGGAGAAGGAGATCTAGAGCAAGGAGAAGAAAAGGAGGAAACAAAAGAGGATCAAGATCTCCATCAACTTTGCGTTCTTCATCAACAATCCACCATCAAGCTCTTCATCAACCCTAGATCATCAAAATCCAAGTGTTACCTCCAAGATCCTTGATTTATTGGAGTTCTAAACAGTAATATGCTGTTCTCGCGCAGTGCGGACTTGTCCGGTCCCTAGCGGACTAGTCCGATTTTCCTGGTTAATTTCTGTTGAATAATTCTAAGTTAGATCGAATCCACCCCACCTGTATAAACTTGTTAAAATCTATTATAACTAGTTAGTGATCATTAAAAGCAACTCATTAACAAGTTCCACCTTGCATTTGCATTAACCATGCATGTCATGTCATCTTGAGTAATGTTTGTGCACTTTTTGATTGTGTTTCTTGTCTTGTATATTTATTGTGCGGATTAGACTGATTTGTGCTAGAGAGTGCCGCAGAGGATCTACAACACCAAGAGTTTGAAGGCTTTGACCCGAACCAATTCCAAGAGCAAGGCAAGTGTCCTTGAACATATTGATCTTGTTTCTAAAATAAATGTTTTGTTTGCAAAATTGCATGCTTGTTTCAATTTGATGGGAATCCTATGATAGGAAGTTTACTAGCTTTGTTTAACCACCCTTGTCACCTGGAATACATGGCAGAGAGTCAGGAAGGGCTTTTTACCTTTTTGCTTTGCTTAATTAATTGGGATGGGAAAACAACTACACTATTTAATTATGCATTAATGAGATTATGATTAATATGAACTGGTTAATATGATATGGTAATGGGTGATCTAAGAAAGCTGGTATGTGGATGGGTCGGATGTTATGGTGGTTTGCTTGCTTTAGATCTAAGGACCAGTTTGTGGAGCGACCATCCAGGATTCATAGTGCCACCACGGGGCCAATTATGGGTGCGGCGTAGCTGATTAATTAGGGCTTTGCTAGTGCTATTTGGACCATTAAGGATGCTCGGGGAAGGGGTAGTCAGATTGGGTTTGTTGATGATTGGTGGGACTACCCTGGGATCCGAGTGGCTCAAGAGGGGGCCCTTGATTGAAGATGTGCTCAGTTGGAGGCATCGCCACCGGTGAAATCTCAGTGGGGTCTAAATAGGCTAGTAATCCCTTTGTAAAGGCTATTTTGTGATCTCTTGGTCATACACCTATGGTAGTATTTTGGCATAATGGAGGTTTTCTTTAGTCGCCGACGGGTGAGGAAATAACAAACACGTGGGTAAAGTGGTACAAACTTTGCAGAGTATTAAAACTATCATGATAGCCGTGCTCCCGGTTATGAGCGAGCTGGACCCTCACATGATTAGGGGAAACTTAGGATGGTTTGGTAATGGTTATGGTTATGAATTAATTTCTGGTATTGGATATGGTTAATGGTAATGGTGAAATCTGGTATAATGGTGATGGATATGGAATATAAACTTGTACTATGTTAATAATAATGGTTTATGATGGGGTTTACTTCACAAACATATAAGATATTGCTTTACAAATGTTTTAATGTACTTTTCAGCACTTAGCCATTGTTATATTCGTCAATTGAATTAGCTACATGTCATACTTTCCACACTTGCTGAGTATGACATGTACTAACCTTTGCAATTCTTCCACCAACAGTTGCACGTCAGGATTGTGAGTTTAACGATGATAATGCAGAGTTCTAGGCCGTGTCTACCATCAGCTTTGCCTGTTGAGTGTTGGAGTTGCGCTATACCCTTTGCTTATGCCCTTATTTGCTTAGTTTGCTCAGTTTATTTATTTCTGCTGCATTAGTTGAACTTGTCATTAATATTCATTAGAGCTTGTATTCGAGGATAATATGAATTCTGTAATAAAAGTACTTAATTAATCTTGTTCTGTGGTAATTTTCTGTATACTCTTTTGTGATTGCACCCGTGTATGTGTGTTGAACATCCTGGGCACAGATATGCATTCACTTGGTTCATTTTCGGAACCGGGTGTCACACTTGTCTGGTGATCGCGATTCTGAGTTGAGCTTTTGTTTCACGACGTGTTTTTGGGTTTTACTTTAGGTGGGCCTAAGGACGTCGTGTCTAACCCCTTTTGGAGCCCATGTGGGACCCCACACCGGCCTCCACCCACCCCAAACTCGAAATCCATCAAACCCTAGCCCTCCACCATTCTATAAACAGCCCCACCCCTTGACTTTACATCCTTTTGCCTCAATTGAAAGACCACAAACTCTAGTTCTTGGATAGCCGCTGCCAAGGAGGGATAAGGAGAACCCAAGCAAGAAGAAGAAGAGAAGGAAACGAAAGAGAATCAAGTGATCAAGATCTCCATCAAGTTTTCATTCTTCATCAACAATTCACCTTCAAGTTCTTCATCAACCCTAGACCGTCAAGATCCAAGTGTTGCCTCCAAAACCCTTGGTTCATTGGAATTCTAGACACCTGGTATACCTTATACTTCCTCTTCCTCACGTGAATTCAACCCCTTTTCTCCAAATTCACATCGATCTAGAAAACCCTAGCTTGTTGTTTCTCCGAAGGGCGGACTAGTACGACCCTACAACGGACTAGTCTAATCTGGCTAACTGTTTTCTACTGAATTAAATCTAAATTGAGTTGAATCAACTTCAAACCTGTCCAAACTTGTTAAAACCATTAGAATTAGTTAGTAAACATCATTAACAACTCATTAACTAGTTTTGTTTTGCATTTGCATTGATCATGCATGTCATGATATATTGAGTAATATATGTGCACTTATTGATTGTAATTCTTGTCTTGTATGTTTATTGCGCGCTTTAGACAGATTTGCGCTAGAGGGTGTTGCGGAGGACCTCCAATACCAGAACTTTGAAGACTTTGACCCTAATCAAGCCCAAGAGCAAGGCAATTGTCCTTGAACATATTGATATTGTTTTACAATAAATGTGTTGTTTGTAAAACTGCATTGCTTGTGTCAAATTGATGGGAAACCCAAGATAGGAGTTTACTAGCTTTGTTTAACCACCCTTATCACCTGGAATACATGGCAGAGTCGGGAAGGTTTTTTTTTACCTTTTTGCTTCGCTTAATTAATTGGGATGGGAAAACAACTATACCATTTAATTATGCATTAATGAGATTATAGTTAATATGATATGGTGATGGGTTATCTAAGCAAGCATGGTATGTGGATTGGGTTGGATGCTATGGTGGTTTCGCTTGCTTTAGATCTAAGGATCGGTTCATGCGAGAATAAGACAGGACAACAGTGCCACCACGAGGCCAAGTATGGGTGCGGCGTAGCTGATTAACTAGGGTATTGCTAGTATTGAGTGGATCATTTGACGCACCAGGGAAGGGGAGTCGGATTGGGTTTTGATTTGAGGCGGGACTCCCTGGGATCCGAATGGCACAAGAGGGGGCCCTTGGTTGAAGATGTGCTCAGTGGGAGACATCGCCACCGGTGAAACCTCAGTGGGTCCATACATGCTAGTAGTCCCTTTGTAAATGCTATTTTGTGATCTCTTGGCCACACACCTAAGTTAAGTGTGAGATGACATAATTGATATTCCATAGTCATCGAAAGGTGATAAAATCACAAACACGTGGGTAAAGTGGTACAACCTCTGCAGAGTGTCTCAAAAACTATCATGATAGCCGTGCTCCCGGTCAAGAGCACCTGGACAACTTCCATGATTAGAAGGAAATTGGGATTTTATATGGTTTGGTTATGGTTTTGGAATTGGGATGGTTTGGTACTGGTTATGGTTGATAATATGATTATGGCTGGTTGTGGATTGAATTATGGCATTGGATACGGTTAATGCTAATGGTGAAATCTGGTATAATGGTGATGGATATGGAATATGGACTTGTACTATGTTAATCATCATGGTTTATGATGGGTTTACTTCACATACATATAATATATATTGCTTTTCAAATGTTTTACTGTACTTTTCAGCACTTAGCCTTTATTACTGTCGTCATTTGAATCAGCTACATGTCATACTTTCCACACTTGCTGAGTACGACATGTACTCACCCTTGCAATTCCTCCACCAATAGTTGCAGGTTAGGATTGGGAGTATAACGACGTTAATGAGGAGTCCTAGGTTGTGTGCTGCCGTCAGCTTGCCTGTGGTGTTGATTGGAGCTGCGCCATATACCCTTTTGCTTAGCTGCTTAGTTGCTTTATTTAGTTAATTCCGCTGCAATAGTTCAAATTTGTTATTAATATTCATTAGAGCTTGAATTTGAGGATATTATGAATTGTGTAATAAAAGTACTTAATTAATCTTGTTATGTGGTGATTTTCTGTATATCCTTTTGTGAATGCACTCATGTATGTGTGTTGAATGTCTTGGGCACACATATGCGTCCACTTGGTTCATTTTTGGAACTGGGTGTCACAAATTGGTATCAGAGCCACAGGTTGACCGTAGGACGTAGCCTAGATAGAATGGACACTTTAGAGCACATAGGAGCACACATGAATCGATGAGTTTTTGCTTGGTGTGCTATTTGCTATGTATTGTTGCTTGTGTGCTTAGTAGAGGATTTTGGAATGCTTTAGCATTGCCATGTCCATATGGGCTAGTATAGGTAGTTGCTTAGTTTCATATTCCTTGATGCATATAGTTGGGGATGTTTTCTAAATTTTTATCTCTTGCTTTTCTTCAGATGGTGAGGACTCGCAACCAGAGGGATGGCAATAATGAGGAGAGCAATGGAGCACCATAGAACAACAATGGACAAGGACCTGCTCAGGGAGCTATCAATAATGAGCAGCTATTGACTATGCAAAACTAGCTTATGCAGACCATGATACAGACTATGGGACAACTGTAGGCTAGCAACAACAACAATCAGCCTCACATGCCTCCACCACCACCCCCACCACCTCATAAACGATTGGGGGAGTTCATGAGAACAAGGCCGCCGACCTTTGCTCAAGCTGCTGACCCTGTGGATTCTGTCGGATGCTGGCTGGTTCTAGCATTTCCCCCGGTACTACTGTCAATAGCCCGTGGAGTTTCTTAGTTCGGTTAGGGTGCACGGAGATTCTGAACAAGATAGTGACTTGACACAAGGATTTACATGGTTTGGGTCACCTGAGCGTAATACCCTACTCCACGGGTGTGTTGTTGTTGTTGTATTGAGTGTATGAGAGTCTGAGAGCGCCAGTCAGAGAGACCAAAGACCCCCGAGCGCGAGCCTCAGACCAGAATGAAACCAGCCCCCCCTCTTTGTCTATCGCTCAGCCAATCCTTTTATAGTACAAGGGCTGGCCGTTACATCGTTAGCCTGGCCCGACATGTGGCCCTGGCGGTTATTGATGCCTAATACACAGTTTAATGTACTCAATTCCCCTTAATAGCGTGGTAACACGCCTTAATGGTGGCGTTACTAGTATTAAGGGTCATCTGACCGTGTGTCATTAAGGTTGCATTAATGACACATAATCAGGTCTTGAAGCCTTAAATGTCCCTTGAAGGTCCGAGTCGTTAGAGGTCCACCAAACTGCGTGTTGAGGCTGAAGGTTCGGCAGTTGGACGCATGGCAACTTCGGAGCTTACCGTCTTGGACGAGTAGATCCAGTGCCATTGTACACGTGTCGGTATTGGAGCTTCCCTCTGTCGGGGGTTAGGTCCAGGGGTGCCACATAGGTATCCAGTCTGGAGCATTCCCATGTATGGATTGTAGCTCCGGTTTTATGATACATGTGGCGGCACTGGGACTAACCATATGGGGGGGGGGCAGGTCCGGTTACGAGTAACATGTGGGGCCTTCGGAGGTCTTCAACTCAGATAGGTGGAGTTCCCTTGCACTCTTTGCAGTTCTAAGGGGTATCCGATACACAAGGTACCGACAATGGCCCTCGAGCCCACCTCTGGGAGAGACCCTTTGGATTAAGTCATTCTACCGGAGGTGGGTCCATCTTTCGATTTCTGCGCCGTGTCTTCAAGGGTTTTTGGATGTACTATTGAGGTGATAGTTCATAGTTAAACCATCGCCGCGTAGCATCTTCTGGACGTGGCAGGTGAGATTTGCGCGTGCGGATCTCACGCAATTCAAGGTCAACGGTTCGCAATACGAAAACCGTATCGGTTCTGCGCACCCTGTCAGGCCGCCGCCCTTGGGTTTCCCACCACTCATCATGATAACTATTCACCTTGGGTAAGGACCTCGATCTCTTCGTCGGGGTGGCCCCAGGTCCACACATCATTGACGGGGTGGATTTTTGAAAAGTGCTTTTGATCTCATTGCGGTTTCCATCCAAGCGTCGCAGAGGCTTACTTAAGATGGAAAGTGCGCACGGGTTGAAGACTCTTTACGCCTTTGATCATCTTTGTGCTCAGAGCCTCTCAACCTCCGCCTAACTTTCCATCCTTTGCTCCAATTTGCCGCGACGGGGTTGGGTCTCCGCAAGAGCCGTCTCACGAGTGATGACGATCTGAAGAAGGTACGGACCTACATGGGGTGGTCCAGCGACTCCTTCAACCATCTGGTCCGTGCCGGCCAACTCCCGTTCAAGAAGAAACGCGGCGGCAACATGGTGTACTTCTCTGCATACGCCATGGTGGGGCTGATCCCACCTTTCTCAACTTTACTCTTGATGCTGTTAGACTTCTATGGTCTGCAGTTGTACCACCTTGACCCCCATTCTATTCTTCTCGTGTCAACATTTGTCCACTTCTGCGAGATGTGGGTGGGTATCCCCCCTGCATCGAGCTTTTCCGTACCTTCTTCACCATCCACACCACCGACAAGAGTTTCAAGTATCTTGGCTTCTACTATTTTGTGAATCGCAAGAAATGCCTCTACAAGTATTTGAGGTCGTTTCCTTTCGTCAAGTGGGACGACTGTAAGAAGGATTGGATTATCGTCACGGCAGAGGAGCACGAGAAGTTGGAGCCGCCTGAAGGTCTTCCCAATGTTGACACTGACGCATGGAGTGTGGTTTTGGTGCTGTCAGAGGCCTTCAACCCTGCCTTGACCAGGATCCGCGAATGTGTGGAAGGAGGGGTGACCCCTTAGATGGTCTTCTGCAACTTCCTGGTCAACAGGTGGGCTCCGCTGAATAAGAGGGAGAAGTTCGCCTGGGCCCTCAACAGCGTGATGGATGATGACCGGATTGAAACCGGTCTGAGGTCCAATTTGTACGGCGCTGCTTTGGAGCTTCATCTCAAGAAGTTCCAGCATGGCATTGACATCGAGGGTTATGACTTAACTTCGCCGACGGCTTTCCTCCCTCTGAACATGGAGGCAAAGTTTAGCAGGGAGCTCCGGAGGAGCATGCCGGTGCTTGACGACCTCGGTGAGGTAGAGAGGCGTCCGACCACTAGATTGGTGATCCCCGGAGCTTCCAAGGGTGGTCCCGCTTCCGCCCCGAGCCAAAGAGTTGAAGACATAGGCAAGGGTAAAGAGCTCACTGAACCTTCCGACTGGAAGAGGAAGCTGATACGTGCTGATGGAAGCTCCGTGAGGCCAGCTCCATCTGCCTCAGTCCCTTCTCCCTCAGCGCAGGAGGTCTTCGACTATGACACCAACTCCAGCATTGGCGTCTCCCCGGAACGCCAGGTCTGACCAGGTGACTCCGGCACTAGGGCCAGCTAAGGGCTCTAGGTCCGAGGGTCCTTCTCAGTCGGGGGGGGGGGGGGGGGGGGACCAAGACATCGCTGACGGCGACAGCAAGCTCCGAAGAGCCTTCTGGAGTTACTACACCAGTTGTGATTGGGTCCAACTCTGAGCGTCTGACGAAGAGGTTCTGCGCTAGCTTGAGCGGAAGCCTTCCAAGGTAAATTTGCTTTTTAACCTCAGTTTGTTATTTTTATTGTAACCATATTTTGAGTTTCTTTATCCTTCAACCATAGGGTATCCAATAAAGGGGCTGAAGCTCCAGTTCTTGTGACAGCAGCTGATGTTGTGCAGGCGGAAGCTCCGGCTCCAATTCCAGTGCCGCCCTAGGTGGTGGCTGAGGTCACGGCAGCTTCGGCGCCAGCTGTTGTGGTTCTGGACCTCGACGCACCTCCCGTGGTAGCGCCGGACCATGGGAATGAAGATGTACCAGCGGCACCAGCTCTGGAGGTTGGAGCTCCGGTTTTGGATGCTGTGATGATGGACGCTCCGGCCTTAGAGCCGGATGTAGCTGAAGTTCCAGCCTTCGAGCCGGATGTTACTGAAGCCCCGGCGACGGATCCGGCGGTTCATGAAGTTCCGGTCCCTGAGCCGGTTGTCGTGGAGGTGCCAGCACCCGAACTGGTGGAGGTTGAAGCACCGGTGCTTGAACCGGCAGTGGAGGAAGCACAAGCATCGGAGCCGGAGATGGCCTCAGCTCTAGCTGGGTCTTCACTGCCTGCTCCAGAGGTGATAGTTCTGGAGGTGCCAGGACGGAGCGGCTGGTCCTCTGCCTGAGGGGCCAGTTGGTGATGACCTGGCGGCAGGACCTTCGGGGCTGACTTCGGAGGTAGAAACTCCTGTTGCAGGACCTACCTCGGCGATGACCGAGGCACTCCCGGAGAGCAGGCCTGGTGCCGCAGAAGCTCAGGGGGCCGCTCTTGTAGAGTGGGACCCAATTTTTGTTTTGGGGAACCCACTGGAGTCAGTGGAGAGGACCCCGGCAGGTTCGAAGCCAATCCCCCTGTAGCTATCTATCGACAATTCTTGCTCCAACCTTCGTCAGGTCCAACTTGCATTTTATCATGACAGTAAGGCCTCGTCAAGCACCGAGAGGGTCTTGACGAGCAAGAGAAAAAGCTCGGAGAGGAAGAGCAAAAAATCCTGGAGCTGAGGGATGACCTCATGAAGAGGGAGGAGGAGCTCGCCCAAAGGCTGGCTTTGAGTGACAAAAGCCTTGCAGAGCGCACCAAAAAGATGGAGGAGCTATGCAAGAGCGAATAGGAGAAGGCCTGGCAGCGGGGACAGGACCTTACCAAAAGGGAGGTTGAAGTCGCTGCCAGGGAGAAGAAGGTGCGAGGCCGGGAGAAAGACCTAGTTGACCGCCGGAACCGGATTCACGTCCGAGAGAAGGAGCTTGCCGACCTTGAAAAGCAAGTTGTTGAGAGTATCCAGCAGCACGCCAAAGAGGTCGAGCGTCTTGCCTGGGAGGGTTCGGAGCTTGAGGCGGCCCGGAGGTCTTTGGAGGAGATTCGGGGCTTAAGGGTTGCGGAGTCCCAACAAGTATGGGACTTCTTGGGCAAAGCCAATGTCATACTGACGCCGCTGGGCTTTAGTCCCGTGCGTCTAGACAATTCAGAGCTGGACCTGGACCATGCTTTGGAAGCGCTGAGCTCGGTTGGCAACAAACTCAGCACGATGGGCGATGTCATCGCGGATCAGTTGGAAACTGAAGGACAATCCCTGACGAAGAACGTCGCGGAATACATGCTGACGTGCTACACAAGTCGGGATCCTCACTTCCCACTAAACCCGGTGCTTGAAGGTCCCATCGACGGAGAGGGAGACACCGCCAAGACCAGCGTGTCGGAGGTTGCCCAGAAGGTCTCCTCGTTCTTCCATAGAACTTAGGACTTTCTCCTTTTAGCTCCCACTTGTATCTTCTCTTCTTTTCTCCAATTTTGTAATCTCTTGTCTTCAGATGAATGAAATCCAAAAAATTTATGAATTTATTTTTTTGTCTTCAACCTTTGTCTTACTCGCCCCCCTGGTAGATGTACACAATCTGATTGCAAACATGTACCAAAAGGATGTAGCATTTTGTTGAAGACTTGAGTGCCTCGAACTTGTAGAGTATAGGTCCGAATTTTTGTTGCGTCGACAGCAGGGGCCCCCTGGGGTTGTCGAAGCTTAGTAGTTCTGACATTGACCACCATGAACACGTAGAGCATCGACGGTCGGCCCTCTAGGGTTGTCAGAGCTTAGTAGCTTCGGTAGCGACCACCGTCAACACGTAGAGCGTCGACAGCAGACCCCATTGGGGTGTCCTTCTACCATCTTTTCTTCAATTCCTTTTATTTCTTCACGTTGACGGCTGGCCCCATGGATTTGATAGCTCCAGTGATGCCCACTGTCAATGTTTAAAACATTGACGGCGAGCCCCCTTAGGGGATGTTGAAGATTTGATAGCTCCAACCTTATCCACCATCATCATGGGATTTTCATTTTTCTTGCACACTGAAGTCAAGAAAAACAGTAAAATCCATTTCTTATCTATAACTCATTTGCAACTTACTATTCCCATATGAAATTTTAGGTCGACAGCAATTCTATATACAATCAAGTGCGTTTGTTAATTTTCTCCAGGTCCAATCGTTTTCTGGACTCACCTTACTTAGGCCTGCCGGGGTGTAGATAGAGTGGCGTACTTAGGGTGCAGGACGAGGCTAAGTCGATAGCACACTTCGGACCTAGATTGGCTTGGCGTTCAGGCGAGTAGGCCATTCAACGATGTTAAGACCCGAAAGAAATAACAATGCAACTTGAATTATATATGAATTGTTCGAGCTAAAGCTTCTTAAGAATTGCACAACTTTGTTATAGACAAGAAAGAGAAAAATAAAAAAGAATGAGCCTGTACAAAATAAATGCACGTGGAGTCTGTTTTCACATATCGATGTCTTTCATTATAGGTTCGGGGTATAGGGGAGACAAGTACACTCTTAGGGTACGGAACCAAGCTAAGTGTGTTACATTTCTTGTTCGACCCAGGGTAGCTAGCTACACTTTTAGTTCTGAGACTATGTCAAGTGTTGCTTGAACTTTGCGGACCTTCCTGGAAAGGTCCGACTGTCCTCCCGGAGGAGCTACCCATCTCTGTACAATGACGCTATAATATACATCATATGTAATTACAAACACACCTCTGTGATATTAAGCGTAAAACTTACGGAGGTGCTCAATGTCCAAGGATTAGGGAGCGGTGTCCCATCCTCGATTTCCAAGCGAATGCATCCAGGACGTGATACTTTGATCACTCGAAAGGGTCCTTACCAGCTGGGGGAAAGTTTGTTTAACCCTTCTCGAGTTGGTATTCTCCGTAGCACCAGATCGCCTTCCTCGAGCTGTCGGCTATGCACATGCCTTTGGTGATAACGCCGGAGCGCTTGGCGGTATTGTGCATTTCGAACAGCTGCTCGACAACTTCCCTCTTCAACGAGGTCAAGGTCTTCACGCCGGAGCTAGTCCTACGTGGCTGCGTCGAATGTCCGGACCCGAAGTGACCCCAAGGTGATTTCCTGAGGAAGGACTGCTTCAGCTCCGTACAACAGGAAGAAGGGTGTCTCTTCGATTGACCGATTTCGAGTTGTCCTATTTGCCCACAAGGTGGGCGGAAGCTCTTCAATCCAGCTGGCTCCATGTTTTTTCAAGCGCTCATATGTGCGCGTCTTGAGTCCTTTTAGAATTTCTGCATCTACTCTCTCAGCTTGGCCATTGCTTGCCAGGTAAGCTACAAAAGCGTAGCTGACTTGAATGCCGTGGTCTTCGCAATATCCTTGGAATGCAGAACTTGTGAATTGGGTCCCATTGTCAGTTATGATCTTGTTTGGGACTCCAAATCTGCATACTAGGGACTGCAAGAACTTGATAGCTGATTGCTTATTTATTGTCACAACTGGAGTTGCTTCCGGCCACTTAGTGAACTTGTCGATGGCGACATACAGGTACTTGTAACCTCTGACGACTTTAGGGAAAGGTCCCAAGATATCCATACCCCACACAGCGAATGGCCATGTCGGAGGTATCATTTGTAGTGGTTGAGCTGGTGTGTGAATTTGCTTCGCATGGAACTGGCATGCTTCACATTTCTTCACTAGCTCGGTTGCATCTTGGAGTGCTGTAGGCCAGTAAAAACCATGCCAGAAGGCTTTACTGACCAACTTGCGGGAAGACGTGTGGTTCCCACACTAGCCTCCATGGATTTCCGCAAGGAGCTCGCGACCTTCTTCCCTTGTAATGCACCGCATTAGGACGCCGTTGGCACCACGCTGGTATAGATCCCCTTCTACCAGTGTGTATCTTTTAGCCAATCTGACTATCCGGTCAGCAGATACATTGTCTTCAGGAAGTATGTTGTCTTTCAAGTAGCTCCGGATCTCCGAGATCCATGCATCGGAGCTAACTTGAGCTTCTGAGTCTTGCGTGCTGGGTTGCTCGGAGCTTCCTGCAGCACCTACGACCCTTGATGGACGCCATGGTAACAGGGTCATCAGGACCGCTAGCTTCGGGGTGCTGGTCTCGCCCCCTTTGCTCAGTTCGGCAGGCTGAGCTGTTGGTCTTGACAATCTCCAGACGAAGGTTCCGTTGGGAGCCGGAGCTCCGGTTGAAGCTTTCGTTGAGAGTTCATCAGCTTCAGTGTTGTTGAGATGCTAGACATGGCAAAGATCCAGGACTTTGAAATCCTTCTGAAGCTTCTGGACTTCAAGAAGATATACAACTAGTTGGGGGTTGTTGCAGCAGCATTCACCTTTGACTTATTTTATAATGAGCTGCGAATCACCCTTTACCAACAGCTACTTGACACCATATGATAGTGCCACCTTGAGCCCATAGATTAGTGCTTCATACTCTGCCATGTTGTTGGTCGCCTTGAAGTCAAGGTGAACCATGTATTTGACCTTCTCCCCGGTCGGAGCAAGGAGAAGGATTCCAGCTCTGGCCCCCTGCTTCTGCATGGAGCCATCGAAGTAGAGAATCCAGTGAGGCTCAGTGAAGACTGGAACCTTGGGTTCTGGTTTCTGCTCACTGGGGCCCCCAGGATTTGATGGAGAGGGGGTTCATTCTGCCACAAAGTCTGCTAATGCTTGACTCTCGATCGCTTGTCTTGGGACGAATTCAAGATCGAAGTCGGCCAATTCTACTGCCCACTTTGCAATGTTCCCAGTAGAGTTGGGGTTATGCAAGATTGCACGCAGTGGAAAAGAGGTTACCACTCAAATCTTGTGAGCTTGGAAGTAGTGATGAAGCTTCCTAGAGGCGATAAGAACTGCGTAGAGCAGTTTATGCACCTCTAGGTACCGAGTCTTTGCATCGTGAAGTACTTCACTTATGAAGTATACTGGGCGCTGAACTGTCCGGAACCTCCCGGAGGGGCCCGGAGCTTCCTCCTCATCAACCCAGACCCTCCTGGAGGGGTGAAGACCTTTTTCGGGGACCTCACGGTTCTTTATAGAGGAACCCGGAGCTTCTTTTGAAGTGACCCGGACCCTCCTGAAAGGATCTGGATCTTTTTGTTCAGCAACAATAACTCCTTCATTTGAAGGAGGTTCCTCTGACTTCTCATCTTGAGGATCCGAGTCTGGGGTCTGGGACCCAGACTCGCCTTCAGGTAGCTCTGGACCTTCCTGGAGGGGTCTGGATTCCTGAACTAGGGATGGTTCTGGTCTTTCTGCAACCAGGACCATGCTGACAACTTCGTCAGTTGCTGAAATGTAAAGCAGAAGTGGCTCACCAGGATTCGGAGCTACCAAAATTGGTAGAGTGGTGAGGAGCTGCTTCAGCTCTTGGAATGCCTTTTTTGCTTCTTCAGACCATTGGAATGGTTCAGACTTCCTAAATAGTTTGAATAAGGGTAGTGCCCGTTCCGCTAGTCTTGAGATGAACCGACTGAGGGCAGCTAGACACCTAGTCAGCTTCTAGACATCCTTGATGCGGGCTGGTGGTCGCATGTCTTTAATAGCTTTAATCTTCGCCGGATTCGCCTCTATTCCTCGGTGGTTCACCAATAATCCAAGAAGCTTTCCGGAGCTAACCCCAAAGACACACTTGTCTGGGTTCAGCTTTGTGCGTGTTATTCGCAACTTGTCGAAGAAAGCTTGCAAGGTGTCAAGAAATGACTCCTTGTTCTTGGTCTTGACGACGATGTCATCGACGTACACTTCCAGTACATCTCTAATGAGCTCTCTAAAAGTTTTGTACATAGCTCGCACAAATGTTGAAGCAGTGTTTTTGAGACCGAATGGCATGGCAGTGTAACAATATAATCCATCTACTGTGATGAAGGCAGTATGCTCTTCATCTTCCCTAGACATCCTGATTTGATGATACCCAAAATATGCGTCTAGGAAACACAGTAATTCACACCCGGAGGTGGAATCTACTATCTGTTCTATTCTAGGTAGTGGAAATGGATCCTTTGGGCATGCCTTATTCAGTGTTGTGTAGTCGATACACATCCGAAGCTTCCCACCAGCCTTTGGTACAACGACTGGATTTGCCAGCCATTTTGGGTGGAAGACTTCCTAGATAAATCCAGCTTCGAGCAACTTCTTCACTTCTTGACATATGAAGTTTTGTTGCTCTACTGATTGCTTCTGAGGCTTCTAATGTACAGGCCGAGCGTCAGGATAAATTTTCAGATTGTGCTCAATCACCTCCCTAGGGATCCCAGGCATTTGTGACGGTTGCCAGGCAAACACATCGACATTAGCCCAGAGGAAAGTGATGAGCGCGAGTTCATATTTGTTGTTCAGACCTCCCGGTATACGGGTGGTCTGAGCAGCGTTGGAACCAATTTGGACGACTTTGATGGGAATGTCGGTGTCGCCGCTTGGTTGCACGCGAGGTACAGAGGTTGAGCCTCGATGATGAATGCTCGGGGGCTTCAGAGCTTGCTCCTTTCCAGATTCTTCCTCCTGCACTGTAGCAAGCGCGTGGAGTTCTTCCAAAGCCGTAACTCCAGTGGTGCGATCTCTGCGGATTCGGAGAACGCGTGAGGGTGTTAGCATCTTCAACACCAAGTAGCTATAATGAGCAGCAACCATGAATTTGTATAAAGCTGGCCTGCCCAAAATGGCGTTGAATGGCAAGTTGATCTGTGCCACGTCGAAGACCAACTTCTCAGTCCTGTAATTCTCCCAAGTTCCGAAGGTCACCTGGAGAGTAATGGCACCGAGTGGGGTTATGGCCCCCAGACCTACTCCTGAGAAAGGTCGGGAGGGGCGAAGATCCGAAGGTCGGAGCTGAAGCTTGACGAAGGCTTCGAAGCTTATGAGGTTCAGCCCCGAACCTTCGTCCACCATTACATGGTGGAGATGGATGTTATTGATGGTTGGAGATACCATCAATGGAAGTTGGCCAGCTCCGATCATGTTCTGAGGGCAGTTCGAAGCATCAAAGGTGATGGCAGTATCCATCCACTTCTGATGGGGCTCCGCCCTGGCGGTGGGAGCTATAGAGGCCATGTCCCGCCAAATTTTCTTGAGGACGCGGCGGGAAGTGATGTCCCACGAACCACCAAAGATGGTGTTCATGGTCTTCCAATGCTCGTTGTCGAAGACGTCAGAGTCGTCGTCAATGGAGGTGTAAACAGCCTTCAAGACCTTTTTGGGGTCCTAAAAGCCTAACTCCTCTTAAGCCGGAGCTTCGTTGATTTTTTGTTTTCCTTCCCTTTGACGGAAGGGAGCCTCTTCCCGACGCTTGTTGTAACGCTCGGCAAGGTTCCGGACCTCTCGGCAGTCTTCCAGGTTGTTCCTGTCCGTCTTGTGTATGGGACACCACATCTTGGAGCTGCCACCGTCTTCAGACGATGGCCGAGGTCGTTTCTCAGGGTGTGGCCCCCAGCCTCCCGGAGCTGCGGCAGCTGCAGTAGTAGGTGTATCGACCGACGGTTTTTTCTTGCCGTTGGACCTTTTCTTCTTCTTACCACTCCCAGATGTAGTGGTTTCACCCTTGGAGGACTTTTTGTTGGCCTCCGGAGGTGGCTTAGAGTGCATTTCTCGGCCCTCCGCAGCCTTGGCACACTTGTCTACCAAGCTGAAGAGTTCCGTGACGCTAGTGACTTCCCTGGTCGCTAGCTTCTCCAGCATTTTCTTATCTCGAACGTCCTGCCTGAATGCTACAATAACAGAAGCGCTTGAGATAGAAGGAATGGTATTTCGTACCTGGGAGAACCTCTGAATGAAGGATCGCAAGGACTCTCCCTCTTTTTGCTTAACAGCAAAAAGATCCAGTTTCGTGCCTG
Source organism: Tuctoria greenei (assembly GCA_036927565.1). Taxonomy (NCBI): domain Eukaryota; kingdom Viridiplantae; phylum Streptophyta; class Magnoliopsida; order Poales; family Poaceae; genus Tuctoria; species Tuctoria greenei. The sequence continues at coordinate 200,355,340 of JAYESD010000008.1, read as the reverse complement.
GTCAGGTGTATGAGCTCCCGAAATTGGCGATGAACTGTTGGCACAACTCCGCCCAACTGTTGATGGAGTCAGGCGGAAGGCTCATGAACCAAGACCTGGCGGTCCCAGTCAAAGCCACAGGGAAATAATTGGCCATCACGGCCTCATTTTCCTTAGCAGCAAGGATAGCGGTGGAGTAGATTTGAAGAAATTCGGCGGGGTTTACAGTCCCGTAAAATTTCTCAGGCAAGTGAGGCCGGAACTTCTGCGACCGTCTGACCATGCGTAGCTGCATGGCCAAGGCAGAACAGCCTCCTCCTACTCCCTCAGGAGCAGGACTGTCCCGAGCCTCTCGCCTCTCACGAGCACGCTTGATGTGGACGCGGTCGTCCTGTTGCTGGTAACGACGATCGAGCTCCGCTCGGAGGTCGTGAGTCGAAAGCCTTGTTACCGTGTGAGTACGTCGCTCCTCAGAAGGCAGCGACGTCCCCTGTTGAGATGCAACACGCCTCCTCCTGTGCTGCGAAGCTTGCGGACCGAGTCTACCCAACAAGGTTCGACGCTGCGATGGGGCCCGCCCCAAGGGGGGAGGACCTTGACTACTGATGCTATCGGCTGCTGCTGCAACCAGATGATACACATTAGCTCTTCATTGCTCCATCGCACCCTGGGGTGCTCCTGGAGGCGGTGGACGTTGGAGAAGAGAACGCACAGCAATAAGCGCGTGTTCGGGGTTGTTGTTCGCTGATGAAGTGATCGACACAGACGCCCCATCTCGATGTCCGGGTTGATTTACCGGAGCGGACGGTGGCGGCGGTGGTATGACTCCTGCTGGGACTACATCACCTGCTGGCTGCTGCATGTTGGAGGGATTGCCTCCAGCAGGTTGCTCAACGTGGTTACCGTTGGATGATACAGCAGCAGAATTCACTACCATCTTGGAATCTCAAGCACCCCCTTACCTGGCGCGCCAAATGTCGGATGCTGGTTCCGGCATTTCCCCCGGTACTACTATCAATAGCCCGTGGAGTTTCTTAGTTCGGTTAGGGTGCACGGAGATTCTGAACAAGATAGTGACCTGACACAAGGATTTACGTGGTTCGAGCCGCCTGAGCGTAATACCCTACTCCACGGGTGTGTTTTTGTTGTTGTATTGAGTGTATGAGAGTTTGAGAGCGCCAGTCAGAGAGACCAAAGACCTCGAGCACGAGCCTCAGACTAGAGTCAGACTAGTCCCGCCTTTGTGTATCGCTCGGCCAATGCTTTTATAGTACAAGGGCTGGTTGTTACATCGTTAGCCTGGCCCGACATGTGGCCCTGGCGGTTACTGATGCCTAATATACAATTTAATGTACTTAATTCCCCTTAATAGCATGGTAACACGCCTTAATGGTGGCATTACTAGTATTAAGGGTCCTTCGATCGTGTGTCATTAAGGTTGCATTAATGACACATAATCAGGTCGTGAAGCCTTAAATGCCCCTTGAAGGTCTTAGCCGTTCGAGGTCCACCAATCTGCCTGTTGAGGCTGAAGGTCCGGCGGTTGGGCGCGTGGAAGCTTCGAAGCTTACCGTCTTGGACGAGTAGATCCGATGCCGTTGTACACGTGTCGGTATCGGAGCTTCTCTCTGTCAGGGGTTAGGTCCGGGGGTGCCACACAGGTATCCAGTCCGGAGCATTCCCATGTATGGATTGTAGCTCTGGTTTTATGATACATGTGGCGGCACTGGGACTAACCATATGGGGGGGCGGGGGGCAGGTCCGATTACGAGTAACACGTGGGGCCTTCGGAGGTCTTCAACTTAGATAGGTGGAGTTCCCTTGCACTCTTTGCAGTTCCAAGGGGTATCTGGTACACAGAGTACCGACAGATGTTGATGATTGGCTCAAGTCTATTGATAAGAAGCTAGTTATAGTCCAACGCAGTGATCGGGAGAAGGTGCTATTCACATCTCATAAACTAGTTGTATTAGCCGCAAATTGGTGGGACTCTTTGTGCAACGCCCATGAGAATCAGGAGAGGATCACTTGGGCTGAATTCAAGGGGAGCTTCCGTTCTCATTATGTGCTGGAAGGTGTTATGATATTGAAGAATCAGGAGTTTGAAAACTTGAGGCAAGGAAAATCGAGTGTGGGTGAATATCTTAGTAAATACACTCAACTCTCAAGGTATGCGCCTAAGGATGTGAGCCGGGACAGCCAGAAACAATACTTGTTCATGAGGGGCTTGAATAATGAAATCCAAGTACAATTGCTAAATTGTGATTATACCAACTTTCAGAAGCTTGTGGACAAAGCAATTGTGGTTGAGAACAAGGTTCGTGAGATGGAACTAGATAACAAGAGAAAGGCACCATATGAAGGACATCAACAAGGAAGTAATGTGCGCCCTCGCTTTGCACCACCCGATGCGCCATATTTCAGCGCCCCTGCGCCTGCTCATCGCCCTGGTTATGCACCGCGTCCAACTTAGTTTGTGCAGCAACGCCCTGTCATGCAAGCACCTAGGCCTCCAATGCCTTTTGCACCTCGTGCCAACTTTCCTAGTGCAAATGTTCAGAATCATGTGCGTCCCAATAATTCTGGTGCAGTTAGGAAGTGCTATACATGTTGAGAAGCAGGACACTTTGCAATTCAATGTCCCAAGTCAGGCCTTGGTCAAGGAAGCAAAGCTCCAAGACAAAACCCAAGACTGAATGGAGAACCGCCACAAGGCAACCGTGGATAGCAAAATTTTGCTCGTGGCAACGTGAACCATGTCTCTACGGAGGAAGCTCAACAAGCGGATGACGTGGTGATTGGTATGTTTCTCGCAAACTCCAACCCGACGACTATGTCATTTGATTCTAGAGCATAGCATTCATTCATTGCATCAAAATATGTTGCCAAGTATAGTTTGCCTATCTCTCATATGAAGTATACTCTATTGGTTAAGTCTCCTAGAGGAGAGATGAGGACAAATATAGTATGTCCAAAAGTAAGCCTTACAATAAGGGGGGGGGTAGACTTCCTTGCCAACCTCATTATTTTGGATTCTCAAGGATTTGACATTATACTTGGTATGGATTGGTTGAGGAAGCACAGTGGAGTCATTGAATGTGCCACCAAGACGGTGAAGTTGACCAATGACGAAGGGATCACCATAGAGTTTGAAGCATCTCAACATGCACCGAAGCAATTGGAGTTGAATAATTCGAATGGTGCCACAATTGAGGAGATTCCAGTGGTGTGTGAATTCTTGAATGTGTTTCTGGATGAGTTGCCAGGTATGTCACTTGATCGTGATATTAAATTTGTTATTGAGTTAATACCTTGAACTGCACCTATAGCTAAGAGGCCATATAGGATGCCTCCTAAGGAGTTAGCGGAGCTCAAGAAGCAAATTCAAGAGCAACTAGAGAAGGGTTTTATTTTCCCAAGCTCTTCACCTTGGGGAGCGCCCATTCTTTTCGTGGATAAGAAGGATGGATCCCAAAGAATGTGTGTGGATTACCAAGCTCTCAACAAGGTGACAATAAAAAACAAGTATACTTTGCCCCGTATGGAAGAATTGTTCGACCAGATGAAAGGTGCTTGTGTTTCCTCCAAGATCGATTTGAGGTCCGGTTACTTTCAAATGAAGATAAGACCGTCAGATATACCCAAAACAGCTTTTCGGGCACGGTATGGATCTTATGAGTACACCGTGATGTCCTTTGGTTTGACAAATGCACCTGCATACTTTATGTACCTCATGAATAAGGTCTTCATGGAGTATTTTGATAAGTTTGTAGTGGTGTTCATTGATGATATTATGATCTACTCGAGGAGCGAGAATGAGCATGAGGAATATTTGAGGCTCACATTGCAGAAATTGAGGGAGCATCAATTATACGCCAAATTCAGCAAGTGCCAATTTTAGTTAAGGGAGGTGTCATTTCTGGGCCATATCATCTCTGGAGGAGGAGTATCGGTCGACCTCAGAAAAGTGAGGAACGTATTGAGATGGGAACCGCCACAGAATGAAGGAGACTAGGAGTTACCTTGAGATGGCTGGATATTACCGCTGTTTCATCAAGGACTTTTCCAAAATAGCCAAGCCAAGGACATAATTGTTGATGAAGGGGAAACGTTTCAATGGACTCAAGCTTGTCAAGAAAGTTTTGAGGAGTTGAAGAAAAGGTTAACTACAACCCCAACCTTGATATTGCCCGATGTGGGCAAAAATTTTGATATTTATTGTGATGCATCAAGACAAGGACTTGGATGTGTGCTCATGCAAGAAGGTCAAGTGGTTGCATATGCATCAAGACAATTGAAGAAACATGAGCAGAATTATCCAACACATGATTTGGAACTTGCAACTGTGGTACACGCATTGAAGATTTGGAGACATTACATCCTTGGACATAGGTGTGAAATTTATATGGATCACAAGAGTTTAAAGTATATTTTCACACAAACGGATCTAAATTTGAGACAACGAAGATGGTTAGGGCTCATCAAGGATTATGATGTGGAAATCAACTATCATTCGGGAAAGGCTAATGTAGTAGCCGATGCTTTTAGTCAAAAAGGAGTAAATCATCAGATCATGGTTCAAGAGATGCCATCTGAGCTATGCAAGGAGTTTGAACGGTTGAATCTTGGATTTATGAATGAGATGGGGATAATGGAATTAAACCCAACCCTAGAGCAAGAAATTCGAGAGGGTCAAACAGAGGATGAAGAAATCCAAGAAATCAAAGAAAGAACCCAAGAGGGAAGAGAATATAGGTTTGATGAGGATGACCATGGTACCTTATGACTTGGAAAAAGGATTGTCGTGCCTAATGTGAAGCATATTCAGTAAACAATATTAAAAGAGGCACATGACTCGCCATACTCAATTCTCCCCGGTTGTACAAAGATGTACAAGGACTTGAAGACATATTATTGGTGGGCCAGCATGAAGAAAGACATAGTTGAATACGCAGCGTTGTGTGATGTGTGCCAACGAGTGAAGGCGGAACATCAAAGGCCAGCCGGACTATTGCAGCCATTGAAGATTCCGAAGTGGAAGTGGGAAGAGATTGGAATGAACTTTATAGTTGGATTGCCACGTACTCAGTCCGGTTACGAATCAATATGAGTAATTGTGGATCGATTGACTAAGAGCTCACTTCATCCTCGTCAAGACCAAGTATACTGCAATACAACTGGCAGACCTATATATGCAGCATATTGTGTGCCGACATAGAGTCCCAAAGAAGATAGTATTGGATAGAGGTTCTCATTTACCTCTAGGTTCTGGCAGAAACTGCATGAAGCGTTGGGTACAAGGTTGAATTTCAGTTCGGCGTATCACCCTTAGACCGATGGACAAACCGAAAGAACGAATCATATTTTAGAGGATATGTTAATAGCTTATGCCTTGAAGCACGGGAAAAGTTGGGACAAGAGCTTGCCATATGTAGAATTTTCATATAACAATAGTTACCAAACAAGCTTGAAAATGTCACCCTATGAAGCGCTATATGGGAGGAAGTGTAAGACACCTTTATTCTGGAATGAGACTGGAGAAAATCAAATGTTTGGACCTGACATGGTGCAAAATGGTGAGAAACAAGTTCAGATTATTTGTGAAAACTTGAAGGCTGCTCAATCAAGGCAAAAAGGCTATGCGGCCAATAGGAGAAGGAAACTAGCTTTTGAAGTGAGAGATTTTGTTTACCTCAAGGTGTTACCAATGAGAGGTCATAAGAGGTTTAATATAAGAGGCAAGCTAGCACCTCGATACATTGGACCATTTAAGATTTTGGACAAAAGAGGAGAAGTAGCATATAAGTTGGAGAATGTCTTTCATGTTCCCACCTCTAGAAGTGCTTGAGAGTACCGGAAGAACAAGTGCCAATGGAAGAATTGAAATTAGAGGCAGATTTGACTTATGCCGAGAAACCGGTCAAAATCTTGGAAACCAAGGATAGTGTCACAAGGAACAAGATTATTAGATGGTGTAAAGTTCAATGGAAGCGTCATACATAATTGGAAGCAACTTGGGAGTTGGAGGATGATCTCAAGAAGGATTTCCATCTCTTGTTAAAACCATTAGAATTAGTTAGTAAACATCATTAACAACTAATTAACTAGTCTGGCTTCTCATTTGCATTGATCATGCATGGCATGACATATTGAGTAATATATGTACACTTATTGATTGTAATTCTTGTCTTGTATGTTTATTGTGCGGTTTAGACGGATTTGCGCTAGAGAGTGCTGCGCAGGACCTCCAATACCAGAACTTTGAAGACTTTGATCCTAATCAAGCCCAAGAGCAAGGCAAGTGTCCTTGAACATATTGATCCCGTTTTACAATAAATGTTTTGTTTGCAAAACTGCATTTCTTGTGTCAAATTGATGGGAAACCCAAGATAGGAGTTTACTAGCTTTGTTTAACCACCACTACAGGAATCTCGATCAATTATGTTGGCCAGGGCCGACGTAATTAAGTCCTAAACCGATGTAAGTTACTTGATTACGTCAGTTGCCAGCCGACGAAGCACTTTGGACGTAATTAAGGTAACTTATGTAGGCCACCGATGTAAGTTACTTAATTACGTCAGTATCCAGCAACCGACGTAAGTTGTTTGCCGGGATGGGCCGCGGGCTGGGCCGGAGTACTTACGTCGGTCGCTGTCGGGCAACGTAAGTTAAGTGGTATAACTTACGTCGGTTGCGCGAAACCGATGTAAGTTAAGTGGATTAATTTACGCCGGTCAGACCATATCGACGTAAGATAAACTGGGCTAACTTACGTCGGCTTGGCCATAGCCGACGTAAGTTAAGTTTCCATTTTAAAAAAACAGAAACTAACTACCTCGTAGGATTGCGAACTCTAGACAGATCACAAAATAGTGCACAAACAGTTTATACAGTACACAAATCACAAAATAGTCTAGAAAACATTCAAAACATCCACAACAACACAAAACAGTTTCAAAACCATTCACCAGGCTACACGCTAGACCTTCCACTACCTCCGGAGCCGAGATCTTCTCGGCGCGTTCCTCCGGCTGCCTGTAGATGTGGTGAAGGAGTTTGAGCCGCCGTTCCCGAACCCTACAAAAGAACCATATATTCCCTGTATTAGCCTTTAAAGAATTGCACAACCATATTATACTTCAATCGATCTATTTAAAGCATGAACTATCACATACTATGAAATGAAACAAATTTTACCAAATTCCACTTACTGCATATGAAATTATGGTTATTTTGATATTGAGTGATGCATGCAAGCAACAAGTGGAGATAAAACTTTGTAAGGGAGGAAAATCAGAAGGTTCTGCTATATCATTAGAAGGTTCTGCTCTCCTCTGAGCAGCGCAACAAGGATCTATTCTGTTCTCCAGAACCGATCAACACCTGTGCAGAGATAGAGGTTCTACAGACCGGATTTCTAACATTTTACACTGCTTATTCTAGAAAGAGGTGGATTGAAACGAGGGGAAATAACATAGAAGCTACTAACGACCAACTGAACACAAAGCTTCTTGTGAGATCACAACTACATGATCAGGTGTACACTCTAGAAGTAAAGTTCATTTCATAGAAATTGTTCGTCCCATCAACAGGATAGGATCTTGCCGACTCCTAGAATGTGAAAGAGTGGATAATTCATTTAAGAAGCTTAGCATAATATTAAAGAAAGAGTTTATCACCTGCTTCGGTGTCTGCTGCGGCGGAAGCGTAGGAATCTTGATATCCTGACCGCTATTTCGAGCAAGAGTCTACCATTGCAAAATATTAGAATATATATATTATTGAAATGCTATGAAATTTAACTACGATACTTTAAATTACTTACCGCCACCGTTGCTTGCATCTGGGCCAACATTAAGACCGTCCTCCGCTGCTCCTCCCTTACCTCCGCACTCGACCTCTCCAGCTCTGCCTGGGTCTGAGTTAGCGTCTCCTTCAAGGCGAGGAGCTACAGTTGGGTCTGCGAGAGATGACCACTGGTGGTCCCAATGGACGAGGCCTGCGACGATGAAGCGCCTCTCAAAGGTCGCGTCGACCACGAGTCGACAACTCCATCAAAAATGGCAAACCTGCAAAACAATGAAAACACTAAGTAGAAGAAGATAAACTGAAAAAGAAATGAAACACAAGAACAACTCACCATCCATGGGCCTTCCCGCCGCCGCTCGCGTACGCGGCTTGGGGATCGATTGGCATACTTTCCCAATCGTAATTTGCACCGTGTATCTTCGTGACCTCCTATGCGTACTTTGCCTACAAAACAAAGAAATCTTGTAAGCATGTCAATAATAGTATTAGTTATAATGAAATTGATGAATTTCGAAAACATACCAGTTGGTCGGCTGTGACCTGACTACACTGCCCTGGCTGAGAAGGGTCACTTCCCTTGTGACCTCTCTTCCAAACCTGGGTTGGGGTTGGCTCCTGACCCATCTCTCGCTCCTGTATAGCCGTGTTAGTGAGATAAATATATTAGGAACACATAAATAAATTGAAAAAGTATTTACCATGCATTTAGCCAAACACAAGTAGTCGTCGCCGCCAAAGTTGTGCTTGCCGTCGGTCCCCATGCGGCACTGTCTAGCCTTTGTGGACTTATTGATGATAGAGTCGCTAGCCCAATACCGACAGAGAGCTAAGTACGCCTCGGTGTTACCCTGTAACCAGGAAATACTAACCTGCACATATTTCATTTTTCATCAATGCAGTTAACATACATAGAAATTGTAAATATTTAACAATATTAAAAACTTACCTCCGCGTACTGCTCCTCTATCAAGTACGCGTCGGAGTCCTTCCTAGATGGACCCCTTTGCTGCTCCTGCTCCTGCTCCTGCTCCTGGGGGTGTCGCTTGTAGTACGCGTTGACGGCGTGAATCAGGGCGTTCGACAACACCGTCGTCATGAGCTTCCGAGCATTGTAATAGAACACACGTCTCGCGTGGTCCTCCATGTTTGGTTCCTCTACTTGGTACCTCAGCTTTAATCAAACAAATATTTAAGTGATATGCATTAACAATTCAAACGAGTTGGAAAAGTGAAACAGTTAAACTTACCATAAAATCGTGCCACACGGCTCCCCGAACCGTGCCGTGGACCGGGTGAGAGATACGAGCGTAGTCATCCCACGACAGGGCAGGAAAACCTTCAATGACACAGGGTAGTGCAACTTTACGATAGCACCCAGGACACCGTTAACCTGCCTGTGGTGTTTCTCGACCCCGGTGAACAAAAAGTCGTACCAGCATCTGCAAAATATATTAAATCATTAAGTAAAGGAAAACAAAATCTAATATTTAATATACTATATATAGTTTTTACCTGTCCCCAACAGGACGGATCGTGGTCTGCTGAGAAGTAATCAGAGGAGGAGCCGCAAAGTGGGTCCTCCTCGTCCATCGCCTCTGCTGTGACGCCGCCGCGTCCTGTGACCCTGAAGGCTCTACGGAACCGCTGGGGTCCAATGGAAAGCTAGCGGTAGCCGGCTGCAGAGGGAGACTAGCACTAGCTGGCTCCGAAGGGAGGCTAGCGCTAGAGGGCTCCTGTAGCAGCCCCGCCTCTGACTCGGGCTCCTGTAGTGGCCCCCTAGCCTCTGACTCAGACTCAGAAGACTCTAAGTCAGACTGCACAAAAGAAAAAGATTGACAATAAATAATTATTAACAACTACAATTTATAAAATAACTTTATTATAAACTAAAATTTACCTCCGTCCGCTGAAAGCACACATGAGCTGAGGGTGGAGTGTGCGCCAGAAAGAGGGAACGTCAGCTCGAAGGTAACAAGGTCCCTGAGCAAGGTCTTGTGGTGGCTCAAATCCTCTCACTGGCTTCCCCTTCCCCTTCCCCTTTGATGACATCCTGTTGCAAGGAATAAATGATTAATATGCAAAAATAATATGCAAAATTAATGTTAAGTTAGTGAATAAAACGTTACTTCATAAATTTCAAAATTCATCAACATCACGGTCATGCACCCTACTCCTTAAACCAGCCCATCGATCTTCTTCTTCCGCATATCGTTTTCGTTTGCACAAATTAGCAGGTTCGACTAAGTCATCGATATCTTAATTTTATGATTCTGATTCTGTTTCCGCTTTCGTACCAGTCTCGATATCTTGAGCGTCTCCAACTAAGTCATCGAGTCCTACACCAGGCTCGACTGAGAAGGACTCTGACAACTCTTCCTCTTGGTAGACCACATCAGCCTCAACTTCGTCATGGTAATCATCATCTCCTGGAGCGTATAAACGCTCACGAGGGTTCACCTTATGTACCACCCACCAAGCTTTGAATTTATTGCATGGATAAGGTAGATAGTACACTTGCTCTACTTGGTGTGCAAGAACTAATGAATCGAATCCTTTAAACCGTTCCTTGTGTTTTACTTCGACTATGCCAAATTCAACTACTCAAATTCCACGAATGGAATCGAACCATTCGCAGTCAAAGAATACTGCTCGGATTATCTTGTTTCCGACAAAAGTGAATTCAAGGATTTTTTTAATAATCTCGTAGTATTGTGTTTTATGTTCTTGCGAATCGATTGCCCTCATCACAACTCCGGTATTACATATTGCCGCAAGAGGGCGAAGAGATTCAAATTGAGTTGTATGGAATCAAAAGTCATTGACATCATATCGACCATAGCTTCTAACATTAACCACTCCATAGGATAGTTGTCGCAAATCTTCATGGACGTTGGCATCTTTTTTGCACTGTCCAAGATATAAAGTTATTAGAAAACGTAAGCATCCTTAAGTTATAAGATAACGTTGTTAATATTGATAAGTTAACAAGAAAATGTTACATGATCTCGAAACTAGGAAAGAAAATTAGATCTCCTATTTATTCCTTCCCGTTGAATCTGTTCTATTTGCTTGCTCGTGGGTTGATGTCTATGTCTCCAGTTTTGCTTGTCAAACATACTACACAAAAAGAGAACCTTTTAGAATACATGTGTTGCAAAAGATGGTGAAAAGCATAAGTGTAGGAGAAACACTTACTTGAAATATTCATCCATTTCTTCCATATTAGCGTACATGTACAAGAAAGCAGCACATCTTTCTTTTTCGCTAATGTTGTTGGAAGTGTAACTACCAACAGTAGTGCCTCTTGTTGCAAAAATGGAGAGATCGCTACAAGGAGGTTGCTCATCCAAATTGTATTGCATTACCAAAGTATTAACATTGTGTTCCTCTGCAAAGTAAACACTTGATAAGTATTCTACTTCCTTAAGAGTAAAAGCTTTAGCGATGCAACCTTCAACCCTTGCTCTGTTACCAACCATTGGTTTCAGATATCTGAGTGATCTTTCAATACGATACATCCACCTATATTGCATGGGACCGCCCACTTTCGCTTCAAATGGAAGATGGATTAAGAGATGTTGCATTGGATTGAAAAATCCTGGAGGAAATATTTTTTCCATCTTACACAAAAATACCGGAATCTCCTTCTCCAACTTAGTCATCATCCCTGGCGTGATTTCTTTAGCACAGAGTTGCCTATAGAAGTGGCTAAGCTCGGCTAACACCTTCCACACCGCATCATCAAAGTAGCCTCGAAACATAAAAGGAAGAAGTCTTTCCATGATTATGCGATAGTCATGGCTGTTCAACCCAATGAGCTTTCCTGTTTTCACATTCATGGCTCGTCTCAGACTAGCTGCATAACCATCTGGGAATTTCAACCTTTGCAACCATTCAAGAACTTTTTTTTTTATTTAGGTCGAAGACAGAAAGGAGCGCATGGTTTATCACCATTTTTGGAGATCTCAAGAGTTTGACGGTTACAAAGCTCAGTGAGATCCTTTCGAGCCTTTAAATTGTCTTTTGTTTTGCCCGTCATGTCCATACATGTGCTTATGATACATTCAGACATGTTACGCTCTTGATGCATGACATCAATGTTGTGCCTTAGAATTAACAACTTCACATATAGCTCCCAAAGTCCACATATGTGAGTCCAATTGTGGTTGTCTCCGTAACCTTCAAAATATCCAGGATGATATTCATTTGGCACCAATTTGTCCAACATATCAGATATTTCTGACCCGTTAAAATGTTTCGTTGGTCCTTTAGTGACAACGGTGTTCTTTCTGAAGACATTCCTCTGTTGTCTAAACAGGTGATTTGGAGGCAGCCAACGTCTATGACAATCGAAGTAAGATATCTTGCCTCCATGGGTAAGTCGAAAGCAATCGGTATCCAAGGCACATATCGAACACGTCAACCGACCATGAGTGCTCCATCCAGAAAACATGCTGTATGCCAGAAAATCATGGACGGACAACAAATAAGCAGCTCAGAGGTTAAATTTCTGCTTCTAGTAACAATCGTATGCTTTGACTCTTGTCCACAACATTTTCAACTCTTCGATCAACGGTTTCAACATCACGTTGAGACGTGACCCAGGATGATCCGACACAGGTACAATGAGGCTAAGAAACATGAACTCATTCTTCATGCAAAAAGCCGGTGGAAGATTGTACAGAATGACAAAGACGAGCCAACAGGAGTATGGTGCGGCGTTTGTGCTGAACGGCGTGAACCCATATGTCGCCAACCCGATGCGAACATTTCTTGCTTCACGACCGAATTTTGGGTCGAACCGGTCCAGTGCCTTTCATGCCTCACTATCGGACCCGTGTGTGTCATGACTCCATTGTTCTGACGCTCACCTTCTTTGTGCCATCTCATGTGTCTGGCCGTTTTTTTAAGGAATAACCGCTTCAACCTCGGTGTCACGGGTAAGAATGAAGCTGCTTACATGCGACATCCGTCGTCACAGTATCACCATCATTATTAACAACTTCGACAAACCTCGGTTGACCATATTTCAAACATGTGTTCTCATTGGCATGCTCTCTCCAGAATAGCATGCAGTTGTCCGTCTTCTCGTACTTCATACCGAGACCAGAAAGAATTTTCTTCGACTTATACATATCTTTAGGCACTTTGTTGGGATGTGGAAGGGCATCGTTGAACAAATTGATGAGCTCATTGTAACAGTTATTAGAAAAGAAGAACTTAGACTTAATTGCCAGAATTCTAGTCACAAAATTGAGGATTGTCATTTTAGTGTGTCCATGCAGCAGCTCTTCTGAATCTTTGAGAAGTTTGAAGAACTCTTTAACCTCTGCTGTTTGAGGATCTCTGTAAGCTCTAGTCGTATAGCTTCCAACATCTCATCCATCATATCAACCTCCGTGGCATCATCATTGTCTGCTTCCACTTCTTGTACATCTTGAGAAGTTGTCTCGCCATGGAAGTTACACAACTCATAATGTGACACGTAACCGTTTTGATACAAGTGCATCATAAGTTCCACTTTGTCCAAAAACGTTCCATTTCGGCATTTCGTACATGGGCACCGTGCCTTATCGCTATTTGACCACGAAAAAGCTCGTTTCACAAAAGCTTCTGTCTTGGCATATCACTCATCTGAGTGACCACAAGTTCTGCTCTTCCAACCAGTATACATCCAACTACGGTCTTCGCCCATTTTGACTCTGCAATTTAAAGCCGGACAAATTACTATTAGTTTCTCGTTAATTTACAAACGATAGAGGAAATAATGAGAGAGACAGTGAACTGGGTCTGTGGGGTCCTCCATACACACGCGTGGGTGATTTGGTCACATACTTTAACTTCACACTAAATGGGCCACAACTATAGATGGCCAAATGGGTCGGGCCAAACGGGCCGACCCGAAGCACGATAAAAAAAAGCATGACACGAGCACGGTCCGACACGAAAAAATTGGGCCTGGGCCAGCCAGAAGCCCGACATGGGTCATGCTCGGGCTTGACCTCAAGCCCGTTAGGCTATCCCGGCAAGGCCCAGTTAAGGGCGACCTGGTCAGCCCGTTAATGTGGCCCGATGAGCCCGACTGACCCGGCCCGGCTTGAGCATATCAAAGTAGTAACCTGAAATTCCAAACCCTACAACACCTCCCACTCCTCCTGTTTGGTCGCCGCCCCAGCACCCAGCACCGCGTTCGACACTTCGAGCGCCAACTCCCAAATCCTGCCCGTCCCTAGCTGTCGAAGTGTTTGATACGACACTTCCCTCGGACTCACTGAGAAGCAGCCCGCGGAGGTTCCTTTGTGGTTGGGGCACGCAAAGATCAATATCAAGATGGTGACCTCAGGGATTTATGTGGTTCGGGCCGCCTGAGCGTAACACCCTACTCCACGGGGTTTGTGTAATTGTATTAAGCGAGTGCGTTCGCTAAGGTCAGGTCGAATTCGCCTAGATTCCGATCAATCTCATATTCGTGTGGTGCAGCCCTTTTATAGTTCTAAGGACTGACCGTTACAGAGATGGCCTGACCCGACATGTGGCCCTAGCGTGCTTAATAACCTAATACACTGTCTAAAGAGTATTAAGTATAATTAATAGTGTGGTAACGTGCCTTCATGGCAGCGTGACCCCTATTAATGGTGCACTAATCGTGTGTTATTAATATGGCATTAATGACACATTATCAGACCTTGTAACTGCCACTTTAACCATCCTTGAATGTCTGTAATGGACATGAACGGCTTGTATTTTTGTTGGTGACGAAGGTACGGAGGCTCCACACGTGGCAGATCCGGAGCTTTCCCTTGCGGGAGGGTAGGTCCAGGGTTGTTGTACACGTGTCGGTACCGGAGCTCCTCTCTGACGGAGGCTAGGACCGGGGCTGTTGTACATGTGTAGTCGCCGAAGTTTCCCTTGGTTGGGAGTTTTGTTCCGGTCTTATTTTACACGTGTTAACCTCAGAGCCAGCCATGTGAGGGGAGCGGGTCCGGTGCAACGTGAGATGTGGGACCTGCAAGGGCCTTCGACTCTGACGGGTGGAACTTTCTTGCACTTTTTGCGGTGTCGTGGGGTGCCCGGTATGCAGGGTACCGATAGTGGCCCCCGGGCCCACCTCTGGGAGAAACCCCTTGAGTTCAGTTGTTCTGCCAGAGGTGGGGCCATTCTTGATTCCCGCGCTTCGATTTTCAAAAGTCCTCTGATGCGTTGATAGAGTGACGGTCCGGGAGTGAGCCTTCGACGCATGGCTTGTTATGAATGCGGCAGATGAGATCTTTGAGTGCGGATCTCATGCAATTGAAGGTCGCCGGTTACCAATACGAAAATTGTATCGGTTTCGCGCGCCCTGTCAGAGCGCCGACTTTGGGTTTCCCGCCGCTCATCATGGCAACGGTTAGCCTTGGGTAAGGACCTCGATCTCTTCGTCGGGGTGGCCCCAGGCCCACTCTTCATTGACTGGGTAGGTTTTTGAAAAGTGCTTTCATTCTCATTGTGGTTTCCATCCAAGCGTCGCGGAGGCTTACTTAAGAAGGAAAGTGCGCACAACTTGAGGACTCTTTACGCCTTCAATCATCTTTGCACTCAGAGCCTCCCAAACTCCGCCTAACTTTCCATCCTTTGCTCCACTTTGCCGCGATGGAGTTGGGTCTCCCCAAGAGTCGCCTCAAGAGCGATGATGATCTGAAGAAGGTCCGGACCTACATTGGGTGGTCCACCGACTCCTTCAACCATCTGGTCCGCACCGGCAAGCTCCAGTTCAAGAAGGAGCGCAACGGCGACATAGTGTACTTCGCGGCGTACGCCATGGTGCGATTCATTCCACCTTTCTCGACTTTCCTTTTGATGTTGCTGGACTTCTATGGTCTATAGCTGTACCACCTTGGCCCCCATTCTCTTCTTCTTGTGGTGTTATTCGTCCACTTCTGCGAGATGTGGGTGGGTATTCCCCCCTGTGCTGAGCTTTTCTGCACCTTCTTCACTATCCACACCACCGGCAAGGGGTCCAAGTTTCTTGGCTTCTACTATTTTGTGAAGCGCAAGAACTGCCCCTACAAATACTTGAAGTTGTTTCCCTCCGGCAAGTGGGACGACTGGAAGAAAGATTGGATCATCGTCACGGGAGAGGAGCACGAGAAATGAAGCTGCCCGAAGGTCTCCCAAATGTTGACACTAACGCATGGAGTGTGGTTCCTGTGCTGTCAAATGCCTTCAACCCTGTCTTGACCAGGATCCACGAGTGCGTGGAAGGTGGAGTGACCCCCCCAGATGGTCTTCTACAACTTCTTGGTCAACAGGTGGGCTCCGCTGAAGAAGAGGGAGAAGCTTGTGTGGGCCCTCAACAGTGTGATGGATGAAAACCGGATTGAAATCGGTCTGAAATCCAACTTGGATGATGAATCCTTGGAGTTTCATTTGAAGAAATTCCAGCATGGTATTAATGTCAACGGCGATGACTTGGCTCCACCAGCAGCCTTCCTCCCCCTGAACATGGAGGTGTAGTTCAGTAGGGAGCTCTGGAGGAGCATGCTGGTACTTGACAACCTTGGTGAGGTAGAAAGGCGTCTGACCACCGGATTGGCGATTCCTGGAGCTTCCTAAGATGGTCCTGCCTCTGCCCCGAGCTGAAGGACTAAAGACGTCGGCAAAGGAAAGGGCAAAGAGCTAGCAGAGCCTTCCAACCGGAAGAGGAAGTTGAAGCACGCTGACGGGAGGTCCATCAGGCCTACTCCTTCCACGACGGCTGCTTCTCCCCGAAGGGGGAGGTCCTCTGCAGCTACCCCTGCTCTGATGCAAACATCTTTAAGAGGCGTAAGCTCTGGGCAGGCGACCCCGGCCTCAGTGTCGGCTAGAAGCTCCAGGTCCGAGAGTTCTTCTCGGCGAAGGGAAGCTCCGGCGGAAGGAACTCCGACAGCTGCGAGTGTTCCATAACTGAGGTCCGAAGCAGTTGTCTCACCGGATTTGGTGGGCTCTAGCTCCGACCTTAGAAGAAGAGGTTCCGAGGTGACTGGGGTGGTAGCATCGTGAGGTAAGCGTTGATGGCTCACCCTAAAATGCTAATCTTGCTTTTGGATGTGTCTTTAATCTTCCCTTCCCTTTATTTTTAGGGTGTCGAAGAAGGGATTGGGAGCTCCAGTGCCTATTGCAACAGCTGGGGCTACACCTGCCGAAGCTCCAACCTCGATCACTGAGCCTCCTCGTCAAGGGGAGGCGGAAGTCGCGACGGCTCCGGCGTCAGCTGTCGTGAGCTTGGACTTGGAGTACTCACCCAAAGTTCCTGTGGTAGCGCCAGATTACGGGAGGGAAGTTGAAGATGTACCCCTGGCGGTGGAGGCTGATGCTCCAGCACCGGCGATGCCAGAAGTTCCAGCTTTCGAGCCGGAAGTTGCCGAAGCTCTGGTCATTGAGCCAAAAGTTGTTGAAGCCCCGACTATTGACCCGGAAATCACCCATGTCCCGGCCCTTGCGCCGAAAATGGTTGAAGATTTGGCGACTGAGCCAGAAGTGGTAGAGGGTTCGGCTGCTGAGCCGGAGGTGGCTGGAGGTCCGGCGGCTGTGCCGGAGGTAGTCACCACGCCGGAGCCCGAGCCAGCGGCGGTTGAGGCCCCAGTTGAAGCTCCAGCTGCTGCAGCTCCGGAGGTACCTAGGCCGGAGCCAGAGCAGCCCGAAGAGAGGGCAACGGGTCCTTCAACATCAGAGCCGTCGACTGAAGACCCAGAAGCGGCGCCTTCAACTGCTCCGGAGGTGGAAGTTCCCCCTGTGGGTTCTTCTGCTACCGCTAAAGGGCTCCAGGAGAGCGGCCCTAGCACTGCAGGAGTCCAGGGAACCACTATTGTAGAGTGGGACCCAATTTTTGTGACGGAGAACCCTTTCGAGCCTACGGAAATGGTCCCAGTAGGCCCAGCACCTACCCCTCTCGCGTTGTCCATAGACAATGCGTGCTTAAGTCTCCAGTAGGTCCAGCTTGCCTTCGATCATGAGAGCAAAGCCTTGGAGGAGGAGCGCAACACCTTGAGGTGTTGGCGCAATAGACTCCATTTTGGGACCAAGCTTCCTCAGACAAGGCTAGCTGAGCAGAAGGAGTGGATCAAAGGGGAGAAGGCCCGGTTAGAATACTGGGATAAGTTGATGGAGGAGAAGGAGTCCGCCATTCGGGCACTCGATGCTAACTCCAGGGAAATCCTGAAGCAAGCCAAGGGGAGACGTGACGCTGCTGACGAGCGTTACGAGAAACTCGCTGAATTGAATGAAACTCTCCTGAAGCATCGAGCGGACCTGGAGGCGAGGGAAGAAAAACTATTGGGGCAGCAAGAGGATGTGGTGAGGAGGGAAGCGGAGGTCACCCAGAAGTTGACTTTGAGTGAGAAAAATTTGGTAGATCGTAGCAAAAAGCTGGATCTATGGAAGGAGGAAGAGAGGAAGAAGAACTGGAAGGTGGGGCAAGAGCTCTCGAAAAGAGAGTCTGACATTGCCGCTAGGGAGGTGAGAGTCAAGGGTAGGATCGAAGAGCACATGAAAAGCTACCAGAGGGGGGGGTGAATGGTAGATTTAAAAATCTTACGCAGTGGAAACAATTAAACCTCAACCCCTTCGGCAGAAAAACGATCTCTTAAAGAAATCGTGTGTGAAACTAATCTAAATGTGTTTCACCGTGACAAAAGTGATGGATATCAGAGAGAATCAAGTCACGAAGACAACACAAAAGGAATCACTCAAATCCGCCAAGAAAAACTCAAGCTATGATCAAAAAATCAAACAAGGTCAATCTGCCCTACCCGAGAAAAAAACAGTTCTGGAATACTGCAAAGAAACTCGTGTATATCAGAAACCACAAATCCAATGACCTTGAGGTTTTGACAGATGATAGATAATCAAGTTGTGAAGACAACCCAAAAATAATCACGTCAATTGTATCTGTAAAACTCGAGTTATGATAAAACCACCAACGAAAGGTAGTGCTGTCCAGAAACTCGACGAGTAAAACTTGTCTGGAATAAGTCAGACAAACAAGGCACAAAAGTTCCTTCAAACTACGAATTTTATTCAATAGAACAGAAGAGGAACAGCCCCAAAGTCGTACACCACGAGCTCTGGGCTCCCTTGCTTATATAACCAGCCCTTAGGCCAACCCAATATCAACTAGGACTCCAATCCTACTCAGATCACAGATCGTAACTTTCCATAACTGCTCAAGATTCTTCTATACGCAGATAGAAGCAATCTTAAGACTTCCAAACACCTTAGGAACGTATCCCACATTCCTAAACAGCTCAAATTCGTGACCCACACGAAATCCTATCATAACCAACTCAAATCTTTCCATATTTGAGTCAAACCCGACTCAACCGCAGCCTGAGTCCATAACCTAGTCGGTTGGACCTTTCCGACTAACTCTTTACGTCCACATCTCTTTATCACGTCTCAGAACCATGTAGCCACGTCCATGCACTCCTTGCACACATGCAAACATCTTCCAATGACGTCCACGATACCTTCATATGCATTGTTCTTGATTCAATCATGTTGCACAACCTCCTGATCAGCTCAACCACAATTCCTCCTGAATTTGGTTGTTGGAACCTCATCTCCTCCCTGAGACTAGTCCAATGGATCCCGTCACCAGCCATGTCTTGAACTCAAGCAACACCTGCACATGAATAAACAACCAATCCATACGAGCCCAAGTCCTCGACTTGACTCAAGTTAGTTCTGAACACAACACCCTACTTGAGAACCTCACATAAGCATGTTGCAAAACCACAGTAACACGATATCATCCATATCAACCAAAACGCACCAAAAACTTAGCAAATGAATACTAAGCAATCTTTCCAATAATGTAAAGCAAGTACAAAACATTGCAAATGAAAAGCAGAAGCGCTGCGGTCAAGTTCCGGACCTTGCCAGAGCAACCCGAACCTTGAGCTGGAGCTAACAAAAGCTAGTAGAACCTAGCGCCGGAACTTACCAGAACTAGTATAACCAAGCTCCCGCCGGAGCTTACAAAACTAGCAGGACCTAGCGCCGGAGCAACCAGAACTAGTCGGAACTAGTAAACCCAAGAGCCGGAGCTAGAAAAATCAACTCGGAGCTTAGCAAAAACATGTCGGAGCTATCAAAGACATGCCAGAGCTAAAGACAAAACTTCACCGGAGCTGACCAAAGCTAGTCAGACCTAGCATCGAAAGTAACCGGAGCTACCCAAAACAAGCCGGACCTACCGTCGGACCTTGCTGTAGCTCAGAGCTAGAGTCGGACCTTGATAAAAAGGTGTTTTGTTGATATTCAAAACTTTTATCGTCAAATCCAAGTGTATTCACTACAAGCCAATGTATTCAGCACATATAGGTCTTACAATCTCCCCCTTAATGAATGCATTGGCAACACCATTTAAAATCCGAACATTGACTTATTCACATAAAAGTTTTGAAAGCAATTTCTCCCCCTTTGTAAATCAAACGTAAAATGAGAAGAAAAATTATCATTATCCCATATTATCTCTCCCCTTTATTATCTCTCCTTATGCACATATTCTCTTTCTCTTCATGCTTATCTCTCCCCCTTTGACAATGTATTCAGCAAGTCATGAGCATATAAACAAATTATCTCTCCTCCTTTTAGTTGTTATGAGCATATTATAACATATACATATAAACAAAGCTCATCCAAGTCATACTATCAAGTACCTTACATTATCACATCAATGAAATACATAAAGTAGTATAAGCCATGCTAGAGCTCAAATGTTATCTTCAATTTAAGCAAGTCATGATCTCACAAACTTAACTATTTCAAAACCTGAAAATATGACACTAGTTGCTGCATTTTATTATTTTTCAAAGCATAAATTTAGATCATATGATATTTGCAAGAGATTATATGTGCATCTGCCTTATTCTAACCAACCAAGCCAAGCCTATGTCATTTGACAATCAGAAGCTTAAGGACATGGTTTTAGTCATACACAACTTCTTCCAAATTCATATCTAAGTGCAATGGTAAGCCATCTCAAAAAAAGAAGTGCGATGCATGCATATTCTCTTGATCTTTTCTCAATTTATATTTGTTCATAAAAACTCAACATGTGAGTTGATTACTTGATTAATTCTTTATGATTAAAAGCATTTGTGAGCATGCAACAAGTTCAAAACAACAAGAAAGTTCGACCATGACCAGATTTAGTGTAAGTAATTATTCCAATTACTAGACATGGCAAAAACTACAAAATGTATAACACGAGTAATGTAGTAAGAACTTTCAGCATGTAAAAGGAATCACAAAGTCATATATGTATGAAATACTATGCTCATATTATTTTAATTTTAGATTCACACATAGACTTCCCAAGTTTCAAAACTCCCCCTCAGTTTAAGCCATGTGGATGCATAACCCCTATTTCACTACGAATGTAACAAAAACGAGTGAAATCCAAAGGTTTTGTAAAAATGTCAGCCAATTGTTGTTCGGTATCTACATGGTGAAGCACAATGTTTCCTTTTTCAACATTATTTCTGAGAAAGTGATACCTAATGTCAATGTGCTTAGTTCTAGAATGTTGCACGGGGTTTTTAGCAATGCAAATGGCACTAGTGTTGTCACAAAACAGTGGAACACTATCTAGATCAACCCCATAGTCCTTAAGTGTTTGAACAATCCAAAGAATTTGTGAGCAAGCACTAGCAGCAGCTACATATTCAGATTCAGCTGTGGATTGAGCAACTGAATTTTGTTTTCTAGAGGACCAAGCAACAAGAGAATTACCAAGAAAATGACAAGCACCGGAAGTACTTTTCCTATCAATCCTACAACCCCAAAATCAGCATCCGAAAAAGCTTTCAAAGTAACGGTTGAGGAAGAAGGAAGAAAAATGCCAAATTCTTGAGTTCCATGTAAGTACCCGAGAATCCTTTTGATGGCTTGACGATGTGAAGCACGTGGGGAGGCTTGAAACCGTGCACAAAGACATACGCTGAATTGTATGTCTGGCCTTGATGCCGTGAGGTACAAAAGTGATCTGATCATGCTTCTATATTCCTTTTGATTCACAGATTCACCATCTTCATCAAGTTCAAGTGTTGTTGCTGTTCCTATTGGTGTCCGAAGAGGCTTGCTTTTGTCCATGTTGAAGCGCCTTAGGAGGTCTTTGGTATACTTCGTTTGATGCACAAAGGTACCCTCCTTGGTTTGCTTGATTTGCAGCCCCAAAAAGTAAGTGAGTTCACCCATCATACTCATTTCAAATTCGGAACTCATCATTGCTGAAAACTTGGACACGAGATCATGAGAAGCACAACCAAAGATAATATCATCCACATACACTTGAACGAATAATGAGTCATTGCCATGTTTAAGCACAAAAAGAGTTGTATCAACCTTGCCCATGGTAAACCCCTTTTCAAGTAAGAATGTTTTTAACCTATCATACCATGCTCTAGGGGCTTGTTTGAGACCGTATAAGGCTTTGGACAATTTGTAAACATGATTAGGAAAATCTGGATTTTCAAAACCCGGTGGTTGTTTGACATAAACCTCCTCATCTATGTAGCCATTAAGAAAAGAACTTTTAACATCCATTTGATATAGCTTAAAACCTTTAGATGCTGCAAAAGCTAACAAAATTCTTATGGCTTCTAATCTAGCGACAGGAGCAAAAGTTTCATCAAAATCTAGACCTTCAACTTGAGTGAAACCTTGAGCAACCAACCTAGCCTTATTCCTAACCACAACCCCATCCTCACTTTGTTTATTTTTAAATACCCATTTAGTTCCAATTAAAGTGTGACCTTGAGGTGGAGGTACAAGTTTCCAAACATTATTTCTTTCAAAATTTTCTAACTCTTCTTGCATGGCAATAATCCAAGATTCATTAGTGAGTGCGTGTGATATATCTTTGGGTTCAAAAGAAGCAACAAAAGCAGAATGAGCATGAGATTTTGGCTCGCAAAACCTGGACCGTGTGACTCGTTCGTGCAAGCTTCCAATCATCTGTTGTGGGGGGTGATCTTTGTAAAACTGTAGGGGAACATATGTCTCACAAGCTTCTTCTTCATTAGGTTCATCGTAGATTGATAAGCTTGTGACTTGTGGACGATCAGGACCAGCATAGGTGATAGCCGGAGCTTGTTCAATGTCCGAAGCTGGACACGTGTCAACTTCGGAACTACCAGGCAGTATCACCGGCTCTTCTTCATCTTCTAAAATACCCTCCCCTGAGGATACGGATCTGGTCCTGCAACACCGGAGCTAGTACCTGGGCTAGCTTCATCAAAAGACACTTCACAAGTCTCCACAATTTTGTTAGTGTCAAATAAAAGCACACGGTAGCCTCTAGTATGAGATGGATAACCAAGAAACATGCCATCAATGGATCTAGGTTCAAATTTATCAAGGTTACCATGTTTCTTAACAAAGCATTTGCAACCAAAGACCCGAAAGTGTGTAACACTAGGCCTATGTCCAAACCGGAGCTCATATGGTGTTTTACCTAGCTTAGCACGCAAGAAAACACGATTTGAGACATAACAAGCGGTTGCTAACGCATCAGCCCAAAATTTCCTAGGAGTTTGATATTCATCAAGCATAGTCCTAGCCATCTCAACTAAGGTTCTGTTCTTTCTTTCTACAACACCATTTTGTTGAGGTACATATGGTGAAGAGAATTGATGATCTATTCTATTTTCAGCACAAAAGTGATCAAAAGATTGATTTTTAAATTTAGTTCCATTATCACTTCTAATTGCTTTTAATGATCCTGGGTGATCAATTGATAATCTAAGAAATAAAGTTCTAAAGTGACTAAAAACTTCATTCTTAGACACCATAAAGTAAACCCAAGAGTATCTAGAATAATCATCAACGATAACAAGAACATACCATTTACCTCCGAAGAATTGAACACGTGAAGGTCCAACGGTGTCAAGATGCAAAAGTTGACATGGTTCAGTTGTCATGATCATTGTGAGAGGGGTATGTGAACCTGCAACCATCTTAGCATGTCTACAAGAAGAGCACACAATTTCTTTGTCCCCTTTAAGCTTAGGCAGCCCACGTATGCGATCAAGAGCACTAACACGCGTTAGGTGATCAAAGCCTACGTGACCAAGTCTACGATGCCAAAAATATAAGTCCTTTGAATCATTAGCAACTAGACACCTATGCTTAGAGGAAGACATATCAAAATCAGCTTTAAAAACTCTTCCAAACTGAGACATGTTAAAAATAAGCTCACTATTTGGACTTACAACTTTGCAGCAGTTTTTATTGAAAATAATTTCCAGATTTTCATCTAGCAATTGTGAAACAGAAAGCAAGTTGTATTTCAAATTTTTGACAAGTGCCACATCCTTCAAAGTGTAGTGATCATTTACTCTAATCGAACCCTTAGCAATTATAGGAGTTGAAGAATTATCGGCAAAAGTAACATTTCTACACGTGACACAAAAGAGAGGGAGGAGAACCAATCTTTGTTACCGGTCATGTGGCGTGAACAACCTGAATCCACAATCCAAATGTTCTCCTTCCTCAAACGTGTAACCTACATAAAAGCACAATACGTCGATGACTCAATACTGGGGTTAGTCATAAGGCATTTAGGAATTCAGTACTGAGTCACGCGACGTGCAGCAGGAAAAACACGAGAAAGCTGAGACAAAACAACAGGTTTATGAGTCAAAATTTGAGATTTTTTATTCTTGACTACTGACCTATAAGGTGTTACTTGTGTAGCACAAAAATCAGTAGCTCTGGAGGCAAAAACAGAAGGTTTGGAGGTAAACTTTGAATGTTTTTGACTCAAAACAGCAGGTTGTACATTCGGTTCAATGTGTGCAGCAAATTTTGCATGAAAGCAACCATTCTTTCCCTTTTCTGTTGTTTAGCTAGTCTATAACAAAAATTTATGACATGACCATCTCTACCACAGAAGGTACAATGAAATTTAACTTTGTGTTCATGTCTAGATGAGCAAGCAATATTTTTATTTGAAACTGAGTGAGAGAACACTCCTGCAGATTTGAAAACCAGTCCATTTTGTTTAGGAACTGTTTGAATCAAACCACTACCTAATTACTTTACAATTTTTGGTGGATGTGCCTTAGCATGAGCATGAGAATCAAAACCTAAACCAGTTTTATCATTGCATGACTTGGAAGAATTCAGCAGCAAGTTTAGGTTCTTATTCCCATTACAAAACCGATCTAATGTCCTATGCATGTTATCAAGTTTATTGGATAAATCATGGCAATTTTCACATGAAGTTTTTCCTTTTAGTTTGCAATTGGAACAAAATTTAACTTCATGAGAATGTAAAGCATTGTTCAATATAGAAATTTCATTCATAGCATCCTGTAGTTTCTTATCAAGATCATCACAAGTAGAACAATGCAAATCAATTGTAGAACAGCTAGCATCTCTCAAGTTTTTATCATTTAGTGCAGCAAGCTCTTTGTTCTTTCAATTTCTAACTCAAGTTTATCAAGTGTGGAGGTGTGCGCACTTCTTAATGAGGACAATTGTTCATATATTAAATCACATGAGGAACATGCATCATCACTAGGAATCAAAGTTTTTAAATGGTTGATTTCAGATTCTAGTGATTCAATTTTAGCAGCACTATCCCTAAGCTTTTTGTCATTTTTCTTAATAATAATAGTGGCACGAGAAATAGCATCACACATTTCTTCGCAAGTAGGATATACCTCTTCATTGTCGCTGTTGTGTTCTGCCTCCTCCATACTTGATCTTGACTTGCCCACCATAAAGCACAAGTTTGCCAAATCATCTTCATCTTCATCACTTCCAATGTCCACGTCGCTTGAACTGAACTCTTGAAGTGCAGAGATGAAACTGTTGATCATCTTGCGTCCTATGGTACTTTTCTTCTTCTTGTTGGAATTTCCAGAGGAGGTCCGGACCTTGCTTTGTTTTTCTTCCCGGGTGGTCGGACCTGAAAGGTTAGGGCATTCTGTACGAAAGTGTCCTGTTTTACCACATTCAAAACATCGTTGAGGTCCGGAGCTTCCTCTCCTTCTAGTTCTCACATTTTGCAATGCTTTTGAGAATCTAGTAGAGATGAGTGCCAACTCCTCTTCTGGAAATTCTTCGATCTGCTCCACGGTTAGTGAGGACAACAAAGCAAGAGTATTGCAAGATGATGATTGGCCGGAGCTAGACATATCACGTCCAGCAGGTCCAGCTTGCCTTCAATCATGAGAGCAAAGCCTTGGAGGAGGAGCGCAACACCTTGAGGCGTTGGCACAATAGACTCCATTTTGGGACCAAGCTTCCTCAGACAAGGCTAGCTGAGCAGAAGGAGTGGATCAAAGGGGAGAAGGCCCGGTTAGAATACTGGGATAAGTTGATGGAGGAGAAGGAGGCTGCCATCTGGGCACTCGATGCTAACTCCAGGGAAATCCTGGAGCAAGCCAAGGGGAGACGTGACGCTGCTGATGAGCGTTACGAGAAACTCGCTGAATTGAATGAAACTCTCCTGAAGCATCGAGCGGACCTGGAGGCGAGGGAGGAAAAACTATTGGGGCAGCAGGAGGATGTGGTGAGGAGGGAAGCGTAGGTCACCCAGAAGTTGACTTTGGGTGAGAAAAATTTGGTAGGTCGCAGCAAAAATCTGGATCTATGGAAGGAGGAAGAGAGGAAGAAGAACTGGAAGGTGGGGCAAGAGCTCTCGAAAAGAGAGTCTGGCATTGCCGCCAAGGAGGAGAGAGTCAAGGGTAGGGAAAAGGACCTAGCTGAGAGGCGGAACCGCATCCTTTAGGATCGAAGAGCACGTTAAAAGCTACCAGAGGTGGGTGAATGGTAGATTTAAAAGTCTTACACAGCGGAAACAATTAAACCTCAACCCCTTCAGCAGAAAAACGATCTCTTAAAGAAATCGTGTGTGAAACTAATCCAAATGTGTTTCATCGTGAAAAAAGTGATGGATATCAGAGAGAATCAAGTCACGAAGACAACACAAAAGGAATCACTCAAATCTGTCGAGAAAAACTCAAGCTATGATCGAAAAATCAACCAAGGTCAATCTGCCCTACCCGAGAAAAAAACAGTTCTGGAATACTGCAAAGAAACTCGTGTAGATCAGAAACCACAAATCCAATGACCTTGAGGTTTTGACAGATGATAGATAATCAAGTTTTGAAGACAACCCAAAAAGAATCACGTCAATTGGATCTGTAAAACTCGAGTTATGATAAAACCACCAACGAAAGGTAGTGCTGTCCAGAAACTCGACGAGTAAAACTTGTCTGGAACAAATCGGACGAACAAGGCACAAAAGTTCCTTCAAACTACTAATTTTATTCTAGAACACAAGAGGAACAGCCCCAAAGTCGTACACCACGAGCTCTGGGCTCCCTTGCTTATATAACCAGCCCTTAGGCCAACCCAATATCAACTAGGACTCCAATCCTACTCAGATCACAAATCGTAACTTCCCATAACTGCTCAAGATTCTTCTATACGCAGATAGAAGCAATCTTAAGACTTCCAAACACCTTAGGAACGTATCCCACATTCATAAACAACTCAAATTCGTGACCCACACGAAATCCTATCATAACCAACTCAAATCTTTCCATATTTGAGTCAAACCCGACTCAGCCGCAGCCTGAGTCCATAACCTAGTCGGTGGACCTTTCCGACCAACTCTTTACGTCCACATCTCTTCATCACGTCTCGGAACCATGTAGCCACGTCCATGCACTCCTTGCACACGTGCAAACATCTTCCAATGACGTCCACGATACCTTCATATGCATTGTTCTTGATTCAATCATGCTGCGCAACCTCCTGATCAGCTCAACCACAATTCCTCCTAAATTTGGTTGTTGGAACCTCATCTCCTCCCTGAGACTAGTCCAATGGATCCCGTCACCAGCCATGTCTTGAACTCAAGCAACACCTGCACATGAATAAACAACCAATCCATACGAGCCCAAGTCCTCGACTTGACTCAAGTTAGTTCCGAACACAACACCCTACGTGAGAACCTCACATAAGCATGTTGCAAAACCACAGGAACACGATATCATCCATATCAACCAAAACGCACCAAAAACTTAGCAAATGAATACTAAGCAATCTTTCCAACAATGTAAAGCAAGTACGAAACATTGCAAATGAAAAGCAGAAGCACTGTGGTCAAGTTCCGGACCTTGCCAGAGCAACCCGGACCTTGAGCCGGAGCTAACAAAAGCTAGTAGAACCTAGCACCAGAACTTACCAGAACTAGTATAACCAAGCTCCCGCCGGAGCTTACAAAACTAGCAGGACCTGGCGCCGGAGCAACCAGAACTAGTCGGAACTAGTAAACCCAAGAGCCGGAGCTAGAAAAATCAACTCGGAGGTTAGCAAAAACATGTCGGAGCTATCAAAGACATGTCGGAGCTAAAGACAAAACTTCACCGGAGCTGATCAAAGCTAGTCGGACTAGCATCGAACATAATCGGAGCTACCCAAAACAAGCTGGACCTACCGTCAGACCTTGCTGTAGCTCAGAGCTAGAGTCGGACCTTGATAAAAAGGTGTTTTGGTGATATTCAAAACTTTTATCGTCAAATCCAAGTGTATTCACTACAAGCCAATGTATTCAGCACATATAGGTCTTACACATCCACCTCCGGGAGACGGAGCTGGCCGACCGGGAGAAGCATGTTGTTGAGAACATGCAGCAACATGCTAAGTTGGCCGAGCGGCTTGCCCGTGAAGGTTCGGAGCTTGCGGCCGCCCAGAGGTCACTGGAGGAGCTGCGGAGCTCGAAAGCGACTGAGTCCCTGATGGTGTGGGACTTCCTGGGGCGTGCGTATAGGGCCCTTGTGCCTCTTGGTTTTAGTCCAGTACGCCAGAGGACCCAGCGCAGGAGCTGGACTAGACGCTGGCAGCAAACTCGATGCGATGGGTGATGTCATCGCCGATCAACTGGAGACGGAGGGTAAATCCTTAGCCAATAATGTTGCTGAGTATGTCTTGGCATGTTACCGGAGCCGAGACCCCCAGTTCTCCCTTGATCTGGTCTTTGAAGGAATCATCGCGGAGGAGGAGGATGTCACCAGGGCTAGTGTCCAAGAAGCTGCTGAGAAGGTTGCTTCATTTTTCCACAAGACCTAGATCCTCCAGTAGCTAGGACTTTTCTCCCTTTGTCCCTTGTAATCTCAATTTTGTAATCCAGTTCTTTTGATTAATGAAATCCTCCTTTTTGCCTTGAATTTCACTTTGTCTTCAATATAATGTGTCATGTCTTGTTGGCCCCCTGGTACATGTGTACAGTTGAGGTGTGTACATGTACCAAAGGTTATGACAGTATGTTGAAGTCTTCAATTTTGAAGCGTCGAAGACAGGCCCCCTGGAATTGTCGGAGCTTGGTAGCTCTGGCATCAACATATTAGATGTTGATGGCGGACCTATCTTGGGAGATTTTGGAGCTTGGTAGCTCCGGCGTCGTTCATCATCGCTATGAATTTTTGCTTTTCCTGCACATTAAAGGCAAGAGAAAAAGTAAAATTCGTCCTCTTGTCTATAAATTGGCTGTGGCTTATTGTTCTTATTTGAACTTTGAGCCCGAAGAAACTCAGCATGATAACGAGCATTTTGATATAATCTTTTTGGATCTACATGCCTTTTTAGTACTCACCCTACTAAGGCCTGCCGGGGTGTAGATAGATGTGACACTCGGTCCCAAATATGAACCAAGCGTAACGCATATATGTGCCCAGGAAGTTAATCACATATATACGGTTGCATCACAAACGATATACAGAATTTAACCACGTCTCAACTATTAAATAAGTACTTTATTACAATAATCCAATAGTTCACAAATGATAAAACTCTAAATAATGCCGCGGAAAATAAACTAAGCAGCACGACTCCATTCCACAGGCAATTGACGGCGGTACGCAACCTAGTCCTCCGCGTGATCCTCAGGGTACTCCCAATTATCTCCAGTAGCTGTTGGGGGGATTGCAAGGGTGAGTACGTGTCGTACTCAGCAAGTGTGGAAATAGATGACATGTGGCTAAACAAATGATTGGAATAAAATGGCTAATTGCAGAAAAGTATGTTTCATAAACACGTAAAAGCAACCTATCATGTCTATGTGAATTTATTTCCCTTCATGACCCAAGTAATTATCATACCATAAATACAACAATTCTTATTACCAACGCAATCCATTAATATCAGCCAACCATAAAATTAATACCATATGCCAATTCCATAATCTCTCATGTACCGACAATACTCAAGTGACAACCCAAAACCATACCAACCATTCCAAAATTCCAAGTCCAATTCTAATCATGTAGGTCATACAGGTGCTCTTAACCGGGATCACGGCTATCATGATAGTTTTTAACACTCTGCAGAGGTTGTACCACTTTACCCACATGTTCGTGATTTCATCACCTTTCGGTGACTAAGAACCTCTATGTTGCCCTGTCACACTTCCGTGGTGTGCGGCCAAGAGATCACAAAATAGACTTTCAAAAGGGACTATTAGTATGTACGGGCCCACTAAGGTTTCACCGGCAGGATTGAATCTCCATTCTCCCACCCACGGGCCCCCTCGTGTGCCATGCGGATCCCAGGGCAGTCCTCCTTGACCCCCATTCTCCGCGCCATCCAATGGTCTATACAATACTAGCAGCGCTCCTAATTATTCAGCTACGCCGCATCCATACTTGGCCTTGTGGTGGCACTGTTGACCTGGCATATTCTCGCATGAACCGGTCCTTAGATCTAAGGCAAGCAAACCACCACATCATCCAACCCATCCACAAAACCATGCTTGCTTGATATCCTAAATTCCAAGTTGCTAAATTAACCATCATCTTATTACCATTCCAAGTGGTTGTAATTAAAGTTGTCAACCACATTATTTAAGTTACCCATAACCCATGTAGCGATGCGGTGCAAAAATAAAAACACACATACCCGACTCATTGTGTATATCCCGGCGACAAGGGGTGGCAAACAATGCTAGTAAACTCCTACGTATGGGTTTCCCATCATATTGACACAAGCATGCAAGTTCGCAAACAAAACATTTAATAAAACAAGATCAATATGATCAAGGACACTTGCCTTGCTCCGACGGATGGGGTTGCTCAAGCTCTTCAAAGTCTTGATTTTGGAAATCCTCGTATGCGGCCTCTTGAGCACGTTCCTCTACGCGTGATCATACATACAAGAAAATACATACAATTCAATATGATGCACACAAAATAATCAACATGCAATGACATGCATGCATGCACAATTCAATAATTAATTAACTACGGTTGCTTATTAATTAGATGCGAGTAGTTCATAAGTGTTCATATGACTTTGCGGGGGTTTTAGCGGGGATTAATGTTGCTGAAAATAAAAAGATGGTGCGACTACGATCAAACTACGTCTATTAGATTCAATATGGTCGCAAAAATTCACATCGGAAAATGTGGCCTACCGTAGATGCGATGGCTTCGAAGATCGCGGGATGGGGACGATGCGTAGATGAAGTAGATGCGCAAGGTCCTCTGGCGGCACGACGACAGCGACGCGATGAACTCTGGCGGACGTCATCACCCTCCTCTCCTCTTCTTCCTCTCCTTCCCCTCTTTTTCTTCCCTGGTGGTGCCTCTGTTCTCTCGTGTTTTTCTTTCTGGCGACTAGGGCTTTTGGGGCTCTGGCGGCGGCGTTTTTCTGGTGGCGTTGGAAAACTACGATGCCCTACAGAATTTTATATAGGCGCGGTACGCTGGGATCGATCGAGCCAGAGGCTGAGTCAGTCTGGGCTGGCGTGCGGCAGGGTTGCGCTGAGCGCGGGGCCAGGCGCGGGCGAGCGCGCGTGCGGCTCGGTCGGGGCAGGGCATCAGGGCGTGCGGGAGGGCGCGGCTCGGGGGCGCGCTGGTGCGTGGGCCCTGGCAGGGTCGCGCGTGGTCGAGGCGGCACGGGAGCGGGCGGCGGGGTCGCGCACTGCGCGCGGGCGCTCGGCGGCCAGTGCTGGCTGGGCCGGCTCGGCCTGGCCAGCAGCGGGTGTTTTTCCTTTTTTTTTCTCTTTTTTTCTTTCCTTTTATTTTTTATACAAATATTAATATATATTATTATTATATTTATATATATATTACATATATTACTTATTTATATTTATTCCCTAATACATGTTTTATATTTTTATTTTCTTTTTCTTCTTTTGCTACACATATTGTATATGTATGTTTTATGTTTTATTATCTTTCCTTTATTCCACTAATGTTTAATGCATGAACATGTATGCAATGCATGATGCAATGATTTAGGGTGTTACAAACCTACCCCCTTAAAGTGAATCTCGCCCTCGAGATTCGATAGCGTAGAGAAAAGATGATGGAATTCTGCCTTCAGGTCTTCCTCACGTTCCCACATAGCTTCAGCTTCCGTATGGTGTTTCCATTGCACTTTGCACCAACGGATCCTCTTATTTCTCGTGACCCTTTCCTTTACGTCCAAGATCTTGATAGGTTGCTCGACATAGGACAAATCCTCTTGAAGTTCTAACTCGTCCATCGACACTTGTTCTTCCGGCACCCTGAGACACTTCTTGAGTTGAGAGACGTGAAACACGTCGTGTAAGCAGACTTTAGGTTGTCACGTATTATTTGAACTTGTCTTTTAGCATCCTGTAACACATCCGGACCAAATACTTGATTCTCTCTGGTTTCATTCCAAAACAAGGGTGTCCTACACTTCCTTCCATACAATGCTTCATAGGGTGACATTCTCAAACTTGCTTGATAGCTATTGTTGTACGAGAATTCAGCGTACGGCAAACTTTTATCCCAGCTTTTCCCATGCTTTAAAGAACAAGCTCTTAACATGTCTTCCAAAATTTGGTTGGTCCTCTCGGTTTGTCCATCTGTTTGAGGGTGATATGCCGAACTGAAGTTCAACCCTGTTCTCATTGCTTCATGCAATTTCTGCCAAAATCTGGAGGTAAACTGAGAACCTCTATCCGAAACTATCTTCTTCGGTACTCCGTGTCGACACACAATATGCTCCATATACAATTCTGCTAGCTTCGCGGTGGTATATGTGGTCTTGATAGGGATGAAGTGAGCTGATTTTGTCAACCGATCCACAATAACCCATATTGAATCATAGCCAGACTGAGTTCGTGGTAATCCAACTATAAAGTCCATACCAATCTCTTCCCACTTCCACTCCGGGATCTTCAATGGTTGTAACAATCCGGCTGGCCTTTGATGTTCAGCTGTAACTCGTCAGCACACATCACAAAATGCAACATATTCGGCTATGTCCTTTTTCATGTTGGCCCACCAATAGCATATCTTTAAGTCCTTGTACATCTTCGTACAGCCAGGATGAATTGAGTAAGGTGAGTCATGTGCCTCCTTCAATATTGTTTCCCTAATATGCCTAACATTTGGTACCACAATCCTCTTTCCAAGCCATAAGGTACTGAAAGCATCTAGGCCCCCATGAGGTATGGTTTCGGTGATTAATGACAACCATTGGATTTTACTAATGAATTTGTGGATGCAAGGTCTCCCATATCACTCAATCAAACGAAATTTACATGAACATCAATATCAACTACTAATCATTGGAGACCCATATACAAACAATTTATGAGATCAATCAATGTTATGAAGATAAGAAGTGAAAGCTCGTATGTCAAAGTCATTCAACCACAATTGATGACACTTAATGCTTGGCAACCATCAGAAGTACATTTCCAACAAATGTTTAAGAGGTCAATCGAGCAAAGTTCAAAAGAATCACTTAGAAACAACTCGAAGCAAACAAAATCAACTCACCGGATCAACCGATGTTTTCAGAGAACAACACATCGGTCGAGTTGGTTCAGCAGAAGAAGAAGACCTCAGAACAAAGTACTCACCGGATCATCCGATGTTAAGGGCTAAGCTACATCGGTCCATCAGTACAGTTTGCAATATCCTTGGACCAAGTGTAGCACCAGATCATCCGATGTACAGAGATATACACATCAGTCAATCACTCCAATAAGCATCAAGTTAGAGCCAATTCTGGAGGAATAGCCACTGGATCATCCGATGAGAAGACAAGTGCAACATCGGTCTAACAATGGTCATATCTGACACAATGACGTCAGCTAAAGTGAACTTGACCGATGATAACTAAAGGGGAGACATCGGATCATCCGATGTTCGCGGAAAAGTTCTGTCAGCCTACTTTTCCAACGGCTATTTCGTGGAGGCTGGCTATAAATACCCCCTAAACCTGTCATTTCGACAAGTCTTGATCACCAGACATTCTCTACACATCCACAAGCGTTCAAGACCAAGAGCCATCACTTCTACATCATTTAGATCACTTACACACCAAGAGATAGGCTAATACTAGCTAGAGAGAGAGAGAGCTTGTGTGCCTCCATTCTTGGTGAGTGGAATCTCTAGGGTAGTAAGAGCCTAAAGGGAGTGTCCCTTTGTGTGTGTAATTGAGAGAAACTTCTGGAGCTTGCCAAGAGGATTGTGGAAGCCCGGAGGACCAAAGTGTACAAGGCTTGAGCTCCACCTTGCCGAGGTTTGCAAACGGAGAAGAATAGTGGAGATCCCTCGTCTCGGTGACTTGGGTGTGGCTATACCCTTTGGTGGGTGCCACAACGTGGATGTAGGAAGATCTTGACGATCTTGTTGAACCATGGGATAAATCATCGTGTCTCCTCGGGAGTTTGCATCCTCTTCCTCTCCCTTACATTTATGCATTTTATATTCCGCGAAGTTGCTATTTACTTCAATGCATAGATAGTTTGCGTAGGGAATTGGGCTTTTAGGAATTAAGTTTTATTGCTTAGATTTTTTAAAAGAAGCCCAATTCACCCCTCCCCCTCTTGGGCATTCGATCCTTACAATTGGTATCAGAGCAAGGTTGTTCATAGGATCATTCTAGCTGCACCGCTAGAGAGCTAAAATGGCCAAGGTTGGGGGTTCGGTTCCTATCTTCAAGGGCAAGAACTTTGCCTATTGGAAAGCACGCATGCGCGCTTATCTAGATGCTATTGCTCCCGAAGTATGGGAAGCGACCCACGCGGGGTTTGGAGAACACAACTATGTTGGTGATCAAATCAAATGGGATGCTAAAGCTAGGAATGCAATCTATGAATGTATTAGTCAAGATGTGTTTGCTAGGATTGCTAGCAAAGAAAAAGCTTGTGAAATTTGGGCTTGCTTAATAGAGATTCATGTGGGTTCTTCTCGAGTCAAGGAACTTAAATATCACATGCTTAAAGCAAAATATGATGAATTTAAGATGCTACCTCATGAAAATGTCAATGAGATGTTCTCTCGCTTGAATGTACTTATTGAGGAAATTAATGCTCTTGACATTACTTCTCTTGGCAAGGGACCCATCAACCGCAAGATCCTCATGCTCCTTCCCAAGCCAAAGTACAACATCATCAACTCCATGCTTCAAAAGGAGTCTCTTGACCACATTGAAGTTTCGGAGCTCATTGGAGAAATTCACGCTCATGAGATGAGTGTACTTGGGATGATGGAGCAATCATCTTCAAAAACAATTGCTCTAAAGGCTTCCACCAAGAAAACAAGCCTCAAGAAGAAGAAGGTGGTTGAGCCTAGCTCAAGTGAACAGGAGCAAGCATCAAGTGAAGATGAAGATGATGAGCTTGCATTGATGATGAGGAAGTTCTCACGCTTGAACTCCAAGATTACCGAGAAGGGATACACCTTTGATCCCAAGAAGAAAGTGTTTCTACCAAGGATAGATGATCACAAGACTTGCTACAATTGTGGTGATCAAGGCCACATCTCCTATGATTGTCCAAAACCGGACAAAAGAAGAGAGAACCACAAGAGCAAGCATCGCAAGCTTGAAGAAAGTGAAGATGATGAAGAAGAGGCCAAACCCAAACCAAGATCCTTTGGGAAGAGGAAACATGACAAGGGAAAGAAGGCAAGACTCTTCCCAAAGAAGAGAAATGGCCCACAAAAGGTGTTCATGTGTGAGGCAAATGAATGGGTCACTGACGAAGAAACAAGTGATGAAGAGAGTGAAGTGGAAGAAGAAAGTTTGTCCGGCCTCGCTATTGCCAACAATGATGACTCACCTCTTCATCCACCGCCCATGTGCCTCATGGCGAAAGGTAACACCAAGGTATGTGACGACTCTAGCGATGATGAGCTTTCCCCCGATGATTTAACTTCTTTGATAAATGAATATCATGCTATCATTAAGAGGGAAAAGAGTAAGGTCAAAGCTCTTGAAGAAACTCGTGCTAGACTTGAGAGTGATAACCTCGATTTGCTTGACAAGTATGAAAGCATACTCAAAGAGCATGACAGCTCAAATCTCATGTCAAGGAAATTGAGGAAGAAAAGGCTAAAATCAAGTTATATAATCATGAGCTTAACTTAGCACACCAAACACTCTTGGAAGAGCACAACAAGTTAGTACAAGAACATCAAACACTTAACCTTGCTCATGACGTGCTTGATCAAGATTTGAAAAATATAAAGAAGCAAACTCTTAATGATAGGATATCCATTACTTCTCATGTCACTAATGCCTTGAACAAGTCTTTGTCTTTGAAAGCAAACGCTAGGGAGAAGGACTTGTTGGAAGAAATTGAGAGTCTCCGCACTAGTGTGGCTAGACTTTCAAAAGGGGAAGTCAAACACAAGGAAATACACTTCCAACAAGCAAAGACCTTCAACAAGAGAGGACTTGGATCCTTCCCGGTGCCTAACAAAGGAAAGGTGCCCTCACCATAGCTTAGAACAAGCTTCATCAAGGAAGTTGGTTCTTATTGCCAACATTGTGAGGTCACCGGTCACCACACCAGGGAGTGTCCTCTTCCTAACCGACCCTATCCCAAGTTGACTATTAATTACAAATCTACTTTCAATGATCGTTATTATCTCTTGAGTAAAGTAGATGGCAAGGTGAAGGCTAGGTTCATTGGCAAGGACATGAAGGGCATGAAGGGGAATTCCCCAAGCAACTTTGGGTCCCAAAGACACTTGTATCACACATACAAGGACCTAAGTTGGCTTGGGTGCCTAAAGTTAAAAATTGAATTCATGTGTGTAGGTGAACTACAAAGCCGGAGGAAAGCATTGGATACTCGATAGCGGGTGCACCCAACACATGACCGGCAATGATGGTATGTTCACCACCATAGAAAACCCCGGCAATCATGAACAAGTCACCTTTGGTGATAACTCTAAGGGAAAGATAATTGGGTTAGGTAAAATTGCTATTTCAAATGATTTATCCATTTCCAATGTTTTGTATGTCAAGTCACTTAGTTTTAATTTACTTTCCATTGCACAACTATGTGATCTTGGAGTAACATGCACATTTAGCAAAAATGATGTTGTTGTGAGTAGTGAAACAAGCCAAGACATAGTCTTCAAAGGATTTCGGCATGGACATCTCTACCTAGTAGACTTCTCCAACAAGAATGCTAGCTTGACCACTTGCCTTTTCACTAAGACAAGTTTGGGATGGCTATGGCACCGACGCATAGTGCACATTGGGATGAGCAAACTCAAGAAGTCATTCAAGCTTGGGATGGTGACCGGCGTGAAGGATGTCACTTTTGAGAAGAACAAGCTTTGTAGCGCTTGTCAAGCCGGGAAGCAAGTTGCTTCACACCATCTAATGAAGGCAATGGTGTCAACCTCCAAGCCACTTGAGCTACTCCACATGGACCTCTTCGGACCGTCCACATATCAAAGCCTTGGCAGTAACCTCTATTGTCTTGTTATAGTTGATGACTACTCTCGCTATGCTTGGACTCTATTTCTAGGTGACAAGAGTGAAACTCCGGAAGTGTTCATGACCTTCGCCAACCGCGCTCAAAGGGAATTTCAACTTCCCATCATCAAGGTCCGGAGTGACAATGGCACTGTCGGTGGTTTGGAACCGGCAGATCTCCCGACACTACTAAAGTGTTAGAGGAGTTTGATGTTCGGTGTGGGCGCGCGGAGATTCAAGAAGGTGAATAGTAAATGACGCAGGAGACGCAAGAGTTTACGTGGTTCGGGCCGCCTGAGCGTAATACCCTACTCCACAGGTGTGTTGGTGTTGTATTAGCTGTATGAGCTTGTGTAGAGCGTCTATGGCGCGTGTGTCTAGCCCCCCTGAACATGTCGTCGGCCTGTCCTTTTATAGTACAAGGGCAGGCCGTTACAAGTTTGTCTGGCCCGACATGTGGCCCCGACAGTTACTAGTATTGACACTTATTCAACACATTTAATTGTCCTTAATGACCGGGTAATGGGCTTTGACAGCACCGTTACTGGTAATTAAGGTCATCCGATCGTGTGTCATTAATATGGTATTAATGACACTTAATCGTGTCTTGAAGTCCTTGATTCCCCTGTGAAGATCCGGAGCCGTTATGGAGTCTTCCGGAGATCAGAGGCTGAAGCTCTGATGGTTGGACACGTGGCAGCTCCGGAGCATACTGTGGGAAACAGGTAGCTCCGGAGCTACCTGACACGTGTCAGGTCCGGAGCTTCTCTCGGTCTGGGGTTAAGTCTGGAGGTGCCATTTCGGTACATGGCCCGGAGCTTCCCCCTTGTGGGCGGTAGCTCCGGTTTTATAGTACACATGGTGACCCTGGGATTAACCATGCTGGAGAAGCGGGTCCGGTTATATCTGACATGTGGGCCTCCGAAGGTCTTCAAATCAAGTAGATGACTTTCCTTTGAGATCTTTATAACCTCAAGGGGTGTACAGTTTCCAGGGTACCGACAGTGGCCCCCTCGACCTACCTCCGGGGAAGACCACTGGGGTGAAGTCATTCTGCCGGAGGTGGGTCCATCCTCGTGACTTTTGAACTAAGTCTTCAAAGGTCTTCGGAGGTGCCGTTGGCGAGGATTTGGAGTTAAATCCTCGCCGCGTGGCGTATCCCGCGTGCGGCAGATGATATCTTTGGCGTGCGGATCTCACGCAATTGAAGGTCGCCGGTTCCCGATACGAAAACCGTATCGGTTCCGCACGCCTTGTCAGGCCGCCGCCTTCAGGTTTCCCGCCTCATGATGACAACCGTTCGCCTGGGTAAGAACCTCGACTTGATCATCGGGGTGGTCCTGGGCCCCCTTGTCATCGGCTGGGTGGAATTTTTGAATGGTATCTTCGACTTCCCTGTGGTTTCCATCCAAGCGTTGCGAGGGCTTACTTAAGAAGGAAAGCACACACCGTCGGGAGTTCTTCATGCCTCCCATCTGATCTTGCGCTCAAACTCCCAACTTGTGCTTCACTTTTCTTCTCTTGCCTAGCCGTGCCGCGATGGAGTTGGGTCTCCGTGAGAGTCGCTTGAAGACCGACGGCGACCTGAAGAAGGTCCGGGCCCTCATGGGATGGTCCTTGGACTTCTTCAACCGCTTGGTCCGCACCGGTGGAGAGCTCCCGTTTGAGAAGGAGCACTCCGGAGAAATGGTGTACTTCTCCTCGTACGCCATGGTGGGGTTGATCCCACCTTTTTCTTCCTTTTTCCTAATGCTGCTGGACTTTTATGGTCTGCAGCTATACCACCTTGGCCCTCACTCCATTCTCCTCGTGTCTATCTTCGTCCACTTCTGTGAGATGTGGGTGGGCATCCCCCCTGCATCGAACTCTTCCGGAACTTCTTCACCGTCCATACTACCGGTAGGAGCAATGAGTACCTTGGCTTCTACTACTTCGTGAAGCGCAAGAAGTGCCCATTCAAGTACCTCCGGTCGTTTCCCTCTGGGAAGTGGGATGAATGGACGAAGGACTGGATAGTCATCCGGGTGGAGGAGCACGAGAGGCTGGAGCTGCCCGAAGGCCTCCCCAACATTGACACGACGATCTGGAGTGAAGCTCCGGTGCTGGCGGACGCCTTCAACCCTGTTCTGACCAGGATCCGCCAGTGCGTGGAGGGGGGATTAACCCCTCAAGCGGTGTTTTGTAACTTCCTGGTCAATAGGTGGGCACCGCTGAAGAAGAGAGAGAAACTCGCTTGAGCCCTCAACAGCATGATGGACGACGACCGGGTCGAGACCGGGCTGAAGTCCAACATGGTGGGGAAAACCTTGGAGTTCCACCTCAAGAAGTTTCAGCACGGCATCGACGTCAATGGCGACGACTTGACTCCGCCATCAGCCTTTCTTCCTCTGAACGTGGAAGTGGAGTTCAGTAGGGAGCTCCGGCGGAAGATGCCTGTGCTTGACGACCTTGGTGTCGTCGAGAGAAGATCAACCACCGGGGTAGCGATCCCCGGAATACCCAAGGATGGCTCCGACCCTGCTCCGAAGCCGAGGGAAGAGGTCGTCGGCAAGGGCAAGGAGTTGGCGGATGAACCCGTGAGCCGGAAGAGGAAGCTGCAGTACGCCGACGGAAGGTCCGTCAGGCCCGCTACTTCTGCGTCGGCTCCTTATCCCCGGAGGGGAAGGTCTTCTACAACTGCGGCGACTGTTCCCGTAGTGGGGTCCTCCCGGGGTGCGACTGTTCCCGCAGTGGGGTCCTCCCGGGGCGTTAGCTCCGGGCATGCGACTCCAGCACCTGGACCGATGGAGGCCTCTAGGTCCGGGGGTTCTTCCCGATCGAGGGGGGCCTCGACTAGGGAAACACCCGTGGCCGCGACGAGTTCCGGGGGGCCTTCCGGAGCTTCCACGCCGGCTATGACCAGCCCAGAACGCCCGGGAAAAAGGTTCTGCGCAAGCTGGTGCGGAAGCCTCCCAAGGTAATTTTTAATCTTTACCTTGGATAGTTGTTTTAATTGTAGTACCTATTTTTTAAGTTTCTTCGTTCATCATCTGCGGCGTCCCCAAGAAGGGGAGTGAGGCTCCACCCTCAGCCACAGCAGCTGAAGCCGTGAGGGTGGAAGCTTCTGCTCCTGTCCCGGTGCCGCCCCAAGTGGTGGCTGAAGCTGCGACAGCTCCGGCGCCGGCTGTCGTGGTGATGGACCTCGACTCATCCCCAGAGGCTCCCGTGGTAGCGCCGGACCGCGGGAGTGAAGATGCGCCAGAGGCACCTGTCCCGGAGGTTGAAGCTCCGGGTCCTGGTGCTGAGATGGTGGAAGCTCCGGCTGTTGAGTCGGAGGAAGCAGTAATTCCGGCCTCTGAGCCGGAAATTTTCGAAGCCCCGGCGGTTGAGCCGGAGGTGATTGAAGCCCCGGCGTGCGCGCCGGATGTTGAGGAAGCCCCGGCGGTTGGGTCGGCTACCTCCGAAGCACCAGCCGCTGAGCCGGTCGATGTTGAAGAGGTGTCGGAGCCCGAGCCCCCATCGAAGGAGGTGCCCAGATCGGAGCCAGCAGCGGCTCCTGCTCCGAAAGTGACGACGTCGGAGGTACCTGCAGTCGCTGGCCCCCTGCCTGAGGGGGTGAACGAAGACCTGGCGGCGGGGCCCTCCTCGATGGAGACTGAGGCCATCCCGGAGGATGGCCCTAGCACCATGGAGACACAGGGGACCACTCTTGTGGAGTGGGACCCAATTTTTGTATCTGAAAACCCGCTGGAACCAGCAGAGGAGACCCCAGCAGGTCCGGAACCTATCACGTTGTCACTGTCTATTGACAATGCATGTTCCAGTCTGCATCAAGTCCAACTGGCCTTCTTCCACGACAGCAAGGCTCTTGAAGAGGAGCGCCAAACCCTTAGGCGGTGGCGTAACCGGCTCTACTTCGAGACCAAGCTAGCGCAGTCGAGGCTAGCGGATGACAAAGAGTGGATCAAGCGGGAGAAGATCCGCCTGGAGTACTGGGGCAAATTATTGGATGACAGGGAGAGTTTGATCTGCGCCCTCGACGCTCAATCCCGGGAGATCTACGATCAGGCCAAAGCAGCCAATAGTGCGGCCGATGAACGCCACGAAAGGCTTGAGGCCACTAACACTACACTCATCAAGCGCCGGGAGGCACTTGAGGAGAGGGAGAAACGGCTCGAGGATGAAGAGCAGAAACTCCTAGAGCTGCGGGATGATGTCCTGAGGAGGGAGGAGGAGCTCTCCGAGAAGGTGGCTCTGGCTGACAAGGGCCTTGAGGAGCGCGCCAAGAAATTGGAAGAGCGCTGTGTAGAGGAGGAGAAGAAGGCCTGGGTGCGAGGGCAGGAGCTCCATGAACGGGAGTGTGCCCTCGTTGCTAGGGAAAAGAACGTGAGGGGCAGGGAGAAGGACCTGGTCGACCGCCGGAACAAGATCCACCTCCGGGAGGAGGAGCTCGGAAAACTCGAGAAGCGGGTTGCTGAGAAGATTCAGCAAAATGCCAAAGAAGTTGAGCGCCTCGCCCGTGAGAATTCTGAACTAGTGGCGGCCAGAAGATCTTTGGAAGAATTGAAAGGCTTGAGGACTGCGGACTCCCTACAAATTTGGGAGTTCCTGGGCAAGGCCAACGACGCACTGACACCAATGGGCTTCAGTCCCGTGCGCCCGGATGATCCGGAGTCGGAGCCGGACCTAGCGCTGCAGGCATTGAGCTCAGCAGGCAGCAAGCTCTCCAAGGTGGGCGATGTCATCGCGGACCAATTGGAGGTTGAGGGGCAATCCCTGGCGAAGAACGTCGCAGAGTACGTGCTGACGTGCTACACCAGCCGGAACTCCCAATTTCCTCTGGACCCGGTGCTTGAAGGTCCCGTCGAAGGAGAAGGGGAAGCTGCCCGAGCCAACGTGTCGGAGGTTGCCCAAAAAGTCGCTCAATTCTTCCATAGGGTCTAGGACCATCTCCGTAGTTCCCACTTGTATCCTCTCTTCTTCTTCCTCAATTTTGTAATCCCTTGTCTCCAGATGAATGAAATCCCCAAATTTTTGTGAATTTCACTTTTTGTCTTCAACACTTTTGTCTTCACTTGGCCCCCTGGTAGATGTACACAATTTGATTGTGAACATGTACCAAGAGGATATTATGTTTTGTTGAAGACTCATTTTCTTCGAACTTGTAGAGCGTAGGTCCGAAGTCTTTGATGGTGAAGGCCCCCTGAGGTCAAACCGACTACCGTCGAAGCTTATTAGCTCCGGTAATAGTCCCTATCAACGCATAGAGCATCGACAGTTAATCCTCCGGGGTGTCAGAGCTTAGCAGCTCTGGCACTGACCTTTGCCAACACGTAACTTGTCGACAGCAGACTCCACTTGTGGGGTCTTCTCACCATCTTTTACGTCGACGGCTGACCCCCCCTAGATTTACCAGGGCTTTGTTGCTCTGGTGATGCTTGTTAACATCGATTACAAGCCATCTAGAGGAGTCGGAGCTTTGTTAGCTCCGGATTTTCTCCATCAACGTAGATTTTATTTTTCCTGCACACTTAAGCCAAGAAAAATAGTAAAATTCGTTTTTTGTCTATAACTTCGTCGCGGCTTACGACTCTCTAGAAGATTTTAAGTCAAACGCGATTCTAAACACAACCGAATGCATTGTCTTTTCTTCCAGATCCAACTGTACATGGACCCGCCTTACTTCGGCCTGCCGGGGTGTAGGTAGAGTGGCGTACTTAGGGTGCTTGACCAGGCTAAGTCGATAGCGCACTCCAGCCCTAGATTGGCTTGGCGGCTTTCAGGCGAGTTGGCCATGAACAATATTTGAATCCAAAAGAATCGACAATACAACTCGTATCGTATATGAACCGGTCGAACTAAAATTTCTTAAGAATTGCACGCCTTTGTTATAAACAAGAAAGAGAAAAATAAAAATGTTGAGCCTGTACAAAATAAATGCACATGGAGTCTGTTTCACATGAAGATGGCTTTCATTATAGGTCCGGGGTACAGGGGAAACAAGTACACTTTTAGGGTACGGAACCAGTGTAACACCCTAAATTTTCGCATCCTGCATTGCATACATGATCATGCATTAAACATTAGTAGAATAAAAGAAAGATAATAAAAGATAAAACATACATAAATGGTGTAGCAAAAAGAAGGAAGAGAAAATAATAATTATAGCCTAAAACTTGTAAAAGGGAATAAGTATAAAAATAATAATAATAAAAAAATATATAAAAATATATATATAAATATATATATAAATAATATATATAATAATCATATATAAAAAAATAATATAAAAAATAAAATATAAAATATTAAATAAATAAAATGAATAAGATAAATAAAATAAATAAAATATAAATAAAATATATTATAATAATAAAAATATAAAAAAAGAAAAAAAACTAACCGCCGGCCAGGCCGTACCGGCCCAGCCAGCCACGCGCGCCCGCCCGCCCGCGCCTAGGCCCCGCGATCCCCGCCGACTCCCGCGCTCGCCCCGCCCTTCCCGCGCAGCGCGCGCTCCCCGGGCTCCACGCCCGCCTGGGCTCCGCGCCGAAGCGCCTAAGCCCCGCCT
Source organism: Tuctoria greenei (assembly GCA_036927565.1). Classification (NCBI taxonomy): domain Eukaryota; kingdom Viridiplantae; phylum Streptophyta; class Magnoliopsida; order Poales; family Poaceae; genus Tuctoria; species Tuctoria greenei. The sequence goes on along the minus strand of JAYESD010000008.1, from coordinate 200,311,263 downwards.
GACGCCGCCCCGCGCCGATCCCACCCAGCGCGATTCCCGCTCCCACGGCCGCGCGCCCAGCGCGATTCCCGCGCCGCCCTCGAACGTGCCCCGGCTATAAAAGCGCCCGTAGCTCCGTAGGTTTTCTCGATCCCAGAAAATCAGCCGCCGCCAAGAAAGCCACGCCGCCAGGAAAAAAAAGGACCAGAGAACAGAGTCGCCGCCAGGGGAAGAAAAGGAAGAAAAGGAGGGGAAGGAGAGGAAGAAAAAGAGGAGGGCCCCACCGTTCACCGGAGATCGTCGTCGCCGTCGTCGTGCCGCCAGAGGACCTTGCGCCGTCTACTTCGTCTACGCGTTGCATCGTTCCGCGATCGTCAAGCCGTCACATCTACGGTAGGATTCATTCCCGATGTGAATTTTAGCGATCGTATTGAATCTAATAGACGTGAATTGATTTTTGTTGCATCGCCTTTTTATTTTCAGCAGCATTAATCCACTCTAAAACCCCCGTAAACTCATATGAACACGTATGAACTAGTTGCATCTAATTAATAAACAACTGTAGTTAATTAATAATTGATCTTTGCATGCATGCATATCATCGCATGTTGATTAATGTGTGTGCATCATATTGAATTGTATGTATTTTCTTGTATGTGTTATCACGAGTAGAGGGAAGTGCTCAAGAGGTCGTGTACGAGGATTTCCAGAACCAAGACTTCGAAGCGCTTGAGCAACCCTATCCGCCGGAGCAAGGCAAGTGTCCTTGAAGCATATTGATCCTGTTTTTAAAATAAATATTTTGTTTGCAAAACTGCATGCTGTGTCAATTTGATGGGAATCCTATGGTAGGAAGTTTACTAGACTTGATAAACCACCCTTGTCACCTGGAATTTATGGTAGAGAGTCGGGAAGGGTTTTTACCTTTTTGCTTCACTTAGATAAATGGGGATGGAAAAACCAACACTACACATTTAATTATGTATTAATGATATTCTGGTTAATGTGAACTGGTCGATACGGTATGGTGATGGGTGATCTAAGCAAGCCTGGTATGTGGATGGGTTGGATGTTATGGTGGTTTGCTTGCTTTAGATCTAAGGACCGGTTCATGCGAGAATAAGCCAGGACTACAATGCCACCACGAGGCCAAGTATGGGTGCGGCGTAGCTGATTAATTAGGGCTTTGCTAGTGCTATTTGGACCATTGTGGATGCTCGGGGAAGGGGTAGTCGGATTGGGTTTGTTGATGAATGGTGGGACTACCCTGGGATCTGAATGGCTCAAGAGGGGGCCCTTGGTTGAAGATGTGCTCAGTTGGAGGCATCGCCACCGGTGAAACCTCAGTGGGGTCTAAATAGGCTAGTAATCCCTTTGTAAAGGCTATTTTGGGATCTCTTGGCCACACACCAACGAAAGTGTGTAATATGACTGACGGGTCATTGGCATAAGGGAGATTCTTAGTCGCCGAAAGGTGATGAAATCACGAACACGTGGGTAAAGAGGTACAAACTCTGCAGAGTTAATTAAAACTATCATGATAGCCGTGCTCCCGGTTATGAGCACCTGGACAACTTCCATGATTAGAGGGAAATTGGAAATTTGGTATGGTTATGGTTTGGTAATGGTTATGGATGGTTATAGATCAATTTCTGGTATTGAATATGGTTATTGGCAAATGATGAAATCTGGAATCATGGATGAGGATGGTGAATTCTGGACTGGTATTATGGTATTATTTATGGTTTATGATGGGTTTACTTCACATAACTATGATATATTGCTTTTCAAATGTTTTACTGTACTTTTCAGCACTTTGCCATTATTATTGTCGTCATTTGAATCAGCCACATGTCATACTTTCCACACTTGCTGAGTACGACATGTACTCACTCTTGCAATCCCCCCCAACAGTTGCAGGTCAGGATTGTGAGTTTAATGGCGATAATGTGGAGATCTAGGTTGTGTCTACCGTCAGCTTTGCCTGTGGTGTTGCATGGAGCTGCGCTATCCCTTTTGCTTAGTTTGCTTAGTTGTTTAATTAGTTTATTTCCGCTGCATTAGTTGAACGTGTCATTAATATCTATTAGAGCTTGTACTTGAGGATAATATGGTTTCTGTAATAAAATTTGATAATTAATCTTGTTCTGTGGTAATTTTCTGTATACTCTTTTGTGATTGCACTCGTGTATGTGTGTTGAACGTCCTAGGCACACATATGCGTTAGCTTGGTTCAGTTTTCGGAACTGGGCGTCACAACCAGGCTAAGCGTGTTTCATTTATCGTTTGACCCAGGGTAGCTAGCCACACTTTTAGTCCTGAGACTGTGACAAGTGTTGCATGAACTTTGAGGACCTTTTGGGAAAGGTCCGGCTACTCTCCTGGAGGAACTACCCGACTCTGTACAATGACTCTATAACATACATCTCAAGTTACTCAAGACTCACCTCCGTGGTATTAAGTGTAGAACTTACGGAGGTGCTCGATGTTCCAAGGATTTGGGAGAGGTGTCCCATCCTCGGTAGCCAAGCGAACGCTTCTGGGTTGGGATACTTTGATCACTCGGAAGGGTCCCTCCCAGCCGGGGGAGAGTTTGTTTAACCCTTCTCTAGATTGTATTCTCCGAAGCACCAGATCGCCTTCCTCGAGCTGTCGGTTGTGTACATGCCGCTGATGATAACGCCGTAGGGCTTGGCGATATCGGGCATTCCGAACAGCTGCTTGGCACCTTCCCTCCTCAAGGAGGTCTAGGTCTTCACGCCGGAGCTGGTCCTGCGCGGTTTCGTCGAAGGTCCGGACACGGAGTGAACCCAAGGTGATTTCCGGAGGAAGGATTGCTTCAGCTCCGTACACCATAAAGAAGGGTATCTCTCCAGTTGATCGGTTTGGAGATGTTCTATTGGCCCATAAAGTGGGCGGAAGCTCTTCAATCCAGTTGGCTCCATGTTTTTTAAGCGCTCATATGTGCGCGTCTTGAGTCCTTTAAGGATTTCAGCATTTGCTCTCTGCTTGGCCATTGCTTGCTGGGTGAGCTACGGAGGCGTAGCAAACTTGTATGCCGAGGTCTTCGCAATATCCTTGGAATGCAGAGCTTGTGAATTGGGTCCCATTATCAGTGATGATTTTGTTTGGGACTCCATATCTGCAGACAATGGACTGCAAAAAGTTGATAGCAGATTGCTTGTTGATTGTCACAACTGGAGTTGCTTCCAGCCACTTGGTGAACTTATCAATGGCGACGTACAGGAACTTGTAACCTCCAATGGCTCTTGGGGAAGGTCCCAAGATGTCCATCCCCCACACAGTGAAGGGCCATGTAGGAGGTATCATTTGTAGGGGTTGAGCTGGTGTGTGAATTTGCTTTGCATGGAATTGACATGCTTCACATTTCTTCACCAGCTCAGTTGCATCTTGGAGTGCTGTAGGCCAGTAGAAACCATGCCGAAAGGCTTTACCAACCAGCGTGCGGGAAGACGCGTGGTTTCCACACTCGCCTCCATGGATTTCTGCGAGGAGTTTGCAGCCTTCTTCCCTTGTGATGCACCGCATTAGGATGCCATTGGCACCACGCCGATAGAGATCCCCTTCTATCAACGTGTATCTTTTAGCCAATCTGACTACCCGGTCAGCGGATACATCATCGTCAGGAAGGATGTTGTCTTTCAAGTAGCTCCGGACCTCCGAGATCCATGCATCAGAACTAGCTTGAGCTTTTGAGTCTTGCGTGCTGGGTTGCTCGGAGCTCCCGGCAGCACCTACCACCCTTGATGGCTGCCATGGTAACAGGGCCATCGGGACCGTCAGCTTCGGAATGCTGATCTCGCCCCCTTCGCTCAGTTCGGCATGTTGAGCTGTTGGCTTTGACAACCTCCGGACAAAAATTCCGTCAGGAGCCAGAGCTCCGGTTGACGCTTTCGTCGAGTGTTCGTCAGCTTCAGCGTTATGGGCACACTGAACATGGTGGAGATCTAGGACTTCGAAGTCTTTCTGAAGCCTCTGGACTTCAAAGAGTAATAAGCAGCTAGCTGGAGATTATTGCAGGAACATTCACCCTTCACCTGCTTAATGATGAGCTGCGAATCTCCCTTGACCAGCAGTTGCTTGACACCATATGACAGTGCCACCTTTAGTCCGTAGATGAGTGCTTCGTACTCTGCCATGTTGTTGGTCGCCTTGAAGTCAAGGTGTACCATGTATTTCACCTTCTCCCCGGTCGGTGCAAGGAGAAGGATTCCAGCTCCGGGCCCCTGCTTTTGCATGGAGCCATCGAAGTAGAGGGTCCAGTGAGGCTCGGTGAAGGTTGGAGCTTGATGCTCCGTCTTCTGCTCACTGAGGCCCCCAGGGTTTGATGGAGAGGGAGTCCATTCTGCCACAAAATCTGCCAATGCTTGACTCTTGACTGCTTGCCTTGAAATAAATTTGAGATCAAATTCAGCCAATTCCGCTGCCCACTTTGCAATATTCCCAGTTGAATTGGGATTATGCAAGATTGCTCGAAGTGGGTAAGAGGTCACCACTGAGACTTTGTGAGCTTGGAAGTAATGGCGGAGCTTCCTGGAGGCAATAAGAACTGCATAGAGCAGCTTATGCACCTCTAGGTATCGAGTCTTGGCATCATGTAGTACTTCACTAATGAAGTACACTGGGCGCTGAATGGTCCGGACCCTCCCGGAGGGATCCGGAGCTTCCTCTTCACTGACCCGGATCCTCTCGGAGGAATCTGTATTTTCTTCGGGGACCTCTGGGTCCTGGCTGGAGGAACCCGGGGCTTCTTCAGAAGCGACCTGGACCCTCCCGGAGGGGTCTGGGTCTCCTGAAGTGACTTCTTGTGGATTCGAGTCTGGGAGCTGGGACCCAGACTCACTCTCAGGTACCTCCGGACCCTCCCGAAGGGGTCTGGATTCCTGAGTATGAGGTAGCTCTGGTCTCTCCGCAACCAGAACCATACTAACGACTTCATCAGTTGCTGAAATGTAAAGCAACAAAGGCTCACCAGGGTTCGGAGCTACCAGAATTGGTAGGGTGGTGAGGAACTGTTTCAGCTCCTAGAATGCCTTCTCTGCTTCTTCGGACCATTGGAATGGTCCGGACTTCCTCAATAACTTGAAGAAGGGGAGTGCCCGTTCCGCCAGTCTTGAAATGAACCGGCTGAGGGCTGCTAGACATCCAGTCAAATTTTGGACGTCTTTGATGCGGGTTGGTGGCCGCATGTCTTCAATGGCCTTAATCTTCGCCGGATTAGCTTCTATGCCCCGGTGACTTACCAGGAAACCGAGAAGTTTTCTGGAGCTAACCCCGAAGACACACTTGTCTAGGTTTAGCTTTGTGCGAGTGGCCCACAGCTTGTCGAAGACAGCCTGCAAGGTGTCAAGGAGTGACTCCTTGTCCCTGACCTTGACCATGATGTCATCGACGTACACTTCCACTATGTCTCTAATGAGTTCTTCAAAAGTTTTGTACATAGATCGTACAAAAGTTGAAGCCACATTCTTGAGACCAAAGGGCATGGCTGTATAACAGTACAATCCATCTACTGTGATGAATGAGGTATGCTCTTCATCCTCCCTAGACATCCTGATTTGATGATACCCAGAATATGCGTCTAGGAAACACAGTAATTCACACCCGAAGGTGGAATCCACTATCTGATCTATTCTAGGTAGTGGGAATGGATCTTTTGGACATGCCTTATTTAGTGTGGTGTAGTCGATGCACATTCGAAGCTTCCCGCCGGCCTTGGGCACAACGACTGGGTTTGCCAGCCATTTTGGATGGAAGACTTCTCGGATGAATCTGGCTTCGAGTAACTTCTTCACTTCTTGTCGGATGAAGTTCTGTCTCTCTACGGATTGCTTCCGAGGCTTCTGATGCACTGGTCGGGCGTCGGGGTAGATCTTCAGATTGTGCTCAATCACATCCCTGGGGATCCCAGCCATTTGTGACGGTTGCCAAGCAAACACGTCGACGTTAGCCCGGAGGAAAGTGATGAGTGCGAGTTCCTATTTGTCGTTCAATCCCCCCGATGTACGGGTGGTCTGAGCGGCATCGGAACCAATTTGGACGACTTTGACGGGAATGTTGGTGTCGCCGCTTGGCTGCACACGAGGTGCAGAAGTCGAGCCTCGTTGACGAATGCTCGGGGGTTTTGGAGCTTTCTCTTGCCTGGAGTCCTCCTCTTGCACCGTGGTGAGTGCATGGAGTTCTTCCAGAGCAGTTACTCCGGCAGTACGATCTCTGCGGATCCGGAGAACGCCTACTGGCGTTGGCATCTTCAACACCAGATAACCATAATGAGCAGCTGCCATGAATTTGTACAGGGCAGGCCTACCCAAGATGGCATTGAAGGGTAAGTTGATCTGAGTGACGTCGAAGACCAACTTCTCAGTGCGGTACTTCTCCTGTGTCCCGAAGGTAACGGGGAGAGTAATAGCTCCGAGTGGGGTAATGGCCCCCGGACCTACTCCGGAGAAAGGTCGAGAGGGGTGGAGATCCGAAGGTCGGAGTTGAAGCTTAGTAAAAGCTTCGAAGCTTATGAGGTTAAGTCCCGAACCTCCGTCTACCATGACGTGGTGGAGCTGGATGTTGTTGATGGTAGGAGATACCATCAAAGGTAACTGACCTGCTCCAACCATGCTCCAAGGGCAGTCCGAAGCATCAAAAGTGATGGCTGTGTCCATCCACTTCCGATGAGGTTCCGGCCTAACTGTAGGAGCTACAGCAGCCATATCCCGACGCATAGTCTTGATGACGCGGCGGGAAGTGATGTCCCATGATCCACCAAAAATAGTGTTCATGGTCTTCCGACGCTCGTTGTCAGAGACGTCAGAATCATCGTCGACGGAGGTGTAAACGGCCTTCAGGACCTTTTTAGGATCCTGAAATCCTAACTCCTCTTCAGCCGGAGCTTCGTCGACTTTTTGCTTTCCTTCCCTCTGTCGGAAAGGAGATTCTTCCCGACGCTTGTTGTAGCGCTCGGCAAGGTTTTGTACCTCCCGGCAGTCTTCCAAACTGTGGCTGCCCATTTTGTGAATTGGGCACCACACCTTGGGCTTGCTACCATCTTCAAAAGACGGTCAAGGTCGCTTTTCGGGGCGTGGCCCCCGGCCACCCGGAGTTGCAGCAGCTGCAACATTGGATGTATCGGCCGATGGCTTCTTCTTGCCGTTGGTCTTTTTCTTCTACTTGCCATTCCCGGAGGTAGCGGCTTCTTCTTTGGAGGATTTCTTGTGACCCTCCGGGGTTGGTTTGGTGTGCATTTCACGGCCCTCCGCAGCTCTGGCACATTTATCAACCAAGCTGAAGAGTTTCATGACGCTGGTGATCTCCTTGATCGCCAGTTTCTCCAACATCTTCTTGTCCCGTACACCCTGTCTGAATGCTACAATGACAGATGCACTAGAGATAGAAGGGATAATGTTTCATACCTGAGAGAACATCTGGATGAATGATCGCAGGGATTCTCCCCCTTTTTGCACGACTGCAAAAAGGTCCAGTTCAGTGCCTGGTCGGGTGTATGAACTCCCGAAATTGGCGGTGAACTGCCGGCACAGCTCCTCCCAACTGTTGATAGAGTTGGGTGGAAGGCTCATAAACCAGGACCTGGCGGTCCCAGTTAAGGCCACTGGAAAATAATTGGCCATCACGGCCTCGTTTCCTCCAGCTGCCAAGATTGCAGTGGAGTAGATCTAAAGAAATTCGGCGGGATTGACAGTCTCGTCAAATTTTTCCGGCAGGTGAAGCCGGAACTTCTGTGGCCACCTGACCATACGCAGATGTATGGCCAGAGCTGAACAGCCTCCTCCTACTCCTCAGGAGCAAAAAGGTCCTGAGCTTCCAGTCTTTCACGAGCACGCTCAATATGGACTCGGCCATCTTGTTGGCGGTATCGGCGATCAAGCTCCGCCCGGAGGTCATGAGTTGATAGCCTAGATACCGTGTGAGTGCGTCGTGCCCCGGAGGGCAATGACGTCACTTGTTGTGATGCAGCACGTCTCCTGCTATTGGAAACGTGCGGACCAAGTCTACCAGACAAAGTCCGCCGCTGCGACGGGGCTCGTCCTGAAGGAGGAGGACCCTGGTTGATGAGGCGTTCGGCTGCTGCTGCAACCAAATGTTCCACATCGGCCCTCCACTGTTCCAGGGCATCCCGGGATGCATCCGGAGGTGGTGGGCGTTGGAGAAGAGCACGCGCTGTATGGAGCGCGTGTTCCGGGTTGTCATGATTTGCCGACGCAGTGATTGACGCCGGCGCACCATCGCGTTGCCCAGCTTGATTTGCTGGTGGAGGCGGTGGTGGTGGGAGTATGACTCCTGCTGGTGCTGAGGCTCCTGCTGGTGGCTATATATTGGAGGGATTACCCCCAACAGCCTGAGCAGCAGGTTGACCGTTGGATGATCCAGCAGCTGAGTTCACCATTCTCAAAATCTCAGGCGCCCCTACCTGGCGCGCCAACTGTCAGTGGTTTGGAACCGGCAGATCTCCCGACACTACTAAAGTGTTAGAGGAGTTTGATGTTCGGTGTGGGCGCGCGGAGATTCAAGAAGGTGAATAGTAAATGACGCAGGAGACACAAGAGTTTACGTGGTTCGGGCCACCTGAGCGTAATACCCTACTCCACGGGTGTGTTGGTGTTGTATTAGCTGTATGAGCTTGTGTAGAGCGTCTATGGCGCGTGTGTCTAGCCCCCCTGAACGTGTCGTCGGCCTGTCCCTTTATAGTACAAGGGCAGGCCGTTACAAGTTTGTCTGGCCCGACATGTGGCCCCGGCGGTTACTAGTATTGACACTTATTCAACGCATTTAATTGTCCTTAATGACCGGGTAATGGGCTTTGACAGCACCGTTACTGGTAATTAAGGTCATCCGATCGTGTGTCATTAATATGGTATTAATGACACTTAATCGTGTCTTGAAGTCCTTGATTCCCCTGTGAAGATCCGGAGCCGTTATGGAGTCTTCCGAAGATCAGAGGCTGAAGCTCCGACGGTTGGACACGTGGCAGCTCCAGAGCATACTATGGGAAACAGGCAGCTCCGGAGCTACCTGACACGTGTCAGGTCCGGAGCTTCTCTCGGTCTTGGGTTAAGTCCGAAGGTGCCATTTCGGTACATGGCCCGGAGCTTCCCCCTTGTGGGCGGTAGCTCCGGTTTTATAGTACACGTGGTGACCCTGGGATTAACTATGCTGGAGAAGCGGGTCCGGTTATATCTGACATGTGGGCCTCTGAAGGTCTTCAAATCAAGTAGATGACTTTCCTTTGAGATCTTTATAACCTCAAGGGGTGTACGGTTTCCAGGGTACCGACAGGCACCAAATTCAAAAACTATAAGATTGGGGAGTGGTGTGACCGTGAAGGCGTGAAACATGAGTTTTCGGCCACATACACTCCTCAACAAAACGGTGTCGTTGAAAGGAAGAACAAGACACTCATCACTCTTGCGAGAGCAATGCTTGATGACTACACCACGTCGGAGAAGTTTTGGGCCGAAGCAATCAACACGGCGTGCCATGCCGCAAATAGGGTCTATCTCCATCGACTACTTCAAAAGACCCCGTACGAGCTTCTCATTGGGAAAAGCCCAACATCTCCTACTTTCGAGTCTTTGGATGCAAGTGCTCATCTACCGCAAGAAAAGGCTCGGTAAGTTTGAAAGAAGATGTGATGTTGGTATATTTATTGGTTATGCATCAAACGCAAAAGCATATCGAGTATTCAACCAAACCTCTGGTTTAGTTGAGGAAAGTTGTGATGTTGAGATTGATGAATCTAATGGCTCCCAAGAGAAGAGTTTTGGTCATGATGAAATAGATGATGAGCCTCTACGAGAAGACATGAAGAACATGACCATTGGAGACATCAAGCCTGAAGTTGAGGAGAGCCATGATCAAGGGGGAGATTCAAGTTCCAACATCAACACTTCAATGGCGCCTCAAGTTGACGAAGAAGAGAAGGATGATCCATTGCCGACTCAAGACTTACAAGCACAACAACATCAAGAAGAAGAAGAAGTCCATGATCAAGTCCAACCACAAGAGGAGCAACACGCATCACCTTCGCCAAGTGCTTCACAACCACTTATGAGGCATGGACGCATCTCCAAGGCGCATCCGATGGACCAAATCATTGGAAGTCCGTCAAGGGGTGTAAGTACACGTTCTCGCCATTTCGCTTCATTTTGTGAGCACTACTCGTTTGTTTCATGTGTAGAACCCACTCATATTGAGGAAGCACTCCAAGACCCAAATTGGGTGATGGCAATGCAAGAAGAACTCAACAACTTCATCCGCAATGAAGTTTGGGTGTTGGAGGAGCGACCCAAGGACAAGAACGTCATCGGAACAAAGTGGGTGTACCACAACAAACAAGACGAGAATGGTGTTGTGGTCCGCAACAAGGCAAGACTTGTGGCCAAGGGGTTCTCGCAAGTTGAAGGACTAGACTTTGGCGAGACATTTGCCCCGGTCGCCCGGCTAGAAGCCATCCATATACTTCTTGCCTTTGCATCACATCATAGTATTAGACTTTATCAAATGGATGTGAAAAGTGCCTTTCTTAATGGTTACATTAACGAGCTTATTTATGTTGAACAACCTCCCGGGTTTGAAGATCTGAGGAATCCTAATCATGTGTATAGGTTGCACAAGGCGCTCTACGGGCTCAAGCAAGCACCAAGGGCGTGGTATGAACGACTACGGGATTTCTTGATCATGCAAGGATTCAAGATCGGGAGGGTGGACACCACACTCTTCACCAAAGACATCAACGAAGATTTGTTCATTTGTCAAATTTATGTTGATGATATTATTTTTGGTTCAACTAACGAAGCTCTTAGTCATGAGTTTGAAAAAATGATGTCTAGGGAATTCGAGATGTCAATGATTGGAGAGCTCAACTTCTTCCTTGGATTTCAAATCAAGCAACTTCAAGAGGGGAGCTTTGTATATCAAGAGAAGTACACCAAGGACCTCTTGAAGAAATTTGAGATGGGAAATTGTAGCTCAAGAAGCACTCCAATGGCAACAAATTGTCATCTCGACGCGGATAAGGACGGTAAACCTATTGACCAATCTAACTACCGTTCTATGATTGGCTCATTGCTTTATCTTACTGCATCTAGGCCTGATATCATGTTTAGTGTATGCTTGTGTGCTCACTTTCAAGCGGCACCTAAAGAATCGCATAGGAAGACGGTCTTTAGGATACTTAGGTATCTTAAGCATACCCCTAGTATGGGCTTGTGGTACCCTAAAGGTGCAAAATTCCATCTCTTGGGATACTAGGATTCGGACTTTGCCGGATGCCGCGTGGATCACAAGAGTACCTCCGGTGGGTGCCACTTGCTTGGGCGTTCCCTAGTATCTTGGTCAAGCAAGAAGCAAAATTCCGTCGCCTTGTCCACGGCGGAAGCGGAATACATTGCAGTCGGTGCATGTTGTGCCCAAATTATTTATATGAAGCAAACCCTTTTGGACTTTGGTATTAAACTTGGTTGTGTGCCTCTCCTTTGTGACAATGAAAGTGCGGTTAAGATAGCTAAAAACCCCATTCAACACTCCCGCACTAAGCACATTGACATTCGCCATCATTTCTTGAGGGACCATGAAGCTAAGGGAGACATCTCATTGCGAGGTGTTAGGTCCGAAGAACAATTGGTGGATATCTTCACTAAACCACTTCATGAGAAAACTTTTTCTAGGCTAAGAAGTGAGTTAAATGTGCTAGATGCAACGAACGTCATGTAAGAATGCACTTCATATAGGTCTTGCCTAACTCTCAAAGGATAGGGGTGAGCAAGGGTTAGCTTGGGATGGAGGTTCTTTTGGGTTTTCCCAAGGCTTGGAGAGTGTCTCTCCCTGAAGAAGCCTTTGAAAGGTTCAAATTTGGCAAGATAGATTTATTTTATGCCTTGCATGATGCCTGCCATATAGACTTGTAATTTCTTGCATTATAAAATGTTTGGCATTGCATACGGTAGATTGTCACAAAGGGGAACCCACCTCATGAGAAAGAGACTTGTTTGAAATGCAATATCTCAACTCATATGTGGTGGAAAGAACAAAATGTTAGGTACGTTAATGCCTAGAGGAACATGCTCTAAAGAGATAGGAGTCTTCATACTCTAGCTCACAAAGCATGGGCCTTACATTTTATTTGGATGATTTCCTCCTATTTTTCTTGGTGTTCCATTTGCTTTAAGGCCTAGCCAAGTTATTGACATATTAGTATTTTTGAGGGGTAAGGGGTTGCCCAAAAAGTCCTAAGACATGTGTTTCTCATCGTTTGTTTGTTTGGTCAAAGGGCATATATGGGATGTTGCTATTTAGTAGTCATCGGATTATCCGATGCTTAGGTGAGACCATCATCGGATCAGTTGGTGTTCAAAAGCCAAGAGTTAGACCAGTCAGCAACACAAATCAACCGACGCGTTCATTTGGAAAAACATCGATCCATCCGGTGTTCACAATTCTGGAACTGTGATGAATTCCACCGATGATATTCCTTTCCACGTCGGACCATCCGGTGTCAACGGCACCGCCTTGAATACCCTTACTGTGCCATTCGACCGATGCTTCTATCGTTTCTACATCGGTCCATCCGGTGTTAAAGTTTCGGCTAGGGTTTGGGACCCACTATTTAAACGGCCTTTCATCTCCTTTTCTCTCTCTTCCCGATCCCGACGTAGCCCTCACTGCCGCCGCCGATCCTCTTGTCCAAGCTGCGCCACCGCTGTCTCCGGTCGCCGCCGCCGCACTCCGGCCGCCGCCGCCGCCCTCCGGTCGCTGCCGCCAACCTCCAGCGCCGCCGCCGCATCATCTAGCGCCGCCGCCACTCGCATCCACCGCAGCTGCCGCCGCCGCTCCACCCAGCCGCCGCCACTGCTCCACCCAAGCGCCGTTGCCGCCTCTCTCCACCACCACAACCGCCCCACGCGCACACCACCCTCTACGTCGTTGGTACCTCCACCGGTCACCGACGCTAGGGTTTCCGACCGCATCAACCTTCGTGTCGCTGTTCCGTGCATCGTCGACTTCGTTCACGCGCTTTGCCTAGTCGCAATGGCTCGTGACAAGAAGAACAAGGACAAGGCCATTGCGGAGCCGGCCGCAAAGAAGCAGAAGCTCTCGAAGGAGGAGAAGAAGGTGTTGATGGCCGCTTGCGCCGCCGAGGAGCAAGAGCATGGACGAGGAGGATCTTTGAGGATCCGCGAGGCTCGTCCGAGGCAGCCTCCTGTGATCGATGAGTCCGAGGCCGAAGAAGAGTCGGAAGTGCCTCTTGTTCGCCGGCGCTCCGCCAGGACCCGTGGGGGTCATCCCGCGGCAGCACCACGTCCGAGACCGACGGCTGCCGATCGTCGTGAGGACAGGGAGGCCCAGAGAGCCATCTACGAGATGGACACTACCGTCCGTGTCGGTGAAGGTGTCCGATTGACTGATTACCGGAAGATGAAGGCCAAGCAACTCAGAAGACTCAGATGGAGTGTGTTGCTTGAGGAGTGGTACCCGCAGCCCAGAGAGGCTCTTGTGGACAACCGTTTCTGGACTGTGACATAGGTGTCGCTCTACGAGACCTATATACGCCGAGGCCACAAGTTATTCCAGCATAACTTTCTGGATTGGGATCAGCTTGCCCTGGCAGCAGAGACAGAGATTCGCCCATACTTTGAGAGGTATCGCGGGCTGGTGCAGCTGATGTCCTATGAGAAGAGTGCTTATGTGGAGGATTGGGTACGCGTGTTCTACGCTACCCTATACGTCTCTGAGGGCCGCAGGTCGATTGACTTCATGTTCATGGGACAGCATCATCACCTGACGAGACAGACGCTGGCACAGCTGCTGGGAGTGGACCTGCACGACATTTGCGTGCATGAGAGAGTATATGGACTGGCAGACCCGCCGAGGAGGCCGCTCACTGGGGGAGTGGCACCACCACTGGAGGAGATACGTTCTCTATTCGGACCGACCTTCTCTCCAGACCAGCCGAGGGTACCGGCACTGCTGACTCCAGCTGCGCGCACAGTGCACCTTGCCTTGTGTCGCACACTCTTGCCGAGGTCAAGATACTTAGAGCGGTTCACCAGCCTGCAACAGACCCTCCTGTTCTACATCATGAACGGGATGGAGTTTGATATTGTGGACGTCCTCATATGCGAGATGGAGGATGTGATCACCGATGGAGTGGGCATGATGAGGCAGCATGTGTATGGACACTGGATCAGCTACCTGCTCTCCATTATGGTCCCTGAGGAGTCCACCGTACATGACCGTCTCACTGACAAGAGTGTCACACGGTTCAGTCACTACCGTGCTCCAGCTCCTAGAGACCGCCGCCTTGGCCGTCCAGTCGAGCGTCAGGTCAGGGCTCGTCTATCTAAGGAGGACTGGTCGGATCTGGAGAAGGAAGATGAGAGGCTGGCAGAGGCAGAGGCTCAGGGTGAGGACCTGCAGCATATATGGTCTGAGAGCGACACTGATGACAGCGTTGAGGAGTACTTCCCTCCTCCTCCCTCACCCAAGCAGCACGACACGGAGGTTGGAGGCTCTACAGTGCCACCCCCTACTCCACCTCCCATCACAGAGGCACACGTCTCTCAGTCGACTGAGCTCACCTCACTTCTTCAGCGGATGGTTGAGCAGCAGCGCTTGGACCGGCTTGCAGCTGAGCAGGCCCGAGCGGAGCAGGCCGCGCGCCTTCTAGAGCTCCAGCAGCAGCAGCACGAGATGCAGCACCAGATCGCTCGTGAGAGGCGAGAGGACACTGACCGGCTGACTGGGCTGATCGACCAGATGCACCAGCGCTCCCTCGACCAGCAGCAGCAGATGCAGCAGGCGATGATGGGCATCATGGGGTTGATCACCAACCTCTACACCCACACCGGGATTGCCCTCCCGTCGCAGCTGCCAGGAGTTGCTCCACATCCACCTGTCCTTGCTCCAGCTGCCGCTCTGGTGCCGACCACGCCGATCCCTTCGATCAGCATGTCTCCACTGCTGGCTCCCGGCGCACCGATTCACTCTCCACTGCCGGCCACGACACTGTTCCAGCAGACGCCAGCATTCATCGTCAGTGCCCCTCTTCCAGCAGCTCCTACTCAGCAGGCACCGACGGCGGCTCCTACGGCTCCGACAGCTCCTTCCACCTCTACAGGCAGCAGCTCTGACGACAGCACTCCCGACAGTGACCAGTTCGTCATCGCGCCTAGTACTCAGGGTCCTTAGGCACTCGGATCCCTTTTTGGTGTCTTGATGCCAAAGGGGGAGAAGAGTTAGAGGAGAGTCAGGGGGAGGATAGCTTAGCCTCAGGAGGAGTGTCCTAGCCTTAGGGGGAGTTTATCTATATTATCTTTTGTAATTTGGGGTGTTTTTGCTATTATCTTTTGTAATTCGATGTTTTTGCTACTCATTTGGTGTTTATTGAGTACTCTTAAGTTATTAATCGCTTATTTTGTGTCTATCTATATCTTATGATCACTTATTCACTTGAGTTATTCCTTGATTGAGCTTTCAAATTCATTACTATCAAGTGTGATAATCTTGTATTCATTGCATATCCTCTTAAGTTTCGTACTATAAAATCCATTACTATTGTGCTTCAATTGTTGTGTTGTCATCAATCACCAAAAAGGGGGAGATTGAAAGCATCTAGGCCCCCATGAGGTATGGTTTCGGTGATTAATGACAACCATTGGATTTTACTAATGAATTTATGCAAGGTCTCCCATATCACTCAATCAAACGAAATTTACATGAACATCAATATCAACTACTAATCATTGGAGACCCATATACAAACAATTTATGAGATCAATCAATGTTATGAAGATAAGAAGTGAAAGCTCGTATGTCAAAGTCATTCAACCACAATTGATGACACTTAATGCTTGACAACCATCAGAAGTACATTTCCAACAAATGTCTAAGAGGTCAATCGAGCAAAGTTCAAATGAATCACTTAGAAACAACTCGAAGCAAACAAAATCAACTCACCGGATCACCCGATGTTTTCAGACAACAACACATCGGTCGAGTTGGTTTAGCAGAAGAGAAGACCTCAGAACGAAGTACTCACCGGATCATCCGATGTTAAGGGCTAAGCTACATCGGTCCATCAGTACAGTTTGCAATATCCTTGGACCAAGTGTAGTACCGGATCATCCGATGTACAGAGATATACACATCAGTCAATCACTCCAGTAAGCATCAAGTTAGAGCCAATTCTGGAGGAAGAACCACCGGATCATCCGATGAGAGGACAAGTGCAACATCGGTCTAACAACGGTCATATCTGACACAATGACGTCAGCTAAAGTGAACTTGACTGATGATAACTAAAGGGGAGACATCGGATCATCCGATGTTCACAGAAAAGTTCTGTCAGCCTACTTTTCCAATGGCTATTTCGTGGAGGCTGGCTATAAATACCCCCTAAACCTGTCATTTCGACAAGTCTTGATCACCAGACATTCTCTACACATCCACAAGCGTTCAAGACCAAGAGCCATCACTTCTACATCATTTAGATCACTTACACACCAAGAGATAGGCTAGTACTAGCTAGAGAGAGAGAGCTTGTGTGCCTCCATTCTTGGTGAGTAGAATCTCTAGGGTAGTAAGAGCCTCAAGGGAGTGTCCCTTTGTGTGTGTAATTGAGAGAAACTTCCGGAGCTTGCCAAGAGGATTGTGGAAGCCCGGAGGACCAAAGTGTACAAGGATTGAGCTCCACCTTGCCGAGGTTGGCAAACAGAGAAGAATAGTGGAGATCCCTCGTCTCGGTGACTTGGGTGTGGCTATACCCTTTGGTGGGTGCCACAACGTGGATGTAGGAAGATCTTGACGATCTTGCCGAACCACGGGATAAATCCTCGTGTCTCCTCGGGAGTTTGCATCCTCTTCCTATCCCTTACATTTATGCATTTCATATTTCGCGAAGTTGCTATTTACTTCAATGCATAGATTGTTTGCGTAGGGAATTGGGCTTTTAGGAATTAAGTTTTATTGCTTAGATTTTTTAAAAGAAGCCCAATTCACCCCCCCTCTTGGGCATTCGATCCTTACAGGTACCCTGGTCGTCCTCATCAAATCTGAATTCTCTTCCTTCTTGGATCTTTTCCTTGATTTCCTGTATTTCCTTGTCCTTTGTCTGTCCTTCCCGTATTTCCTGCTCTAATGTTGGGTTGACTTCCATCGTTCCCATCTCATTTATGAATCCAAGGTTCAATCGTTCAAACTCCTTGCATAACTCAGATGGTAGCTCCCGGACTATGAGGTCGTGGCTTACTCCTTTTCAGCTCAAAGCATCGGCCACTACATTAGCCTTCCCTGGGTGATAGTTGATCCCCACGTCATAATCCTTGATGAGCTCCAACCATCGGCGTTGTCTCAGATTCAGATCCGTTTGCGTAAATATGTACTTGAGACTCTTGTGATCTGTATAAATCTCACATCGGTGACCAAAAACATAGTGTCTCCATATCTTCAAGGCGTGTACCACAGCTGCGAGTTCAAGGTCATGTGTAGGATAATTCAACTCATGTTTCTTTAGTTGCCTCGATGCATAAGCTACCACTTGGCCTTCTTGCATGAGCACACATCCTAATCCTTGTCTTGATGCATCACAATATATATCAAAACTCTTGCTCACGTCCGGTAATACTAACACCGGCGCGGTTGTCAACCTTTTCTTTAACTCCTCAAAGCTATCCTGAAAAGCTTGTGTCCATCGGAATGCCTTCCCTTTCATGAGTAATTCGGTCATAGGCTTGGATATTTTGGAGAAATCCTTGATGAATCAGCGGTAATATCCAGCCATTCCAAGGAAACTCCGAATTTCCTTAACATTCTGTGGCGGTTCCCACTTAAGCACATCTCTCACCTTCCCTGGGTCAACTGATACTCCTCCTCCGGAAATAATATGGCCTAAGAAAGAAACTTCCCGTAACCAAAATTGACATTTACTGAACTTGGCATACAATTGGTGTTCCCGTAGCTTCTGCAATGTAAGCTTCAAGTGTTCTTCATGTTCTTCCTCACTTCTCGAGTATATCATAATGTCATCGATGAACACTACGACGAACTTATCCAGATATTCCATGAAGACCTTATTCATGAGATACATAAAGTACGCAGGCGCATTCGTCAATCCAAACGACATGACGGTGTACTCATAAGACCCATATCGTGTCCTAAATGCTGTCTTGGTATATCCGATGGTCTAATCTTCATTTGGAAGTATCCTGACCGCAAGTCGATCTTGGAGAAAATACATGCACCCTTCATTTGGTCGAACAAATCCTCTATACGGGGCAGTGAGTACTTGTTCGTATTTGTCACTTCGTTGAGAGACCTATAGTCCACACACATCCTCTGGGTTCCATCCTTCTTATCTACGAAGAGCACTGGTGCTCCCCATAGGGATGACCTTGGGCGTATAAAACCCTTCTCTAGCTGCTCTTGAATTTGCTTCTTGAGCTCTGCTAATTCCTTAGGAGGCATCCTATACGGCCTCTTAGCTATAGGTGCAGTTCTGGGTATCAACTCAATGGCGAATTCTATGTCACGATCAGGTGGCATACCTAGCAACTCATCTGGAAACACATCCGAGTACTCGCGAACGATCGGAATGCTTTCCAATGTCACACCTTCCACTTGATTGAGCATTGCCTTCTCTCTTGTAGGTTGGGCTGCCTCAACTTCGATTCGTGTACCATGTTCACTTGTCAACTGCACAATCCTCTCGGCACATTGAATGACTCCATTATACTTGCTCAACCAGTCCATTCCAAGTATTATATCTATTCCTTGGGAGTCCAAGACTATGAGGTTTGCGAGAAATTCTACCCCCCTTATTTTAATGCTTACTTTCAGACATACTATATTTGTCCTCATCTCTCCGCCAGGAGAACTTACTAGCATAGTATGCTTCATATGAGACATAGGCAAATTGTACTTTGCAACATACTTTGACGAGATGAATGAATGAGATGCTCCCGAATCAAATAAAACAGTCGCAGGGTTGGAGTTGGCGAGGAACATACTAATCACGACATCATCAGCTTGCTGGGCTTCCTCAGTAGAGACATGATTAACATTGCCACGAGCAAAATTCTGTTGTCCACGGTTGCCTTGTGGTGCTCCTCCATTTGGTCGCGGGTAATTTGGCCTTGGTGCATTGTTCATCGGTCCATAGTTTCTTCTGGGGCATTGACTTGCAAAGTGTCCGGGCTCTCCACACACATAGCATGTCTTACCGCCCGTAGCATTAGGGAAGTTTGGACGCAGCTGGTTTTGAGCATTTGCCGCCATGTTAGGACGTGGCGCAGGTGGCACAGGATAGCGAGGCGCTTGCATGGCGGGGCGTTGCTGCGGTGGCTGATTTGGGCGGGGTGGATAAGCAGCACGGTATGTAGGAGCAGATGGGTTGTAGTATGGTGCAGTTGGTGGTGCATAGCGGGGACGAACATTGCTTCCTTGCTGCAGTCCATGATGTGGCATCTTCTTCTTGTTGTCCTGCTCCATCTCACGAATCTTGTTCTCAACCACAATAGCCTTGTCAACCAGCTTTTGGAAGTTTGGATAATCAGTATTGAGCAATTGGACTTGAATTTCATTGTTGAGACCCCTCATAAATAGATACTACTTCCTACTATCCGTGTTGATGTCTTCTGGAGCATATCTTGATAGTTGAGTGAACTTATTGAGATACTCACTCACGCTCATCCTTCCTTGCCTGAGGTTTTCAAAATCTTGTCTTCTCAGTATCATAACTCCTTCAGGTACATAGTGGGAACGGAAACTCTGCTTAAACTCAGCCCAAGTGATTGCCTCCTGATTATCATGAGCGTTGCAAAGAGCTTCCCACCAGTCAGCAGCTGCTCCAACTAGTTGATGTGATGCAAAGAGAACCTTCTCCCTATCAGTGCACTGAACAATAGCAAGTTTCTTCTCAATGGACTTCAGCCAATCATCAGCTTCCATTGGTGTGTGGCTTGTGCAAAGGTAGGCGGCCTGGTCCTCATGAACTCTCCCAAACGGTTGTGGTGTGGCTGGGGTGGTGGCGGTGGCGGTATATGAGGTTGATTGTTGTTGCCAGCTTGCAGCTATCCCATTGTTTGTATCATGGTCTGCATGAGCTGGTTCTTCATAGCTAACAACTGTTCAATATTGATAGCTCCATGAGCATGTCCCCGGTTGTTCTGAGGTACTTCATTGCGCTCCTCCTCATTGTTGGCATCCCTCTGGTTACGAGTTCTCACCATCTGTTGGCGAAAGTAAGGTGGAGACAGAAGAATTTAGAATTTGGAAAGAAACGTCCCAACTATATGCATCAAGGTATGTGACACTAAACAATCCTTTATTAATATAGACCTATATGAGGATGTGGACAAGTGTCGAAGCATCCCACAACTCTCTACTAAGCACACAAGCACTCAAACAAGCACCAAACAAAATTTGAGCACACCACACTATTTAAAGCTAATATGATTCTAAGTGTTCTTATTACAAAATACTCATAGGGGACTTAATTTCCTAATTGTGAGGCGGTGAGGGTGTCCTTGGCTGCGCGGATGTGATGGGGTTGCGCCATGGCGATGTAGGGGACCAGATTCTCTTGGGTGACCACGGCTCTCCTCTTGCTTCACATTCCTTCATATCCAAGTTGGCTTCCAAACGAGCTAGCTCCTTGCGAAGGTAGTGTATCTCCCCTTGTGCGGTTGCATAGCGATTGCCCATGTCCAATAATGTCTTTTGAGACCTATCCATTGTTGTAAGATTGCCTGAAGCTTCTTGTGGTCCAATTATCCTCCCTGTACCACTCTCCCGCTGAGGGTGCATCTCAAACGTGGTGTTCTCAAGCTCAAAGCGGCGAGTATGGCACAAACTTGTGAGTGCCGCCCATGCAGCATCATCCATAGCACCCTTCTGAGTAGACCTCCACGTGGGAGCATAATGCCGTGAGACCACTTTGTTGAGGTAGAAGATGAGAACCTCAGCATGCCATTCATCACGTCCGAGACGAGAGACCCTCTTCACGAATTAGTTAATACTCATGCAACGGGGATAAAGGAATTCCGTCAGTTCCCGCGATGCATGTCCTCCATCGGTTCCAGTAGTACAAATCTCCTCAACTTGGGGAAACTGGGGGCTGTTGTGTCCATTCTCATTCGCACCGGGTTGTGATCCTCTTCCATTTTCACCTTCGTTGTCCTCCTCATCTGAAGCTGGCACGTAGTACTCCTCATTAGGATCCTCATCCATGTTCTCCTCAAATGGCTCATACTCCTCCGGATCCTCCTCCATAGTGTTCGACTGGTTAGCTTCATCCTCCTCGGTCAGGATATTCCCCTACTCTTGCTTCTGCTCATCAAGCTCAATGGGGTTAAGTTCACTTCCAAGGGGCGGCAGACAGGTGCTCTTGCGGGCTGCACTCCTAGTGATCGGCATCTATAGAAAATGAGAATACATTAGAGGAAAGAATAACAGAATACAAATCTGAAAATTGCAGCAGCTAAAATAGCGGAAAAAGAGCGGTGTGGCTGTACCAAAAGAACGAAAAAGAGAGGGAGAAAATGCAGCAGCCAACACAAAAATTTTACCCACACATAACAGTGGCAAAACACGCACTTTACGCGAAAGTTCAAGCGGCAAAAACAGCAGCACCAAATAGTGCTTACTGCAGAAAATTTTATCGAAAACGCGGCAGTAATCGATACTTTTTTTTTGCAGCTGAAAATAAAGAAACAAAAACAGCAGCAAAATTTTTCAAAAATAGCAGATTAGAAGAGTGTTCCTAAGTGCTCTAGAGTGTCCATTCTACCTAGGCTTGCGTCCTACGGTCAACGCGGCTCTGATACCAATTTGTGACACCCGATCCCGAATATGAACCAAGTGTAACGCATATGTGTGACCAGGAAGTTCATCACACATATACGGTTGCATCACAAACGATATACAGAATTTAACCACGTCTCAACTATTAAATAAGTACTTTATTACAATAATCCAATAGTTCACAAATGATAAAACTCTAAATAATGCCGCGGAAAATAAACTAAGCAGCACGACTCCATTCCACAGGCAATTGACGGCGGTACGCAACCTAGTACTCTGCGTGATCCTCAGGATACTCCCAATTATCTCCAGTAGCTGTTGGGGGGGGGGGGGGGAGGGGGATTGCAAGGGTGAGTACGTGTCGTACTCAGCAAGTGTGGAAATGGATGACATGTGGCTAAACAAATGATTGGAATAAAATGGCTAATTGCAGAAAAGTATGTTTCATAAACACGTAAAAGCAACCTATCATGTCTATGTGAATTTATTTCCCTTCATGATCCAAGTAATTATCATACCATAAATCCAACAATTCTTATTACCAACGCAATCCATTAATATCAGCCAACCATAAAACTAATACCATATGCCAATTCCATAATCTCTCATGTACCGACAATACTCAAGTGACAACCCAAAACCATACCAACCATCCCAAAATTCCAAGTCCAATTCTAATCATGTAGGTCATCCAGGTGCTCTTAACCGGGAGCACGGCTATCATGATAGTTTTTAACACTCTGCAGAGGTTGTACCACTTTACCCACATGTTCGTGACTTCATCACCTTTCGGTGACTAAGAACCTCTATGTTGCCCTGTCACACTTCCGTGGTGTGCGGCCAAGAGATCATAAAATAGCCTTTCAAAAGGGACTACTAGTATGTGCGAGCCCACTAAGGTTTCACTGGCAGGCTTGAATCTCCATTCTCCCACCCACGGCCCCCCTCGTGTGCCATGCGGATCCCAGGGCAGTCCTCCTCGACCCCCATTCCCCGCGTCATCCAATGGTCCATACAATACTAGCAGTGCTCCTAATTATTCAGCTACGCCGCACCCATACTTGGCCTTGGGGTGGCACTGTTGACCTGGCATATTCTCGCATGGACCGGTCCTTAGATCTAAGGCAAGCAAACCACCATATCATCCAACCCATCCACAAAACCATGCTTTCTTAGATCTCCTATATTCTAGGTTGCTAAATTAACCATCATCTTATTACCATTCCAAGTGGTCGTAATTGAAGTTGTCAACCACATTATTTAAGTTACCCATAACCCATGTAACGATGCGGTGCAAAAATAAAAACACCCATACCCGACTCATCGTGTATATCCCGGCGACAAGGGGTGGCAAACAACGCTAGTAAACTCCTACGTATGGGTTTCCCATCATATTGACACAAGCATGCAAGTTCGCAAACAAAACATTTAATAAAACGGGATCAATATGATCAAGGACACTTGCCTTGCTCCGACGGATGGGGTTGCTCAAGCGCTTCAAAGTCTTGATTTTGGAAATCCTCGTATGCAGCCTCTTGAGCACTTTCCTCTACGCGTGATCATACATACAAGAAAATACATACAATTCAATATGATGCACACAAAATAATCAACATGTAATGACATGCATGCATGCACAATTCAATAATTAATTAACTACGGTTGCTTATTAATTAGATGCGAGTAGTTCATACGTGTTCATATGAGTTTACGGGGGTTTTAGCGGGGATTAATGTTGCTGAAAATAAAAAGATGGTGCGACTAAGATCAAACTACGTCTATTAGATCCAATATGGTCGCTAAAATTCGCATCGGAAAATCTGGCCTACCGTAGATGCGATGGCTTCGAAGATCGCGGGATGGGGACGATGCGTAGACGAAGTAGATGCGCAAGGTCCTCTGGCAGCACGACGACAGCGACGTGACGAACTCCGGCACCCTCCACTCCTCTTCTTCCTCTCCTTCCCCTCTTTTTCTTCCCTGGCAGTGCCTCTGTTCTCTCGTGTTTTTCTTTCTGGCGGCTAGGGCTTTTGGGGCTCTGGCGGCGGCATTTTTTTGGTGGCGTTGGAAAACTACGATGCCCTACGGAAGTTTATATAGGCGCGGTACACTGGGATCGATCGAGCCAGAGGCCAAGTCGGCCTGGGCTGGCGTGCGGCGGGGTTGCGCTGAGCGCGGGGCCAGGCGTGGGCGAGCACGTGTGCGGCTCGGTCGGGGCGGGGCATCAGGGCGTGCGGGAGGGCGCGGCTCGGGGGCACGCTGGTGCGTGGGCCCTGACGGGGTCGCGCATGGTCGAGGTGGCGCGGGAGCGGGCGGCAGGGTCGCGCGCTGCGCGCGGGGCGCTCGGTGGCCAGTGCTCGCTGGGCCGGTTCGGCCTGGCCAGCGGCGGGTGTTTTTCCTTTTTTTTCTCTTTTTTTCTTTCCTTTTCTTTTTTTATACAAATATTAATATATATTATTATTATATTTATATATATATATTACATATATTACTTATTTATATTTATTCCCTAATACATGTTTTATATTTTTATTTTCTTTTTCTTCTTTTGCTACACATATTGTATATATATGTTTTATCTTTTATTATCTTTCCTTTAATCCACTAATGTTTAATACATGAACATGAATGCAATGCATGATGCAAAGATTTAGGGTGTTACAGTAGAGCGGTGTACTTAAGGTGCAGGACCAGGCTAAGTCGATAGCACACTCCGGACCTATGTTGGCTTGGCGTTCAGGCAAGTAGACTATGTAGCAGTGTTAAGATCCAAAAACACTATGAATAAGGCTTGTAATGCATGTGAATTACTTGGAACAAAGCTCAAAAAGATTTGCACAACTTCATTATAGACAAGCGGGGTAAAAATAATTTGATATATTGAGCCATGTACAAAAAGTAAGTGCACGTGGAGTCTGTTTTCACACAACAATGCCTTTCATTATAGGTCCAAATTACAGGGGAGACAAGGACACACTTAGGGTGCTGGACCCTGTTAAATGTGTTATACATCTTGTACTATCCCAGAGCAAGTAGTTACACTTTTAGTGTTGTGACTGTGTCAAATGTTACTTGAACTTCTCGCACCCTCCCGGAGGGGTCCAGATGTTCTCCCGGAGGACTTACTCGTCTCTGTATAATGACTCTACAACATGCGTTGTGTGTAATTGCAGACTCACCTCCGTGATTCTAAGCATAAAACTTACGGAGGTGCTTGATGTTCCAAGGATTGGGAAGTGGAATCCCATCCTCAGTTGCCAAGCGAACACACCTTGATCGGGATACTTTAATGACTCGGAAGGGACCCTCCCAGCTGGGGGAAAGTTTGTTCATCCCTTCACGAGTTAGTATTTTTCAGAGCACCAGGTCGCCTTCTTCAAGCTGTCGATCACGCACATGCCTTTGATGGTAGCGCCGGAGCGCTTGGAGATAACGTGCATTCCGAACAGCTGCTTGGCCCCTTCCCTCGTCGACGAGGTCAAGGTCTTCATGCCGGAGCTGATCCTGCGTGGCTTTGTCGAAGGTCCAGACCCGGAGGGACCCCAAGGTGATCTCCGGAGGAAGGACAACTTCAGCTCCGTACACCAGGGAAAATGGAGTCTCCATAGTTGACCGGTTAGATGTTGTCCTATTCGCCCATAATGTTGACGAAATCTCTTCAATCCAGTTAGCTCCGTGTTTTTTCAAGCGCTCATATGTGCGCGTCTTGAGTCCTTTCAAGATTTCTGCATTTGCTCTCTCGGCTTGGCCATTGCTTGCTGGATGAGCTACCGAAGCATAGCTAAGATGAATATCGAGGTCTTCGCAATATTCTTTGAATGTAGCACTTGTAAATTGAGTTCCAGTATCAGTTATGACTTTGTTTGGAACTCCAAATCTGCATATAATGGACTTCAAGAACTTGATTGATGATTGTTTGTTAATTGTTACTATTGGAGTTGCTTTCGACCACTTGGTGAACTTGTCGATGGCGACATATAGGAACCTGTAACCTCTGACGGCTTTTGGGAAAGGTCCCAAGATATCCATGCCCCACACAGCGAATGGCCATGTAGGAGGTATCATTTGTAGTGATTGAGCCAGTGTGTGAATCTATTTTGCATGGAACTGACATGTTTCACATTTCTTCACTAGCTCAACCGCATCCTGGAGTGTTGTAGGCCAGTAAAAGCCATGTCAGAAGGCTTTACCAACCAACGTGCGGGAAGCTTCGTGGTTCTCACACTCGCCTCCATGGATTTTTGCGAGGAGATCGCGGCCTTCTTCCCTTACAATGAACCACATTAGGATGCCATTGGCACCGCGTCGGTAGAGATCCCCTTCTACCAATGTGTATCTTTTAGCCAATCTGACAATCCGGTGAGCGGATACACTGTCTTCAGGAAGGATATTGTCTTTCAAGTAGCTCTGGATCTCCAAGATCCATGCATCGGAGCTAACTTGAGCTTCTGAGTCTTGCGTGTTGGATTGCTCGGAGCTTCCGGCAGCACCTATGACCCTTGGTGAACACCATGGTAACAGGGCCACTGGGACCGCCAGCTTCAAGGTGCTGGTCTCGCCCCCTTCGCTCAGTTCAGCAGGCTGAGCTGTTGGTTTCGACAACCTCTGGACGAAGATTTCGTCAAGGGTCGGAGCTCCGGTTGAGGCTTTCGTCGAGAGTTCATCGGCTTCGGAGTTATGAAGGCGATGAACGTGATGGAGATCCAGGACTTCGAAGTCCTTCTGAAGCCTCTGGACTTCAAGGAGATAAGCAGCTAATTGAGAATTGTTATAGGAGCATTCACCTTTCACTTGTTTGATAATGAGTTGTGAATCTCCCTTCACCAACAGCTGTTTTACACCATAAGATAGTGCCACTTTGAGTCCATAGATGAGGGCTTCATACTTCGCCATATTGTTGGTTGCCCTGAAATCAAGGTGTACCATGTACTTCACCTTCTCTTCGGTCGGAGCTAGGAGAAGGATTCCAGCTCCGGCCCCCTGCTTCTGCACGGAGCCATCGAAGTAGTGGGTCCAGTGAGGCTCAGTGAAGACCGGAACTTTGAGCTCTGGTTTCTGCTCACTGTGGCCACCAGGGTTCGATGGAGAGGGAGTCCACTCCGCCACAAAGTCAGCCAATGCTTGACTTTTAATTGCTTGTCTCGACATGAATTCTAGTTGAATTCTGCCAGCTCCGCTGCCCACTTTGCAATATTCCCAGTAGAATTAGGGTTTTGCAAAATTGCACGTAGTGGAAAAGAAGTTACCACTGATATTTTAAGGGATTGGAAGTAATGAAGAAGCTTCTTGAGGCGATAAGAAATGTGTAAAGCAGTTTATGCACCTTAATGTATCTTGTCTTGGTGTCATGGAGTACTTCACTGATGGAGTATACAGGGTGTTGGATGGTCTGAACCCTTTCAGAAGGACCTGAAGCTTCCTCTTCATTGACCTGTACCCTGCTGGAGGGTCCCAGACTGTAACACCCTCATTTTCATGCATCATGCCTTGCATACATTCATATACATGTTTAACATTAACCCATAACAAGAGGAACAAGTTTAAAATTGATTTGGAGCAAAACCGCACTTAAAAATGTAGGAAAGTGCGGACTAGTCCGGTTTTGCTAAGGACTAGTCCAATTTCTCTCTGTCTAAAAAACGGACTTGTCCGTTTTTGCTGTGGATTAGTCCGATATTTGCCTCTGGACAACTTCGGACTTGTCCGATCTTGTGCGGACTAGTCCGGTATTCCATGAATCCTTGAAGATTTGTTAAGTCCCTGGACTTGTCCGGACTAGTCCGGTGTTCCAGCGGACTTGTCCGTTTTCCTTTCTGACTAAGATCGGACTTGTCCGATTTTTGGCCAGACTTGTCCGATTTTCTCTCTGGACGACTTCGGACTAGTCCGGTCCTGTCCGGACTTGTCCGATATTTCGTGACTCCAAGATTGACCTTTTGTTTTATGACTTGTTTCTTGGGTTTCATGTTAAGTGGGCCTAGGGACGTCGTGCCCAACCCTTTTAGAGCCCATGTGGGACTCTAAACCGGCCTCTACTCATCCCAAACTCGAAATCCATCTAACCCTAGCCTCCACCTCTATATAAACAGCCCAACCCCTTGGTTTAACATCTATTTGCCACTTTTCCACCCACCCAAACCCTAGTTCGTGGGGAGCCACCATCAAGGAGGGAGGAGAAGATCCCAAGCAAGAGGAAGAAGAGGAGGAAACGAAGGAGGATCAAGATCTCCACCAAGTTTCGTCCTTCACCACCAATTCATCTCCAAGTTCATCACCAACCCTAGGTCATCAAGATCCAAGTGCTACCTCCAATTTTCTTGATTCATTGGAGTTCTAAACACCTGGTATACCTTCTATTCTCTTTTCCTTACGAGAATTCAACCCCTAATCTCCGAATTTACGTCGATCTAGAAAACCCTAATCGGCTGATCTCGTCAAGTGCGGACTTGTCCGGTCCCTAGCGGACTAGTCCGATGTTTCTGGTTAAACTGTGTTAAATTAATTCTAAAATTTGATCTAATCAACCCCAATCCTGTATAAACTTGTTAAAATCTATTAGAACTAATTAGTTATCATTAAAAGCAATCAAGTAACAAGTTCTACCTTGCATTTGCATCAATCATGCATGTCATGTCATATTGAGTAATATTTGTGCACTCTTTGATTGTGTTTCTAGTCTTGTATGTTTATTGTGTGGATTAGACGGATTTGCGCTAGAAAGTGCCGCGGAGGATCTACAGCACCAAGAGTTTGAAGGCTTTGACCTTAATCAACAGCAAGAGCAAGGCAAGTGTCCTTGAAGCATATTGATCCTGTTTTTAAAATAAATGTTTTGTTTGTAAAACTGCATGCTTGTGTCAATTTGATGGGAATCCTATGGTAGGAAGTTTACTAGCTTTGTTTAACCACCCTTGTCACCTGGAATTTATGGTAGAGCATGGGGATGGACTTTTTACTTTTTGCTTTGCTTAATCAACTGGGATGGAAAACAACTATACCAATCAATTTATTTATGCATGGATGAGATTCTGGATAACATGAACTGGTTAATATGGTATTGTAATGGGTGATCTAAGCAAGCCTGGGATGTGGATGGGTTGGATGTTACGGTGGTTTGCTTGCTTTAGATCTAAGGACTGGTTCATGCGAGAATAAGCCAGGACTACAGTGCCACCACGAGGCCAAGTATGGGTGCGGCGTAGCTGATTAATTAGGGCTTTGCTAGTGCTATTTGGACCATTGTGGATGCTCGGGGAAGGGGTAGTCGGATTGGGTTTGTTGATGATTGGTGGGACTACCCTGGGATCCGAATGGCTCAAGAGGGGGCCCTTGGTTGAAGATGTGCTCTGCGGGAGACATCGCCACCGGTGAAACCTCAGTGGGGTCTAAATAGGCTAGTAATCCCTTTGTAAAGGCTATTTTGTGATCTCTTGGCCATACACCAAAGGAAGTGTAATTGGCATAAGGGAGGTTCTTTAGTCACCGACGGGTGATGGAATCACAAACACGTGGGTAAAGAGGTACAAACTCTGCAAAGTACTAAAACTATCATGATAGCCGTGCTCCCGGTTATGAGCGCCTGGATGACCTACATGATTAGAGGGAAATTGGTAATTGGGATGGTTATGGTTTGGTAATGGTTATGGATGGTTATGGATTTATTTTTGGTATTGAATATGGTTATTGGCAATGGTGAAATCTGGAATTATGGATGAGGATGGTGAACTGTGGACTGGTATTATGGTATTATTTATGATTATGATGGGTTTATTTCACATACATGTAATATATTGCTTTTCAAATGTTTTACTGTACTTTTCAGCACTTTGCCATTATTATTGTCGTCATTTGAATCAGCCACATGTCATACTTTCCACACTTGCTCAGTACGACATGTACTCACTCTTGCAATCCCCCACCCCAACAGTTGCAGGTCAGGATTGGGAGTTTAATGGTGATAATGCAGAGTTCTAGACCGTGTCTACCGTCAGCTTTGCCTGTGGTGTTGATTGGAGCTGCGCATATATACCCTGTCGCTTATGCTGCATAGTTGCTTTAGTTGCTTAATTAGTTTATTTCCGCTGCATTAGTTGAACTTGTCATTAATATTCATTAGAGCTTGTATTCGAGGATAATCTGGTTTGTGTAATAAAACTTGATAATTAATCTTGTTCTGTGGTAATTATCTGTATATCGTTTGTGATTGCACTCGTGTATGTGTGATGAACGTCCTGGGCACACATATGCGTTAGCTTGGTTCATTTTCGGAACCGGGCGTCACAGATTGGTATCAGAGCCACAGGTTGACTGTAGGATGCAGCCTAGATAGAATGGACACTTTAGAGCACATAGGAGCACTGAGGAATCGATGTGTTTTTGCTTGAAGTGTTGTTTACTATATATATTGGTTGCTTGCGTGCTTAATAGAGGATTTTGGGATGCCTTAGCATTGCCATGTCCACCTAGGCTAGTGTAGCTAGCTGTTTAGTTTCATATCCCTTGATGCATATAGTTGGGGATGTTTTCTAATTCTTACCTACTGCTTTTCTTCAGATGGTGAGGACTCGCAAGGGGGATGGCAATGATGAAGAGGAGAACAATGGAGTGCCTCAGAACAACAATGGGCAAGGATCTACTCAGGGAGGTATCAACATCGAGCAGCTATTGGCCATGCAAAACCAGCTCATGCAGACCATGATACAGACTATGGGACAGCTGCAGGCTGGCAATATCAACAATCAGCCCCACATGCCTCCACCGCCACCCTCGCCTCCTCATAACCGGTTGGGAGAGTTTATGAGGACTAGGCCGCCAACCTTTGCTCAAGCCGCAAACCCTATGGATGCGGATGATTGGCTCAAGTCCATGGAGAAGAAGCTAGCTATTGTCCAATGCAGTGACCGAGAGAAGGTCCTATTTGCTTCTTATCAACTCGTTGGAGCAGCTGCCGATTGGTGGGATTCACTATGCAATGCTCATGAGAATCAAGAGAGGATCACTTGGGCGGAATTCAAGGAGAACTTCCGTTCTCATTATGTGTCGGAAGGTGTTATGATCTTGAAGAGGCAAGAATTTGAGAACTTGAGACAAGGAAAATCAAGCGTGAGTGAATATCTCAATAAGTTCACTCAACTCTCAAGATATGCGCCTGAGGATGTTAGCCGGGACAGCCGGAAGCAATACTTGTTCATGAGGGGATTGAACAATACGATCCAAGTGCAACTACTCAACTACGATTATGCCAATTTTCAGAAGCTTGTGGACAAAGCAATTGTGGTTGAGAACAAGATCCGTGAGATGGAGCAAGAAATCAAGAGGAAGGCGCCGTATCAAGGACAGCAACAAGGAAGTAATGTGCGCCCTCGCTTTGCGCCGCCCAATGCGCCTCATTACAGCTCCTCTATTCCTGCTCAGCGCCCTGGTTATGCACCGCGCCCAACTCAGTTTGTGCAGCAGCGCCCTGTAATGCAAGCACCTAGGCCTCCGATGCCTTATGCACCTCGTGCTGATTTTCCCGGAGCCAATGCTCAAAACCAAGCTCGCCCCAATAATTCTGGTGGAGTTAAGAAGTGCTATACCTGTGGAGAAGCTGGACACTTTGCGCATCAATGTCCTAAGTCAGGCCTTGGTCAAGGAAGCAATGCGCCGAGGCAAAACCCAAGACCCAATGGAGGACAACCACAAGGAAGCCGTGGATAGCAGAATTTTGCTCGTGGCAACGTGAACCATGTCTCTACGGAGGATGCTCAACAAGCGGATGATGTGGTCATTGGTATGTTTCTCACCAACTCCAACCCCGCGACCATGTTATTTGATTCTGGAGCATCGCATTCATTCATTGCATCGAAGTATGTTGCCAAGTATAGTTTGCCTATCTCTCATATGAAGTTTACTCTGTTGGTTAAGTCTCCTGGAGGAGAGATGAGGACAAATATAGTATGTCCAAAAGTAAGCCTTAGAATAAGGGGGTAGACTTCTCCGCCAACCTTATAGTTTTGGATTCTCAAGAATTGGACATTATACTTGGTATGGACTGGTTGAGGAAGCACAATGGAGTTATTGAGTGTGCCACAAAGACGGTGAAGTTGACTAATGAGGAAGGGATCACCATAGAATTTGAAGCATCTCAAACCGCACCGAAGCAATTGGAATTGAATCATATGGACGGTGCCGCAATTGAGGAGATTCCGGTGGTGTGTGAATTTTTGGATGTTTTTCCGAATGAGTTGCCAGGTATTCCACCTGATCGAGACATTGAGTTTGTTATTGATTTAATACCTGGAACTGCACCTATAGCTAAGAGGTCGTATAGGATGCCTCCTATGGAATTAGCGGAGCTCAAGAAGCAAATTCAAGAGCAATTAGAGAAGGGTTTTATTCGCCCAAGCTCTTCACCTTGGGGAGCGCCCGTTCTATTTGTGGACAAGAAGGATGGATCCCAAAGGATGTGCGTGGATTACCGAGCTCTCAACGAGGTGACCATCAAGAACAAGTACACCTTGCCCCGTATAGAGGATTTGTTTGATCAGATGAAAGGTGCTTGTGTATTTTCCAAGATTGATTTGAGGTCGAGATACTTTCAAATGAAGATTAGACCATCGGACATACCCAAGACAGCTTTTAGGACACGGTATGGATCTTATGAGTACACCGTGATGTCTTTTGGATTGACAAATGCTCCTGCCTACTTTATGTACCTCATGAATAAGGTCTTCATGGAGTACTTGGATAAGTTCGTTGTGGTGTTTATTGATGATATTATGATCTACTCGAAGGATGAGAAGGAACATGAGGAACACTTGAGGCTTACGCTGCAGAAATTGAGGGAGCAACAATTGTATGCCAAGTTCAACAAGTGCCAGTTTTGGTTGAAAGAGGTGCCATTTTTTGGTCATATAATCTCAGGAGGAGGAGTATCAGTTGACCCCGGAAAAGTGAGAGACGTGTTGAAGTGGGAGCCGCCGCAAAATGTCAAGGAAATAAGGAGTTTTCTTGGAATGGCTGGATATTACCGTCGATTCATCAAGGACTTCTCCAAAATAGCCAAGCCTATGACGGAATTGCTAATGAAGGGGAAGGCATTCCGATGGACTCAAGCTTGTCAGAATAGTTTTGAGGAGTTGAAGAAAAGGTTGACAACAGCCCCAGTTTTGGTATTGCCGGATGTAAGCAAGAGTTTCAACATTTATTGTGACGAATCAAGACAAGGGCTTGGATGTGTATTGATGCAAGAAGGTCAAGTGGTCGCCTATGCATCAAGACAATTGAAGAAACATGAGAAGAATTACCCCACGCACGATTTGGAACTCGCGGTCGTGGTACATGCATTGAAGATTTGGAGACACTATATTATTGGACATAGGTGTGAAATTTATACGGATCATAAGAGTTTGAAGTATATTTTCACACAAACAGATCTGAACTTGAGGCAACGAAGATGGTTGGAGCTCATCAAAGATTACGATTTGGGGATCAACTATCATCCGGGAAAGGCCAATGTGGTGGTCGATGCTTTGAGTAGAAAAGGAGTAAGTCATCAACTCACAATTCGAGAGTTACCATCTGAGTTATGCAAGGAGTTTGAACGGTTGAACCTTGGGTTTGTAAATGAGATGGAGATGATGGAGTTAAACCCAACCTTGGAGCAAGAAATTCGAGAAGCACAAACCACGGATGGGGAGATCAAGGAAATCAAGGAAAGAATCGAAGAAGGGAGAGAATTCAGATTTGACGAGGATGAACATGGTACCTTATGGCTTGGAAAGAGGATCGTTGTGCCTAGTGTAAAGCATATTCGGGAGACAATATTAAAGGAGGCACATGACTCGCCTTACTCAATTCACCCTGGTTGTACAAAGATGTACAAAGACTTGAAGACTTGCTATTGGTGGGATAGCATGAAGAAGGACATAGCCGAATACGTAGCACTGTGTGATGTGTGCCAACGAGTCAAGGCGGAACATCAAAGGCCAGCCGGATTATTGCAGCCATTGAAGATTCCAGAGTGGAAGTGGGAAGAGATTGGTATGGACTTTATAGTTGGATTACCGCGAACCCAGTATGGCTATGATTCAATATGGGTCATTGTAGATCGGTTGACAAAATCAGCTCACTTCATTCCTGTCAAGACCACATATACCACCGCGAAGCTAGCAGAATTGTATATAGAGCATATTGTGTGTCGACACGGAGTACCGAAGAAGATAGTCTCGGATAGAGGTTCTCAGTTTACCTCCAGATTTTGGCAGAAATTGCATGAAGCAATGGGAACAAGGTTGAACTTCAGTTCGGCGTATCACCCTCAAACAGATGGACAAACCGAGAGGACCAATCAAATTTTGGAAGACATGTTAAGAGCTTGTGCTTTAAAGCATGGGAAAAGTTGGGATAAAAGTTTGCCGTATGCTGAATTTTCATACAACAATAGTTACCAAGCAAGTTTGAAACTGTCACCATATGAAGCGCTTTATGGGAGGAAGTGTAGGACACCTTTATTCTAGAATGAAGCAGGGGAAACTCAAGTATTTGGTCCGGATGTGTTGCAAGAAGCCGAAAAGCAAGTCCAAATGATTCGTGAAAACTTGAGGGCAGCCCAATCAAGACAAAAAGGCTATGCGGATAATAGGAGAAGGAAATTAGCCTTTGAAATAGGAGATTTTGTTTACCTCAAGGTGTCCCCAATGAGAGGTCATAAGAGATTTAACATAAGGGGTAAGCTTGCACCTCGTTACATTGGACCATTCAAGATTTTGGACAAAAGAGGAGAAGTAGCGTATAAGTTGGAGATGCTAGCTCATCTTTCGGATGTACATGATGTCTTTCATGTTTCCCAGCTCAAGAAGTGTTTAAGAGTACCGGAAGAACAAGTGCCAATGGAAGAATTGAAACTAGAGGAAGATTTGACGTATGCCGAGCAACCGGTCAAAATCTTGGAAACTAATGAGAGAGTCACAAGGAACAAGGTCATTAGATGGTGTAAAGTTCAATGGAAGCACCACACAGAAAAAGAAGCGACGTGGGAATTGGAGGATGATCTCAAGAAGGACTTTCCCTATCTCTTCTCTTCCGCGTCGAATCTCGAGGGCGAGATTCATTTTAAGGGGGGTAGGTTTGTAACACCCTCATTTTCATGCATCATGCCTTGCATACATTCATATACATGTTTAACATTAACCCATAACAAGAGGAACAAGTTTAAAATTGATTTGGAGCAAAACCGCACTTAAAAATGTAGGAAAGTGCGGACTAGTCCGGTTTTGCTGAGGACTAGTCCGATTTATCTCTGTCTAAAAAACGGACTTGTCCGTTTTTGCTGCGGATTAGTCCGATATTTGCCTCTGGACAACTTCGGACTTGTCCGATCTTGTGCGGACTAGTCCGGTATTCCATGAATCCTTGAAGATTTGTTAAGTCCCTGGACTTGTCCGGACTAGTCCGATGTTCCAGCGGACTTTTCCGTTTTCCTTTCTGACTAAGATCGGACTTGTCCGATTTTTGGCCAGACTTGTCCGATTTTCTCTCTGGACGACTTCGGACTAGTCCGGTCCTGTCCGGACTTGTCCGATATTTCGTGACTCCGAGATTGACCTTTTGTTTTACGACTTGTTTCTTGGGTTTCATGTCAAGTGGGCCTAGGGACGTCGTGCCCAACCCTTTTAGAGCCCATGTGGGACTCTAAACCGGCCTCTACTCATCCCAAACTCGAAATCCATCTAACCCTAGCCTCCACCTCTATATAAACAGCCCAACCCCTTGGTTTAACATCTATTTGCCACTTTTCCACCCACCCAAACCCTAGTTCGTGGGGAGCCACCATCAAGGAGGGAGGAGAAGATCCCAAGCAAGAGGAAGAAGAGGAGGAAATGAAGAAGGATCAAGATCTCCACCAAGTTTCGTCCTTCACCACCAATTCATCTCCAAGTTCATCACCAACCCTAGGTCATCAAGATCCAAGTGCTACCTCCAAGTTTCTTGATTCATTGGAGTTCTAAACACCTGGTATACCTTCTATTCTCTTTTCCTTACGAGAATTCAACCCCTAATCTCCGAATTTACATCGATCTAGAAAACCCTAATCCGCTGATCTCGTCAAGTGCGGACTTGTCCGGTCCCTAGCGGACTAGTCCGATCTTTCCGGTTAAACTGTGTTAAATTAATTCTAAAATTTGATCTAATCAACCCCAAGCCTGTATAAACTTGTTAAAATCTATTAGAACTAATTAGTTATCATTAAAAGCAATCAAGTAACAAGTTCTACCTTGCATTTGCATCAATCATGCATGTCATGTCATATTGAGTAATATTTGTGCACTCTTTGATTGTGTTTCTTGTCTTGTATGTTTATTGTGTGGATTAGACGGATTTGCGCTAGAAAGTGCCGCAGAGGATCTACAGCAGCAAGAGTTTGAAGGCTTTGACCTTAATCAACAGCAAGAGCAAGGCAAGTGTCCTTGAAGCATATTGATCCTGTTTTTAAAATAAATGTTTTGTTTGTAAAACTGCATGCTTGTGTCAATTTGATGGGAATCCTATGGTAGGAAGTTTACTAGCTTTGTTTAACCACCCTTGTCACCTGGAATTTATGGTAGAGCGTCGGGATGGACTTTTTACTTTTTGCTTCGCTTAATCAACTGGGATGGAAAACAACTATACCAATCAATTTATTTATGCATGGATGAGATTCTGGATAACATGAACTGGTTAATATGGTATTGTAATGGGTGATCTAAGCAAGCCTGGGATGTGGATGGGTTGGATGTTACGGTGGTTTGCTTGCTTTAGATCTAAGGACTGGTTCATGCGAGAATAAGCCAGGACTACAGTGCCACCACGAGGCCAAGTATGGGTGCGGCGTAGCTGATTAATTAGGGCTTTGCTAGTGCTATTTGGACCATTGTGGATGCTCGGGGAAGGGGTAGTCGGATTGGGTTTGTTGATGATTGGTGGGACTACCCTGGGATCCGAATGGCTCAAGAGGGGGCCCTTGGTTGAAGATGTGCTCTGCGGGAGACATCGCCACCGGTGAAACCTCAGTGGGGTCTAAATAGGCTAGTAATCCCTTTGTAAAGGCTATTTTGTGATCTCTTGGCCATACACCAAAGGAAGTGTAATTGGCATAAGGGAGGTTCTTTAGTCGCCGACGGGTGATGGAATCACAAACACGTGGGTAAAGAGGTACAAACTCTGCAAAGTACTAAAACTATCATGATAGCCGTGCTCCCGGTTATGAGCGTCTGGATGACCTACATGATTAGAGGGAAATTGGTAATTGGGATGGTTATGGTTTGGTAATGGTTATGGATGGTTATGGATTTATTTTTGGTATTGAATATGGTTATTAGCAATGGTGAAATCTGGAATTATGGATGAGGATGGTGAACTGTGGACTGGTATTATGGTATTATTTATGATTATGATGGGTTTATTTCACATACATGTAATATATTGCTTTTCAAATGTTTTACTGTACTTTTCAGCACTTTGCCATTATTATTGTCGTCATTTGAATCAGCCACATGTCATACTTTCCACACTTGCTGAGTACGACATGTACTCACTCTTGCAATCCCCCACCCCAACAGTTGCAGGTCAGGATTGGGAGTTTAATGGCGATAATGCGGAGTTCTAGGCCGTGTCTACCGTCAGCTTTGCCTGTGGTGTTGATTGGAGCTGCGCATATATACCCTGTCGCTTATGCTGCATAGTTGCTTTAGTTGCTTAATTAGTTTATTTCCGCTGCATTAGTTGAACTTTTCATTAATATTCATTAGAGCTTGTATTCGAGGATAATCTGGTTTGTGTAATAAAACTTGATAATTAATCTTGTTCTGTGGTAATTATCTGTATATCGTTTGTGATTGCACTCGTGTATGTGTGATGAACGTCCTGGGCACACATATGCGTTAGCTTGGTTCATTTTCGGAACCGGGCGTCACACAGACCTTTAGGTTGTGTTTCCTGGCCCATGCCGAAGGAACCCGGAGCTTCCTCTGGAGTGACCCAGACCCTCCCAGAGGGGTCTGGATCTTCTTGTTCAGCAGTAGTTACTCCTTCATTTGAAGGAGGTTGATCCTCCAACATCTCGCCTTGAGGATCCGTGCCTGAGGGTTGGTACCCAGACTCGCCTTCAGGTAGCTCCGGATCCTCCCGGAGGGGTCCTAACTCCTGAATTGAGGATGGCTCCGATCTTTCCGCGACCAGGACCATACTGACAACCTCTACAGTTGCCGAAATGTAAAGCAGTAAAGGCTCACCAGGTTTCGGAGCTACCAGGATTGGTAGTGTGGTGAGGAGCCGTTTTAGATCTCGAAACGCCTTTTCCGCTTCTTCATACCAATGAAATGGTCTGGGCTTCCTCAAGAATTTGAAGAAGGTTAGTGCCCGTTCGGCCAGTCTTGATATAAACCGACTGAGCGCAGCTAGACATCCAGTCAACTTTTGGACATCTTTAATGCGGGCTGGAGGCCACATTTTTTCTATAGACTTGATCTTTGCTGGATTTGCTTCGATTCCTCGATGAGTCACCAAGAACCCTAGAAGCTTTCTAGAACTAACCCCGAAGACACACTTGTTTGGGTTCACCTTGGTGCGTGTAGTGCGCAACTTATCGAAGACGGCTTGTAAGTTGTCAAGGAGTGACTCCTTGTTTTTGATCTTCACGACAATGTCATCAACATACAACTCCACCAAGTCTCTAATTATCTCTCCAAATGTTTTGTACATGGCTCGCACAAATGTTGAAGCAACATTTTTAAGACCAAATGGCATGGCAGTATAACAATACAATCCATCTACTGTTATGAAGGCAGTGTGCTCTTCATCTTCCTTAAACATTTGGATTTGATGATATATAGAATATGCATCTAAGAAACACAGTATTTCACACCCGGAGGTGGAATCCACTATCTGATCTATTCTAGGTAGCGGAAATGGATCTTTTGGACATGCCTTATTTAAGGTGGTGTAGTCGATACACATCCGAAGCTTCCCACCAGCCTTGGCTACAAACAATTGGGTTTGCTAGCCATTTTGGATGGAAGACTTCCCAGATGAATCCAGCTTCGAGCAACTTCCCGATTTCCTGTCGGATGAAGTTTTGCCGCTCGATTGATTGCTTCCGAGGCTTCCGGTGTACAGGTCGTGCGTCTGGGTAAATCTTCAGATTGTGATCAATCACCTCCCTAGGGATCCCATGCATTTGTGACGGTTGCCAAGAAAACACGTCAACATTAGCCCGGGGGAAAGTGATGAGCACGAGTTCCTATTTGTTGTTCAGACCCCCCCCCCCCCCCCCCGATATACGGGTAGTCTGAGCAGCATCGTTACCAATTTGGACGACTTTGACGGGAATGTCGGCGTCGCCACTTGGTTGCACATGAGGTGCGGAGGTAGAGCCTTTGTGACGAATGCTTGGAGGATTCGCAGCTGGCTCCTTACCGGATGCTTCCTCTTGCGTTGTGGTAAGCGCATAGAGTTCTTCCAGTGCAGTGACTCCTGCGGTACGATCTCCATGGATCCGGATAATGCCCGTGGGTGTTGGCATTTTCAACACCAAATAACCATAATGGGCAGAAGCGGTAAACTTGTATAAAGTTGGCCTGCCCAAAATGGCATTGAAGGGCAGACTGATCTGGGTAACATCAAAAACCAGTTTATCGGTTTTGTAGTTCTCCCGGGTCCCGAAGGTCACTGGGAGTGTAATAGAACCAAGAGGAGTAATGGTTCCCGGACCTACTCCGGAGAAAGGTCATGATGGGCGAAGGTCTGAAGGCCGGAGCTGAAGCTTAACGAAAGTTTTGAAGCTTATGAGGTTTAGCCCAGAACCTCCATCCACCATTACATGGTAGATTTTGATATTGTTAATGGTGGGTGACACCATCAACGGGAGTTGACTAGCCCCGATCATGTTTAAGGGGCAGTGTGAAGCATCAAAAATGATGGGTGTATCCATCAACTTCCGATGTGGTTCTGCCTTAGCAGCGGGAGCTACCATGGCCATGTCCCGCCGCATTGTCTTGAGGATGCGACGAGAGGTGATGTCCCAAGAACCACCATAGATGGTGTTCAAGGTCTTCCGACTTTCGTTGTCAGAGGCGTCGGAGTCGTCATCGAAAGTGTTGTAGACGGCTTTCAAGACCTTTTTAGGGTCCTGGAAACCTAGCTCCTCTTCAGTCGGAGCTTCGTCGACTTTTTGTTTTCCTTCCCTTTGACAGAAAGGAGCTTCTTCTCGGCGCTTGTTGTAGCGCTCGACAAGGTTCTGGACCTCCCGGCACTCTTCCAAGCTATGTCAATTCGTCTTGTGAATCAGACACCATGCTTTAGAACTGTTGCCGTCCTCTAATGAAGGATGAGTTCACTTCTCGGGGCGTGGCCCCCGGCTTCCAGGGGCTGCAGCAGCAGCAGCTGGAGCGCCCGCCGACGACTTCTTTTTGCCGTTGGGCTTCTTCTTCTTCTTACCACTACCGGAGGTAGCGGCTTCAGTTTTGGAGGACTTCTAATTGGCCTCTGGAGCTGGCTTGGAGTGCATTTCATGGACCTTCGTAGCTCTAGCCCATTTGTCAGCTAGGCTAAAGAGTTCCGTGACACTGTTAACTTCTTTAATAGTCAGCTTCTCTAGCATCTTCTTATCTCGAACACCCTGTCTG
The DNA here is from genome assembly GCA_036927565.1 of Tuctoria greenei. Lineage (NCBI taxonomy): Eukaryota > Viridiplantae > Streptophyta > Magnoliopsida > Poales > Poaceae > Tuctoria > Tuctoria greenei. The sequence goes on along the minus strand of JAYESD010000008.1, from coordinate 200,270,815 downwards.
AATGCAACAATAACAGAGGAGCTCGAGATTGAAGGAATAGTATTTTGTACCTGAGAGAATCGCTGGATGAAGGACCGTAGCGATTCCCCCGACGTTTGCTTTACAGCAAACAAGTCCAATTCAGTGCCGGGTCGGGTATAGGAGCTCCTGAAGTTGGCAGTGAATTGTTGGCATAGTTCCGCCCAACTATTAATGGAGTCAGGTGGAAGACTAATGAAACAGGACCTTGCAGTCCCGGTTAAGGCCATCGGGAAGTAATTGTCCATTACAGCCTCATCACCTCCCGCTGCCAATATGTCAGTTGAGTAGATTTGAAGAAATTCAGCGGGGTTGACTGTCCCGTCGAATTTTTCCGGCAAGTGAGGCCGGAACTTCTGTGGCCATCTGACCATGCGTAAATGCATAGCCAGGGCAGAACAACCTCCTCCTACTCCTTGAGGAGCAGGGTTGTCCCGGGCCTCTCGCCTTTCGTGAGCACGCTCGATATGGACATGATCGTCCTGTTCCTGGTATCGGCGATCCAGTTTCAACTGCAGGTCATGAGTTGGAATTCTGGTAATTGTGTGGGTGCGTCGTGCCCCGGGAGGCAACGAAGTCACATTCTAGGAGGCAGCACGTCTCCATTGTTGAGAGGCTTGTGGACCAAGCCGGCCGGACAGGGTCCGTCGTTGTGAAGGTGCTCGCCCTGAAGGGGGAGGACCTTGGTTACTGATGCCTGCAGCCGCAACTGCGACCAGATGGTCGACATCAGTCCTCCACTGCTCCATAGGACCCTGGGGTGCACTTGGAGGTGGTGGATGTTGCAGAAGAGCTCGCGCAACAATGAGCGCATGCTTGGGGTTTTTGTTTGCTGATGCGGTGATCAACACAGATGACCCATCTTGTTGATCGGCATTGTTTGTCGGAACAGATGGTGCTACAGTGCCTGCTGGAGCATTGGCACCTGCTGGCTGCTGAACGTTGGAGGGGTTGCCTCCAGCAGGTTGTTCAGCATGATTGTCGTTGGATGATCCAGCAGCTGAATTCACCATCTTGTGATCTCGGGATTACGCCCCCCCTACCTGGCGCGCCAAATTTTGAAGTGTTTGATATGACACTTCCCCCGGACCCGCTGAGAAGCAGCCCGCGGAGGTTCTTTTGTGGTTGGGGCACGCAAAGATCAATATCAAGATGGTGACCTCAGGGATTTACGTGATTCGGGCCGCCTGAGCATAACACCCTACTCCACGAGGTTTGTGTAATTGTATTAAGCGAGTGCGTTCGCTAAGGTCAGGTCGAATTCGCCTAGATTCTGATCGATCTCATATTCGTGCGGTGCAACCCTTAGCGAATATGAGATCGATCTCATATTCATTCATATGAGATCAATCGGAATCTAGGCGAATTCGACCTGACCTTAGCGAACGCACTCGCTTAATACAATTACACAAACCTCGTGGAGTAGGATGTTATGCTCAGGCGGCCCGAACCACGTAAATCCCTGAGGTCACCATCTTGATATTGATCTTTGTGTGCCCCAACCACAAGAGAACCTCCGCGGGCTGCTTCTCAGCGGGTCCGGGGGAAGTGTCGTATCAAACACTTCAAAATTTGGCGCGCTAGGTAGGGGGGGCGTAATCCCGAGACCACAAGATGGTGAATTCAGCTGCTGGATCATCCAACGACAATCGTGCTGAACAACCTACTAGAGGCAACCCCTCCAACGTTCAGCAGCCAGCAGGTGCCAATGCTCCAACAGGCACTGTAGCACCATCTATTCCAGCAAACAATGTCGATCAACAAGATGGGGCATCTGCGTTGATCACTACATCGGCAAACAACAACCCCTAGCACGCGCTCATTGTTGTGTGAGCTCTTCTGCAACATCCACCACCTCCAGGTGCACCCCAGGGTGCTATGGAGCAGTGGAGGACTGATGTTGACCATCTGGACGCAGCTGCGGCTGCAGGCATCAGTAACCAAGGTCCTCCCCCTTCAGGGTGAGCACCTTCACAACGACGGACCATGTGCGGCTGGCTTGGTCCATAAGCCTCTCAACAAAGGAGATGTGATGCCTCCCAGCAGGTGACTTCGTTGCCTCCTAGGGCACGACACACCCACACAATCACCAGGATTCCGACTCATGACCTGTGGTCAGAACTAGATCGCCAATACCGGCAACAGGACAGTCGTGTCCATATCGAGCATGCTCGCGAAAGGCGAGAGGTCCGGGACAACCCTGCTCCTCAAGGAGTAGGAGGAGGTTGTTCTGCCCTAGCCATTCATTTATGCATGGTCAGATGGCCACAGAAGTTCCGGCCTCACTTGCCGGAAAAATTCGACGGGACAGTCAACTGCGCCGAATTTCTTCAAATCTACTCAACTGCTATATTGGTAGCGGGAGGTGATGAGGCTGTAATGGCCAATTACTTCCCGATGGACTTAACCAGGACTACAAGGTCCTGGTTCATGAGTCTTCCACCTGACTCCATTAATAGTTGGGCGGAACTATGCCAACAATTCACTGCCAACTTCGGGAGCTCCTATACCCGGTTCGACACTGAATTGGACTTGTTTGCTGTAAAGCAAACGTTGGGGGAACCACTACGGTCCTTCATCCAGCGATTCTCTAAAGTATGAAATACTATTCCTTCAATCTCAAACTCCTCTGTTATTGTTGCATTCAAACAGGGTGTTCGAGATAAGAAGATGCTAGAGAAGCTGGCTATTAAAGAAGTTACCAGCGTCACGGAACTCTTCATCCTAGCCGACAAATGCGCTAGAGCTGCGGAGGGCCGTGAAATGCACTCCAAGCCAGCTCCGGAGGCCAATTAGAAGTCCTCCAAAACTGAAGCCGCTACCTCCGGTAGTGGTAAGAAGAAGAAGAAGCCCAACGGCAAAAATAAGTCGTCGGCGGGCGCTCCAGCTGCTGCTGCAGCCCTTGGAAGCCGGGGGCCACGCCCTGAGAAGCAACCTCGTCCTTCATCAGAGGACGGCAACAGTTCCAAAGCATGGTGTCCAATTCACAAGACGAACTGACACAGCTTGGAAGAGTGTCGGGAGGTCCAGAACCTTGCCGAGAGCTACAACAAGCGCCGGGAAGAAACTCCTTTCTCTCAAAGGGAAGGAAAACAAAAAGGTCGACGAAGCCCCAACTGAAGAGGAGCTAGGTTTACAGGACCTTAAAAAGGTCTTGAAAGCCATCTACAACACTTTCGACAACGACTCCGATGCCTCTGACAACGAACGTCAGAAGACCTTGAACACCATCTATGGTGGTTCTTGGGACATCACCCCTCGTCGCATCCTCAAGACAATGCGGCAGTACATGGCTATGGTAGCTCCCGCTGCTAAGGCAGAACCACAACAGAAGTGGATGGATACACCCATCATTTTTGATGCTTCGGACTGCCCCCAAAACATGATCGGGGCTAGTCAACTCCCGTTGATGGTGTCACCCACCATTAACAATATCGAAATCCACCATGTAATGGTGGTCGGAGGTTCCGGGCTAAACCTTATAAGCTTCAAAGTTTTCGTTAAGCTTCAGCTCCGGCCTTCGGACCTTCGCCCACCCCGACCTTTCTCCGGAGTAGGTCCAGGAACCATTACTCCTCTTGGTTCCATTACACTCCCAGTGACCTTCGGGACCCGGGAGAACTACAGAACCGAGAAACTGGTTTTTGATGTTGCCCACATCAGTCTGCCCTTCAATGCCATTTTGGGCAGGCCAACTTTATACAAGTTTATGGTTGTTGTCCATTATGGTTATTTGGTGTTGAAAATGCCAACACCCACAGGCATTCTCCGGATCCGTGGAGATCGTACCGCAGGAGTCACTGCACTGGAAGAACTCTATGCGCTTACCACAGCGCAAGAGGATGCATCCGGTAAGGAGCCAGCTGCGAATCCTCCAAGCATTCATCACAAAGGCTCTACATCTGCACCTCGTGTGCAACCAAGCGGCTACACCGACATTCCCGTCAAAGTCGTCCAAATTGGTTCCGATGCTGCTCAGACTACCTGTATATCGGGGGGTCTGAACAACAAATAGGAACTCGTGCTCATCACTTTCCTCCGGGATAACATCGATGTGTTTTCTTGGAAACCGTCACAAATGCATGGGATTCCTAGGGAGGTGATTGAGCACAATCTGAAGATTTACCCAGACGCACGACCTGTACACCAGAAGCCCCGAAAGCAATCTATCGAGCGGCAAAAGTTCATCCGACAGGAAATCGAGAAGTTGCTCGAAGCTGGATTCATCCGGGAAGTCTTCCATCCAAAATGGCTGGCAAACTCAGTTGTTGTACCCAAGGCTGGTGGGAAGCTTCGGATGTGTATCGACTACACCACCTTAAATAAGGCATGTCCAAAAGATCCATTTCCGCTACCTAGAATAGATCAGATAGTGGATTCCACCTCCGGGTGTGAAATATTGTGTTTCTTAGATGCATATTCTGGATATCATCAAATCCAAATGTCTAAGGAAGATGAAGAGCACACTACCTTCATAACAGTAGATGGATTGTATTGTTATACTGACATGCCATTTGGTCTTAAAAATGTTGCTTCAACATTTGTGCGAGCCATGTACAAAACATTTGGAGAGCTAATTAGAGACTTGGTGGAGGTGTATGTTGATGACATTGTCATGAAGATCAAAAACAAGGAGTCACTCCTTGACAACTTACAAGCTATCTTCGACAAGTTGCGCACTACGCGCACCAAGCTAAACCCGGACAAGTGTGTCTTCGGGGTTAGTTACAGAAAGCTTCTGGGGTTCTTGGTGACTCATCGAGGAATCGAAGCAAATCTGGCAAAGATCAAGGCTATAGAAGAAATGCGGCCCCTAGCCCGCATTAAAGATGTCCAAAAGTTGATTGGATGTCTAGCTGCGCTCAGCCAGTTTATATCAAGACTGACAGAACGGGCGCTACCCTTCTTCAAAATCTTGAGGAAGCCCGTACCATTTCATTGGCCTGAAGAAGCAAAAAAGGCATTTCGAGAGCTGAAATGGCTCCTCACCACACTACCAATCCTGGTAGCTCCGAACCCTACTGCTTTACATTTCGGCAACTACAGAGGTTGTCAGTATGGTCCTGGTCGCGGAAAGACCGGAGCCATCCCCAATTCACGAGTTAAGACCCTCCGGGAGGGCCCGGAGCTACTTGAAGGCGAGTCTGGGTACCAACCCTCAGGCACGGATCCTCAAGGCGAGATGCTGGAGGATCAACCTCCTTCAAATGAAGGAGTAACTACTCCTGAACAAGAAGATCCAAACCCCTCTGGGAGGGTCCAGGTCACTCCAGAGGAAGCTCCGTGTTCCATTGGTAGGGACCAGGAAACACAACCTAAAGGTCCTGGACCCTCCAGCAGGGTCCGGGTCAATAGAGAGGAAGCTTCGGGTCCTTCTGAAAGGGTCCGGACCATCCAGCACCCTGTATACTTCATCAGTGAAGTACTCCATGACCTCAAGACAAGATACATTGAGGTGCATAAACTGCTTTGCATAGTTCTTATCGCTGCAAGAAAGCTTCTTCATTACTTCCAATCCCACAAAATATCAGTGGTAACTTCTTTTCCACTACGTGCAATTTTGCAAAACCCTAATTCTACTGGGAATATTGCAAAGTGGGCAGCGGAGCTGGCAGAATTCGATCTAGAATTCGTGTGGAGACAAGCAATTAAAAGTCAAGCATTGGCTGACTTTGTGGCGGAGTGGACTCCCTCTCCATCAAACCCTGTGGGCCACAGTGAGCAGAAACCAGAGCTCAAAGTTCCGGTGTTCACTGAGCCTCACTGGACCCTCTACTTCGATGGCTCTGTGCAGAAGCAGGGGGCCGGAGCAGTAATCCTTCTCCTAGCTCCGACCGGAGAGAAGGTCAAGTACATGGTACACCTTGATTTCAGGGCAACCAACAATATGGCGGAGTATAAAGCCCTCATCTGTGGACTCGAAGTGGCACTATCTTATGGTGTAAAACAGCTATTGGTGAAGAGAGATTCACAAATCATTATCAAACAAGTGAAAGATGAATGCTCCTGTAACAATTCTCAATTTGTTGCTTATCTCCTTGAAGTCTAGAGGCTTCAGAAGGACTTCGAAGTCCTGGATCTCCATCACGTTCAGCGCCTTCATAACTCCAAAGCCGATGAACTCTCGACGAAAGCCTCAACTGGAGCTCCGGCTCTTGACGGAATCTTCGTCCGGAGGTTGTCAAAACCAAGAGCTCAGCCTGTCGAACTGAGCGAAGGGGTGAGACCAGCACCTCGAAGCTGGCGGTCTCGGTGGCCCTGTTACCATGGCGTTCACCAAGGGTCGTAGGTGCTGCCGGAAGCTTCGAGCAACCCAGCACGCAAGACTCAGAAGATCAAGTTAGCACCTCGTAGAAATCCATGGAGGTGAGTGTGGGAACCATGCAGCTTCCCGCACGTCGGTTGGTAAAGCCTTTCGGCATGGTTTTTACTGGCCTACAACACTCCGGATGCGGTTGAGCTAGTGAAGAAATGTGAAGCATGTCAGTTCCATACAAAACAGATTCACACACCAGCTCAATCACTACAAATTATACCTCCTACATGGCCATTCGTTGTGTGGGGCATGGATATCTTGAGACTTTTCCCAAAAGCAGACGGAGGTTACAGGTTCCTATATGTCGCCATCGACAAGTTCACCAAGTGGTCGAAAGCAACTCCAATAGTAACAATTAACAAACAATCATCAATCAAGTTCTTGAAGTCCATTATATGCAGATTTGGAGTTCCAAACAAAGTCATAACTGACAACAGAACTCAATTTACAAGTGTTGCATTCCAAGAATATTGCGAAGACTTCGGTATTCAGCTTAGCTACGCTTCGGTAGCTCATCCAGCAAGCAATGGCCAAGCCGAGAGAGCAAATGCAGAAATCTTGAAAGGACTCAAGACGGGCACATATGATCGCTTGAAAAAACACGGAGCTAACTGGATTGAAGAGTTTCCATCCACATTATGGGCGAATAGGACACCACCTAACCGGTCAACTAGGGAGACTCCATTTTTCCTGGTGTACAGAGCTGAAGCAGTCCTTACTTCAGAGATCACCTTGGGGTCCCTCCGGGTCCGGACCTTCGACGAAGCTACGCAGGACCAGCTCCGGCGTCAAGACCTTGACCTCATCGACGAGAGAAGGGGCCAAGTAGCTGTTCGGAATGCACGTTATTTCCAAACGCTCTGGCGCTACCATCAAAGGCATGTGCGTGATCGACAGCTTGAAGAACGCGACCTGGTGCTCCAGAAAATACTAACTCGTGAAGGGATGAACAAACTTTCCCCCACCTGGGAGGGTTCCTTCCGAGTCATTAAAGTGTCATGACCAGGGTGCGTTCGCTTGGCAACTGAGGATGGGATCCCACTTCCCAATCCTTGGAACATCGAGCACCTCCGTAAGTTTTATGCTTAGAATCACGGAGGTGAGTTTGCAATTACACACAATGCATGTTGTAGAGTCATTATACAGAGACGAGCAAGTCCTCCGGGAGAACATCTGGACACCTTCGGGAGGGTCCGGGAAGTTCAAGTAACACTTGACACAGTCACAGCACTAAAAGTATAACTACTTGCTCTGGGCTAGTACAATATGTATAGCACATTTAACAGGGTCCAGCACCCTAAGTGTGTCCTTGTCTCCCCTGTAATTTGAACCTATAATGAAAGGCATTGTTGTGTGAAAACAGACTCCACATGCACTTACTTTTTGTACAAGGCTCAATATATCAAATTACTTTTACCCCGCTTGTCTATAATGAAGTTGTGCAAATCTTTTTGAGCTTTGTTCCAAGTAATTCACATGCATTACAAGCCTTATTGATAGTCTTTTTGGATCTTAACACTGCTACATAGTCTACTTGCTTGAACGCCAAGCCAACATAGGTCTGGAGTGTGCTATCGACTTAGCCTGGACCTGCACCCTAAGTACGCCGCTCTACCTACACCCCGGTAGGCCTTAGTAGGGTGAGTACTAAAAAGGCATGTAGATCCAAAAAGATTATATCAAAATACTCTTTATCATGTTGAGTTTCTTCGGGCTCAAAGTTCAAATAAGAACAATAAGACACAACCAATTTATAGACAAGAGGACGAATTTTACTTTTTCTCTTGCCTTTAATGTGCAGGAAAAGCAAAAATTCATAGCGATGATGAACGACGCTGGAGCTACTAAGCTCCGACATCTCCTAAGATAGGTCTGCCGTCAACATCTAATATGTTGACGCTGGAGCTACCAAGCTCCGACCATTCCAAGGGGCCTGTCTTCAACGCTTCAAAATTGAAGACTTCAACATACTGTCATAACCTTTGGTACATGTACACACTTCAACTATACACATGTACCAGGGGGCCAACAAGACATAGCACAGTATATTGAAGACAAAGTGAAATTCAAGGCAAAAAAGAGGATTTCATTAATCAAAAGAATTGTATTACAAAATTGAGATTACAAGGGACAAAGGGAGAAAAGTCCTAGCTACTGGAGGATCTAGGTCCTGTGGAAAAACAAAGCAACATTATCAGCAGCTTCTTGGACACTAGCCCTGGCGACATCCTCCTCCTCTGTGATGATTCCTTCAAAGACCGGATCAAGGGAGAACTGAGGGTCTCGGCTTCGGTAACATGCCAAGACATACTCAGCGACATTCTTGGCCAAGAATTTACCCTCTGTCTCCAGTTTATCGGCGATGACGTCACCCATCACGTCGAGTTCGCTGCCAGTAGAGCCAAGTGCTGCTAGCGTCTGGTCCAGCTCCTACGCTGGGTCCTCTGGGCATACTAGACTGAAACCAAGAGGCACAAGGGCCCTGTACGCGTGCCCCAGGAAGTCCAACACCATCAGGGACTCAGTTACCTTCGAGCTCCGCAGCTCCTCCAGTGACCTCCGGGCGGCCGCAAGCTCTGAACCTTCACGGGCAAGCCGCTCGGCCAACTTAGCATGATGTTGCATGTTCTTAGCAACCTGCTTCTCTCGGTCCGCCAGCTCCATCTCCTGGAGGTGGAAGCGGCTCCGCCTCTCAGCTAGGTCCTTTTCCCTACCCTTGACTCTCTCCTCCCTAGCGGCAACGTCAGACTCTCTTTTCGAGAGCTCTTGCCCCACCTTCAAGTTATTCTTCCTCTTCCTCCTTCCATAGATCCAGCTTTTTGCTGTGATCTGCCAAATTTTTCTCACCCAGAGTCAACTTCTGGGTGACCTCCGCTTCCCTCCTCACCACATCCTCCTGCTTCCCTAGGAGTTTTTCCTCCCTCGCCTCCAGGTCCGCTCGACGCTTCAGGAGAGTTTCATTTAATTCAATGAGTTTCTCGTAATGCTCGTCAGCAGCGTCACGTCTCTCCTTGGCTTGCTCCAGGATTTCCCTAGAGTTAGCATCGAGCACCCGAATGGCGGCCTCCTTCTCCTCCATCAACTTATCCCAGTATTCAAATTGGGCCTTCTCCCATTTGATCCAGTCCTTCTGGTCAGCTAGCCTTGTCTGAGCAAGCTTGATCTCAAAATGGAGTCTGTTGCGCCAATGCCTCAAGGTGTTGCGCTCCTCCTCCAAGGCTTTGCTCTCATGATCGAAGGCAAGCTGGACCTGTCGGAGACTTGACCAGGTGTTGTCTATGGACAACGCCAAAGCGATAGGTTTTGGGCCTGCTGGGACCATTTCAGCAGGCTCGAAAGGGTTCTCCGTCACAAAAATCGGGTCCCACTCTACAATAGTGGTTCCCTGGACTCCTGCGGCGCTTGGGCCGCTCTCCTGGAGCCCTTCAGCGGCAGCAGAAGAACCCACGGGGGGAACTTCCACCTCCAGAGCAGTTGAAGGTGCCGCTTTCGGGTCTTCAGTCGATGGCTCTTAAGTTGAAGGACTTGTCGCCCTCTCTTCGGGCTGCTCTGGCTCCGGCCTAGGTACCTCCGAAGCAGCAGCAACTGGAGCTTCAATTGGGGCCTCAACCGCCGCTGGCTCGGGCTCCAGCGTGGCGACCACCTCCGGCACAGCCGCCGGACCTCCAGCCACCTCTGGCTCAGCAGTCGAACCCTCTACCACTTCCGGCTCAATCGCCGGATCTTCAACCGTTTCCGGCACAAGGGGCGGACTTGGGTGATTTTTGGCTCAAAAGCTGGGGCTTCAGCAACTTCTGGCTCAGCAGCCAGAGCTTCAGCAACTTCCGGCTCGGAAGCCAGAACTTTTGGCATCGCCGGTGCTAGAGCATCAGCCTCCGCCGCCAGGGGTACATCTTCAACTCCCCTCCCGTGGTCTGGCGCTACCACAGGAGCTTCGGGTGAGGACTCTGAGTCCAAGCTCACGACAGCTAGCGCCGGAGCTGCCGTGACTTCTGCCTCCCCTTAACAAGGAGGCTCAGCGATCGAAGCCAGTGCTTCAGCAGGTGCAGCCCCAGCCGTTGCAATAGGCGTTGGAGCTCCTGGTCCCTTCTTTGACACCCTAAAAATAAAGGGAAGACAAGATTAAAGACACATCCAAAAGCAAGATTAGCATTTTAGGGTGAGCCATCAACGCTTACCTCGAGATGCTACCACCCCAGTCGCCTTGGAACCTCTTCTTCTGAGGCCCGGAGCTAGAGCCCACCAAATCCGGTGAGACAACTACTTCGGACCTTAATTGAGGAACACTCGCAGCTGCCGGAGTTCCTTCAGTCGGAGCTTCCCTTCGCCGGGAAGAACTCCCGGACCTGGAGCTTCTAGCTGGCACTGAGGTCGGGGTCTCCTACCCGGAGCTTATGCCTCTTAAAGACGTTTGCACCAGAGCAGGGGTAGCTGCAGAAGACCTCCCCTACGGGGAGAAGTAGCCGTCGTGGAAGGAGCAGGCCTGACGGACCTCCCGTCAGCGTGCTTCAACTTCCTCTTCCGGCTGGAAGGCTCAGCTAGCTCTTTGCCCTTGCCTTTACCGACGTCTTCAGTCCTTTGGCTCAGGGCAGAGGCAGGACCACCTTCAGAAGCTCCGAGAATCGCTAATCCGACAGTTGGACGCCTTTCTACCTCGCCAAGGTCGTCAAGTACCGGCATGCTCCTCCGGAGCTCCCTACTGAACTGCGCCTCCATGTTCAGGGAGAGGAAGGCTGCTGGCGGAGCCAAGTCATCGCTGTTGACATTAATCCCATGCTGGAATTTCTTCAAATGAAACTCCAAGGATTCATCATCCAAGTTGGATTTCAGACTGATTTCAATCCAGTCTTCATCCATCACCCTATTGAGGGCCCACGAAAGCTTCTCCCTCTTCTTTAGCGGAGCCCACCTATTGACCAGGAAGTTGTAGAAGACCATCTGGGGGGACACTCCACCTTCCACGCACTCGCGGATCCTGGTCAAGACAGGGTTGAAGGCATTTGATAGCACTGGAACCACACTCCATGCGTCAGTGTCAACATTTGGGAGACCTTCGGGCAGCTCCAATTTCTCGTGCTCCTCTGCCGTGACGATGATCCAATATTTCTTCTAGTCGTCCCACTTGCCGGAAGGAAACGACTTCAAGTATTTGTAGGAGCAGTTCTTGCGCTTCACAAAATAGTAGAAACCAAGAAACTTGGACCCCTTGTCGGTGGTGTGGATGGTGAAGAAGGTGCAGAAAAGCTCGACGCAGGGGGGGAATACCCACCCACATCTCGCAGAAGTGGACGAATGTCACCACAAGAAGAAGAGAATGGGGTCCAAGGTGGTACAGCTGCAGACCATAGAAGTCCAGCAGCATCAAAAGAAATGTCGAGAAAGGTGGAATGAATCTCACCATGGCGTACGCCGTGAAGTCCACCATGTCGCCGTCGCGCTCCTTCTTGAACGGGAGCTTGCCGGTGCGGACCAGATGGTTAAAGGAGTCACTGGACCACCCCATGTAGGTCCGGACCTTCTTCAGATCATCATTGCTCTTGAGGCAGCTCTTGGGGAGACCCAACTCCATCGCGTCAAAGTGGAGCAAAGGATGGAAAGTTAGGCGGAGTTTGGGAGGCTCTGAGCACAAAGATGATTGAAGGCGTAAAGAGTCCTCAAACCATGCGCACTTTCCTTCTTAAGTAAGCCTCCGCGACGCTTGGATGGAAACCGCAATGAGATCGAAAGAACTTTTCAAAAACCTACCCAGTCAATGAAGAGTGGGCCTAGGGCCACCCCGACGAAGAGATCGAGGTCCTTACCCAAGGCCAACCGTTGCCATGATGAGCGGCGGGAAACCCAAAGTCGACGCTCTGACAGGGCGCGCGGAACCGATACGATTTTCGTATTGGGAACCGGCGACCTTCAATTGCGTGAGATCCGCACTCAAAGATCCCATCTGCCGCATTCATTACAAGCCAAACATCGAAGGCTCACTCCCGGACCGTCACTCTATCGACGCATCAGAGGACTTCTGAAAATCGAAGCGCGGGAATCGAGAATGGCCCCACCTGCGGCAAAACAACTTAACTCAAGGGGTTTCTCCCAGAGGTGGGCCCAGGGGCCACTGTCGGTACCCTGCATACCGGGCACCCCACGATACCGCAAAAAGTGCAAGAAAGTTCCACCCGTTAGAGTCGAAGGCCATTGCAGATCCCACATGTCACGTTGCACCGGACCCGCTCCCCTCACATGGCTGGCTCCCGGGTTAACACGTGTAAAATAAGACCGGAACAAAACTCCCAACCAAGGGAAGCTCCGGCGACTACACGTGTACAACATCCCGAGAACTAGCCCCCGTCAGAGAGGAGCTCCGGTACCGACACGTGTACAGCAACCCCGGACCTACCCTCCCGCAAGGGAAAGCTCCGGATCTGCCACGTGTGGAGCCTCCGGACCTTCGTCACCAACATAAATACAAGTCGTTCATGTCCATTACAAACATTCAAGGATGGTTAAAGCGGCAGTTACAAGGTCGGATAATGTGTCATTAATGTCATATTAATGACACACCATCAGTGCACCGTTAATAGGGGTAACGCTATCATAAAGGCACGTTACCACACTATTAATTATACTTAATACTCTTTAGATAGTGTATTAGGTCATCAAGCACACCAGAGCCACATGTCGGGCCACGCCAGCTTTGTAACGGTTAGTCCTTAGAACTATAAAAGGGTTGCACTGTACGAATATGATATCGATGGGAATCTAGGCGAATTCGACCTGACCTTAGCGAACGCACTTGCTTAATACAATTACGCAAACACCGTGGAGTAGGGTGTTATGATCAGGCGGCCCGAACCACGTAATTCCCTGAGGTCACCATCTTGATATTGATTTTTGTGTGCCCCAACCACAAAAGAACCTCCGCGGGCTGCTTCTCAGCGGGTCTGAGGGAAGTGTCATATCAAACACTTCGACAGCAGGGAAAGAAGAAGCGGCAGGGAAGGAAAAGAAGAGCGTGCGGGTATAGGTTAAATTCCGTAACTTACGTCGGCTAAAATAATCTAATTACATTAGCCTTTTTTACTTACGTCGGCCATGCTAGAGGCCGACGTAAGTTACGCTTAAATTATGTCGACCAACTTATTTACATTGGATGCGGGTCCCGAACGATGTAAGTGTTCGTTTATTGCTGTCGGACATGTAACTTACGTCGGTCGCTGACGAAAGTAAGGTAACTTACGTCGGTTTCTACTGACCGACGTAAGTTATATAAATTTCGTCGACTAGCCAACATAAGTTAATCTGGCCGAGGTAAGTACTCGCGTTTCCTGTAGTGCACCCTTTTCACCTGAAATACATGGTAGAGAGTCAGGAAGGACTTTTTACCTTTTTGCTTTGCTTAATTAATTGGGATGTGAAAACAACTATATCATTTAATTATGCATTAATGAGATTATGGTTAATATGAACTGGTTAATATGATATGGTAATGGGTGATCGCAACAAGCATAGTATGTGGATTCGGTTGGATGCTATGGTGGTTTCGCTTGCTTTAGATTTAAGGATCGGTTCATGCGAGAATAAGCCAGGACAACAGTGCAACCACGAGGCCAAGTATGGGTGCAGCGTAGCTGAGTAATTAGGGTATTGCTAGTATTGAGTGGATCATTTGGCGCACCGGGGAAGGGGAGTCGGATTGGGTTTGTATTTGAGGCGAGACTCCCTAGGATCTGAGTGGCACAAGAGGGGGCCCTTGGTTGAAGATGTGCTCAGTAGGAGACATCGCCAGCCGTGAAACCTCAATGGGTCCATACATGCTAGTAGTCCCTTTGTAAAGGCTATTTTGTGGTCTCTTGGCCACACACCTAAGGAAGTGTGAGACGGCGTAATTGAGATTCTATAGTCATCGAAAGGTGATAAAATCACAAACACATGGGTAAAGTGGTACAACCTCTACAGAGTGTCTTAAAAACTATCATGATAGCCGTGCTCCCGGTCAAGAGCATCTGGAAAACTTCCATGATTAGAAGGAAATTGGGATTTGGTATGGTTTGGTTATGGTTTGGGAATTAGGATGGTTTGGTGCTGGTTATGGTTGATAATATGATTATGGTTGGTTATGAATCGAATTATGGCATTGGATACGGTTAATGGTAATGGTGAAATTTGGTATAATGGTGATGGATATGGAATATGGACTTGTACTATGTTAATCATCATGGTTTATGATGGGTTTACTTTACATACATATAATATATATTGCTTTTCAAATGTTTTACTGTACTTTTCAGCACTTAGCCTTTATTACTGTCGTCATTTGAATCAGCTATATGTCATACTTTCTACACTTGCTGAGAACGACATGTACTCACCCTTGCAATTCCTCCACCAATAGTTGCAGATCAAGATTGGGAGCATAACAACGTTAATGAGGAGTCTTAGGCTGTGTGGTGTTGTCAGTTTGCCTGTGGTGTTGATTGGAGCTGCGCCATATACCCTTTTGCTTAGCTGTTGAGTTGCTTTATTTAGTTAATTCCGCTGCAATAGTTCAAACTTGTTATTAATATTCATTAGAGCTTGTATTCGAGGATATTATAAATTGTGTAATAAAAGTGCTTAATTAATCTTGTTCTATGGTAATTTTTCTGTATATCCTTTTGTGAATGCACTCGTGTATATGTATTGAACATCTTGGGCACACATATGTGTTCACTTGGTTCATTTTCAGAACCGGGTGTCACAGTACATGTGTTGATTGTTTGTTGCATTTATCCATCAACTCAATTTATCTTGTACTACATTAATCCGTCAACTAAATGTATCATAGCAAAAGTATGTTGAGTGTTTTAAGAAGAATCATGAACCTGATTCAGACTATATGAGAGAGCCGTTGGATGTGGGTGTGGCGTACGATGCCGGCGGAGGTCTACCGCATGGGAGGTATGTGTAAAAATAATGATGATTTCTATGTTGATGAATGTCGATTCATCACATTTGTATTTTTTGTAGACTTGTATTGGGCAACGGGTATGTAGAGCGTGAGGCTTATGCTAGACGATGGTCGTCCAATGTTAGTGGTAGTCGATTTCAATCCACTACAGAGGCTGATGAATTACGAGAAGAATTGAGATGCACCAAGGAGGATATGCAGATGCAGTTGCAACAACAACAACAACAGACACAGATATTGCAGCAACAGATGCATTATTTATATATTTGCCAGGTAACATATAATTTTCTCATTTGAAAATTTTATTCGATTTAAAAATGTTTCTACTCAAGATATCACAACTAATTTACTTGATGCAGTTCATGGGTTAAGGTAACTCCAGTTCTCAGTTTGGTCCGCCACAACAATCTTACCTCGACATGATGCCTCGTCCAATGCAGCCAGCACAACACGTTGGCTCCTCCTCGCGGGTAAAAATGCTTATCTTATTGACTCGTGTTATATGCAATATCATAACCATTTGTGTTATAGGGTTCCGAGAGCGGTCAACCGTGTGTCCACAACCTTACGGATTTATGTCACTGTTGGCTTCTGAATTGCAGCAAAATTATCCAGGTAAACTGTAATTTTCGTATTTGATAAATTTATTCGATTTCAAAATGATTCTAATTAGGATCTCACAACTTGATGCAATTTTTCCACCGATGCCTTTGCCTCCGGTGCAGACTCACCTATCACAAGTTGGAGACGTAGTAATATGCATGACTTGTATACTTGTTATAATACTTTCATTATAATAACACATATTAATTAGCATAATATTAAAAAGTAAAGGGAAAGACTGAGTGGAGAGATGAAGTGAAAGAGGGAACAAGTGACAGAGTGAGAGAGGAAGAGATAGATAGAGAGCGAGAGGAAGATATAGAGAGAGGGGGGAGATATAGAGAGAAAAAGAAGTGATAGATAGAGAGGGAGAGGAAGACATAGAGAGGGAGAGAGGGAGAGATAGAGACATAAGAAGAGATTGATAGAGAGCGATCTAGAGAGGAAGAGATAGAGGGAGAGAGGAAGAGATAGAGAGAGAGAGTGGGAGAGCGAGTGAAGGCAAGGGAGAGATAGGGAGAGTGAGAGGAAATGAGAGAGCTTTGATCAACTTTAGTCGTAATCAACATGTTTCTATTTTATTAAGTTATGTTATTAAGTTAGTCAAAATCAACATGATACGTTATTAAGTTTCTCTTTTATTTGTTTATCGCAGGTATCCCATCATGGAACACCCGAAGGTTGCAATGTTTTACTTAACATCAACGACAGAGGTGCAAGTGGAGGAAATGAGAGTGCATGACGTGCGAGTGGAGGTTCCCACAATGACATTTGAATTTTGTTTACTCATTTTTGTACTGTTGAGCTTGTGTTTGAAACGTTTGAAAACTTGTGTACATTGCTATGTTTGAAATGTTTGTTAGTGTATAATTTGTTGTGGATGTATAATATTGTTTTAATGTCTGTGCAAAAAAGGAGGCTCTCCAGCTGGGGAGGGAGAGGAAATAGGCTGTTTTTTTTAAAAAAATATGTTATGTGCATCGGTTTTGACTAAACCAACGCCCATAGTCGCCCTCTGTATGCTGCCCACATGGCGAAGTAAAAGCCTCGGTCTCCCTCTAACCGAAGCACTTAAATGGATTAAGAGCATCGGTTTCTGCGGAACCGACACTCAAAGACGCGCTCGTTACGCTGGCCACATGTCACAGTAAGTGTGTCGGTGTGACAGAACTGACGCTCTTAAGTGCAGTAAAGGCGTCGTTCCACTCGCCCACACATTTAACTCTAATGGCGTCGGCTCCCGAAAACCGATGCCCATAATACCTAAATGTGTCGGCCCCGACGCACTTACATGTTAAAGGCATCAAAACTATTTCGTCGGCTAAGTGCGTTAGTTGACCGACACTTTTAGCTTATGGGTGTCGGTTTCTATAGACAACCGACGCTCATATGGCTGATGCCCTGTTGACGAATTCCTGTAGTCGAGCTTGTCGTCAATTAGCCCACCATGCCACGTGGCAGCAAATGAGGCTAATTGGCCTCGGTCAGAGGTAGGCCGTCGTTATTTAAGTTGGCATATAGATGACGGTGGACAACCACAATCGTTCTTTATTATGGCTTACTGATGACGGTGTGTCCGACCGTCATTCTTTATTATGGCTTATTGACGACGGTCGAGTACCATAAACCATCATTAATAAGGAAGGTAATTTAAAAAAAACAGAAAAATGATGCCCTGACTTCGAGGCTAGTCCTACCTCGATGGCCAACTCACACGTGCATTGCAGACAAAGATATATATCATAACAATCATTGCAAAGCAATAACTCACAAACACTATACACACACGACACACACCACACAACATACTACCCCGTTCGCTCCCTTCGGATCCTGAGAAGTCGGCCTCGAGCCGTTGTCCAAGCGGCAGAAGCTGCGACGATGGAGTTTAAGTGTCCGTCGCGGATCCTTGTGATGTGCAAGTGTAGTTAGACAAATTATAAGTTTAAAATGCATAATTGACTAAATTTGCTTATTACAAGCTAGAATTGAGCAAGTTAAATAGATTTGACTATGTTTGAGTAAGTTTGATCAAATTGTATTAAGTTTGAGCAAGTTCGACTAGTTTTGTTTATGTTTTGAGTAAGTTTGAGCAAGTTCAACTAGTTTTGGCTATGTTTGAGTAAGTTTGAGCAAGTTTAACTAGTTTTGGCTATGTTTGAGTAAGTTTGATCAAATTTTACTAAATTTGAGCAAGTTTAACTAGTTTTGGCTATTTTGAGTAATTTTGTACCTGTGCTCCTCTTGCTGGCACCTGTGGCAACTCGATCGATGGCGACTCCTACTAAGAAAAGACTGTCTGTTGCCATGCGGCTACAACTTGAAAATACAAACTAAAACATTATTATATAAATGTAATTTAGATATTAGAACTTACCTGCATGACAGCTTGCCACTGCAGCATTTCTTTTTTGACAACAGTATCCTTGGACCAATACATATCTTTGGGCTCTTTATAAGGCTGTGGAAGGATATCGCTGATCAATTTGATGAGATCGTTGTAGCTGTTATTAGAGAAGAAATACTTAGACTTAATTGACATAAGTCTAGTCATGAAAGTGAGGAGCGTCACTTTGGTGTGTTCGTGCAACATCTCTTTTGAGCGTGAGAATGCTTCAACCTTTGTTGTAGGAGGGTCCTCCATCAATTCAGGATTTATAGCTTCATGCATCTTGTCCATCCTATCGACCGTCATGCTATCAGCCTCCTCTCGATCTTCTACGTCTTGAGAATGTATCTCGCCGTGAAAGATGCACACCTCATATCTTGCACGAAATCGTTCCGACAAAAGTGGAACGTCAACGTCACATTATCGAAACACTTCGTATTCTGACATCTACTACATAGGCACCACATGAAAAAGCTCATTGTATAAAAGCATCCGTCTTGGTGAATCACTCCTCTGAGTGACTCTCATCATTTTTTCAAGCAATATAAATCCAAGTGCAGTCTTCAGCCATATTTTAGGGTATACCATCAAAGCAGACAAATCATTATTAGTTTAATTTTTATATTATGTCACGATCCTACAACTAGGCAGATATGTCCTAAACCCACCCAAGATTGACCGAGGGAACGTGCTTATGAAGAGACACGAGGTCCGAATACGGACGAAATTTCGGCAGCATAACCCTGTTGTTCTCCAACTGCACACCCAAAAATGATGCAACGGAGAACAAGAGGGTTATGCTGTCAAAATCACGTCCAGATCCAGACCTCATACCTAGCTCGTCATAAGCACACCCTCGATCACTCCCAGACTGTCCAAAAAGGGATAATCTCAAACCTGCATGCTTCACATGCTTATCGCATGTGATATCTGCCGATCCGAAATGGGTGACACATTTCTATAGGTCACGTTGCTCGTTTTCATTTTTGAGTCTTTTACGAGAGAGGAAAGAACGAGAGAGGGATAGGGAAAGTTGGTCTTAGATGACACTTCCACGTCCGGATCCACTCTCCACGCAAGCGCGAGTCATTGACATCCTCATCATTGTCGTTCTCTTTCGTGTCGTCTTGACTCATATGTTATGACCATGTCGGACCGGACCCTAAACATCTTGTGCCGGCCTGGGCCACCCGCCCGACCCAACTATATATATACTTATTAAGCACTTCAACAATCAATGTAATACTTATATAATTCAACAATTACACTACAGATCAAATAATTAATCGACAATTAACATTGCAAAGCATAAACATCAATTCACATTGCATAGCATAATCATTAATTAACATGTATTGGATAATTAAACAAGAACAAAAACAATTAACATAGCATTGCATAGCAAGAACATTGCATATCACAATTAACATTGCATTGCATAGTGTCGACTGTTGGAGTCGGCAGATCTCCTGACACAGCTAAAGTGTCGAAGGAGTTCGTAGTTCGGTGTGGGCGCGCGGAGACTCAAGAAGGTGAATTGCGGTATAACACTGGAGACACTAGGATTTACGTGGTTCGGGCCGCCTGAGCGTAACACCCTACTCCACGGGGATGTTGATGTTGTATTGGCTTATCATGTATGATCTACCGTCTGTCCTCTCCCCTGTGTATCGTCGGCCTATCCTTTTATAGTACAAAGACAGGCCGTTACAAGCTACCTGGCCCGACATGTGGCCCTGGCGGTTACTAGTATTGATACATGATTAATTGTTGTTAATGAGCCTGTAACAGGCTTCGACAGTGCCATTACAGGCGTTAAGATCGTCCGTTTAAGTGTAATTAATATGGCATTAATGACATTTAAACGGGTCTTGAAACCCTTGGCTCTCCTTTGAAGATCCGGAGCAGTTACAAGGTCTCCCGGAGGTTTGAGGCGGCTTGCTCCGATGTTTAGACATGTGGCAGCTCCGGAGCTTGCTGCGGGAAGCAGGAAGCTCCGGGGCTACTTGACACGTGTCAGGTCCGGAGCTTCTCTCGGTCAGGGGTTAGGTCCGGAGGTGTCGTTTCGGTACTCAGTCCGGTGCTTCCCCCTTGTGGGCGGTAGTCCCGGTTCGGTAGTACACGTGGTGACCTAGGGACTAACCATGTTGGAAAAGCTGGTCCGGTCATGTCTGACAAGTGGGCCTCCGAGGGTATTCAACTCGAGTAGTCGTCCTTCCCCTGAGATCTTCGTAATCTCAGGGGGTGTACGGTTTTTAGGGTACCGACAGTGGCCCCCTGGACCTACCTCCGAGGAAGGTCACCGGGGTGAAGTCGTTCCATCGGAGGTGGGTCCACCTTTGTGACTCTTGAACTGGGTCTTCAAAGGTCTTCGGAGGTGTCGTTGACAGGATTTTACAGTTAAATCCCGACGCGTGGCACACCTCAGGCGGCAGATAAGATCTTTGGCATGCGGATCTCACGCAATTGAAGGTCGCTGGTTTCCGATACGAAAACCGTATCGGTTCCGCCCGCCTTGTCAGGCCGCCGCCTTTGGGTTTCCCGCCTCGTGATGACAACCGTTCGCCTGGGTGAGAACCTCGACTTGATCGTCGGGGTGGTCCCGGGCCCCCTTGTCATCGGCTGAATTGAACTCTTGAGTAGTATTTTCGACTCCCCTGCGATTTCCATCCAAGCGTTGCGAGGGCTTACTTAAGAAGGAAAGGGTGTACCGTCGGGAGTTCTTTACGCCTCCCATCTGATCTTGCTCTCAAACTCCTGACTCGTACTTTGCTCTTCCTCTCTTGCCTAGCTGTGCTGCGATGGAGTTGGGTCTGCACGAGAGTCGCCTGAAGACCGACAACGATTTGAAGAAGGTCCGGGCCCTTATGGGGTGGTCCTCGGACTTCTTCAGCCGCTCGGTTCGCGCTGGCGGAGAGCTCCCCTTTGAGAAGGAGCGCGCTGGCGAGATGGTGTACTTTTCTTCGTACGCCATGGTGGGACTGATCCCACCATTTTCTTCTTTCTTCTTGATGGTGCTAGACTTCTATGGTCTGCAGCTATACCACCTTGGTCCTCACTCCATTCTCCTTGTGTCCATCTTTGTCCACTTCTGCGAGATGTGGGTGGGCATCCCCCCCTGCGTCGAGCTCTTCCGAACCTTCTTCACCGTTCGCACCACCGGCCGGAGCAACGAGTATCTTGGCTTCTACTATTTCGTGAAGCGCAAGAAGTGCCCGTTCAAGTACCTCCGGTCGTTCCCTTCCGGGAAGTGGGACGACTGGAAGAAAGATTGGATTGTCGTCAGGGTGGAAGAGCATGAGCGGTTGGAACTGCCAGACAGTCTGCCCGGCATCGACACGTCGATATGGAGTGAAGTCCCGGTGCTGGCGGAAGTTTTCGACCCTGTCCTGACCAGGATCCGCCGATGTGTGGAGGGAGGATTGACTCCCCAGGCGGTGTTCTGCAACTTCCTGACCAACAGGTGGGCGCCGCTGAAGAGGAGGGAGAAGCTCGCCTGGGCCCTCAACAGCGTGATGGATGAGGACCGGGTTGAAACCGGGTTGAAGTCTGACATGGTGGGGAAGACCCTGGAGTTCCACCTCAAGAAATTCCAGCACGGCATCGACGTTGACGGAGATTACTTGACTCCGCCGCCGTCCTTTCTCCCTCTGAACGTGGAAGTGGAGTTCAGCAGAGAGCTCCAGCGGAAGATGCCTGCGCTTGACGACCTTGGCGTCGTCGAGAGGAGACCAACCACCCGGGTGGCGATCCCTGGGGTGCCCGAAGATGGCTCAGTCCCTGCTCCACAGCCGAGGGTTGAAGTCATCGGCAAGGGCAAGGAGCTGGCGGAGGAGCCGGAGAGTCGAAAGAGGAAGCTGCGGCATGTCGACGGAAGGTCCGTCATGCCCGCTGCTTCTACCTTGGCTCCTTCTCCACAAGGGGGAAGATCTTCTGGTGCCCTGGCAACTGTCCCCGTGGTGGGGTCCTCCCGGAACGAGACTGTTCCTGCAGTGGGATCCTCCCGAAGCGCTTCCGTCTCCGTGGTAGAGCCCTCCGGTGGTGCTAGCTCCGGGTGTACGGCTCCGGCCCCCGGGGCGGTTGGAGTCTCCAGGTCCAGGGGTTCCTCCCGATCGAGGAGAGCCTCAACTCGGGAATCTCCCGTGGCTGCGGCGAGTTCTGGGGGGCCTCCTAGAGCTCCTACGCCGACTCTGGCCAGCCCGGAACGTCCGGGAAAAAGGTTCCGCGCAAGCTGGTACGGGAGCCTTCCAAGGTAATTTTTGATGTTTACCCTGGTTAACTTTTTAGTTGTAGTGATTGTTTGTTAATTCTCTTTATCCATCCTCTGCAGCGTCCCTAAGAAAGGGGGTGAAGCTCCACCCTCGGCCACGGTTTCTGAAGCCGTGGGAGCTTCCGCTCCTGTCCCGGCTCCACCCCAAATGGTGGCTGAGGCTGCGACCGCTCCGGCGCCGGCTGTCGTGGTCATGAACCTTGACTCGTCCCCTGAACTTCCCGTGGTAGCGCCGGACCACAGGAGTGAAGACATGCCGGCGGCATTTGTCTCGGAGATTGAAGCTCCGGGTCCTAGTGCTGCAGTAATGGAAGCTCCGGCTGTAGAGCCAGAAGAAGTGATAGTCCCGGTCTTAGAGCCGGAACTCGTTGAAGCCCCGGCGATTGAACCGGAGGTGATTGAAGCTCCGGCGTGCGAGCCGGAAGTCGAGGTAGTTCCGACAGTTGAGTCGGTTACCTCCGATGCACCGGTCGCTGAGCCAGTTGTTGTTGGAGCGCCGGTCGCAGAGCCGACGGTTGAAGAGGCGAGGGAGCTCGGGTCTCCCTCAGAAGAGGTGCCCCGATCGGAGCCAACAGTAGCTCCTGCTCCGAGGGCGACGACATCGATGGTACCTGTGGCAGAGCCAGAGTGCCTAAACGAAGTCGTCGGCCCCCTGCCTGAGGGGGCGAATGAAGACTTGGCGGCGGGGCCTTCTTCGATGGTGACTGAGGCCATCCCGGAGGAAGGCCCTAGCGCTTTGGAAGCTCAGGGTTCCGCTCTCGTAGAGTGGGACCCAATTTTTGTACGTGAAGACCCGCTGGAACCAGCGGAGGAGACCCCAGCAGGTCCGGAGCCCATCCCACTGTCGATGTCTATCGACAACGCCTGCTCCAGTCTACGTCAGGTCCAACTGGCCTTCTTCCACGACTGCAAGGCTCTTGAAGAGGAGCGCCAAACCCTTAGGCGGTGGCGTAATCAGCTCCACTTCGAGACTAAGCTGGCGCAGTCGAGGCATGCGGCTGACAAGGAGTGGATCAAGCGGGAGAAGATCCGCCTGGAGTGTTGGGAGAAGCTGCTGGATGAGAGGGAGAACATGACCCATGCCCTCGACGCTCATTCTCGGGAGTTCCATGATCAGGCCAAGGCTGCCAATGACGCGGCCAATGCTCGGTTCGAGCAGCTTGAAGCCATCAACGCAGCTCTCATCAAGCGCCGAGACGCGCTCGAAGGGAGGGAGAGACGGCTCGAAGACGAAGAGCAAAAACTCCTGGAGCTGCGGGATGACATCCTGAGAAGGGAAGAGGAGCTCGCCGAGAAAACAGCTCTGGCGGACAAGGGTATCTAGGAGCGCACTAAGAAGTTGGAAGAGCGCTGCCTAGAGGAAGAGGAGAAGACCTGGGTGCGAGGGCAGGAACTCTACGAATACGAGTGTGCCCTTGTTGCCCGGGAGAAGAAAGTGGAGGCTAGGGAGAAAGACCTGGTCGACCGTCAGAACAAGATCCACCTCCGGGAGGAGGAGCTCGGAAGACTTGAGAGGCGGGTTGCTGCAAAGATTCAGCAAAACGCCAAAGAAGTTGAGCGCCTCGCCTGTGAGAATTTCGAACTGACGGCGACCAAGAGATCCTTGGAAGAAGTGAAGAGCCTGAGGACAGTGGACTCCCTGCAAATTTGGGAGTTCCTGGGTAAGGCCAACGATGCGCTGACGCCGATGGGTTTCAGCCCCGTGCGCCCGGATGATCCGGAGCTGGAGCCGGACCTCGCGCTGCAAGCGTTGAGCACAGTAGGCAGCAAGCTCTCCAAGGTGGGCGACGTCATCGCGGACCAACTGGAGGTCGAGGGGCAATCCCTGGCGAGGAACGTCACAGAATACGTGTTGACGTGCTATACCAGCCGGAACCCTCAATTTCCTCTAGACCCGGTGCTTGAAGGCCCCGTCGAAGGAGAAGGCGAAGCTACCCGAGCCAGCGTATCGGAGGTCGCCGAGTTCTTCCATAGGGTCTGGGATCATTTCTTTAGCTTCCGCTTGTATTTTCTCTTTTTCCTCAATTTTGTACTCCCTTGTCTCCAGATGTAATCTCCTGTCTCCAGATAAATGAAATCCCCAAATTTTTGCGAATTTCATTTTTTGTCTTCAACATCTTTATCTTCTCTTGGCCCCCTGGTAGATGTACACAATTTGATTGTGAACATGTACCAAAAGGATACTGAGTTTTGTTGAAGACGAATTTGCTTCGAACTTGTAGAATTTGGTTCCGAAGTCTTTGATAGTGAAGGTCCCCTGAAGTTGTCGGAGCTTAGAAGCTCCGGTACTGTCCATCGCTGGATGTTAGTAGCTCCGGCAATAGCTTCTATCAACACGTAGAGCGTCGATAGTTAGTACTCCAAGGTGTCGGAGCTTAGTAGCTTCGGCAATGACCTTTAGCATCACTTGGTAAGTTGGCAACGGACTCCATGTACGGGGTCTTCTCACCATCTTTTACTCAGCGCCGATGGTAGACCCCCTTGAGGGGGTCGGAGCTTGGTTAGCTCCGGCTTTTCTCCATCAACGTATATTTTGTTTTTCCTGCACACTTAAGCCAAGAAAAACGATAAAATTTGTTCCTTGTCTATAATTTCATCGCGGCTTACGATTCTCAAGTAAATTTTAAATTGAACGTGATTTTAAATACAACTGGAAGCGTTGTCTTTTCTCTTAGATCCAACTGTCCATGGACCCGCCTTACTTTGGCCTGCCGGGGTGTAGGTAGAGTGGCGTACTTAGGGTGCTTGACCAGGCTAAGTCGATAGCACACTCCGGCCCTAGATTGGCTTGGCGGCTTTCAGGCGAGTTGGCCATAAACGATATTTAAATCCAAGAGTTCTGACAATTCAACTCGAGTCGTATATAAACTGGTCAAACTAAAATTTCTTAAGAATTGCGCGTTTCTGTTATAGACAAGAAAGATAAAAATAAAAATATCGAGCCTGCACAAATTGAATGCACATGGAGTCTATTTCACATGAAGATGTCTTTCATTATAGGTCCGGGGTACAGGGGAAACAAGTACATTCTTAGGGTACGGGACCAGGCCAAGTGTGCTTGGTTTCTCGTTTGACCCAGGGTAGTTAGCCACGCTTTTAGTCCGGGGACTGTAACAAGTGAGCTTTACAGACCTTTCGGAAAAGGTTCGGCTGCTCTCCCGGAGGAACTACCCGACTCTGTACAATGACTCTATAACATACATCTCAAGTTACTCAAGACTCACCTCCGTGGAATTAAGTGTAGAACTTACGGAGGTGCTCGATGTTCCAAGGATTTGGGAGAGGTGTCCCATCCTCAGTAGCCAAGCGAACGCTTCCGGGACGGGATAATTTGATCACTCGGAAGGGCCCCTCCCATCTGGGGGAAAGTTTGTTTAGCCCTTCTCTGGATAGTATTCTCCGTAGCACCAGATCGTCTTCCTTGAGCTGTCGGTTGTGTACATGCCGCTGGTGATAACGCCGTAGAGCCTGGCGATATCTGGCATTCCGAACAGCTGCTTGGCACCTTCCCTCCTCGAGGAGGTCTAGGTCTTCACGCCAGAGCTGGTCCTGCGCGGCTTCGTCGAAGGTCCGGACTCGGAGCGAACCCATGGTGATTTCCGGAGGAAGGATTGCTTCAGCTCCGTACACCAGAAAGAAGGGTGTTTCTCCGGTTGACCGGTTTGGAGAAGTCCTGTTGGCCCATAGAGTGGGCAGAAGCTCTTCGATCCAATTGGCTCCGTGCTTTTTCAAACGCTCATAGGTGCGCATTTTGAGTCCTTTAAGGATTTCTGCATTTGCTCTCTCAGCTTGGCCATTGCTGGCGGGATGAGCTACGGAAGCGTAGCAAACCTGTATGCCGAGGTCTTCGCAATACCCTTGGAATGCGGAGCTTGTGAATTGAGTCCCATTATCAGTGATGATCTTGTTTGGGACTCCGAATCTGCTTACAATGGATTGCAGAAAGTTGATAGCAGATTGCTTGTTGATCATCACAACTGGAGTTGCTTCCGGCCACTTGGTGAACTTGTCGATGGCGACGTACAGGAACTTGTAACCTCCGACGGCTCTTGGGAAGGGTCCCAAGATGTCCATCCCCCACACAGCGAAGGGCCATGTAGGAGGTATCATTTGTAAGGGCTGAGCGGGTGTATGAATTTGCCTTGCATGATGTAACACCCTCATTTTCATGCATCATACCCTACATGCACTCATATACATGTTTAACATTAGCCCACAACAAGAGGAACGAGTTTAAAATTGACTCAGAGCATTTAAAATTAATTTGGAGCAAAACCGCACTTAAAACGCAGGAAAGTGCGGACTAGTCCGATTTTACTGAGGACTAGTCCGATTTCTCTCTGACTAAAAACGGACTTGTCCGTTTTTGCTGCGGACTAGTCCGATTTTGGCTCTGGAAACATTTGGACTTGTCCGATTTTGTGCGGACTAGTCCGATATTCCATGAATCCTTGAAAATTTGCTAAGTCCCTGGACTTTTCCGGACTAGTCCGGTGTTCCAGCGGACTTGTCCGTTTTCCTTTCTGACTAAGATTGGACTTGTCCGATTTTTGGCCAGACTTGTCCTGATTTTCTCTCTGGACGACTTCGGACTAGTCCGGTCCTTTCCGGACTTGTCCGATATTTTGCGACTCCGAGTTGATCTTTTGTTTTACGACTTGTTCCTTGGGTTTCACGTTAAGTGGGCCTAGGTACGTCGTGCCTAACTCTTTTGGAGCCCATGTGGGACTCTAAACCGGCCTCTACTCATCCCAAAACTCGAAATCCATCTAACCCTAGCCTCCACCTCTATATAAACAACCCCACCCCTTGGTTTGACATCTATTTGCCACTTTTCCACCCACCCAAACCCTAGTTCGTGGGGAGCCACCATCAAGGAGCGAGGAGAAGATCCCAAGCAAGAGGAAGAAGAGGAGGAAACGAAGGAGGATCAAGATCTCCACCAAGTTTCGTCCTTCACCACCAATTCATCTCCAAGTTCATCACCAACCCTAGATCATCAAGATCCAAGTGTTACCTCCAAGTCTCTTGGTTCATTGGAGTTCTAAACACCCGGTATACCTTCTATTATCTTTTCCTTATGTGCATTCAACCCCTAATCTCCGAATTTACGTCGATCTAGAAAACCCTAATCTGCCGATCTCGTCAGGAGCGGACTTGTCCGGTCCCTAGCGGGCTAGTCCGATCTTTCTGGTTAAATTGTGTTATATTGATTCTAAAATTTGATCTAATCAACTCCAAACCTGTATAAACTTGTTAGAAGCTATTAGAACTAGATAGTTATCATTAAAAGCAATCTAGTAACAAGTTCTACCTTGCATTGCATCAATCATGCATGTCATGTCATATTGAGTAATATTTGTGCACTCTTTGATTGTGTTTCTTGTCTTGTATGTTTATTGTGTGGATTAGACGGATTTGCGCTAGAGAGTGCCGCGGAGGATCTACAGCATCAAGAGTTTGAAGGCTTTGACCCTAATCAACAGCAAGAGCAAGGCAAGTGTCCTTGAAGCATATTGATCCTGTTTTTTAAAATAAATGTTTTGTTTGAAAACTGCATGCTTGTGTCAATTTGATGGGAATCCTATGATAGGAAGTTTACTAGATTTGTTTAATCACCCTTGTCACCTGGAGTTTATGGTAGAGAGTCGGGAAGGGTTTTTACCTTTTGCTTCGCTTAATTAACTGGGATGGGAAACAACTATATCACTCAATTTAGTTATGCATGGATGAGATTATGGTTAACATGAACTGTTTAAACATGGTATGGTAATGGAAGATCTGAGCAAGCATGGTATGTGGATGGGTTGGATGTTATGGTGGTTTGCTTGCTTTAGATCTAAGGACCGGTTCATGCGAGAATAAGCCAGGACTACAGTGCCACCACGAGGCCAAGTTATGGGTGCGGCGTAGCTGATTAATTAGGGCTTGCTAGTGCTGTTGGGACCATTGTGGATGCTCGGGGAAGGGGTAGTCGAAATGGGTTTGTTGATGATTGGTGGGACTACCCTGGGATCCGAATGGCTCAAGAGGGGGCCCTTGGTTGAAGATGTGCTCAGTTGGAGGCATCGCCACCGGTGAAACCTCAGTGGGGTCTAAATAGGCTAGTAATCCCTTTGTAAAGGCTATTTTGTGATCTCTTGGCCACACACCAACGGAAGTGTGAAATATGACTGACGGGTCATGGGCATAAGGGAGATTCTTAGTCGCCGAAAGGTGATGAAATCACGAACACGTGGGTAAAGAGGTACAAACTCTGCAGAGTGTTAACTAAAACTATCATGATAGCCGTGCTCCCGGTTACGAGCACCTGGACAACTTCCATGATTAGAGGGAAATTGGAATTTGGGATGGTTATGGTTTGGTAATGGTTATGGATTAATCTCTGGTAATGAATATGGTTATTGACAATGGTGAAGTCTGGAATTATTGATGATAGTAATGAATTCAGTTTGGTATTATGGTATTACTTATGATTATGATGGGTTTACTTCACATACATAAGATATATTGCTTTTCAAATGTTTTACCGTACTTTTCAGCACTTTACCATTATTATTGTCGACATTTGAATCAGCCACATGTCATACTTTCCACACTTGCTGAGTACGACATGTACTCACTCCTGCAATCCCCCCCAACAGTTGCAGGTCAGGATTGGGAGTGTAATGGTGATAATGCGGAGTTCTAGGCCGTGTCTACCGTCAGCTTTGCCTGTGGTGTTGATTGGAGCTGCGCATACATACCCTGTTGCTTATGCTTAGTTTGCTTAGTTGCTTAATTAGTTTATTTCCGCTGCATTAGTTGAACTTGTCATTAATATTTATTAGAGCTTGTATTCGAGGATAATATGGTTTGTGTAATAAAATTTGGTTAATTAATCTTGTTCTGTGATAATTTTCTGTATACTCTTTTGTGATCGCACTCGTGTATGTGTGATGAACATCCTGGGCACACATATGCGTTAGCTTGGTTCATTTTCGGAACCGGGCGTCACAGATTGGTATCAGAGCCACAGGTTGACCGTAGGATGCAGCCTAGATAGAATGGACACTTTAGAGCACATAGGAGCACTCAGGGATCGATGTGTTTTTGCTTGGAGTGCTGTTTGCTATATATATATTGGTTGCTTGTGTGCTTAATAGAGGAATTTGGGGTGCTTTAGCATTGCCATGTCCACCTAGGCTAGTGTAGCTAGTTGTTTAATTTCATATCCCTTGATGCATATAGTTGGGGCGTTTTCTAATTCTTACCTACTGCTTTTCTTCAGATGGTGAGGACTCGCAACCAGAGGGATGGCAATGATGAAGACGAGAACAATGGAGTGCCTCAGAATAACAATGGGCAAGGATCTACTCAGGGAGCTATCAACATCGAGCAGCTATTGGCCATGCAAAACCAGCTCATGCAGACCATGATACATACTATGGGACAGCTGCAGGCTGGCAATATCAACAATCAGCCCCACATGTCGCCACCGCCACCCCCCACCTCCTCATAACCGATTGGGGGAGTTTATGAGGACTAGGCCGCCAACCTTTGCTCAAGTTGTTGATCCTATGGATGCGGATGATTGGCTCAAGTCCGTGGAGAAGAAACTTGCTATTGTCCAATGTAGTGACCGGGAGAAGGTCCTATTTGTTTCTCATCAACTCGTTGGAGCAGCCGTCGATTGGTGGGATTCTTATTGCAATGCTCATGAGAACCAAGAGAGAATTACTTGGGCCGAATTCAAGGAAAATTTTCGTTCTCATTATGTGTCGGAAGGTGTTATGCTCTTGAAGAGGCAAGAATTTGAGAACTTGAGACAAGGAAAAACAAGCGTAAGTGAATATCTCAATAAGTTCACTCAACTCTCAAGATATGCGCCTGAGGATGTTAGCCGGGACAGCCGGAAGCAATACTTGTTCATGAGGGGATTGAACAATACGATCCAAGTGCAATTGCTCAACTGTGATTATGTCAATTTCCAGAAGCTTGTGGACAAAGCAATTGTGGTTGAGAACAAGATCCGTGAGATGGAGCAAGAAATCAAGAGGAAGGCGCCATATCAAGGACAGCAACAAGGAAGTAATGTGCGCCCTCGCTTTGCGCCGCCCAATGCGCCTCATTACAGCCCCTCTATTCCTGCTCAGCGCCCTGGTTATGCACCGCGCCCAACTCAGTTTGTGCAGCAACGCCCTGTTATGCAAGCACCTAGGCCTCCAATGCCTTATGCACCTCGTTCTGATTTTCCTGGAGCCAATGCTCAAAACCAAACTCGTCCCAATAATTCTGGTGGAGTTAAGAAGTGTTATACTTGTGGAGAAGCTGGACACTTTGCGCATCAATGTCCTAAGTCCGGCCTTGGTCAAGGGAGCAATGCACCGAGGCAAAACCCAAGACCCAATGGAGGAGCGCCACAAGGAAGCCGTGGACAGCAAAATTTTGCTCGTGGCAACGTGAACCATGTCTCTACGGAGGATGCTCAACAAGCGGATGACGTGGTCATTGGTATGTTTCTCGCCAACTCCAACCCCGCGACTATGTTATTTGATTCTGGAGCATCGCATTCATTCATTGCATCGAAGTATGTTGCCAAGTATAGTTTGCCTATCTCTCATATGAAGTTTACTCTGTTGGTTAAGTCTCCTGGAGGAGAGATGAGGACAAATATAATATGTCCAAAAGTAAGCCTTAGAATAAGGGGGGTAGACTTCTCCGCCAACCTCATTGTTTTAGATTCTCAAGGGTTGGATATTATACTTGGTATGGACTGGTTGAGGAAGCACAATGGAGTTATTGAATGTGCCACAAAGACGGTGAAGTTGACTAATGAAGAAGGGATCACCGTAGAATTTGAAGCATCTCAAACCGCACCGAAGCAATTGGAGCTGAACCATGTGGACGGTGCCGCAATTGAGAAGATTCCGGTAGTGTGTGAATTTTTTGATGTTTTTCCAGATGAGTTGCCAGGTATGCCACCCGATCGAGACATTGAGTTTGTTATTGATTTAATACCTGGAACTGCACCTATAGCTAAGAGGCCGTATAGGATGCCTCCTATGGAATTAGCGGAGCTCAAGAAACAAATTCAAGAGCAATTAGAGAAGGGTTTTATTCGCCCTAGCTCTTCACCTTGGGGAGCGCCCGTTCTATTCGTGGACAAGAAGGACGGATCCCAAAGGATGTGCGTGGATTACCGAGCTCTCAACGAGGTAACAATCAAGAACAAGTACACCTTGCCCCGTATAAAGGATTTGTTTGATCAGATGAAAGGTGCCTGTGTGTTTTCCAAGATTGATTTGAGGTCAGGTTACTTTCAAATGAAGATTAGACCATCGGACATACCCAAGACAGCTTTTAGGACACGGTATGGATCTTATGAGTACACTGTGATGTCTTTTGGATTGACAAATGCACCTGCCTACTTTATGTACCTCATGAATAAGGTCTTCATGGAGTACTTAGATAAGTTCGTTGTGGTGTTTATTGATGATATTATGATCTACTCGAAGGACGAGAAGGAACATGAGGAACACTTGAGGCTTACGTTGCAAAAATTGAGGGAGCATCAATTGTATGCCAAGTTCAACAAGTGCCAGTTTTGGTTGAAAGAGGTGCCATTTTTGGGTCATATAATCTCAGGAGGAGGAGTATCGGTTGACCCCGGAAAAGTGAGAGACGTGTTGAAGTGGGAACCACTGCAAAACGTCAAGGAAATAAGGAGTTTTCTTGGGATGGCTGGATATTACCGTCGGTTTATCAAGGATTTTTCCAAGATAGCCAAGCCTATGATGGAGTTGCTAATGAAGGGAAAGGCATTCCAATGGACTGAAGCTTGTCAGAATAGTTTTGAGGAGTTGAAGAAGAGGTTGACAATAGCCCCAGTTTTGGTATTGCCGGATGTAAGCAAGAGTTTTGACATTTATTGTGACGCATCAAGACAAGGGCTTGGATGTGTATTGATGCAAGGAGGTCAAGTGGTCGCCTATGCGTCGAGACAATTGAAGAAACATGAGCAGAATTACCCCACGCATGATCTTGAACTAGCAGCCGTGGTACATGCATTGAAGATTTGGAGACACTATATTCTTGGACATAGGTGTGAAATTTATACGGATCATAAGAGTTTGAAGTATATTTTCACACAAACGGATCTGAACTTGAGGCAACGAAGATGGTTGGAGCTCATCAAAGATTATGATCTGGGAATCAACTATCATCCGGGAAAAGCCAATGTAGTGGCCGATGCTTTGAGTAGAAAAGGAGTAAGTCATCAACTTACAGTTCGAGAGTTACCGTCCGAGTTATGTAAGGAGTTTGAACGGTTGAACCTCGGGTTTGTAAATGAGATGGAGATGATGGAGTTAAATCCGACCTTGGAGCAAGAAATTCGAGAAGCACATACCACAGATGAGGAGATCAAGGAAATCAAGGAAAGAATCGAAGAAGGGAGAGAATTCAGATTTGATGAAGATGAACATGGTACCTTATGGCTTGGAAAGAGAATCGTTGTGCCTAATGTAAAGCATATTCGGGAGACAATATTAAAGGAGGCACATGACTCGCCTTACTCGATTCACCCCGGTTGTACGAAGATGTACAAGGACCTGAAGACTTGCTATTGGTGGGATAGCATGAAAAAGGACATAGCTGAATATGTAGCATTATGTGATGTGTGCCAACGAGTCAAGGCGGAACATCAAAGGTCAGCCGGATTATTGCAACCGTTGAAGATTCCGGAATGGAAGTGGGAAGAAATTGGTATGGACTTCATAGTTGGGTTACCACGTACTCAGTACGGGTATGACTCAATTTGGGTAATTGTGGATCGCTTAACCAAGTCAGCTCATTTTGTCCCTGTGAAGACCAAGTATACAGCTGCACGATTGGCCGAAAAATACATGGAGCATGTTGTGTGTCGACATGGAGTCCCTAAGAAGATAGTCTCGGATAGAGGTTCTAAATTTACCTCCAGATTTTGGCAAAAATTGCATGAAGCTTTGGGAACGAGGTTGAATTTTAGTTCAGCATATCATCCTCAAACGGATGGACAAACCGAGAGGACCAATCAGATTTTGGAGGACATGTTAAGAGCTTGTGCTTTAAAGCATGGGAAAAGTTGGGACAAAAGCTTGCCATACGCAGAATTTTCATACAACAATAGTTACCAAGCAAGCTTGAAAATGTCACCATATGAAGCGCTTTATGGGAGGAAGTGTAGGACACCTTTATTCTGGAATGAGGCAGGAGAAACTCAAGTATTTGGTCCGGACGTGTTGCAAGAAGCCGAAAAGCAAGTCCAAATAATTCGTGAAAACTTGAGGGCTGCCCAATCAAGGCAAAAAGGCTATGCGGACAATAGGAGAAGGAAATTAGCCTTTGAAATAGGAGATTTTGTTTACCTCAAGGTGTCACCAATGAGAGGTCATAAGAGGTTTAACATAAGGGGCAAGCTCGCACCTCGTTATATTGGACCATTCAAGATTTTGGACAAAAGAGGAGAAGTAGCCTATAAGTTGGAGATGCCAGCCCATCTTCCAGACGTACATGATGTGTTTCATGTTTCCCAGCTCAAGAAGTGTTTGAGAGTGCCGGAAGAACAAGTGCCAATGGAAGAATTGGAACTAGAGGAAGATTTGACGTATGCCGAGCAACCGGTCAAAATCTTGGAAACCAAGGAGAGAGTCACAAGGAACAAGGTGATTCGATGGTGTAAAGTCCAATGGAAGCACCATACCGAAAAAGAAGCAACTTGGGAGTTAGAGGATGATCTCAAGAAGGAATTTCCCTATCTCTTCTCTTCCGCGTCGAATCTCGAGGGCGAGATTCATTTTAAGGGGGGTAGGTTTGTAACACCCTCATTTTCATGCATCATGCCCTACATGCACTCATATACATGTTTAACATTAGCCCACAACAAGAGGAACGAGTTTAAAATTGACTCGGAGCATTTAAAATTAATTTGGAGCAAAACCGCACTTAAAACGCAGGAAAGTGCGGACTAGTCCGATTTTACTGAGGACTAGTCCGATTTCTCTCTGACTAAAAACGGACTTGTCCGTTTTTGCTGCGGACTAGTCCGATTTTGGCTCTGGAAACATTCGGACTTGTCCGATTTTGTGCGGACTAGTCCGATATTCCATGAATCCTTGAAAATTTGCTAAGTCCCTGGACTTTTCCGGACTAGTCCGGTGTTCCAGCGGACTTGTCCGTTTTCCTTTCTGACTAAGATCGGACTTGTCCGATGTTTGGCCAGACTTGTCCGATTTTCTCTCTGGACGACTTCGGACTAGTCCGGTCCTTTCCGGACTTGTCCGATATTTCGCGACTCCGAGTTGATCTTTTGTTTTACGACTTGTTCCTTGGGTTTCACGTTAAGTGGGCCTAGGTACGTCGTGCCTAACTCTTTTGGAGCCCATGTGGGACTCTAAACCGGCCTCTACTCATCCCAAAACTCGAAATCCATCTAACCCTAGCCTCCACCTCTATATAAACAACCCCACCCCTTGGTTTGACATCTATTTGCCACTTTTCCACCCACCCAAACCCTAGTTCATGGGGAGCCACCATCAAGTTGGGAGGAGAAGATCCCAAGCAAGAGGAAGAAGAGGAGGAAACGAAGGAGGATCAAGATCTCCACCAAGTTTCGTCCTTCACCACCAATTCATCTCCAAGTTCATCACCAACCCTAGATCATCAAGATCCAAGTGTTACCTCCAAGTCTCTTGGTTCATTGGAGTTCTAAACACCTGGTATACCTTCTATTATCTTTTCCTTACGTGCATTCAACCCCTAATCTCCGAATTTACGTCGATCTAGAAAACCCTAATCTGCCGATCTCGTCAGGAGCGGACTTGTCCGGTCCCTAGCGGACTAGTCCGATCTTTCTGGTTAAATTGTGTTATATTGATTCTAAAATTTGATCTAATCAACTCCAAACCTGTATAAACTTGTTAGAAGCTATTAGAACTAGATAGTTATCATTAAAAGCAATCTAGTAACAAGTTCTACCTTGCATTGCATCAATCATGCATGTCATGTCATATTGAGTAATATTTGTGCACTCTTTGATTGTGTTTCTTGTCTTGTATGTTTATTGTGTGGATTAGACGGATTTGCGCTAGAGAGTGCCGCGGAGGATCTACAGCATCAAGAGTTTGAAGGCTTTGACCCTAATCAACAGCAAGAGCAAGGCAAGTGTCCTTGAAGCATATTGATCCTGTTTTTTAAAATAAATGTTTTGTTTGAAAACTGCATGCTTGTGTCAATTTGATGGGAATCCTATGATAGGAAGTTTACTAGATTTGTTTAATCACCCTTGTCACCTGGAGTTTATGGTAGAGAGTCGGGAAGGGTTTTTACCTTTTGCTTCGCTTAATTAACTGGGATGGGAAACAACTATATCACTCAATTTAGTTATGCATGGATGAGATTATGGTTAACATGAACTGTTTAAACATGGTATGGTAATGGAAGATTTGAGCAAGCATGGTATGTGGATGGGTTGGATGTTATGGTGGTTTGCTTGCTTTAGATCTAAGGACCGGTTCATGCGAGAATAAGCCAGGACTACAGTGCCACCACGAGGCCAAGTTATGGGTGCGGCGTAGCTGATTAATTAGGGCTTGCTAGTGCTGTTGGGACCATTGTGGATGCTCGGGGAAGGGGTAGTCGAAATGGGTTTGTTGATGATTGGTGGGACTACCCTGGGATCCGAATGGCTCAAGAGGGGGCCCTTGGTTGAAGATGTGCTCAGTTGGAGGCATCGCCACCGGTGAAACCTCAGTGGGGTCTAAATAGGCTAGTAATCCCTTTGTAAAGGCTATTTTGTGATCTCTTGGCCACACACCAACGGAAGTGTGAAATATGACTGACGGGTCATGGGCATAAGGGAGATTCTTAGTCGCCGAAAGGTGATGAAATCACGAACACGTGGGTAAAGAGGTACAAACTCTGCAGAGTGTTAACTAAAACTATCATGATAGCCGTGCTCCCGGTTACGAGCACCTGGAAAACTTCCATGATTAGAGGGAAATTGGAATTTGGGATGGTTATGGTTTGGTAATGGTTATGGATTAATCTCTGGTAATGAATATGGTTATTGACAATGGTGAAGTCTGGAATTATTGATGATAGTAATGAATTCAGTTTGGTATTATGGTATTACTTATGATTATGATGGGTTTACTTCACATACATAAGATATATTGCTTTTCAAATGTTTTACCGTACTTTTCAGCACTTTACCATTATTATTGTCGACATTTGAATCAGCCACATGTCATACTTTCCACACTTGCTGAGTACGACATGTACTCACTCTTGCAATCCCCCCCAACAGTTGCAGGTCAGGATTGGGAGTGTAATGGTGATAATGCGGAGTTCTAGGCCGTGTCTACCGTCAGCTTTGCCTGTGGTGTTGATTGGAGGTGCGCATACATACCCTGTTGCTTATGCTTAGTTTGCTTAGTTGCTTAATTAGTTTATTTCCGCTGCTTTAGTTGAACTTGTCATTAATATTTATTAGAGCTTGTATTCGAGGATAATATGGTTTTTGTAATAAAATTTGGTTAATTAATCTTGTTCTGTGGTAATTTTCTGTATACTCTTTTGTGATCGCACTCGTGTATGTGTGATGAACATCCTGGGCACACATATGCGTTAGCTTGGTTCATTTTCGGAACCGGGCGTCACACATGAAATTGGCATGCTTCGCATTTCTTTACCAGCTCAGTGGCATCCTGGAGTGCTGTAGGCCAGTAGAAGCCATGCCGGAAGGCTTTTCCAACCAGCGTGCGGGAAGATGCGTGGTTCCCACACTCGCCTCCATGGATTTCTGCGAGAAGCTCGCAGCCTTCTTCCCTTGTGATGCACCGCATTAGGATGTCGTTGGCACCGCGCCGGTAGAGATCCCCTTCTACCAGTGTGTATCTTTTAGCCAATCTGACTACCCGGTCAGCGGATACATCATCGTCAGGAAGGATGTTGTCTTTCAAGTAGTTCTGGATCTCCGAGATCCATGCATCGGAACTGACTTGAGTATTTGAGTCTTGCGTGCTGGGTTGCTCGGAGCTTCCGGCAGCACCTACGACCCTTGATGGCTGCCATGGTAACAGGGCCATCGGGACCATCAGCTTCGGGATGCTGATCTCGCCCCCTTCGTTCAGTTCGGGAGGCTGAACTGTGGGTTTTGACAACCTCCGGACAAAGATTCCGTCAGGAGCTGGAGCTCCGGTTGACGCTTTGGTCGAGAGTTCGTCAGCTTCAGCGTTGTGGGCACGCTGAACATGGTTGAGGTCTAGGACTTCAAAGTCCTTCTGAAGCCTCTGGACTTCAAGGAGGTAAGCAGCTAACTGGAGATTATTGCAGGAGCATTCACCCTTCACCTGCTTGATGATGAGCTGTGAATCTCCTTTGACCAGCAGTTGCTTGACACCGTATGACAGTGCCACCTTTAGCCCGCAGATGAGTGCTTCATAGTCCGCCATGTTGTTGGTTGCCTTGAAGTCAAGGTGTACCATGTATTTTACCTTCTCCCCAGTCGGTGCAAGGAGAAGGATTCCAGCACTGGCCCCCTGCTTCTGCATGGAGCCATCGAAGTAAAGAGTCCAATGAGGCTCGGTGAAGGTTGGAACTTGATGTTCCGTCTTCTGCTTGTTGGGGCCCCCAGAGTTTGATGGAGAGGGAGTCCATTCCGCCACGAAGTCTGCCAACGCTTGACTCTTGATTGCTTGTCTTGAAATAAATTCGAGATCGAATTCAGCCAATTCCGCTGCCCACTTTGCAATATTCCCAGTTGAATTGGGATTATGCAGGATCACTCGAAGTGGGTAAGAGGTCACCACCGAGACTTTGTGAGCTTGGAAGTAGTGTCGGAGCTTCCTAGAGGCAATAAGAACTGCGTAAAGCAGCTTATGCACCTCTAGGTATCGAGTCTTGGCATCATGTAATACTTCACTAATGAAGTATATCGGACGTTGAATGGTCCGGACCCTCCTAGAGGGGTCCGGAGCTTCCTCTCTATTGATCCGGATCCTGTCGGAGGAGTCCAGATTCTCTTCAGGGACCTCCGGGTTCTGGCTGGAGGAACCTGGAGCTTCTTCAGAAATGACTTGGACCCTCTCGGAGGGGTCTGAGTCTTCTGAAGTGACTTCTTGTAGATTTGAGTCTGGGAGCTGGGACCCAGACTCACTTTCAGGGACCTCCGGACCCTCCCGAAGGGGTCTGGATTCCTGATTATGGGATAGTTCTGGTCTCTCCGCAACCAGAACCATACTGACAACCTCGTCAGTAGCTGAAATGTAAAGTAGCAAGGGCTCACCAGGGTTTGGAGCTACCAGAATTGGTAGGGTAGTGAGGAACTGTTTCAGCTCCTGGAATGCTTTCTCTGATTCTTCGGACCATTGGAATGGTCCAGACTTCCTCAACAACTTGAAGAAGGGGAGCGCCCGTTCCGCCAGTCTTGATATGAACCGACTGAGGGCAGCTAGACACCCAGTTAACTTTTGGACGTCTTTGATGCGGGTTGGTGGCCGCATCTCTTCAATGGCTTTTATCTTCGCCGGATTAGCTTCTATGCCCTGGTGACTTACCAGGAACCCCAGAAGTTTTCCGGAGCTAACCCCGAAGACACACTTGTCTGGGTTTAGCTTCGTGCGGGTGGCCCGCAGCTTGTCGAAGACAGCCTGCAAGGTGTCCAATAGGGACTCCTTATTCTTGACCTTGACCACGATGTCATCGACGTACACTTCCACTATATCTCTGATGAGTTCTTCAAAAGTTTTGTACATAGCTCGTACAAAAGTTGAAGCTGCATTCTTGAGACCAAATGGCATGGCTGTGTAACAATACAATCCATCTACTGTGATGAAGGAAGTATGCTCTTCATCCTCCCTAGACATCCTGATTTGGTGATACCCAGAATATGCGTCTAGGAAACACAGTAACTCACACCCAGAGGTGGAATCCACTATCTGATCTATTCTAGGTAGTGGAAATGGATCTTTTGGACATGCCTTATTCAGTGTGGTGTAGTCGATGCACATCCGAAGCTTCCCGTCGGCCTTGGGCACAACGACTGGGTTTGCCAGCCATTTTGGATGGAAGACTTCTCGGATGAATCCGGCTTCGAGCAACTTCTTCACTTCTTGTCGGATGAAGTTTTGTCGCTCTCTGGATTGCTTCCGAGGCTTCTGATGAACAGGCCGAGCATCGGGGTAAATCTTCAGATTGTGCTCAATCACTTCCCTAGAGATCCCAGGCATTTGTGACGGTTGCCAGGCAAACACGTCAACATTAGCCCGGAGGAAAGTGATGAGCGCGAGTTCCTATTTGTCGTTCAACCCTCCCGATATGCGGGTGGTTTGAGCAGCATCGGAACCAATTTGGATGACCTTGACGGGAATGTCGGTGTCGCCGCTTGGCTGCACATGTGGTGCAGAGGTTGAGCCCCGTTGACGAATGCTCGGGGGTTTTGGAGCTTGCTCCTGTCTGGAGTCCTCCTCTTGCGCCGTGGTTAATGCATGGAGCTCCTCCAGAGCAGTTACCCCGACGGTGCGATCTCCGCGGATCCGGAGAACGCCTACTGGTGTTGGCATCTTCAACACCAAGTATCCATAATGAGCAGCTGCCATAAATTTGTATAAGGAAGGTCTACCCAAGATGGCGTTGAATGGTAAGTTGATCTGAGCGACGTCGAAGACCAACTTCTCGGTGCGATACTTCTCCCGTGTCCCGAAGGTA
Source organism: Tuctoria greenei (assembly GCA_036927565.1). NCBI lineage: Eukaryota > Viridiplantae > Streptophyta > Magnoliopsida > Poales > Poaceae > Tuctoria > Tuctoria greenei. The sequence continues at coordinate 200,230,554 of JAYESD010000008.1, read as the reverse complement.
ACGGGGAGAGTTATAGCTCTGAGTGGAGTAATGGCCCCCAGACCTACTCCAGAGAAAGGTCGAGAGGGCTGGAGATCCGAAGGTCGGAGCTGAAGCTTGGTAAAAGCTTCAAAGCTTATGAGGTTCAGCCCCGAACCTCCGTCCACCATAACATGATGGAGCTGGATGTTATTAATGGTAGGAGATACCATCAAAGGTAACTGTCCAGCTCCGACCATGCTTCGAGGACAGTCCAAAGCATCAAAAGTGATGGATATGTCCATCCACTTTCGATGTGGCTCCGGTCTAGCTATAGGAGCTACAGCGGCCATATCCCGCCGCATAGTCTTAATGACGCGACGGGAGGTGATGTCCCATGACCCACCAAAAATGGTGTTCATGGTTTTCCGACGCTCGTTGTCAGAGACGTCAGAGTCGTTGTCGACGGAGGTGTAGACGGCTTTCAGGACCTTTTTGGGATCCTGAAACCCTAACTCCTCTTCAGCCGGAGCTTCGTCGACCTTCTGTTTTCCTTCCCTCTGTCGGAGAGGAGATCCTTCCCGGCGCTTGCTGTAGCGCTCGACAAGGTTTTGGACCTCCCGGCAGTCTTCCAAACTGTGGCTGCCCGTTTTGTGAATGGGACACCACACTTTGGGTTTGCCACCATCTTCGGGAGACGGTCGAGGTTGCTTCTCGGGGCGTGGCCCCCGGCCACCAGGAGTTGCAGTAGCTGCAACGTTGGATGCGCCGGCCGACGGCTTCTTCTTGCCGTGGGTCTTCTTTTTCTTCTTGCCACCCTCGGAGGTAGCAACTTCTTCTTTAGAGGATTTCTTGTGGTCCTCCGAGGCTGGTTTGGAGTGCATTTCACGACCCTCCGCAGCTCTGGCACATTTGTCTGCCAGGCTGAAGAGTTTCGTGACGCTGGTGATCTCTTTGATCGCCAGCTTCTCCAACATCTTCTTGTCCCGTACGCCCTGTCTGAATGCCACGATGACAGAAGCGCTGGAGATAGAAGGGATTGTGTTGCGTACCTGAGAGAACCTCTGGATGAAGGACCGCAAAGATTCTCCCCCTTTTTGCACGACCGCAAAAAGATCCAGTTCATTGCCTGGTCGGGTGTATGAACTCCCGAAGTTGGCAGTGAAATGACGGCACAACTCTTCCCAACTGTTGATAGAGTTGGGTGGAAGGCTCATAAACCAGGACCTGGCAGTCCCGGTTAAGGCCACTGGAAAGTAGTTGGCCATTACAGCCTCGTTTCCTCCAGCTGCCAAGATTGCAGTGGAGTATATCTGAAAGAATTCAGCAGGATTGACAGTCCCGTCGAATTTTTCTGGTAGGTGTGGCCGAAACTTCTGTGGCCATCTAACCATGCGCAGGTGCATGGCTAGGGCTGAACAGCCTCCTCCTACTCCTTCCAGAGTAGAAAGGTCCTGAGCTTCCCATCTTTCACGAGCACGCTCGATGTGGACACGACCATCCTGTTGGCGGTATCGGCGATCCAACTCCGCCCGGAGGTCATGAGTTGAAAGTCTAGATACCGTATGGGTACGTCGTGCCCCGGAGGGCAACGATGTCACCTGCTGTGACGCAGAACGTCTCCTATTGTTGGAGACGTGCGGACCAAGTCTCCCAGACAAAGTCCGCCGCTGCGACGGGGCTCGTCCGGAAGGAGGAGGTCCTTGGTTGTTGAGGCGTTCGGCCGCTGCTGCGACCAAATGCTCCACATCGGCCCTCCACTGCTCCATTGCATCTCGAGATGCGTCCGGAGGTGGTGGTCGTTGGAGAAGAGCACGCGCTGCATGGAGCGCATGTTCCGGGTTGTCATGACTTGCTGACGCAGTTAGTGACGCCGGAGCACCATCGCGTTGTCCAGCACGATTCGACGGAGAAGACGGTGGTGGTGGGAAAGTGGCTCCTGCTGGTGGTTGCCTGTTGGAGGGATTGCCCTCAACAGCTTGAACGGCAGGTTGGCCATTAGATGATCCAGCCGCGGAGTTCACCATTCTCGAAAATCTGAGGCGCCCCCCTACCTGGCGCGCCAACTGTCGACTGTTGGAGTCGGCAGATCTCCTGACACAGCTAAAGTGTCGAAGGAGTTCGTAGTTCGGTGTGGGCGCGCGGAGACTCAAGAAGGTGAATTGCGGTATAACACTGGAGACACTAGGATTTACGTGGTTCGGGCCGCCTGAGGGTAACACCCTACTCCACGGGGATGTTGATGTTGTATTGGCTTATCACGTATGATCTACCGTCTGTCCTCTCCCCTGTGTATCGTCGGCCTGTCCTTTTATAGTACAAAGACAGGCCGTTACAAGCTACCTGGACCGACATGTGGCCCTGGCGGTTACTAGTATTGATACATGATTCATTGTTGTTAATGAGCCTGTAACGGGCTTCGACAGTGCCGTTACAGGCGTTAAGATCGTCCGTTTAAGTGTCATTAATATGGCATTAATGACATTTAAACGGGTCTTGAAACCCTTGGCTCTCCTTTGAAGATCCGGAGCAGTTACAAGGTCTCCCGGAGGTTTGAGGCGGCTTGCTCCGATGTTTAGACATGTGGCAGCTCTGGAGCTTGCTGCGGGAAGCAGGAAGCTCCGGGGCTACTTGACACGTGTCAGGTCCGGAGCTTCTCTCGGTCAGGGGTTAGGTCCGGAGGTGTCGTTTCGGTACTCAGTCCGGTGCTTCCCCCTTGTGGGCGGTAGTCCCGGTTCGGTAGTACACGTGGCGACCTAGGGACTAACCATGTTGGAAAAGCTGGTCCGGTCATGTCTGACAAGTCGGCCTCCGAGGGTATTCAACTCGAGTAGTCGTCCTTCCCCTGAGATCTTCGTAATCTCAGGGGGTGTACGGTTTTTAGGGTACCGACACATAGCATAGCATACTCGACAATTAACATGTAATCATCAATTAAACAAGAACAAGAACAATTATATCAACAATCAACATTTAATTCCATTGCATGACATAATCAACAATTCAATTAACATGTAATTAACATATAATTCACAATTCCATGGCATAGCATACCAATTAACATGTAATTCACAATTCAATCAACAATTTTTTGCATTGCATAGCATTGGAGAGGGAAGAAGGGTGGAGGACGGGTGGAGGCCGGCGGGTGAGGGTGGGAGGGGTGGGGGCCCGAGGGAGGGAGGGTGGAGGCCGATGGGTGAGGGTGTGTGTGTGGGTGGGGGGGGGGGGGGGGGGGAGCTCGCGGAGGAGGACGGAGGGTGGAGGGGGGGAGGGTGAGGCCGACGAATGAGGGTGGGGGGGGGGGGGGCTCGGGAAGGGGAGCTCGTCGGCATTCATGGAGGGGGGGGGGGGGGGGTTCTTGGATGATATGAGTGGGCTCGGCTCGGGTGAGGATGACGGGTGGGAGGGTGGGGGGCTTGGGTGGCTGCCGCCGTGGAGGAGGGAGAGGAGTGAAGACTTAATTGAGTGGAGGAAGAAGAGAGGGTGAGAGCGAGGGTGCGGGGCGGCGAGGGAGGGCACGACAGTGACGACGGGCGCAACCATGAGCAACGGCGCTAGCTAAGCCCGGTGAGCGACGATGTGGCGGCGGCGACACGGCGAGCACGAGCTAAGCGGGGCACGACGGCGCGAGTGAGTGAGGAGGACGAACCGTCGAGCTCGGGTGGACCGGGTATCAGGTCGATATTGACGACGACCTCTTAAGAAACGACGGTTCACCGTCGAAAATAAAACTCTGAGACCTAGTTTTCGACGGCCTAGGTTAATCGTCGCCAATAACGGCCTTGTAAACGACAGCTTAGGTCAACCATCACCAATATTGGCTCGGGTGGGCCGGGTATTAGGCTCACGTCGACGACAACCACGTAACAACAACGGCTTTAGAGTTACTGTACTGTCTCCAATAATGGACTTGTTAACGACGGCTAGCTTTAGCCGTCGAAAATTATTTTAAAAAACGAGATCACCGTCACCAATTATTCTGGCCGTCGTTTATGGTCGGGTTGTAGTGGTCCGACTGCCTCCTAATGTTTGATGTTGTTTAACTTGCAAATAGTTCAAATTATATAGTTTTACTCGCTCCATTTCAAATTATTTGCCACTTAGGACAATAAAATGGTGGAGATAGATATAGTAATAACTACTCCATTTCATTTGCATCAAATAGAATGAACCAGAGGTATAGTAAATCGAAAGGTGTACACCATGCATGTTATTTTTGGCTAGCTTCGATCAGTACTGTGGCAACCTGCACTCGGGTGGCATCTTGCCCTTGAACCGGGCCTTGTTGTTGCAGTAGTCGTACCCCTTGTACTTGCGCTGCAGTGCCTGCATCCGCTGGAGCTGCGCCGGGCTCAGCCGGCACGCCCCGCGGTGGACGTCGACGTTGAGGCGGCGGTAGTTGGCGACGAACGGCGCCTTGGACCAGTCGGTGAAGGTCCGGCCTTCGTGCGTGGCCCACCAGTCGTTGGTCTGCCAGATGCTGGCGTAGCCGTGCATCGGCAGGCTCGTCGGGTACGCCACCCCGCGGTGGTTGCGGAACACTCGGATGGGGGTGCCATCCACGTACCACCTGCAGTGCATGATCGATCGATGCATTTCGATTGTTTCAGATCGTTAATAAAGAGAAGCTAGCTGTGTGATCTTTTCTATCAAGCAGTCAATATATATAGAATTAAAACTTGATTTTCTTGTACGTACACGACCATGCATGGGCTCCATGAGATGGTGTAGTTGTGGAAGCCGGCCGTGGGGTCGAACCAGGGCGTGAAGTCGACCTCCTTGCCGGCGAGGCCGTCGTCGGTGAAGATGTTGGTGTGGAAGGTGTAGGGCTTGCCGGCGGCGTTGCCGATGAACTCCCAGTCGATCTCCTGGTGCCTCTGTCCCACGGTGGATAACTGCCATGAACAAGTTCAGCAGGTAAATATGCATGTTCCACGGTTAATTAACTAACATCCATGCATGCAATTAATCAATCACGCGCGCGCGTACGTACGTAGAGTGTGGTAATAGTCCCGGCCGAGTTGCCTGGGACCAGCTTGATCTGACTCGAGATGCTCCCGTAGAGGAACGTC